>CM059803.1:34248900-34848900 GCA_030435695.1 Brachymystax lenok tsinlingensis
CCCAGAACACTCCCAGACTTTATGGTCTAATCCACAGCTATGTGCCAAGCAGCAGACCCCAGAACACTCCCAGACTTCAGGGCCTAATCCACAGCTATGCGCCAAGCAGCATTCTCAAGTGATCCCAGTGGGTTCTCCCAGACAACAACACAAACATTTTAATCACATCTTGAGGAGAGAGATAATAGGGACAGAGAGAGAGAGAGACGAATAAAAACAAGAAGAATCATTGGGGAAATTCCAGATTTGCGTAAATCTCCCTGGCAACCGAATAATAATTGATTTACCTTTAAGTTCGGCCTCATCAGATTTCCTGCCTTTGGCTCTAGCTGTGTCATGTCTCAAACAGCCGCCTAAGGTTTTGTTTTCCAACCAGTCACAATGTACAATGTAAATCCTTTCCCCATAACGGCCTCCGCTGAAACTAACCATTATTGACGAGGTTGGTCTCATGATTACTCGTCTAGCTCCTCTGTCCTCCGCTGCAGACAGTATTACCTCAGGGCTCTATCTCCTCTGTCCTCCGCTGCAGACAGTATTACCTCAGGGCTCTATCTCCTCTGTCCTCCGCTGCAGACAGTATTACCTCAGGGCTCTATCTCCTCTGTCCTCCGCTGCAGACAGTATTACCTCAGGGCTCTATCTCCTCTGTCCTCCACTGCAGACAGTATTACCTCAGGGCTCTAGCTCCACTGTCCTCCGCTGCAGACAGTATTACCTCAGGGCTCTAGCTCCTCTGTCCTCCGCTGCAGACAGTATTACCTCAGGGCTCTATCTCCTCTGTCCTCCGCTGCAGACAGTATTACCTCAGGGCTCTATCTCCTCTGTCCTCTGCTGCAGACAGTATTACTTCAGGGGTCGAGCTCCACTGTCCTCTGCTGCTGACAGTATTACCTCAGGGCTCTATCTCCTCTGTCCTCTGCTGCAGACAGTATTACCTCAGGGCTCTATCTCCTCTGTCCTCCGCTGCAGAGAGTATTACCTCAGGGCTCTATCTTCTCTGTCCTCAGCTGCAGACAGTATTACATCAGGGCTCTATCTCCTCTGTCCTCCACTGCAGACAGTATTACCTCAGGGCTCTATCTCCTCTGTCCTACCCTTCAGACAGTATTACCTCAGGGCTCAACGGAGTCATAAACCCTGGAAAATCAATAACATTGATTAAAATATCATTAAGCCTTTCTTTAATAATTGGATGAGGATATAGTGGCTCTCACGGAGGGACAGTGGAGACTGGATATACACATTTAAAAACAGAATTAAATAAATTCATGCTTTTATAAGGCCGTCGCCACTGCATGAGCCAGATTTGCTGAGCAAACTCTTTATCTACATTTTAATAATCTGGCCGATGACAACAGTACAATCCCATACGTTATACATTCATATGCAATGTCTAAAATGGCCAGATTCAGCCATTCACTCATTCCAGTACACTTCATTTTAATTCATTTAACAATGGACTCAATCATGTCTGGATGCCGGCTGAGTCGTCTTGCTTCTGTTTCGAGGCTGATAGTCAGAGGCTAATTGGGAGGAGAGCAGAGGGCTCTCAGAACTGGGGCTGACTCAGCTCTTTGTCAAGTAAAGTGCTCTCACTCTTACTGAAGTCTACATCTCAAATGTACTGTAAAGCATTTTGTTATGATTCCCCCTGCTACTGACAACGACCCAAGCGGACCAAGGTTGAGCCAAAAACAGTTCCTCACTCAAGGAGGGCGGGGTTACCTGACCTGACCTTATTACCACTACTGTAGGTATGTCATCACCCAGGCGAGGGACAGACACACGCTTCACTGTGTCTGCGTTTGTTCCTCATCTCAATCCCTCGCTGCCCGGATTAAATTCCTTTCACATTTCTGTCTCATTTTCATTAGCTTCTTTCATCTTTATGTAGATGCCCTACCCTTTTTTGGGGGGTCAATGTGGATTCAGACCCAGCCTCTCCCTCCCTGACTTCATCAAGACATAGAGAGAGGGGAGAGAGCGCCGGGCCGTGGGGCTCTGGGGGCCTGTAAATGTCTTCAGAGTGACGTAGCCAGCCTGCGGTAAGTCAATCCTGGGGAGGGGACGCCTGGTGACTGAAGGGGGGTGTTGGACCGGTTCAACAGGCAGGATCCCTCCTGGACCCCTAATCATAAACACCGGGAACTGGGAGGTATCTCGTATCGAAAAGAACATTTATCAGTTGGAGTTTTCTCTATCTCATTCTGTGGCACTGAGATATACTGTGCTGGCAGCGCCAAAATAAATATGTCAGTAATGGAATTTTACTGTGTGTGTTGGATAACAGTGGTCTTAGCAGACTACCTCTAGGCTGCATTACAGACCATGGATCTGCTACTGGGTTCTCATTTCTACAGACGTAGAAGACACTTTCTAGAGATTATATAAAACTTCTGTCAAGGTAAAATGAGAGGTCGTCTGTTTTAGAACAAACTCTATTCGTAATTCAAATGAAACCTTAGCCATGTGAGTTACAGTATGTCATAATTTACTCATCGTAAGTGAGAAACTAAATGCAATAAGTAACTCATCTTCTAGATGAATGATTTAATCAAGATCAGACGTTTCAGATTTTAATTGAATATTACTATTTTTGTATGGCATGGAGACAGACTGGGTTTCTCCTCTGACAGACGACAGGACCTGTCTCTCGCTATTTCTGTACCTTGTTTCCTGTACACCAGTAAATTCTCATGTAGACACAAAAATGGCCATAACATTAAATGGCACAAAGTAGACCAAGCTCAAGACATGTGTTTCATATACGGTGAAATAAACATTTCAAAAAGCTAAATCTAGGGCTTAAGGGTCATGCAGATGTAAGATATTTATTTGATCACCTTGTTGCAGGATAGCATGTCAAACTTGTGGTATATTTGAGGTTTAAAAGGCTTTTGAAGTTTTGTAATTTTCACTTTGAAATGTCATACTTGATCCCTTACGAAAAACGTTTCAACCCCTACAAAAATTTCCATTAATTCTAATCCACATAATAATTCACATGTCCTGTTGCTCCAGGATTCTTTTCCTGCTGTAGCAAACTGGCTCAAATTTGGATGCTACATCTGTATCTGAAACAGATTGTTTTGTTGTTGAATGAATAAAATGTTGTAATAAACCACATTGACCCATTCTTCAAATCCTTGTCAATTCTCAGAGGTGGCTATGAAAATGGATGCTATATAAAGGGCCTTAAGAAGATTTTTTTACAAGCTACCATCCTGCCTTGTGTGTGTGTGGGGAGGGGACTTTGATGGTGAGAGGTTTGCACAGACATCAACGTCCTTCTCCCCGTTGAAACGACTGTTCAGCCTGACAATGCCATTAGCAGTTAGTGCCTTAAACGCAACATAAGGGGAAAGAATTGGACACATACTATTAGAAGCTCATAATGCCACACTGACGGTATGTCTCTTTTATCAATGCACTCTGTCATAGTGATGCTGTGGAGACAAAGGAGGCTGAGTAGACAGGAGCGGCCGTGTAGCAGCACGATACTCTATAGAGGTTCTGGAGGACACTGTAGTTACTTAGGGGGACTGTCAGCTCTTCGACAGGGAATGTGCACCCCACAATGCACTTTAAGAAAGAGCCAGTCAGGGCTGATTAAGCCATGGACTGACGGGTAGGACGCGGGCGGCGGGGGTTGGGAACGGAGGTTGATGGGGAGACAACCAATATGACACTGCCAGCAGGATATGATTACACCTCATGTGAAGGCGGAACATCTTTTGAGGCATACTATCCTTCACACAGGCATCTGCCATGTCCTCTCTGTGTGTGCTGGGAAGAAGGCTGATCAATACTTATCCAACAAATAAATGGAAAATAATAATTCAAAGAAGGAAGACAAGGTTTTCATTTGTCATCTTCACAGACGATGTACAACATCAGAGGGGAAGACAAAAACACATTTCAAAAAGGATGTTCAGATCATTACAAGGACAGTTAAAAACCCAAGGTCACATTTAACTCTCAGGGCCCAAAACGAAACAGTAAAAACTGTGAGGCTGTGCTGTGGATGAGGTAACGACACGCTAACAGAGGCCATGTGAGCAAAATGACGATTAAAGCTGTGCAAACAGAGGACCAGGCTAGCGCCACTCAGGGCCAGTGGCACCAGCTCACCCATGGCTGGAACAGCATTTCCCCCACAGAGCGGAACACACAGCAGATCTGTTCAGCGTAGATAAACCCAGACCGAACAAGGCAGAGCACCACGGCCCAAAAATCCTCAGGCGCAAACAGAGGTCAGGGTGTTTCTGCTAACCGTACTGAGAAACGGTGACCCTTTTTCTTTGCCTCTGTCTGGGGTGTTGATTAAGAAAACACGCAGCAGCATGGCCCGGGGCTGGACTGAAGGCCTCGGCCATGGATACAGTATAAAGGCTGCAAATGTAATTAACAGTAAGAGCATGAGCATGTCATTAAAATAGTACGCTATAGCAGCTGTTTCCAAACAATGGTAATGGTCAGTTAAGAATGTTCCCTTTAAGATGTTCCTAGCACTCAAACTCAACCAGGATAATTCATTTACAGTATCAAAACGCTGTCGACGCTGCTGCATCTATAGCAGAGGGAGACGAATCGCTGCACCACTATCTAATCCGGGCGCAGGGGACTGGGGTCGGTCTAATCTACTGTGCAAACTGCCATTAAGCAACGCTTTTCAAGATTGCATGATTCATTTAGAAATCTATCCCAGGCAACAATGGTGAGGGCAGCCGTCACATCCTACCGCTCAGCATACTAAACACTGAACACCGACAGAACGGGCAAGCAGTGCTGAGGTAATTAATTATTGTAAGGAAATTATTGTCCCTCGGCTCCATCTAGCTCAAAACAAGCAGCAGTAACATTCAGTGTATGGAGCTGATCAGCATTTTGATGAGAGGATTTTCATGTCATATTGTTGAAACCCTTGTCTTGGATCTGGAGAAAAAATAAATTATCTGGTAAATGCCATTTGCACAAAACATCTTCTGGAATGTGTGAATCTGCATAGTCTTCCTGTTCTTTATATAACAACAAACACATGAATCCGATTCCACTCGCAGTGTACATGCAGTACGTCTTGTATAATACTGTAGAGACTATAATATAAACCTTCTGATCAGAATAATGTGATGATCCAGCCAAACATCTTATTAAGGACATCACCAGTGAAGAAGCAGGTGCATTAGTCTTAATGAAGCAGGTTTTATATGTAGCACTATTAGAGCCAAACCATCACACACACACGCGGACAGACACACACACACGGACAGACAGACACACACACACACGTGCGCGCACGCACAGACAGACACACAGACAGACACACAGACACACACAGACAGACACACAGACACACAGACAGACACGCACACGGACAGACAGACACACACACACGTACGCACAGACAGACACACACAGACAGACACACATACACACACAGACACACATACACACACAGAAGCACACGCACGCACAGACAGACAGACCTTTGTTTCCCCGTTACTGTGCTCCATAGAGGAGCGTTTCCTGCCTTCAACTTCCCCAGAGACAATGGACAGTAACACCAGACAGATCAGAAATACTAAACTTCCCCAGAGACAATGGACAGTAACACCAGACAGATCAGAAATACTAAACTTCCCCAGAGACAATGGACAGTAACACCAGACAGATCAGAAATACTAAACTTCCCCAGAGACAATGGACAGTAACACCAGACAGATCAGAAATACTAAACTTCCCCAGAGACAATGGACAGTAACAACAGACAGATCAGAAATACTAAACTTCCCCAGAGACAATGGACAGTAACAACAGACAGATCAGAAATACTAAACTTCCCCAGAGACAATGGACAGTGACGACAGAAAGATTAGAAATAATAAACTTCCCCAGAGACAATGGACAGTGACGACAGAAAGATTAGAAATATTAATCTTCCCCAGAGACAATGGACAGTAACGACAGCAAGATCAGAAATACTCAACAGATTCAGTTGACAGATTTTATCACTACCCTTTTCAAGACCGTCAAAAACTAGCCTCCTAGAGACAAATTCACAGCTCATTTTTATTTTTCCATGAGGATTGTCTTCGGTCTTTGCTTGTCCGTCTCCTCAGAGAAACAGAGGTTACGAAAGCAAGACAAATCAAATAATTATATTTCTGACTAACTTGAATCTAAAGGTGGTCTAGCAGACAGTTTTAAATAGAACATCAATAGGTAAATGTGATGGCATTTGATGCATCTATAGTTTGATACATAGCTCTTACGTAGACTTAGCCATCATGTCCATGTTTAGACCCATAAATATGTTTCCATAAACAATCATCTCAATTATATTTCTGGACAGGTTATGAGCCCAATACACCTCCCACCCCCTTTTTTTGGCATTTGCTTCACTTCTCAAATCAGTCTTCCCCCTCCCTCCCTCCCTCCCTCCTCCCATCCCCACTCATCCCCTCCCTCCTTCCCTACCTCCCATCCCCACTCCCCTCCCTCCCTCCCCCATCCCCACTCATCCCCTCCCTCCCCTTCCCTACCTCCCATCCCCACTCCCCTCCCTCCCTCCTCCCATCCCCACTCATCCCCTCCCTCCCTTCCCTACCTCCCATCCCCACTCCTCCCTCCCTCCTCCCATCCCCACTCATCCCTCCCTCCCCTTCCCTACCTCCCATCCCCACTCCCTCCCTCCCTCCCTCCTCCCATCCCCACTCATCCCCTCCCTCCCCTTCCCTACCTCCCATCCCCACTCCCTCCCTCCCTCCCCATCCCCACTCATCCCTCCCTCCCTTCCCTACCTCCCATCCCCACTCCCTCCCTCCCTCCTCCCATCCCCACTCATCCCCTCCCCTTCCCTACCTCCCATCCCCACTCCCTCCCTCCCTCCTCCCATCCCCACTCATCCCCTCCCTCCCCTTCCCTACCTCCCATCCCCACTCCCTCCCCCTCCCTCCTCCCATCCCCACTCATCCCCTCCCTCCCCTTCCCTACCTCCCATCCCCACTCCCTCCCTCCCCCATCCCCACTCATCCCCTCCCTCCCTCCCCTTCCCTACCTCCCATCCCCACTCCCTCTCTCCCTCCCCCATCCCCACTCCTCCCCTCCTTTCCTTCACCTCCACTTTTCCCATCTCTCCCATCCCATTTCTATCTGGGAAAATGACCTAGTTCCAGGTGCCTGGCTTAAAAAGTCACTGAGCAAAATCCACTTTCACCCCTTGCTCTCTGAGGTCCCTGGATACATATCACACAATCCCCTACCACTGACATCAGACATCTGAAATGGCTGATACACCACACACTGACTGAGAACAGCATTCTGACTCAACAACTAAATGGAGGGAGAAACTGAGAACAAGCCTCCCATGAGATGAGGAGAAGCCAGCTGGCCGTCGTGCGGACGGAGGGAAGGGGAAGTTGGGTGAGGGGAATGTATAGTTTACTGTTCAATCTCTTCATAAACATTTAAATACGACATCTCAGTCTTACCCCCAAAAAAAAGTGCACTTGTCTTTTTCTACTAGTACTGACTTTGAAGATAACTTCTTTATTGAGTAAAAACCTACTTCTGTGATATGTGGTTGTCCAACCTAGCTATCTTAAGATGAATGCACAAACAACAGTAAGTCGCTCTGGATAAGAGCGTCTGCTAAATGACTAACGTGAAATATAAATGTAGTTTTCTACAATCTGGTATTGCTTACATATTTATCCCTTAACATGGATTTTGGATGTTTACACATACACTAAATTCCAATGTGTATAGGTTGTAATAAGCCTTAAATTAAAGTGTCTGCTTGGTCATTTAGAACAGGATTAAAGGTGTCTGCTTGGTCATTTAGAACAGGATTAAAGGTGTCTGCTTGGTCATTTAGAACAGGATTAAAGGTGTCTGCTTGGTCATTTAGAACAGGATTAAAGGTGTCTGCTTAGTCATTTAGAACAGGATTTAAGGTGTCTGTTGTTGAAATAGACAAGTGTCTGATGAGTTTTTTCACCATCTGTCTCTTCCAATTAGCTCTCTGCCTCCAACACGATCGCAGGAATTGACAATGCTAGTTACTTTGGACAAACCATGTCAGTCTCAAAATATCCAGTTTCCTTCCTTCACGGAAGCACTAGAAACGTTTTTTTTTTGAATGACATGAAACAAAACATATAAATAGTCCAGTGATAGTTGTTTGCCAAAATGGGGTGGTGAGACGTTTTATAAGCCAAAGCCTAACCATAGCCTTGAGTCACTCCTTTGAAATAGGGAGTCAGGCCTAATTAAATTAAAATAGGTTAACGTAAAGGGAGAATTAATATTAAATCAGCCTCTTTGGCCCAACTTTGTTAAAAAGCCAAACTTAAACCACACTGTATTCACGGACAGCTTGTTGAGGCCTTTATGATTCCTAATCTTTCTGTATTCTGTCCTTGCAAGACACCATGTCAAATGATGTTGTCTTATGAGACAGTCTGTCTGGACATAGGACTGTACCGGTCAGGGGATTTTAGATGACGGTAATTGGCCAGCCAAATGACCACAGTTGTCGTAATAACCGTTTGAATAGAAATCTTTAAAAATACAGTCCTGCATCAGCCACATCAGTTAACATAATTTGAATGGACATTTTACATTACCATGGAAATTATTACATCACAATACCAGGCAGGTATTGCTTGTTGTAGCAATACCTAGCAATTTCAAAGTTCCATCACGTTGTTAAGAGTCCATGTTACCGCAGAAACGGACTCAACCGCATGAATGCCTGGCCGTTCCGTCTTCAGTCAGCTGTTATTATATATTCCTGATGGTCTTCATCCATAACCGTCAGTTACACAGTTATATGGTAATTATGCAAGCTCTATCTGGACACACTCGTCACAACAAGACACAAACGACTAATAAGACATTCCATAACAGTAGCAGAGATTAACAAAGGCCTAAAATCCGGGCCCACATCATTCTGTACCGCACAGAATCAAAGAGGCTCCAAGGTAAATTCAGTTTCACCCTCCAAACCATTTCAACATAACCAGTTGACCAT
The DNA here is from genome assembly GCA_030435695.1 of Brachymystax lenok tsinlingensis. Taxonomy (NCBI): domain Eukaryota; kingdom Metazoa; phylum Chordata; class Actinopteri; order Salmoniformes; family Salmonidae; genus Brachymystax; species Brachymystax lenok. The sequence continues at coordinate 34,257,938 of CM059803.1, forward strand.
CTAACTCTGGAGGAATGTTGATGCATTTACAGCATTAGCAGGTATGTGGAGGTTTGACATACTCTGTCACAATCCACAGCAGGGTCGTCTGTAGATTGGCGAGAGTGAATAAGGTCCGTGTTGGTCAGGGGGACAATCGTTTTTGTTGTGTAGTCGTATCATACAGGTCAGGGAGACAGAGCTAGTCTTTGTTGGCCTCTTTATTAAATAACTCATCTCTAATCAGCCCATGTGATGAGGGGAACATTTGCAGGAAAATTTCACGAGGCCAAATAAGTGTTCATTGAAGGTCAAATAAAGTACAATGTTCTTAATTTGGGACTCTCCCTTGCCAAGACATTTCACACACATGCTGCAACTTAAACGGCATTATTCCTTTTTACAGGAAAATAGAACCATGGGTAGTGGAGAGTTCTTAATAGGTAATGACAGAGGAATTATGCCACGGTACATAACTACAGTTTTTCAATCATCAACATCTCGTAAAAGAGGTGTGCCTGGGCCTCTACAAACATATGCGTGCCCTTTCAGCATGCCTCACTTATGTGTCAACATAAGACATCTTCACTCATGATGACCGTTCATCATCCAGAAACAGCAGGGAGGTGGATGTGTGGGGTCACAGAGGAAGAAGATAAACGATAAAACCTGCTGGATCGTTACCCCAGCAGACTAGCAAGGTTACTTCCAGCCTGATGCTAGAGCCTGCAGTCAGAGACGGAGAGACAGCAGGACAGCAGTGGAATGACTAAATGTGTCTGGCAGGCAGAGCCAGGCTTTGCAGCTACTGACCAACTGAAAAAATACATAATTTTGTTGTCGAAGATTTTAGAAACTGTTCCCGTTCCTGACGGAACGGCCTACAAAGTAATAAAGATGAAGTGAAATGTTTCCCTCCTACAGAAGTCTCACGAATTCCGCTGAAGTCGGTCCCTCTCCTTGTTCGGGCGGCGTTCGGAGGTCGACGTCACCGGTCTTCTAGCCATCGCCGATCCATTGTTCATTTTCCATTTGTTTTGTCCTTGTCTTACACACCTGGTTTCAATCCCCCAATTACTTGTTCATTATTTAACCCTCTGTTCCCCCATGTTTTTTTGTGAGTGATTGTTGGTTTGTAATACGATCCGTTATTGTGGGCTCGATATATTATAGTTGTATTTTGTAAATATTTGGAGTAAATACGTTTATTACTCAATTCTGCTGTCCTGCGCCTGACTCCTCTACACCAGCTACACACAGGATCTATTACAGAATCACTCACCAGAACGAATGGAGTCAGCAGGAGCAGACGCCCTTCCTGTGGCGGTAGAGGAGCGCGTCCAGCAGCACGTGACCATGTTGCAACGTCTGGGCACCGCCATGGATTGCGTGCTGCAGACGATGGATCGATGGGAGAGAGAAGGAGGTCTTCCAGCTCCTCCACCAGCCTTACTACAGCAGGCCCCACTGTCCACCCCTCCTTCACCCGGTCCCAGCGGGATTCAGCTCGCGCTCCCGAGGGAGTATAATGGGACGGCTGCCGGATGCCAGGGGTTCCTACTCCAGCTGGAACTCTACGTGGCGACCGTCCACCCGGCTCCTTCAGGACGTGAGAGCGTGTCCGCCCTCGGCTCCTGCCTCTCAGGCAAAGCCCTGGAGTGGGCCAACACCATATGGAGTGAAGAAGACACGGCGTTGGACCATTACGCAGAGTTCACCTGCCGCTTTCAGGCAGTTTTTGACCACCCGCCTGAGGGTCAAACGGCGGGTGAACGTCTGTTCCATCTGAGGCAGGGGACGAGGAGCGCGCAGGATTTTGCTTTGGACATCCGGACCCTGGCTGCCAGCGCAGGATGGAACGACAGGGCCCTGATCGATCACTACCGGTGCAGTCCCCGCGAGGACGTCCGTCGGGAGTTGGCCTGCCGAGACACCACCCTCACGTTGGACCAGCTGGTGGACCTGTCCATCCGGCTGGACAACCTGCTGGCTACCCGAGGCGGTCCATGGAGCTGGGAGGTGCTGCGCTTAGGGCAACCGGAGGAGGGGCCATTCCCTGCACCATCTGTGGCCGCAGAGGGCACACTGCTGGTCGGTGCTGGGGGGGTTCCTCAGGGAGTAGAGGCAGCAGGCAGGGCACTATTGTGTCACCCCAGGTGAGTCGGCACAAGGCTCACCCAGAGCCCCATGTTGCTCATATGTATGTGTAGGGGTTTCCATCGGTGCGACTACGGTGGAAAGTCCAGACCAGGTCTCCACCGTGCGCATCACCTCAGAATTTGCAGATTTGGCTCTTGCCTTCTGTAAGAAGAAGGCAACTCAATTACCAACCCATCGACGGGGGGATTGTGCGATAAATCTCCTGGTAGACGCAGCACTTCCAAGGAGTCACTTATATCCTCTGTCCCAGGAGGAGACGGCGGCTATGGAAACATATGTGGCTGAATCTCTGGGACAGGGATACATTCGGCCCTCCACTTCACCTGCCTCCTCGAGTTTCTTTTTTTGAAGAAGAAGGATGGAGGTCTGCGCCCGTGTATTGACTATCGGGGTATCAATCAGATCACTGTGAGGTACAGCTACCCGCTGCCTCTCATAGCCAGTGCGATAGAGTCAATGCACGGGGCACGCTTCTTCACAAAATTGGATCTCAGGAGCACTTATAACCTGGTGCGTATCCGGGAGGGGGACGAGTGGAAGACGGCATTTAGTAGCACCTCAGGGCACTATGAGTACCTCGTCATGCCGTAAGGGTTGACGAATGCCATCAGTCTCCAGACCTTTGTTGACGAGATTTTCCGGGACCTACACGGGCAGGGTGTAGTGGTGTATATCGACGACATTCTGATATACTCCGCTACACGCGCCGAGCATGTGTCCCTGGTGCGCAGGGTGCTTGGTCGACTGTTGGAGCATGACCTGTACGTCAAGGCTGAGAAATGTCTGTTCTTCCAACAGTCCGTCTCCTTCCTAGGGTACCGCATTTCCACGTCAGGGGTGGAGATGGAGAGTGACCGCATTTCAGCTGTGCGTAATTGGCCGACTCCCACCACGGTAAAGGAAGTGCATTGGTTCCTAGGGTTTGCCAACTACTACCAGTGGTTTATCCGGGGCTTTGGTCAGGTAGCGGCTCCCATTACCTCACTGCTGAAGGGGGGACCGGTGCGACTGCAGTGGTCGGCTGAGGCAGACAGGGCTTTTGGTCACCTGAAGGCTCTGTTTACCTCGGCTCCCGTGCTGGCTCATCCGGATCCCTCTTTAGCGTTCTCAGCGCTCGGGGACGCCACCAAAGCTCCGCCCCTGTGCCTTCTTTTCGAAGAAGCTCAGCCCGGCCGAGCGGAACTATGATGTGGGGGACCGGGAGCTGTTGGTTGTCGTCAAGGCTCTGAAGGCGTGGAGACATTGGCTTGAGGGGACACCTTTTTCTCATCTGGACTGACCACCGCAATCTGGAGTACATCCGGGCAGCGAGGAGACTGAACCCTCGCCAGGCAAGGTGGGCAATGTTCTTTACCCGTTTTGTTATCACCCTGTCCAACCAACCAGGTTCCCAGAACGCTAAGGCAGACGCACTGTCCTGGATGTATGACACAGAGGAGCGGTCCATGGATCACACTCCCATACTCCTCTTGCCTGGTGGCACCGGTAGTGTGGGAGCTGGACGCGGACATCGAATGGGCGTTACGTACAGAGCCCACTCCCTCTCAGTGTCCAGCTGGGCGTCTGTACGTTCCGTCTGCTGTCCGCGACCGGTTGATCTATTGTTGGTTTGTAATACGGTCCGTTATTGTGGGCTCTATATATTATAGTTGTATTTTGTGAATATTTAAGTAAATACATTTATTACTCAATTCTGCTGTCCTGCGCCTGACTCCTCTACACCAGCTACACACAGCATCTATTACAAGAAGGCAGGTTCTGACTCACCAGGCGGGAGGCAGGAGGACTGAGACTTTATAGCAGACAGCCAGACACAGGTGCTTATATGCTGCTCCTAAACACTGTGCATTTACGATGATGGCAGCGGTGACCTTAAAAGAAGTTATGAGAGGGACGCCATTAAATTATAAAAAAGAAAATGCTCAGATGAGGACATATCCAAGAGGGACAGATTTGGGCAGCTTGCCCAAAGGGGCGTAATCCCCAAACACAACACATAACCACTTATTTTGTTTTTTATCTTATGTTTGTTGAGCAGTAAATATTTCAGCTATTATTTTCATTGTTTATTTGAATCGTTTTTTCCCCTGTGAAGCACAGTGTGTTGCATTCCATGTCTGAAATGTGCTGTATAAATAAAGCTTGATTTTATTTGATACTGTACCTGTGTCAGATAGACCAGAGTGGTAAAGAGATTATTCTTGAGAGATTATATTGAGAGATAAACAACGACCACAAGATATGTACTGTACAATAGTAGTAACAGTCTACTACAGTAGTGAACAGTGTCATGCCAGTGAAGGATTCAACTCTAATTTTAGCCATGCCATTTTTTTTTTCAGGTACAACTCAGTAACCTTTTTATGTTGCATTTAATGGATTCTTGTCCTACCATACATTCCCATATTTCAAGTATAGAGTAAAAACAAGCCCACTTTGTGACACCCACTTTGCTCTTCCATCAGCAAAATCGATTCATCACAAGAAGTTAAATACAGAAGGAAAGATGGGTAGAGAGAATAGGATATACATCTGGAAGCTTTAACAGCTCTCCTGTCTCTCCATTCTCACCACCACAGCAGCGACCTCCCTCTCTGGCTCTCCCTATCCCTGTGCTCCTGTAAAACAGAACAACAGCTCACTCTGGGTATGGCAAAGCAGATGGGAACTGCTGTGCAATGGTCTGTTGAGAGGTCTGCTACTAGTCTGCTACTCGTGTGTTGGGTAGGTAGTCCACTGGGGCAACAGAGAGCTTGTCTACAATGTAGTTACAGTTGTGGTCAAATATACACTGCCATTCAAAAGTTTGGGGTCACTTAGAAATGTCCTTGTTTTTGAACAAGTCCATTAAAATAACATCAAATTGAAATACAGTGTAGACATTGTTAATGTTGTAAATGACTATTGTCGCTGGAAACGGCAGATTTGTATGGAATATTTACATAGGCGTAGCGAGGCCCATTATCAGCAACCATCACTCCTGTGTTCCAATGGCACGTTGTGTTAGCTAATCCAAGTTTATCATTTTAAAAGGCTAATTGATCATTATAAAACCCTTTTGCAATTATGTTAGCACAGCTGAAAACTGTTGTCCTGCTTAAAGAAGCAATAAAACTGGCCTTCTTTAGACTAGTTGAGTATCTGGAGCATCAGCATTTGTGGGTTCGATTACAGGCTCAAAATGGCCAGAAACAATGAACTTTCTTCTGAAACTCGTCAGTCTATTCTTGTTCTGAGAAATGAAGGCTATTCCATGCGAGAAATTACCAAGAAAATGAAGGTCTTGTACAACGCTGTATACTAATCCCTTCACAGAACAGCGCAAACTGGCTCTAACCAGAATAGAAAGAGGAGTGGGAGGCCCCCGGTGCACAACTGTGCAAGAGGACAAGCACATTAGAGTGTCTAGTTTGAGAAACAGACACCTCACAAGTCCTAAACTGGCAGCTTCATTAAATAGTACAGCAAAACACCAGTCTCAACATTAACAGCGAAGAGGCGACTACGAGATGCTGGCCTTCTAGGCAGAGTTCCTCTGGCCAGTGTCTGTTATTTTGCCCACTTAATCTTTTCTTTTTATTGGCCAGTCTGAGATATTGCTTTTTCTTTGCAACTCTGCCTAGAAGGCCAGCATCCCGGAGTCGCCTCTTCACTGTTGAAGTTGAGACTGGAGTTGAAGCTGCCAGTTGAGGAATTGTGAGGTGTCTGTTTCTCAAACTATTTACAACATTAACAATGTCTACACTGTATCTCTGATCAATTTGATGTTATTTTAATGGACAAAAAAATTAGCTTTTCTTTCAAAAACAAGGAAGTTTATAAGTGACCCCAAACTTATGAACGGTAGTGTATAAATTGGCACCCTTACACTTTACAAAGTGTAATGGAGCAGAACGTTTTGTTTCTTCTTTTCAAAACTGGTTAAATGGTTATTTTTACCGGGGAGGCACATGCAACTTAGCAAAGATGAGATCAATTACACCGTAAACGACAATCCCTTGCCTCCAAAAACATTTATTTGAATTCTGAATAATTAAAACCAGGCAATTGTTTTGACTTTGAAGTGAAAAAATTATTTAAAAAAATGTCTTGGTCCTGTGCAGTTGTAAATCAAACACATAAATGTGTGAAAACCAAAAGTTCTTTCAATTTGTACTTATTTTTGAAGAAATTGCTAATAGTGAGAAGCGTGAAGGTGTATTTATATTTGACCGCAACTGTATGTAGTAAACATGGACTCTGGAACTGAGACCTCTAGCAAAAGGCAGAGGAATCTCGAGTGAATAAGAAGTTGGTTAGTGGTTAGTGTTTTTCAGGTTCAATACAAGATTCTGAGGATCTAAAACCTGTCAGAAATTCACTTGATCCCTCGACCCTTGGAAAGGCTGATTGCTTAGCAATTTCTATGAATCACCAACCATACGTTTTGTGAGACTATGCTTGAATTGCTCGACAACCTTGAAAATGTCAATGAAAAGCAGCACAAGTGCAGGAATTCTTTCTTCACCATAAGAACACCTTCCAAACAGAATCAAAAGCCACAAAAAAGCAAAAATGTATGCCATAGAAATATAACACACTTGGCAGAAAGCGTCACCTTTCCACACAACAACGATCTGATAGAGATATTGTAGCAAAAGCTCTTCAGAACTCTCCCTTACATGTGAGTTTACACTCCAGCAGCAATATTCCAGCAGCAACATTCCAGCAGCAACACACCAGCGGCAACACTCCAGCGGCAACACTCCAGAGGCAACACTCCAGCGGCAACATTCCAGCGGCAACATACCAGCAGCAACACTCCAACAGCAACACTCCAGCAGCAACACTCCAGCAGCAACACACCAGCAGCAACACTCCAGCAGCAACACTCCAGCAGCAACCCACCAGCAGCAACCCACCAGCAGCAACATTCCAGCAGCAACACTCCAGCAGCAACACTCCAGCAGCAACACACCAGCAGCAACACTCCAGCAGCAACACACCAGCAGCAACACTCCAGCAGCAACCCACCAGCAGCAACCCACCAGCAGCAACATTCCAGCAGCAACACTCCAGCAGCAACACTCCAGCAGCAACACACTAGCAGCAACACTCCAGCAGCAACACACCAGCAGCAACACTCCAGCAGCAACACTCCAGCAGCAACACACCAGCAGCAACACTCCAGCAGCAACACACCAGCAGCAACACTCCAGCAGCAACACTCCAGCAGCAACACACCAGCAGCAACACTCCAGCAGCAACACACCAGCAGCAACAACACATGGAGAACAATGGCCCCTGCTCTCCAGACCCAACATCACTCAGCCTTGTTCTGGACCGGGGGATTTATGGCAAACAGATTTACCCACGATCAAACCTGCCATGGGCCAGGACGGCTCGTAAATCTGGGCCCTGGCCTGCTCCACAGCCCATTCACCCAACACTGATTTATACTGCTGAATTAGCTCCCATTCCAATTTGAGGCTGACGCCATTCTGGACAGACGCAGGGAAAATAGAACAGGAGACATCGACTTGCCTAGTTAAATAAAGGTTACACACACACAGGGGTGCAGACCATGTCATACAGGTAACACCTGACCTGTACAGCTTGTCTACTGCTGTACATATAAACTGTTAGGGGGGGTAACCTATAGGATGGTCAGATCTTACTGACTGTCCTTTATGGCTGGGAATTGGCAGGGACCTCACGATACGATATTATCATGATACTTAGGTGCCGATATGATATGTATGTAAAAACATTTTTTGTTTTACAAATCGTTACTTGGAGTCAAAGTATCAAGATAATATCGTCCAAAATAATACTGCAATATGTAAATGTATAGATTTTTTCCTCCCATCAATACTGTGCTATGGATTTCCACTACAGTAAAATGTTGAATCTTTATAATATATTCAATATCTTAGCTTATGGCAGTATTTATTATTGAGTCCCAGCTATTAAATATTTCCAGTATAGTGAAAAGCCAACAACAAAACAAACCATTGCTTTAATATTAAAACAAATGATTAAAATGATTCAATATTAAAAACTGTCTTGGAAACGGATTTGCATGAATTCCCTTTGGAAGACGAGATAAGATGGCTAGCATTCAAAAACTAGAACAGTTTATGCACACACACACACACACACACACACACACACACACACACACACACACACAATAACATCAGCAGTGGCACCACACCAGCATAAGCAATAAAATACACCTGACAACCTTGGTCTCATACACAGCCTGTTGCTGACTCAGATTTTGTGATCCAGAAAGGCCTTTTCCTATTTCAGCAGTAATAGATGTCTCACTGTGGTGATGGGGAGGTGCATGATACCAACCAACCACTGCTTTATTAACGCCACTGTACTATCTACATTTCAATGCTTTTTGCAAACTGTTGATTACATTACAGTTGTTTCAGCTGAATGCATCTTGCTCGGTGTCACAATAGCGTGTAATAGAATTAACAGAATCCCAAACAAGGACACAGCTGTTTATTACCTGCACAAGAGGGCAGGTGCGAAATCAAATCAATCAGATGCAATCATCGTTCACTCATAATTATAACCTTATAATTATGATGTCCCTTTGTGTTTGCCTCAAACTATCATCTCAGAAATCAATACTAATACATTCAAAGCAGCGCTCAGCTCCGTTTTCACCACTTAAAATTATTATTCTTTTCATATTCTCAGTTAGTCCTAACGCTGGTTCCTCTCTCCTACATATGCCACTGTGAAAGCCATTGGTAGGGAACAGGAAATACTAGGGGCTCATGGGTAATTTCCGCATGGCTCCAGAAAGCGGCTTGTGTTCTCTGATCTCTTGCCAAAACAAACAAGCCATTCTGAGAGGAGATATGGTGCGATTATATAGCCTCCTCCTGCATTCTCTAGCTCTCTGTTATGGCAGGTAGTCTAATACTCCACACTGGGCCACAACAAGCTATCCCTCAGAGCAGCATTTCACTGGACACCATTAAAAACATAACACCCACAGGATGAAACGTGTGCAATATCCACTTTCTGTTAAGTGTAACTGTAATCTATATGGTTTCTATTGAGATTGAGTTTAACAACAAAGCAGCCAGTGCTGGTGGGAATAAGCCCTTTTTAGATTGTGTGAACATTTGACTTCCCTGTCAGGGCTTGGCCTTTGCAGTCTCCTGCTTCTTCTTTCACAATAATCCATGCACCACAACCACATAATCCACTCACAAATTAAATAAACCCCAACCCCTCGAACTGTGTTAGTAAATAATGCAAATTACAGTTTTTAATACACCTAATGAATTCATGATGATGATCTGCATATCAGACAAGTGTATTTAAGTGGGGGGTGGGGTGGGGAGGTGGAAGCAGCATCTTAAAGACTTGAGATGGGACAATGCGCAGTTGAGATGATCCTAAATTTCTCTCTGTATTATCAATGCAGATCATTTAAACATATTAGGTACTGAATCATCTTGACAGATACTGTCATCAGTATGGGCTAAATACTCCAAACTTGGCTTGTAGACATAGCCTTGTGACCCAGACATCTTAGCAACAAGCAAGAAGATGGGAGGAAGGGAATATATTGATACACAAATCAACAGGGGACCTTATAAATTATCGGAATAGAATACAAAACACGACACTACTCTCCAAGGAGAAGACATTCTAACTAAGCCCATGCTTTTCAGTGTGTATGTGAGCACAGTTTACTTTCTGCTCTGGGAATAGGATGGTAAGAACACAGAACTGGGGTGTAATTAATTTCTGTGCCAAGCATTATAATCACTGTGTCAAGTGAAAAGTAGCTAAGTCAGTCTCTACATCATGCCCAACATCTCATGGAATGTCTCTCATATGAAATGGTTAACTGGGACAGACCACCCATTTAACATATACAAGGACCAGGGACTGAGGCATTTAGAAGAGAATCATTACTGATTCCAATAAAAAAAAAACATGATCTTACTGTTTGTACTATAAAAATGTCTTCTCATCCAATCTCAGGCTTTTATTACAAAAGGCAGAGCAAGCAGACTAAATTACTTGATAGTCAAAGACAGGCAATAGCACACACTAGTTATAATCTAATAGAACACTAGGGGAGGGATGATATTTTGGAGTTGGCTGAGTAGGAAAGTGAGGGCATCAATTCTCAGCAGCACCATTTGGAATAATGTTATTGTTCTAAACAGTGGGCACAGAGGGCAAGGTGGGTCATGGGGTGTTTTTCTTTTCATAGAACATTGTGGGAGTAGACCATGATTCTCTCTGCTAGGGCGCCAAACTACGTTCTCCTGTCCACAAAACCAATGGAGAGTGACTGAAATAGCATCATATCATCTCCACATTCAGTGGGGTTATCATTATGTTAGAATGTCCAACATTCTAGATGGCATTCCAAGTCCTTCTAGATGGTATTGTTTTTACTTTTCAATGTCAGACAGTTATGAAAGGATAAAATCATTATAGTCTTTAAATGAATCCTAGAAGTCATTGGTTAGTGCTTATCACTAAATAACAATTACTGTGTACTCTACTACAACTCTGTATCCACACCAGTCTGAAGTTCACCCACTGATCCACATGAGGCGGTGTGTTTGGACACACCTACTAATTTAATTGGTTTTCTTTATTTATACTATTTTCTACATTGTAGAATAATAGTGAAGACATCAAAACTATGAAATAACACATATGGAATCATGTAGTTGAGAGAATGCCAAGAGTGTGCAAAGTTGTCATCAAGGCAAGGTGTGGCTACTTTGAAGTACCCCAAATAAAAAATATATTTTGATTTGTTTTAACACTTTTTTGGTTACTACATGATTCCATATGTGTTATTTCATAGTTTTGATGTCTTCATTATTATTCTACAATGTAGAATAATAGAAAATGTAGAAAATAGTCAAAATAAAGAAAAACCCTTGAATGAGTAGGTGTGTCCAAACGTTTGACTGGTACTGTATATAAATCAGAAAGGCTATAATGCATAACATGTTGAACTACAATGAATTCAACAGAGTAATAAGAATTTAAGATTTCTATAGAGTTGATGTCCTAAGACCCACTGATGTTACTTTTTCAGAAATTAAGTGCAACTAGGTCAGTGGTATCCTAAAATAAATAAATGTGGATTTTAAACATAATTTTGAGAAAACAAGCTTCCGTTGAATATAAAGTACCCAGCATTTCAACCCAGAATGACTAACTGCTGATGTTCTTCATCTATTTTAAATGACTGAGCCGCGATGATAACATTGTGTCAACTCCCAGCAGAGCAGCAACCGAAAATAAATCCATTCAGAATAAGATGGAGGCTGAGCATATTCTACCGCCAACTCAAGTCAGAAAGGCCATATCTACACAACAAAAAGTTCCAAACCAGAAAAATATCATTGATTTTCATAAATATTTTATAGAGTCAACTGAGAAAGACATCCATGGCTTCCACTAGAAATGTCATGGAATATTCAATCCTGCTTTTGACCGGAAAAGCATTCTGTACTGTATCATGCAATGTTCTACAAATATTGAATCACAGTGCAAAAGAAATCGGACAAAGCGGTTGGTGTTCGGTAAAATCCCATCTCTGCTTACAACACCAGGGTTTCCCCAGGCGTTTCCCCAGGCCTTCACCTGCTACTCCTTCATGTAGAGAATTCTAACACAGCTGCCAGGGAATAATTGATCGACTGAACAGAAAGAATCAGAATGTTTCCCTTACCTTTTTGAGGCGTCCACTTCGGGTTCCCACAAACACTACTGAGTGATCTCCATAGGTGTAGGCTGTTACCGCTCCCATACCGTCCACGCGGTCGTCATAGAGAGGGGTCCCTTCTATCACCCGCAGACCCCCAAGAGGTTGGTTCAACACCAGCCCACAGAAGTCATCACCAATCTGCTTTGGCTGTAAAACAAAACAAGAAGGGGACAATGTTCAGAATGTATCAAGGTTTTGGATCAAATGTAGCCTATTTAATCATTTAGGGCCTGGAATACACAAAACGCTAATATAATTTGGGAGCTTTCACTACACCTCTAAGATACATAAGGAAACATGAACATGTAATCAATTACTAAGATAAGAAATGTACTAAAAAGCACTGGGGGGATTCTTGGCATGTATAGAGATCTATACTGAATCAACTAAAAACATGCCGGTGTCAGAGGAACAAACGATTATTGTTGTTGAGCCTTTATGAAGGATAACTATACCAAACAAGGCCTGTGCCAGAGTCTGGCACACACACTCTCATTATGTGGGCAAGGGCTATTGCTGCGCATGAGAAGGGGCTAATGATGTCCATGAACCAGGCCATCATAAAGAGCAGATTTGCATCAGCTATAGGGAGCCCTGTTGCTCCTAATAAAAACAACCCCCCTGCCTTCCTTAAAGGATCCAGGTCAGCTACTGATACTCGTAGTTCTCCTCTCCATCTGCCCTGCTCTGACCTAAAAACTAACGGCGTGCCATCAGCCATTAGGGCACAAGGTAGCCTAGTGGTTAGAGCGTAGGACTAGTAACCGAAAGAGTTGAAAGATCGAATCCCCAAGCCGACAAGGTAAAAAGCTGTCGTTCTTCCCCTGAACAAGGCAGTTAACCCACTGTTCCTAGGCCGTCATTGAAAACAAGAATTTGTTCTTAACTGACTTGCGTAGTAAGATAAAGGTAAACAAGGAGGGAGGAAAATGTAACTTTCTGCACAGGCCTTGACAGAACATCTTATAAATACAGTTTTGGCAGCAGCTCTTCAACTGTTCTTGATTTAAATCCTTGAGAGAGGTGCCCTTATAAGATGCATCCGTTTAAATACCCTGCCTGCTGCACAGTATTTAGATGGATCACTACTTAACTGTATGTTTCATGAGTTGCCTCACAATACTACAGTACAGTGATATGACTAGAGTGAGCTTCATAGGAGATAACCCTCCATTGACATAAACTGCTCTGTCTTACGGTTTATCCTGGATAACGTTTACTGGAATATAAATTCTTCAATTTTATAAAACATAGTATAGATCAGCTGTGACTTTTCATGTTGTATAGTCACTCGAATTATGATTCTGGATGTAAAAATACCAAAAGACTGGTCATAAAGCGTCATAAGGTGGAGACTGGTTAAGATATCCTATGCCTAGAACGTGTTCGCAAGCCTGTTAAATGTTTCAATATATTCATGGAGAATTTGGGCTATTGAAGTTAATGAGGTATGGATGAAATATGAAAGTAAACCCAGCAGAATATTGCCTGCTCTGAGGCTGGGGCCTGAGGCTGGATAGAAGTACTTGATTTGAGCGGAACTACTCAAATGAAATGGTGATGACTCACCGTGTTGATGCATGGGAGCTCCTTGTTGAGCAGCCAGGGCAGGGACAGCTTGCCCTCCCCACGGTAACACGACTTGATCCTCTCCCTCATAGCCAGGTTGATCTGATGCAGGGTAAAGAGACACAGGACTGTTTCCCGAGGTGGGTTGGCCCGGTTCTTCTGGCCCTGGGAGAACACGACAAACAGCACATCCTCGTCTTCAGACAGCCCCAAGGCCTGGGCCAGCATCCGACCTGGACGGTGCTTGTAGGCGGACTGGACCAGCCGGTACTCCACCCCATCCTTGGTGCAGCCCAGGGGGAACTCCACGTAAGAATAGAACTCGGTGTCGTTGGAACACATCCGCACTATCTTGGAAGTGAAGAACTTTTCACCGGTGGCATCCATCTGGGTGAGCTGTGTGTCCAGCTGCAACGTCAGGAAATAGATGTAGGTACGGCTGGAGAATCCATACACATAGTAGATGTCAAACGCCGGGTAGAGGGACAGGGTGTCGGAGGGTATCTTGATTTGTGATGACACAAATTCGTCCTGGTAGACCAGACTGAACATGTTAACACTCTCTTCATCCGTGACCAGCTTACGGCTGGACAAGGTAGGGAAATACTCTGACTTGCCATCGATGGCTGCCCCGATGAACAGCCGGCTGCCCCCCTTCTTCTCATTCTTCCACTTCCCTTCTGCACTGTCAACAACCACTCCTGCCATGCCGTCAGCCTCCCTGGCTCCAGAGAGGTAGTGCTCCTTGCGGTGATGGGGCTCTCCCAGCTTGAAGAGGTCCTCCAGACGCAGGAACTGACACACACCCTGCCAGATGCTTCCACATGCTACCAGGCGGTTGCCAGCGTAATCAACCAGCAGCAACTTGTTGACGTTGTCAGAGGACTCCAGTTTGTGTGCACAGGCTCGGACGCTGGGAGGGGGGTAACATTTGGCGTTGTCATCCACGGGGCCAGTCATGTGTGAACGCAGCTCTGATAGGTTGGCAGACAGCTTGAAGACACGGTTCACTGCTCCCACATAGACCTCTCCCGTCCGGCTGTGCACTGTGAGATGAGTCAGGCTGGTGTCTGAGACCCTGTAGGTGCCTGTCTCAGGGGGAAGCTTGGTCGGGGCCATGGGGAATGTATTGTTAGTCCCAGAGTGTAGAAAAAGGACAAATACCACCAGCCATTTGGGTGTCATGATGGAGATCTTTTGGTGGTGGGAGAATAGAGCTCGTCACGTGAGCTTATTGCAGTCCTTTGTCCGTCTCAGTTCAGTGGTTCATGTCTGAAATGAAAAAGAATGTTGGTTAGGATGGATTGCAGTATTGAATACCTGAGTAAGTAGTGTCCCCTCAAAGTAGACGGAGAAAAAACTCATTCAATTTTCATCACTTTTCAGTGCCCCCCTCCCCCCAACCCCCACCACCCCCCACCACCAACTCCTGACTGTAGTCGATTTTGAGATATTAATGTGCAAGTCAGCTACTGACACAGCTGTGTGTGTGAGGGAGGTTTGGGGGAGTGTATTGATTGCAGGGCTGGTGCCAGGGCCTGTCTGTCCCACTACTACCACTCAATGGATTTCTAATAAACCTTTATAGCCATCACTAACACTAATCCCAAGCACATTTGTTAATTAGGAAGAGAACATGACAACAACAGAAGATACACAAATAGACAGGGGAAAATTAGGATGCGCTGCCATATAATAGTAGTGGACCACAGGATAATGCTATAGTGATCAGTGGGTCAGACATCACCCCACTGCTCATGGTCCCCCCCACCTCACCCACTGGTCAGAGCTTCTGGAATGAAAGAGGCCCTTATGGCACCTCAACAGGCTGGGCTAGGGCTGGGATAGGAAGTAAGAACACAGGAAGAATGGGACTTTAATCATCTGACACATTTCAGCAGTTTGGGGTTTCAGGTATTAGCAGCACGCAGACCGACAGGCAGACAGACACACAGACAGAGACAGACAGGCAGACACACAGACAGACAGACAGAGACAGGCAGGCAGACAGACAGACACACAGACAGAGACAGGCAGACAGAGACAGACAGGCAGACAACACTTCTAGCGCTTACTAAGCACTACTTGTTCTCTGCGTGAGGGGTGCTCGATATTCTGCCCGTCAACTCTTTTAGTGTGTCCACAGTGTTTGGTGAGTTTCGGTAATAACAACAGTAGCTTTGTCAGGTTGTCTCTGACCTCACTGATTATGAGTCATCACGTAGTAGTCAAAAAGAGGGCAGGAAAACACGGAACTCATCACAAATCCAATCATCCATCTCATAGTTTTTTTGGTTTTATTATATAATTTAGTTTTACTGGCAGTACTCTCCTTTAATGCATTTTTATGCCACATTCAATAACGTTTGGGAATATCAAATCCTTTGTTTTGCAAATGCATGCATGCCAAAATAGCACTTTTATCAAAACTGATTACCCTTATTGTGAAAATGACTCAGTTGGGCTCACAGGTCTAAGTGGATATACATGGGCAACAATGACAGTGATAGTCTGGTGTGAAAAGAGAGATTTTCCTATTCTTTTTTTTCTTTCGTCCACTCATGACAATGAAATATGCTTCATGAATACCTCAAATGGATAGAATCATTACGGCTGCAAAGATCAGCGCAACACGTTCTCATTAGCAGCCGCTGTTTAATAAATCTGTTTTAAATTTCAGAACAAATGGTAGAAGGTTTCAATGCATGCAAAATATCTATCGGCTGTGAAAATGCTCAGAGATTGATAGGAAAAATAAACCGAGAAACAGCAATTCTGAAGCTAGTGTATGCACCCTTCCCTTACACGTCTGTGACTCTGAAAAAAGCACTCATAATGGTCTGAAATAGAATAGGCGAGGCCACTTGCCGCCTTTAAATTCAGCGCAAACCCCCAGTCATTGCCCATTGCAATACAATGCTGTATTGTAGTACATTTCCTGACTTGTGGAATACTATTGAGCAGCAGTCACAATGATTTCATTACCACAGAAGAGAGAGGAGCACTGACTGGTGCCAGTAAAAGCTGAATTCCTTAGCAGAAAATCTTGACCTGGAGTTTCAGAATTCTAAAGCAGAGATTGTGCTGCAGCTGAATTAAAAAGCAGACTCTAATGATTGACTTAAATAACAACTGTAAATAACATATGAAACCTCAGCGGGAAATAAGACCTCCCTGCCCGCACAGTGAGAATAATTACAGGTTTTACAGGCTCAAGTTCTTTCAATAATCTTTACAGTAGAGAGAGAGAGCGAGGGAGCGAGAGAGCGAGAGAGGGAGTGTGTGTGTGTGTGTGAGTGAGTGAGTGAGTGCGTGTCCGCGCACATGGTGCAAACACTAACCACCCGAGAGTAAGCTCATTTGACAGAGATAAGGTTTAGTTGAAGACTTACTAGTGTGGAGCATAGCCTAGGGTATGTGATGCGATATGTAATAAGTGATAGCTTCACTAGGCTATTACTAGATACCTTTGTTTGGGTCATGACATCTAAACCATTACGGGACAGATCACACACCCAATATTAATTGGCAATCTTCTGATTACTTAATCAAAATGAACAAGCACGTTCACGCTATGAAATTTCAAGCCTCAGCCCAAATCCCCACTTTCTCCATTACACCATCATGTACATGAACAACTAGCTGCTAGTGCAGTTGGATCACATGAAAGATGGAGGGGATGAGAACATCAGAATAATCCTTCAAAAATGTTTTTTATTTATTTAACCTTTATTTAACTAGGCAAGTCAGTTAAGAACAAATATTTTTTTACAATGACGGCTTACCCTGGCCAAACCCTGCCCTAACCCGGACGGCACTGGGCTGCCCTATGGGACTCCCAATCACGCCGGTTGTGATACAGCCCGGGATCGAACCCGGGTCTGTAGTGACGCCTTAGACTACTGGGCCACCAAATACTGACTAGTTGCTGCTGACTGCCCTCAAACACAATCTCCTTTAGAGGAGGAGATGCGAGGGGCCATGTTTTTAGATAAATCGTTAGGAATGGAGTCTGCTGAGTGTCTGTGAAACGTGAACACAAAGAAGCAATCAGGGCAATCACCATTTCACCTAATCAAGGACTCTGAAAACACCACTCTCTCGTCACCCGTACTTCTCTAATGAGGGTCAACAGCACTTGATTAAAAAAAAGAATTGCTGTTTCCTATTGAAGATGCTGTCCACTCATGGGTACAGATGACCAATACCTAGAATATTTGAGAGTTTCATTTCAAAGGCACTCACCCCTACTCAACTGTCATTAGTTCATACATACTGGTATGTTGCCTCTTACTGCGTACGGTAAACTACTGCAGATGGGGCATGAACACCAAGATGTTTCCTTTCATAATTAAGTTATATTTTTGCCATATAAATTAAAATGTTTTGGGACAAATAGGGCTTGCATCTATTTTAAGAACAAGTACATTAGCACTTACAGTATGTGGTGAATTCCTAAAACATCCACCCAAACTAAAGACTAGATCTGTGTCTGAACCTAGCCTTGGCATACATTCCACATGAATACATCTAAATCAGACTTTTTCTGGGTTTTGGCTTCTGTGACGCTCTGGAACGGTGCTATTTCAATGGTGCTAAGTCCATCACAGAGGAGGAAAGAGGAACTCAAAGTGTCATGTGATTGTTTCCTCTATTTTAGTCCTGTTTATCATTCTGTATGATTCCAGGGTCAGCAGTTCCCTTTGTGCTCCCACTGTTACCCCAGACATGAGAACAGGCATCCTGGCTGAGACACTGGCCCAATGTTGTCCATAATTAATAAATAATAATATATGCCATTAGGAAGACACTTTTATCCAAAAGAGTAGTGGTGTTCCCGGGAATCGAACCAACTATCCTGGCGTTGCAAACCGATCTCCAAAGACCACTCACTCACATAACTTAAGGGAAACTAGCTTATTACACAGCTTATTAAACAGTACCACAAATTGAGATACGGAACAACATGGGTATAGAATGTATATTCCATTGCACAGCCACAGATAGTGGTATGGAAAACTAGTGTGTTCCCATTGGGATGTTCCCTTTGGTCTTTGGTCAGACAATTAATGAATGGGTACCATTCCTTTATACATTAGAATTGCCAATATAAAGCTTACTGTGAGCATGAGCCTCAACACATGATGTTCACATTATTTAACAATAAAGGTTAAATTGTGAGTGTGGCTATAACACATTTGGTCGCTCAATGTGTTTCTACTCTACATGTAACCTATCATATGTAACCGCGTCTGGAGGGTGTATCCATTAAAAACCTCCCCCATTACCTTTGGAAAGTGGGGGACAGAAATCACCTGCAGAGGAAAAAAAGACAGAAAGATGTCATTAAAGATAAAAGCTAAGTGTGTTACCTCCATGGCAGAGCGGCAGCAGACAATGGAGAGGATGACATTCAACTGAGAAACGGCTTGCAGACAGAAGCTATTGCTCAGTGATTACCAATGTCTGTGACTGGCTCTGACCAACTAAGCCTGGACACTTACTCAGCCAATGATATCATGAAACTCTAATACCCCTTGTAAGCTTATACAATGACAAATACAGGGTGGAATCTTGCTTCTGTGATTTTAAGATCCCATGCCTGACCTGGCTGGTCATATCTGCTCTCTGATATAGCTGAGACAATAGGTTTTGAGGTATGCAATTTAGTGTATTAGGGGTTCCATAGCCTTTCTTTCACCACCAATTTTCCCATTCATGAATGTTGTAGCTGCAGCTACAGCTGTTAGTGCTTTAACCTGTGGGAATAGGCTAAATCCCTCATTCATAAGGGGGAGGGTTACGTGAGGGTGAAAGGTGGTCCCTACATTAGTTTATTTCCCTAATAATCTCAAACTATCGTGATTAGTCTGGAAACGGGCATTATACTGCCCTGATAACAACAAAGACAACCAGACATCAGACAAGAGACAGATGTTTTGTGACACGTGTGCAGGGCTGCCCATGTGTTGACCCTGTGTTAAATGCAACCTCCCTTTAACCTATTATTTAAACATTATTGTTGCCAACTTTGGCTATAATCTTCATTGTTGTGAAGATACACATTGTATCACCTGCAGTTTCCTCCCTTGTGAAACCATAATACTCCATAGGGATGAAATAGGCTACGTGATTTGAAATTGCATTATGAAGAAATCCATTGTCTTAATTATTGAGAAGGACATCACTATTACATGATAATTATTCACAGAACGGAACATGTTTCTAATTCATATTCACATTTTTCTGATAAAAACGTGAGGTCACGTGACAATATTTCACCGGAGCTGTTACAGATGTGTCAGACGGTAGCCTATATGTGAAAACAACCCGGAGCCGAATACACCCTGTTCGTGAAGCAGCCAGAATAATCCAATTGGCAGGTCCTGCTTGGAAGACTATTTTAGTCAATTTGATAACATTAATCTGCCAAGATAAACTTTAATGTTGAAAATCAACCTACATGATAGTCTACTGTCTGTGTTTTGGTTGAATAAACTCTAGGAAAATACTCATGATGTTATCAGATAGATAGATGCACACGTTTCGTTTGGTAAGTAAAACTAAAATGAACTATGTATGAGGACCAGGGCGTTCACATGTTAAATTAAATGATCACAGGGCAAATGGATCTGTTTTTCCATCAGATAACTAATGTTTTTAACGCCCCTTTGGCTTTGTTCTGAAAGGAGCGGCGGCGGCTCCTTGCATCACACATCCAGCCAAAGACCTTACGCATCCTTTCGAAAGGCATGATGAAACTAAAGCATGCAGTCCTACTGACTATTGCTTATGACTGTGTTATCGTCACTTTAAGTATACAAACTGCATGATGTTTTAAAAGTCGTATAAAGCCCAGTCATGGTTTAAAAAGCATGCTTCGGATTCAAACGCTAGCCACTATGTTTCAGCAGCATCGGTAAATGAGATCAGTAACGAAACACAGGCTCGTGGACCTACCTGTATTTAAAGTGCAACAGTTACATCCACAACCACGTGCAGTTATTTTTCCCGCGGTTATCATATAGGTCTATAATTATTTGTTAATTAGTTATAATTCTGCGCAAAATCCTCGAAGTAAACCAACAGAGCACTCACCGCTTGAATCGCATGGCACTCTCTGCACATTAGGAACGGTCTTATTTTCTCCTGGATGAGCAAGGCTGGGTAGCTATCCCTTTATGGAACGTACCACTTTCAACAAGGGGACTCAAACTCATTATTGCTCACGAAACCATAGAATAAGATCCAATATAATTGCTACATTAAGTTACTAATGAATTCTTACATGGATTTAATTACAATACAGTTTTGTCTTCACCTTTGGTGTCTGTGAATTATGATCATATATGATCACATTTGGCATGTGCTTAAGTCTACCCTAATAGTAGTTGGAACAGGCTCGCCCATAATCGAGTATTTTTCTACCAAACCCAGATGTTAGGGAGAAGGCTGGATTTTCAAGGCGGATAGAGATGTTTAATACAAAATAACGAAGAGAAAAATGGGAATGGTAAATATGTTGCAGAATCTAAACTCCCTCACGTGGACATAATCGTCATGCAATAAAATTGTTATAAACGTTTATAAACCGCACGTCTTCCTGTTCCAAGATATCTGAATTAACGTTATAGATCTGCTACTATTCAGAGTAAAAAAATAATTGCTAATATGATTGACATATTTATTTTAATGAAGAACAGAGAGTTCCTTGAAGTCATAAACTGAGAAGTTGTAGATGTTCTTAAGACAAAAAAAGTAGGTTACAATTTCATAAACCTAATGTTTATTCCTCAGTATAAAAACACAATGTTAAAGGATATGTAGTTTGATATTGTAAAGACAGACATTTCAAAGGCAAGAGACAAGATCACTTGGGGACAATATTAAAACAGTGTCTTAGGTCACTATAAACAAGTTGTTCACTATATTGTAAACATGCAGAAATACAGTACATGGAGAAAACTGAAATTACTTTAGACTAGCGTTTGCTCTGAACAGCGTAAATATATAAAACATTCAATATTAAGTTATTCTAAAGCTGCAATATGCACCTTAGTGGGAGTTATAATCTACCAATGATGTCTGTCATTCACCAGTGATGTGGTTTCATGCCATCCACCAGCAAGCAGCAACACAATACACTTATTCAAATCATGTGGCAAGTAATAGCCAGTTTAGAAGGAATGACACTTGCAATCCCCCAGTGCAGTAAAGACAATTCAGCTAAAGCAGAATACAAATCACCACAAACTATAGTGCTCTTTGTTGTGGTATAAATTAATAGTGTTGAAAGCATTTGTATTTATCAACATATATGGGCCTTCATGGGGCCTTGGAAGTGAAACCATACAAAACAAACATTTGCGTCCTATGGCAGTATGGTATTCTTGTCTGGAGACGTTGAATCACAGTCATTGGGTTAAACGGAGTGAAATTCGACCAGTCCAGACACGGAAACCGGAGAGTTCCTAAAATAACCCTTGGTTGGGTGGGTTAGGAATCACCAAGTAGCCTAGCTCGCTGTGGTAGCCTCCATGTCCCTGTCCTGTAATCCAGTTGGAGTTGGAGCTTGGCAGGTTTGACCACTTGTATTCCCTCCCTCTGTAATTGTGACTGTCTCTAATTGAAGCCACTTGAGGAAGACAGAACTTCCTCCTAAGTTCCTCGACCACACTGTGCTTTCAGAGGACGGGCCCCTGCCGAAGGCTGGGAGATGTGAGCAGAGGAAATACAGGACCATGAACCCCCCTGGTGTAGATGAAACGACCATATGGTTTCCTTTGAAAAACACAACCCTCATCACAGGGACCCCAGCATCTTTACTGGAGCCACCCTCCAATCATATTTGCTGTTGGGTGTTCTTCCAAGATGGGATGTTAAGTTTATTAGTTCTTTGGAACTACTAGAATCACGGTTGCAACATTTTGGAACTTTTAATAAATGACCTGGGAATTTATTGAATGCTTCAGAAATGTTGCAATTCTAATTGTTGTGGTTCCAAAGACCTAAGCAATTCAAAAATGAATATCCTTATATCAGTCTACAAAGCGGGCAGTACTATCATCATGGGACAATGATAACATGCCAGTCACAAAAAATGGAAACCAGAATGATATTGGGAGGCATTTTACATACAGGGCTACAGTACAAGGTCTTTATAGTGCCGGATATGGTCTCAGTCCAGTTCTGTAATATTCATTTACCATTTGATAGAATGAAATAGCCTCTAGGTGGAGTCTGTCATTTGTGATGATGTCAGGTTCTCCCTGGAAGTATCCTTATTAATTAGATTGCATACTGTACATTATTAGACTCAGGCAATTTTGCGAGCATGCAGTTCAGAAGCAGTATTCCCCTATGGGTCCTGCCTTCTCATGGGGTTGGAGTGGAGCCAGAGTGTATTAGAGACAGACATGTCATGAGTGTTACACACAGATACACTAAATTACCAAAAGTACGTGGACAACAGCGTTCTTCAGGCATCCGCTAAGCCAGATTCGTCCGTCAGACTGCAAAGATCGTGAAGTGTGATTCATTGCGCCAGAGAACGCATTTCAACTGCTACAGAGTTCAATGGCGGTGAGCTTTACACCACTCCTGCCGATGCTTGGCATTGTGCATGGTGATCTTAGGCTTGTCTGCGGCTGCTCGGCCATGGAAACCCATTTCATGAAGCGCCCGACAAACAGTTATTGTGCTGACATTGCTCCCAGAGGCAGTTTAGAACTTGGTAGTGAGTGTTGCAACTGCTATGCGCTTCAGCACTCAACGGTCCCGCTCTGTGAGCTTGTGTGGCCTACCACTTCGTGGCTGAGCCATTGTTGCTCCTAGAAGATTCCACTTCACAATAACTGCATTTAAAGACATTTTACGAGATTGCTTGTTGGTAAAGGTAACATCCTTTGATGGTGTCACGTTGAAAGTCACTGAGCTCTTCAGTAAGGCCATATACTGCCAATGTTTGTCTATGGAGATTGCAGGGGTGTGTGCTCAATGTAATACACCTGTCAACAACGGGTGTGGCTGAAATAGCCGTATCCACTCATTTGAAGGGATGTCCACGTACTTTTGTATATATAGTGTATATTGTTATGATTGCTGCATTTAAACTTCATTAACCTCAATATCAATAAATA
This sequence comes from Brachymystax lenok tsinlingensis, assembly GCA_030435695.1. NCBI lineage: Eukaryota > Metazoa > Chordata > Actinopteri > Salmoniformes > Salmonidae > Brachymystax > Brachymystax lenok. The sequence goes on from CM059803.1 coordinate 34,281,545, forward strand.
ATTTAAGCGCCCATTAATATTTTAAATTCAGCCTTTGAAATTAGAAATTATGTTGGCAATTTCAGAGGCTGGGAACATTATGGCCAATGTTAAACATTAGCCTGTGTTGTAGTCAGTCAGTCAGCCTGAGAGGCTGCCTCTGTTTGAGAGATGTGGTTGAAACTGCACTCTACCCCATGGAAGCCACCACTGCCTCCCAGTGGCTATAGGACTGCAAAAATCATATATACAGTACCAGTCAAAAGTTTGGACACACCTACTCATTCAAGGGGTTTTCTTTATTAAGTACTATTTTCTACATTGTAGAATAATAGTTAGAATAATAGTGAAGACATCAAAACGATTAAATAACACATATGGAATCATGTAGTAACCAAAAAAGTGTTAAACAAATAATTTATTTGAGATTCTTCAAAGTAGCCACCCTTTGTCTTGATGACAGCTTTGCACACTCAGTCATAGCAGATAGTCAAATGTCTCCAGTGTAAGACAACAAACATTCTTCTTGCGCTGACATACTGTGTTTGGATTATTTGATCAATAAAAAAATGGTCACTGAGTAAAACAGACATCCTCAGCTCTTCTCAGTCTTTGCCAAAACCTTCAGCTGTACTAGAATATAATTTTAAAGCATTATGCTGGTACAGAAGCCAACCTACATACCCAGCCATCACCTGAGTCTCAAAACGCCTTGAGACATTGCTGTTTTGAAGACATGTCTTAAAGGCCCTGTGTTTTATATTTCCACACTATGATGTTGGAATAATACTGTGAAATTGTGAACATTAGTGTCAGAGCTTTTAGTGTAAGAGCTGTTTGAAAAGACTGACTGAAATATCCGCCTGTTTTGGTGGGATGGAGTTTTGGCCTGCCTGACGTCACTAGGCAGTAAATTAGTTAATATACAAATAAGAAAGTTCCAAACTGCTCTGCCGAGTTCAACTCTCAAATCATATTTTTACACCCCAAATCATTCATGGGCATTTCCAGGGATCAAGTTGGAAATGTTCATGACAAGCACGCACGCTCGCACGCACGCACGCACGCACACACACACACACACACACACACACACACACACACACACACACACACACACACACACACACACACACACACACACACACACACACACACACACACAAATGTTACTACTACGGAGGAATCTACGTGTAAATTGATGCCTACTCCCTGTTAATTTGCTCAAGTCACCATAAAAAGGGTTGCAGCATGCATGACAATGCCCCTCTCTATTGACTGCTGAGTGCTTAGGCCTGTCCCCAGGCTGCTCTTTCCCCAGCACTGCAGCTTCAGTCCCATGAGCCTCACATCTGGCCTCAATAAGCCACTACAGCTGTTAGTGAAATCATATGTGTAGTTTAGAGGGTCCAGACCACAGAGAGCACCCTCCTCCTCACCAAACCACAGCGAGGTGGAGAGAGAACGATTTGACTGGTTGAGCCTCTATCTCATGAAAGGTCTCGTTAAAACCAAGCCAGTAGTCCTGTATCATCGTACAGGCATATTTTTGGGGCCTTTCCTGCAGTTGTTTATGTGCTCATTTTCTTTAGAATGTGTTTGTTTGCCTGAGTTTGTAATGGAAAACAACTGATCTCAAACTCAAACTTAAAATGTAACATGAGAGAACACTTCAAGTGTGACGATGCACAGTAAAAAAAAAAATGCACTGTGTCCCATAATGCACCGTATCACTGCAGTTTACTAAACTTTACAATTATATCTTATTGCAAAAAAAAATCTGTAAAACTTTCAAGTGGAGCTGAAACAGTTGCTAAGCAACAATTATTTGTGCTGTGTCCCAACAGCAGTATTCACACTATTCCAGTTTGTTGGATATTCCGGGGGGGAGGAGGTGGGGGATTACTTTTCAGTTCGCACTAAACTCTGTATATATGTCCGGCAAAGTTATCCATGCATTTTGCTACTCGATTGACAAGAAGTTACTTGTGTCAATATATTGAGTCAAACTCATAACCCGAGATGCCAAAATAATCTACAGCAGAGGAGGCTGCTGAGGGGAGGACGGCTCATAATAATGTTTGGAATGGCGTGAATGGAATGGTATCAAACATGGAAACCACGTGTTTGTTGTGTTCCGATAGCATTCCATTTATTCTGTTCCAGACATTATTATGAGCCGTCCTCCCCAGTTAAGGTTCCATCAATCACCTGTGATCTACAGTAAATACAGCAGTATCTTATACAGTGATATTGGGAATGCTAATAGGCTAGAGCCAACGATAAACAACGGCTCAACAAATGGAGTATTGTTGAGGCAGAAAACACAGATGTATTGTTGCGATAGAGATCATAATAGAGGTATAACATGTATGGTCATACATAGGGTTGCAAAATGCCCTGGTTTTCCTGAAATCCCAGTTGGAGGATCCCAAGAATAAGAATGGAATAAGCAGGAAATCCAGAAATCTCCAACCAGAATTGCTGGGAAACCAGGGAATTTATTGAAAGTTCCCGGAATTTTGCAACCTATTCATACTTATGTATGGTGATCAATCAATAAAGATGGTCTATGCTCAGGGCGTCATGTCATAGGTATTGGACAGTAGGTAATGGCTGGTATCAGTGATGGTTAAGTGAGCAGCAATTTGGTAAGCAGCTGTCGTTCACTGATACACAGGCCTTTCCACTTGAAATCCAATTCATGCCTGTGGTCTCCTTTCCACTCTTTGAGCCAACGAGCCCAAGTCTTGGAGCTGCATCCACAAAGCCACTGCCACGCAGCACACTCACCCTGTTCCAGCTCTCTGTGCCACCCCTCTGCTTCAGCTACAGAAAGAGCTGTACTTTGTGGTTGAAGAGAGAGAATGATCGACAGAGAGAGAGATATGGGGGAGTGAGGCAGGGCCGAGCCCAGTATGTATCCGTTTCAGCAGGAGTATAATCCACTGTAACCACAGGTCCTGCCTGCTCTACTAGCATCCTTTGCTGTAATCAAAGTACATTCCCAAACCTCCTACACACCAGCTCTTTGCCACAGAGAGTCCAACTCGCAGGCATTCTCAAACCTCCTACACACCAGCTCTTTGCCCCAGAGAGTCCAACTCGCAGGCATTCTCAAACCTCCTACACACCAGCTCTTTGCCCCAGAGAGTCCAACTCGCAGGCATTCTCAAACCTCCTACACACCAGCTCTTTGCCCCAGAGAGTCCAACTCGCAGGCATTCTCAAACCTCCTACACACCAGCTCTTTGCCCCAGAGAGTCCAACTGCAGGCATTCTCAAACCTCCTACACACCAGCTCTTTGCCCCAGAGAGTCCAACTGCAGGCATTCTCAAACCTCCTACACACCAGCTCTTTGCCCCAGAGAGTCCAACTCGCAGGCATTCTCAAACCTCCTACACACCAGCTCTTTGCCCCAGAGAGTCCAACTCGCAGGCATTCTCAAACCTCCTACACACCAGCTCTTTGCCCCAGAGAGTCCAACTCGCAGGCATTCTCAAACTGAAGAGGAGAGAAGTCAGTTACTCCTCGGCTCTACACTGTCATTTTGCTTAATCCCATATGAACTGAATAATGACAAAACACATCCAGGGATGGTGACACATTTTAGATTACAGTTTGAAGGCTAGGGGGATCTGACAAAGGCCCTGAGACAGGAAAACATTGACACAGAGAGGAGTGAGTCAGTGAACGCGGAGACAACAGGGAGGGAGGCCTAGCATACTTGTTCAAAAAGAGGTGCTTGTTTAGGCGTCTTCAAATGAAAATACTGTGGAGCTGAGTGTTAGATGAACAAAATAAAGAAGCATACTGTTGCCAATTACCAAATATTTATCTTCTGTGTTTACTCTTTATAAACATGTTTCATTCCTTGGACAATGTTTTATCTCAGTTATTCTGAGAATGCTACAGAATGCCCAGATCTTGGCAATCCTTAAAGGTGCACTGTCACTCACGGTACATTCCATCGCTATGGCGTAATCCAATGGACTTTCTGTTGGTTTGGAAGTGTCATAATGTAAAATAAATAATACATGTAATTATGTGGATTACATTACAGCTATTGAACTTTCGCCTCTTTTCACCAGAGTCAAACTACTGAGCATGCAGTCCTGCCAGGTCTTTAACTGAAACCAGCCTCTTCCCCTCTCTCCCTCCTGTCTTACAGACCTTTTGACACCGCTCCAAACTAACCCTCTTTCACCTCTGCATCCCTCTACTTCACTTCTTCTGGCTCTAACCCTCTGCAGCTAAGAGAAATATACATCCAAAACCTGCCCTATTTAATCAATACCAACACACCTAGTCACAAAGGCCTGGGCTCATGTTGGAATCTTAACCCTCCCTCTCCAATTCCCTTACACTCATTTCACACAGAATGTTATTTTTCTTTACTCATATATGGCATTCTTTCATTGATATTTGATCTGAAAGATACCAAAGGTCTTACTGTAAAATGTATTTGTCTGAATGTAATGAATGGTAATTTCAGTAAGAAAGCAGATGGGTAATGAAATCAGATGCAAGGTATGGACCAATCAATACTTTTTTGCTCGTAAAAAGACTAAACAGATCAGGATCAATTTCCAAGTGCCTATCCTAATATGTCTGGAGTTTACACAATAGCCACAGGCTATTGTTAACAGTTTGAGTTAACTTGGTTATAACGAGAAACAATTGTGTCCTAAGAGGGCAGTATTTACACTTTCTCTGTATTGTACTCTCCGGAAACATGAACAAACTTCTGAAACATCCATTCTAAGTAGTTAAAAAATACAAAAAAACTTGTGACATTTTAATGTAATGCTATCCAGATACATATGTAGGATCTTAATTTGACCTATATAGTCACAGCAAAACAATCATGTAGCAAACGGACTTGAATGTTTAGTCCATAATGTTGCTTTGATTGGTGGTAAGGCTATTAGCTGGCCAAAAGTATAGGCTACATAAGAAGTTAAATACTGTTAATACAACCATGTGTTAGTGCGGGTTTTCAGATAATTTATGTAAATCACAAAGCTCTGCATTTTGGTGCAGGAAAATACTCAGCAACAAAAGAGTGATCAAATTAAGATCCTACATCTGTATCTACTTTTCTTAGTCTGATGTATTAAATACGTCCCACTTAGTGTGACAGTTACTATAATATGTAGAGGCTCATTTTGTTCTGATTCATTTTCATGAGTTTATAATAAGATAAGGTAAGGTTTCTATTGATCCCCTAAAGGGAGATTTAATATCACCAGTCAATACATCAGACACAGTAGCAAATAATCATGAAAAAAGGTCAAAATATTGATTTGCTTTAGTGCATTTTAATGTGTGTGTGTGTGTATGTGTGAACATGCGTTTGTGTATGTGTATGTGTCTGTCTGTGTGTGTGTGTTTGTCTGTGTGTGTGTGGTGGCTAAATCTGGGTGAAGGGTTGCTATGAGATAGCTGGAGGCTTGGGTTGAGAAGCCATGGTACAGGTCATTAGATTGTCATTTCACATTAGCATCTGTTGAATGGGATTAGCCATCCAGCCGAGTTTAAACCCTTGACATCCCACATGCACTGCCAACTAGAACACGGAGTGGCCATTAGCAACACCCCCTCAAGTGTCTATCACACATGCTCGTCCCAGCGTTGGGACTCCATGGCTGGGTTAAAAAAAAAATCTTACGGGCAACTTTCTATAGGAACATGACATAGGACCACACATTTAAGCTCCCAAGTGGCACAGAGGTCGAAGGCAATGTAGTGCTAGAGGCGTCACAACAGACACCCTGGTTTGAATCCAGGCTGTATCACAACCGGCTGTGATTGGGTGTCCCATAGGGGCGGCGCACAATTGGTCCAGCGTCGTCCGGGTATGGCTGGTGTAGGCCGTCATTGTAAATAAGAATATGTTCTTAACTGACTTGCCTAGTTATATAAAGGTAAACAAAAACATAGCTATAATGTTAGATATTTAAGTGCATTGCTGACTTAATCTCCAGAGAGACTTCTCTCAGTTTTTTTGTTGTTACTTTTTGCAGACAGAGTATCAGCTTGGTATCTGGCAGATACACAGATGTTCATTTCAGAGTGTAAGAAGTTGGGTTTCGATTGATTTCCTTGACTGAAACACAGTAGCAGCATAGCCACAGAAGTCAGAGGTCAATCTTCAAAGCTGGTATTTCCAGCACAGAATGTTCAGCAAAGTGCTTTCCAGTAAAGCACATTGTTTTTAATGTGATCACCAGAACATTTATCGTATCTACATGTACACTGCAATGACTGTGGTAAGCAGGCCTAATACAAAGATTTATTTCAAAGAACCTTGAATAAATTGTTGACTTTATTATTAGTCCTTGTCACCAGAAATGAGTAGACATCAAAGAAATACCTGTGAAAAAAACATTTTACAATACCTGTTTCGTTAATATTGAAAAGCGTATTATCCCATGTTACTATAGTGCCCCCTGTTGGTTAGTGCCATCACACCATAGCACCAGCTTGAACTTAATTTGGTAAATACACTCTTAGAAAAAAGAGTTCCAAAAGGGTTCTTCGGCTGTCCACATAGGAGAACCCTTTGAACAACCATTTCTGGTTACAGGTAGAATCGTTCAGGGTTCCTCTGTGGAAAGGGTTCTACCTGGAATCAAAAATGGTTCTTCAAAGGGTTCTCCTATGGGGACAGTTGATGAACCTTAGGTTAGGATACAAAACCAGTGTAGTATCCAAAAACAATACCTGTCTCAGAATGGAAAGATGTTTCATAATATTTATTTTTTTCATCAGTAATATCAATCACAATAAATAAAGAAGTGGTACAAAAGATCTGAAAAATATACCATCACAAATGGGTTACAAAAGAAAGATAGATAACTGTATTTTTCTGATCAAATAGAGGTGTTCACAGCAAGTTAAAAACCCCAATGAAAGAGCCCATTCCCACTGCTTCTAAAACATTTAAAACGTTGAATAAACTGTTTTCCAGGCCTGGTATATGGCTGCTGTATCATCTCTCCACGTGACTCCACTCTGCCGGGGGATCCCGGGGCCCTTTGGGTTTCTTAATGCGACAGTTGAACCCTGAGGGACAGTTGAGAAACGTGTTTGGGATTAGTTGAAGGCACCTGCAAGTACATCTAACAGTTTACATAGCCTTGTTTTGACATCCAGTCACACTTATCATGAGATTCTGAGGATATTGATATTATATTGGGTAGCTATAATGGCATTGGATAGTAACAGTAAATGGAATTGGATAACAGTATCACAAACACAAGCAGCTATTCACCCATGCTACCAGGAGTACAGCTGTTGGTCAGGTCTTTGATGGGATTTGAGACATATTCATAGTCATCTTCCATCGAGGAATGACGCTCAGCTAGAGAAAATAAAACAGTGAGAATCAGTAAAACATTTCCCACATAAACAGCTCAATATGGCTGTCAAGGAATTGTTACTGGCAAGAAACTGAGTGAAGATGGAACAGAAATATTGCTCCTTTGTGGTCAATGTAGGACTCAAATTACTTTTCATATTGATTTATTACTTCAAATGACAGTGTATGCCCTTGTAAATAAACATTACACAATTTCCCCAGTTTCACAGTATTGGACTGAGGTTACTAGATCTAGATTACAATGCTCTTCTAAAAGACTGGATATTCTTTGCAGGGCATAATGACTAAAACAAAATCAGAGCAGGCCTCACATTGGTCTCCCTAAAATGCTCTCACCTGTGACTTGCTCATAGCCACTCTGTTCCTTCCCTAACGAGGCCTCAGCTAGCCTGTGATTGGCTGGAGTAGCTGTGTCATATATGGGTGAGGCCGCTGGAGGTGGATTGGCTGGAGGACACCTGCTCTTGGGCTTGACCGTGCTGTAGAGAGCAGTGGCGGGGCATTTCAGATTGCCCAGCTCTGTGTTGTCATAGTGATGGAGAGCGGCCGGAGGAGCCGAGGAAGAGGCTGGTGACGGAAGCTGTTTGGACTTGTTGACCACAGCATAGGTGTCATCCATCTTCTGCTGGCACAGTTGAGGCGCTCTGGGCTGCACACTAGAATTTCTAAAGAGGAGTAGACAACACAATTCCATCAACAGTGAGAAGCAAAAAGTACAAATGTGGCCTTATTGTTTCTGCTCTAAACACAAGACGGCCATAACTATTATACATATGACTGAATTTTCATTATCTAGTCTGTTTTCTTTCTGGGGCTTCCACAGTGGATTTTTACTATTAGTATATCGGTATAGAAGATAATTTAAGGTTGATAAGAAATGTCAGTGTTACAATACCGATTTCCTACTGAGTCTTTGACCATGTTTACAGAGATATAGATCATTTGTGTTTAAGCCTGTGATACGAGCTGACAGGTTCTTGGTAACAGTTGAACATATGGGAGGGAGGAGAGAGGATGTGAAAGTGATGTTTAACAGCCCAGTGTGTCACTTCCTCTGCAGCATGATGAATGTTTAGTAGTACAGGAATGGTGAAATCCTTCTGATTCATGAATCATGTTTCCCTAAAGTTCTGTAAAATGTAACTAACAATATCTGGCTTAAAGTCCCTTTTACTTCAAGATCTTCAAGGTGTACGACAACACTGTATTTCAATATACAGTACATTTAGCAAAATTAAAGGTGCACTATGCAGAAATCTCTCAGCCATTTCCTGGTAGCTAAAATTTGCCTAATTTCAGTTTTTGTGACAAAACAAGCAAGTATAGTGTAGAGAATCATTGTACCAAACCGCTTGAAATATATGGTTGCTGATAATGGGCCTCTGCAGTTTCCAGCTACAATAGTAATTTACAACATTAACAATGTCTACACTGTATTTCTGATCAATTTGATGTTATTTTAATGGACGAAGAAATGAGCTTTTCTTTTGACCCCAAACTTTTGAACGGTAGTGTACATTTGACCACAACAGTTATATACTGCAACTTTAATAGTGTTTGCTTGATTGTCAACGCAGGTACATATCACATCTATTGTATTCTGTAATAATCTACTTAATCAATCAATCAAAATATTAATAAATTACTTGGTATTGATAAGCTTATGTACACTAAAACAACACACCCTACACACCCAGCAAACACAAAACACTGTGGTACAGCCAACTGAAATAGATGACAGTAGAATCACTTGTACAAAACAGGAAGCTCCCTAAGTGTCTTTCTCTCTCTCTCTCTCTCTCTCTCTCTCTCTCTCTCTCTCTCTCTCTGTCTCTGTCTCTGTCTCTGTCTCTGTCTCTGTCTCTCTCTCTGTCTCTGTCTCTCTCTCTGTCTCTCTCTCTCTCTCTCTCTCTCTCTGCCTCTTTCTCTTTCTCTTTCTCTCTTTCTCTCTCTCTCTGTCTCTGTCTCTGTCTCTGTCTCTCTCTCTGTCTCTGTCTCTCTCTCTGTCTCTCTCTCTCTCTCTCTCTCTCTCTCTCTCTCTCTGCCTCTTTCTCTTTCTCTCTTTCTCTCTTTCTCTCTCTCTCTCTTTCTCTCTCTCTCTCTCTCTTTCTCTCTCTCTGCTGTTGTTATTGTCTGTATGTCGATGCACATTACGCATCAGACTGAACAAAGAAAGAATACTCACTCCTACCTTTTTTCAAGTGGCTGAGCGATGGCTGATGTTATCAGTAGAGAGGTCTTCACAGACTCAACGTCATCATAGAGAGGTTGGTTGCTCTATTAACAAAAAAAATAAGCTGTTTAGGATTAGAGAAGTATAGGACTGTGTCTCTAAAGTTCAGGCTCTGTATGAAAATGTCTGAACAATCATCTTCTATGTGCCAATATTTGCATAGAGAGGAAGCATGATGGCTGGTTTCCTGCGTAACATTTTTTTTATGTTCTTTTTACTCCACTCATCACATTGAAATATCATACGGAAGTATAATATGATCAGATTAAATGGCTGACACAAGGAAAAAAAGTTTCTTTTTTTAATAACAGACAAACTGACATATTGTGTCAGCTTTGCCTTGTACCTCTGTCTGTGCAGGCAGCCCAATTCTGATCTTTTGCCCAATTATTGGCAAAAGATCTGATCTGACGGGGGCAAAATATCTGAATTGGGCTGCCTGTGTAAACACAGCATCTGACCGCAACACAGACGTGCCAATAATCCCCATAATACTACATGCCCTCTCATGTCTTATTGTTCTAGTAAAGCTTGCTTGAACATGAATGCTAGTACGGCATGTGTTGAATACTGTGTTGTATTTAGCCTTTAGAAAGATTGGAGATAGCAATTACAAAAACCTGATCATTGTTTCTGTCTTACCTTGGTGAGATTCTGGTAGTTGTTCTCAGGTGACTGTAAAGCCTTCTCAAACATGTAAGCCACGGCTGAAAACACAAACTGATACTGCTCCTGGGTGGAGGGATGGACAACATTTCCACAGGAGAGAATTACAGTATTTAATGCATGATATATAACACCCTGCAGAAAATAAACACAATTTCTCATATGTAATTCTATCTGACAATAAAATACCTTTGTCTGAACAGCTGATGGCCTCTGTCTCCTTAGTTCCACTACAATCTTCATGATATTGAAATCTCCTTTGATTTGCTGGTGTAGAAACATGAGAATGCATTAGTCAAAACACTCATATTCACAAATCAATTTTTTTTATTATTATTTTTACAAGTATTATTGTTTTAAGTTGCACTCTACAAAGGTATTGTAAAACCAATTCCCTAAATGATGCCATCAATGTAATCTAGTGAATATAAGTCATACCTTTGTCACAAGAAGATCATGAACATAATCCAGGGCACAAATCACCCCTGTTCTTCCACAACCAGCACTGAAAATACAAAACACAACCAAATACATGATATGGTCTGCTCCATTCAGTCTCTGATAGTACTCAAATATTACCAGAGAAGTCCACAACATGAACACAAGTAGACCCCATCAGGTCCTGAATATTTAACATGTCTCACTTTATCTTTATTTAACTAGGCAAGTCAGTTAAGAACAAATTCTTATTTACAATGACAGTCTACCCCGGCAAAACCCTCCCCTAACCCGGACAATGCTGGGCCAATTGTGCGCCGCCCTATGGGACTCCCAATAACCTCTGCGCCACTCAGGAGCCCATCTAAATAGCGTCATTAAAACACATGGAGCTCAAGGAGTACATGTGGCCTTGTGATAAACAACATTGAATGATATGCATTGATGAATTTTAATGTGCATATGGATCATAGTCTGTCTCTGAGCGCGACAATTTCCTCTCAGAGCACAACAAGTCCACTGGGCAGACAGTAATCATAGGGGCTGTGCTGTATGTCATGTATAGGGGACAAACAGACCTGCAGTGGATGAGAACAGGGCTAGTGTTGTTTCCCTGAGCTTTGCGAGCCATATCCATCATTTCTAAAATACCACCAGCTGTGTATGGAATGTCATGATCAGGCCAAGCTGTGTATTGGAATTGCGAGATAGTCCGTGTTTCCTAGACAAACAGAAAACATGGTTTGCATATAACTTCACTGGGTCCCGCTCATTCAACTTCCGGGATACCAACAAATAATGTGAGATTATCCAATGTGAATAATGGTTGTTGGAAAATAACACTGATTTATTTTCTTCGATTTTGAAGAATTCTTTGACTAGTGCTGCTGATGGAAAACAACACAAAATAATAACCTTTTCACAATTGGACACTTACATTATGATATCTCACAGTCAGAGTCCTCATGACTACTTCCTCATTTGGGTTGGATTCCTCAAGCTGTAAAGACATGATAACATTTCAATTAAAATGTTTTAGAGTTTCCTGAAACAGGTGCCTGTGATTTCATGCAGACAACAACATGTGGGTCAATATGCCATGAAATAACCAAACTGAGTAAACTTAGTACACAGGAACTGACACATCATCTGTGGAGGATGTTGGGTAAAAAGGGAAGTCTTCATGAATATTCTCAGAAAACCCAGACTATAGAACAACCCCACTGGGCAAACACTGGTTGAATAATTTCAATGATATGCCACTGAACCAATGTGGAATATATGTTAAATTGACATCTGTGCCCAGTGGGACAGCACTCTGTGCATGCTGGAACATTGGTAACATTGTGGGAGGCAACTCATCTGTCTGGGACTACTCTGGATCAACTGAAAGTTGTGTCAATGGTGATAGAAATTCTCTGTGGTCTGTGTATCTTCACAGTATACAATATAATGAAGATATATCGACAAAAACTTACATTTGAGACAATAAAGGGACCAAAAGGGGTTGTTTCTTTGACAGTTGTCCAATAGCGCTCACACTTTTTCTAAAAGAAAAGACACAAAAAAACCAAAAACCTTATGAGTCAAGTGGACACAAGCATCAAAGTTGATAAATTATACAGTACAATAATATGTTCACACTTCCACTGTACCTTTTTTTATTAAAATGTGACTAAAAGGTCATTTACCTTTCCCATTTCAATTTCTCTGCAAGCCATGATTATAACCTTAAACAGGGATCGGAATAGAGGTAACATTAGATTTGGAGACAATTCTCGCAACAGTGCTACTGTAAAAGCTGTACTACATTTATAGGAAAGCTGAATAAAATCTTCCTTACCTTTACATCATACTGCCAAATCATTTGCCAGAAGTCAACCAAAGTGTTCCTCAGAGGTCCTTGGGTCGCTATGTATTTTCTGGTCTCTGTTGCACCCTAGAGGACAGACGAGATATAGCAGAATAATCAGTTTCAGACTGAGCTGAATGATATGCAATAGGACTTACTGAATGAGAGAGGGCAATACTGTACTTTAATGAAGCTGGCGTTGATATAGTCAGAATCATTGTCATTCGTCAGTAGAGTTAGGGGAACACGGGTCTGGTCATCTATATAAAAATATATTTGTTTTTGTTCAGATAAGTTTAATATTAAGCAAGAATCAAATTTTCAATTAGAGTAAAAACCAACAACGTTTTTTAAGTCTCCTTCATTGTGCTTACATGGTAAAATGTCTTTGTAACGATTCTTCTTTACATTGTCCTTCAGTGACCCGGCTTTCGTTGTAAGGCCAAGATCCTTCTTGATGATGGAAGTCCGATCACGGATATTCTACAAACACAAAGAGACATGGAAGCTGGGATGAGGTTGGGAGCAACTTTCATGCTTGTGAAACTGTAATTAAGTAGACGTAGATTGAGAGCAGAAACCTTGAATGTAGGAAGTCTCAGGTAGGGTCCAAAGAAACCAATCTTTACATTAGTAACCACATACTAGCCATATTCCCTCAGCCCTTTTGTCCCCAAAAAAATCGATCTAAGTGGAAGAAAAATTCTAAAGTTTGTTAAATATGAATAAAAAATAAATGACAAATATATCTTGATTAGATAAGTATTCAACCCCCTGAGTCAATACATGTTAGAATCACTTTTGGCAGCGATTCCAACTGTGAGTCTTTCTGGGTAAGCCTCTAAGAGCTTAATACACCAGGACTGTACAATATTTGCACATTATTCTTGTAAAAAAAATTCAAGCTCTGTCAAGTTGGTTGTTGATCATTGCTAGACAGCCATTTTCAAGTCTTGCCATAGATTTTCAAACTGATATAAGTTAAAAGTGTAACTAGGCCACTCAGGAACATTCAATATCATCTTGGTAAGCAAATCCAGTGAATATTTGGCCTTGTCCTTTAGGTTATTGTCCTGCTGAAAGGTCAATTCATCTCCCAGTGTCTGGTGGAAAGCAGACTGAATCATGTTTTCCTCTAGGATTTTGCCTGCGCTTAGCTCCATTACGTTTCCTTTTTATCCTGAAAAACTTCCCAGTCCTTAACGATTACAAGCATACCCATATCATGATGATGCTTGAAAATATGGAAAGTGGTCCTCAGTAATGTGTTGTATTTGATTTGCCCCAAACATAACACGTTGCATTCAGGACAAAAACGTAATTGTTTTGCCAAATGTTTTGCAATATTACTTTTATGTTTTAGTGTTTTGCAACTCTGTGTATTACTTTAGTGTTTTACAACCCTGTTCCTGGAGAGTTACCCTCTCGTAGGTTTGCACTCCAACCCCAGTTGAAGATACATATTAGAATCAGGTGGGCTAAATTAGGGTTAAAGTCTCCAGGAAGAGGGTTGGAGAGCCCTGCTTTAGTGCCTTGTTGCAAACAGGCACGTTTGCACATTTTGAGATGAGGTAGTAATTCAAAAATCATGTTAAACACTATTATTGCACACAGAGTGAGTCCATGCAACTTATTATGTGACTTGTTAAGCACATTTTTACTCCTGAACTTATTTAGGCTTGCCATAACAAAGGGGTTCAATACTTATTGACTCAAGAGACTTCAGCTTTTCAGTTTCAATTCATTTGTAAATATTTAGAAATGTAATCCATTTTTAATTCAGGCTTTAACACAACAAAATGTGTAAAAAATCAAGGAGTGTGAATACTTTCTGAAGGCACTGCATGTGATAACGTAACCGGAGTGTAATGGCTAGCTAGTTAGCTGTGTGCGCTAGTGGCAGTTCAATCGCTGACGTCACTAGCGCTGAGACCTTGAACTAGTTTATTCCCTTGCACTGCGGCTTTTGTTGAGCGACAGGTAACGATGCTCTGTGGGAGGCAGTTGCTGTATTCATAGGGTCCCTAGTTCAAGACCAGATTGGGGCGAAGGTAGGGACGGAAGTAATACTGATACAATATCACAGCTTTCTTCATGCCATAATATAGACATCATTACATTACCACCATTTCTCACTTTGCACATTCTTAGTCTCTTAGTCTCCAACAAACGACATGGTCCAAGCACACCAAGACAGTCGTGAAGAGGGCACAACAAAACCTATTCCCCCTCAGGAGACTGAAAAGATTTGGCATGGGTCCTCAGATCCTCAAAAGGTTCTACAGCTGCACCATCGAGAGCATCCTGACGGGTTGCATCACTCCCTAGTATGGCAACTGCTCTGCCTCTGACCACAAGGCACTACAGAGGGTAGTGCGTACGGACCAGTACATCACTGGGGCCAAGTTTCCTGCCATCCAGGAAGTCTATACCAGGCAGTGTCAGAGGAAGGCCCTAAAAATTGTCAAACACTCCGGCCACCCTAGTCATAGACTGTTCTCTCTGCTACCACACGGCAAGCGGTACCGCAGTGCCAAGTCTAGGTCCAAGAGGCTTCTAAACAGCTTCTACCCCCAAGCCATGAGACTCTTAAACATCTAATCAAATGGCCACCCAGACAATTTGCATTGCCCCACCCCCCTCTACACTGCTGCAACTCTCTGTTATTATCTATGCCAAGTCACTTTAATAACTCTACCTACATGTACTCAATTACCTCGACTAACCAGTGCCCCCGCACATTGACTCTGTACCGGTACCACCTGTACATAGCCTCGCTATTGTTATTTTACTTCTGCTCTTTAATTATTTGTTATTTTTATTTCTTTTTTTTTCTTCTTAAAACTGCATTGTTGGTTAAGGGCTTGTCAGTAAGCATTTCTCTGTAAGGTCTACACCTGTTGAATTTGGCGCAGGTGACAAATACAAATTGACTTGATTTGACTGAGGCTGGTTAGAAAATAGTTCACATGTATTACTATTTCGGTCATTACTGTCATTAATTCAACGTACAAACAGTCAACGGAATCATGTTTATTGAAAACAATCTGACACTGGCATGTAAAAGCACTGGCATCCCTCACAATGGAACATTGTCAATAAGAATCTTACGCAACAGCCTACTAGCTGCAACAAGGAAACGTTTCCCATAGTGGCCTCAGTGTTAATAAATAACTTACTTTTGAACTTTGGAAGCTGAATTAGGAAAAAAAGGACTAGTCTACCTACTGTATCTTAAAACGTACAGAGGTTCAAATGTAAGAAGAGCAATAGCCTACAGTAGTTTAACAAAATATACTTCTGCAAATGATGCTATTCAGTTCAGTGTAATGTCAAAACAAAACTAAATAAGCAAGATTCACTTCTGTATGTGCCTTAAAGACAGATGCCACTTATTTGAAAGAAGGTTTTTGTTAATTGCATTCAAGTTACAACATGCACTGTATTATACTATACAGAAAGCAAGTAGCCAACATGATTTGCAGCTTTAACATTCAAACAATTCAGTATCTGACTTTTCCTTTTTTTTAATCATCATACCTCTTATCTACAACTGGACCAGTGTATGATGTGCAGCCTGTGATGTTGTACATCATGCACAGTGTACACACAATGTTTATCCATTATTCAACCAGTTATTTGCAATCAATTGATTAATACAATTGCAATGTAAAAGTCTCATGAAATTCATCTGAACATATTACCTGGTCTTATTGCCTTTCTATGGGAATTAATTATAAACTGAGAACATACCATGTGTAGGTGACCAATAAAAGTTGATTTGATATACAGGTATGGTGATTCTCACTTACACTATACTCCGATGATATGATGCCCTCTGCTCTGCTGTCATCTGTCAAGGACATCTGACCTATGAACCTCGATAGGTGCTCCATCTGTGCGGCGGCTAGAGATGTCAATTTAACTTGTTAAATTGCAGGCAGTGGGCGGCCACTATACTAATACAACAATTCTAAACAAACTCAGAGCGCCTTTCCGCACCAATCTCTAGTGCGCTGATTACCCTAGGTTCCGCGTGTACCTCTTGGAACGTTCCTTATGTGATTGTCACTGTGAGGCAAGTAGTGTACATTTCCGCATTGAAAGATACTGCCTTATTTATTGGCGTCAAAACAGAGGAGGAACTTTCACATAAACTCCAATACACTACTATTACAACAGATGGAAAAATGTATAGCATATTTATTCTTTGCCAACACGAATATTCAAAGCATCTTCAAAAGCTCTATTATTTTACGTTAGTTGTACAGTTAAATAATGTGTTATTATAAAGTTATCAAGCAGGCTATCAATGCATGCATCACATTTAGACTAATAGGGAGTCCTAAAACCTGCAGCCTGATAATATTCTCAGGGATATTAATTAGCATGACACTTTCAAAAAAATATATCTTATGTGGTTTATTACGTTGTCCATAGATTAGTAAACACGTCAGAGACGAGGAGCAGCGTATGAACTCAAAGCCTTTTTCTGTTGTATTCCAGGGTGTGCTCGGCCAACGTGTAGACAATTGACCGCCAGGAAACTTCAGTGATTTTACTATGTCTGTATCAGATGTGTGTTTATTCTACTGATATAGACTACACTTCGTAATGGAGAAGGGCGGCATATCGATGCATGGTTTATTGAAAGATGCCTCCTCGACAACACGCGCATTTTTTTTCAGACGCAATGATAAAAGGAAAATGGCTAGCCTATATGTCTCCAAATTCACACAGCCAACAGTTAGGCATACACTCAAAACAGAGACTGTAAAAAGGATTGTCAACTCAACTGTGACACTGAAATGTTGGTTCAAACACTATCGCTGGTGCAACACTTCCCTTCTGCCTCTGGAAAACGCACAGCCATAGTAAGTTACAGGTGGATGTGTATTCTCGTCATGAATACTTGTGCGGTGATACTGATGGTTTGTTGACAACTGCAGAATTTTAACTAAACATAACCCAGGTACGGACATTACTTTACTCAGCAGCATGGGATAATTAGCGTAGCGGGTTAGGTGCTCCCGAGTGGCGCAGCGGTCTAAGACACTGCATCTCAGTGCAAGAGGTGTCACTATAGTCTATGGTTCGAATCCAGGCTGTATCACATATGTCCGTGATTTGGAGTCCCATAGGGCTGTGCACAACTGGCACACAAACCCATGAAGAGCCTTATTGCTATTATACACTGGTTACCAACTTAATTAGAGCAGTAAAACTACATGGTTTGTTATACGGTCAGATATGCCATGGCTTTCAGGTAATCAGAATTCAGGGCTCAAACCACCCATTTCTAAAATGCGTTATGGAGCTGGACTCCCAGGACTCCACCTACTGGACAGGTGTGATTATTGCAATGACAATGGAGTAATGTTTCGATTAGGGAAAATGGTGATAGTGCACCCCCTCCCTCATCTAAATGCCAAGTCGTCCGATACATTTACATTTCTATATACAACTACGTCGTGTTTTCGATAAGGATATGCAGAATTGCATGAAAGTATAGCCTATTCCCAAGGGCACTTCTATCACACAGGACCTCTGCTAATAGCCGAGTCCTTCCTAGCTCCTTGAGTGAAGATGGCGCAGGCACTATCAGAGGAGGAGTTCCATCGGATGCAGGTAGCTAGGTTGACAGCTGTCCATTTTTAATGCCCGTTGTTTCAAATTTGCTGTCACCTTCAGAGTATTTCCTGAAAATGGAATTTTCCGTCGACCTGTCCAGAGCTAAACTACGGAACGGAAAAGCATGGGTGGTAGCTTCCCCTGCCTACTAGCTAGGCAACATTGCAACCCAGGGATGTGGCTAGTTATGTTGATAGTGTCAGCCGTCAGTGCTATTCCAATAGCAACAGGCAGTTGGTCATATTGTTTTATTATTCTATACAAACATGCAAATGTGGTAATCCCAATAGTTTGCTTTATGTTCAAATAACATTAGCTAGCTAAAGTTAGCTGGTTTGCGAGTTCACCGTTAACTAGCTTAAATGGCTAGGCTAGCTAGTTAGCTTGAAATGACATACTCTGGTCTTCATTAATCTTCATAACAATATGTTATTAATGGTCAAGTTATCTTCCTGTTAGCTATTGATTTCAAACATCCGTGTCTGATAGTTGTGTGCTGTCTTCTCTCTATTTTTGTTAAAATTTCTATGAATCCATTCAGTGAAAACTATAACGTTAGCTAGCTAGTTAATCTGGCTGTTACTATGGCTCCCGGGTTTGGTCCTGCAACGTTAGCCTAATGCTAGCAGCTGTTCGGGACTGGACGTCATTCACTGGTATTATAATGGGTGTGTTCAGTTTTCCAAACCAGATAGTGCCCATAGCTAGCTAGCCTAGATAATGCATTGCTTGTTCATTTGAAGTCACCTGAATCAGATTATGTGTGTGTACAGTCAGATGTTTTAATATTTAATTAACTTGACCCTTTATACATGCTTAAACCAACTCCGTGGCCTTGTGGTTAGTGTCCCTTACCAAAGACTCAAAACATGGGACCTGATGCCTCTGCTTGGCACTCAGAATTAAGGAGATGGACTGGGGCTAAGGCCCTGCTACAGACTAGCGTCTTGTCCAGGGGGTATACTTGTACATTAGGCTGCCTCACCCTACAGAAACGGGAGATAGGCTTCTGACAAGGCTAACTGGTCAAAGGCTTACTTACTTTTACGTACTACTTTTTACATGTTTTGGTGCAATGTCATCCCCTTCTTCTATAACCTTTTTGTTGTTTTCCAGGCTCAGCTTTTAGAGCTGAGGACACAGAACTACCAGCTTTCTGATGACCTGCGGAAGAACACAGCTGGTAAGAAGCAGCAGCTCATAATATAAATATGTTCTGGAGCTCAGTTGGTGCCCTTCAACTGGGATCAATATTTACTGCTAAAATTAATAGACCATTGCAATGCAACTCCAGGATGGACTTCAGATTTAGTCTCCCTCTTAATGCAAGTGTGTTGTGTTTAGTAACCTATGTGATGCACTTTATCTAACTTCAAAATGGGTTAGTTATGTCTCAGTGATTGAAAAGAAGATACTAGGCTCTGGAGATATTCAATATTTTAGTGTTGATTTCTATTCCAGAGCTGAATGTTGTTCGTCTGAAAACTGTGACCTTAGAGAAGGATTACATCAAAGCACAGAAGGTATAGCAAGCTATTCTACATTTTGATTAAAACTGTGATAATAGGGCAGAGTTCAATGCACTGAAACTTAAGACATCATGTTTGAGACAGAATAAAAGGTACCTTTGTTTGTGATTCTATTCTAATTAGCTTTTTGTTTTATCTTCAGGCTCTGAATAAAAGCAAGAAAGCTCAGGTGGGTTACTTACATCTTCTAAAACTCTTTCAAAGCTGTCTAAAATTATATTGACAAGATAGTATGAACATTAGATTGCTATACATGTTATATGCCATAATAGCTATTACTCCTGTTTACATGTGTATATATTACCATATACTTTTTTTATTGTATTTTATTGTATTGTATTTTCTTTTTGGCTCTAGGCACTCTGACTAGACTATAGCCAAACAATCACACATACTACAATGACACTCCAACACCCACACATACTTTCTCACTTTTCACATATGCTTCTGCTACTCTTTTTATTATACAGTTGAAGTCAGAAGTTTACATACACTTAGGTTGGAGTCATTAAAACTAGTGTTTCAACCACTCCACAAATTTCTTGTTAACAAACTATAATGTTGGAAAGTCTACTTTGTGCATGACGCAAGTAATCTTTCCAACAATTGTTTACAGACAGATTATTTCACTTATAATTCACTGTATCACAATTCCAGTGGGTCAGAAGTTTACATACACTAAGTTGACTGTGCCTTTAAGCAGCTTGGAAAATTCCAGAAAATGTCATGGCTTTAGAAGCTTCTGATAGGCTAATTGAAATCGTTTGAGTCAATTGGCGGTGTACCTGTGGATGTATTTCAAGGCCTACCTTCAACCTCCGTGCCTCTTTGCTTGACATCATGGGAAAATCAAAAGAAATCAGCCAAGACCTCAGAAAAAAATGGTAGACCTCCACAAGTCTGGTTCATCCTTGGGAGCAATTTCCAAACGCCTGAAGGTACCACGTTCATCTGTACAAATAATAGTACGCAGGTATAAACACCATGGGACCACGTAGCCGTCATACCGCTCAGGAAGGAGATGCGTTTTGTCTCCTAGAGATGAACGTACTTTGGTGCGAAAAGTGCAAATCAATCCCAGAACAACAGCAAAGGACCTTGTGAAGATGCTGGAGGAAACCGGTACAAAAGTATCTATATCCACAGTAAAATGAGTCCTATATCGACATAAGCTGAAAGCCGCTCAGCCAGGAAGAAGCCACTGCTCCAAAACCGCCATAAAAAAGCCAGACTACAGTTTGCAACTGCACTTGGGGACAAAGATCGTACCTTTTGGAGAAATGTCCTCTGGTCTGATGGAACAAAAATTTAACTGTTTGTCCATAATGACCATTGTTATGTTTGGAGGAAAAAGGTGGATGCTTGCAATCCGAAGAACACCATCCCAACCGTGAAGCACAGGGGTGGCAGCATCATGTTGTGGGGGTGCTTTGCTGCAGGAGGGACTGGTGCACTTCACAAAATAGATGGCATCATGAGGAAGGAAAATATATTGAAGCAACATCTCAAGACATCAGTCAGGAAGTTAAAGCTTGGTCACAAATGGGTCTTCCAAATGGACAATGACCCCAAGCATACGTCCAAAGTTGTGGCAAAATGGCTTAAGGACAACAAAGTCAAGGTATTAGAGTGGCCATCACAAGGCCCTGACCTCAAACCTATAGAAAATCTGTGGGCAGAACTGAAAAAGCATGTGCGAGCAAGGAAGCCTACAAACCTGACTCAGTTACACCAGCTCTGTCAGGAGAAATGGGCCAAAATTCACCCAATTTATTGTGGGAAGCTTGTGGAAGGCTACCCGAAACGTTTGACCCAAGTTAAACAATTTAGAGGCAATGATACCAAAAACTAATTCAGTGTATGTAAACTTCTGACACACTTTCTCAAATAATCCTGTAATCCCTGCACATTTTAAAGGTGGTACTGGCACTGACCCTATATATAGCTTGTTCTCTTATTTTTTGTTTTATTTCATTAGTTCTACTATTTTTTTTATTTTTTATATTAAATACTGCACTGTTGGGTAGGGCTTGCAAGTTAAGCATTTCACTCTACTTGTGCACGTGACAAGTAAAACGTGAAACTTGGATAGAGAGACTACCTCAATGAAGTCAAAGAGATTATTCCCAAGTACAGGTAGAGAACATAGGACACACCCCTTTGTCTTTTAACTTAATTTCATGCATTTACTCATTATGTTCTTCCACATCTTCAGTGACTGTAGCTTCAGTGACTGGTATATGGTGTTAATGGGCCTGGTTTATAATTCATATTATATTAATGCAGTCAACAGCCCCCTCTGCTGTTTAAATATGCATATTTCACCTTTCCCCAGAGTATTTTAGTAATTTGGAAACGTTTTGGAAAATCTGATTTGTGGAGGCCCATCAAAGTATGATATCGAAGTAGAGCATTGTCCTCCAACTTATTCACCATTCTTTCTAATCAGCAAAGTACATAGTTGTTGTGTTTTTTGTGAGGGTATTCAAACTAGAAATGTGGGGATCATAAAGTCGTCGTCCTGTGTGGGAGTGCTTACTTTCATGGATTGGTTGTTGTCTGGTGTGTGCGCTCAGGAGATGGATACCTTACTCAACGAGAACGAGATGCTGCAAGGCAAGCTGCACAGCCAAGAGGACGACTTCAGACTGCAAAACAGCACCCTGATGCAGGAGCTGTCCAAGGTACTGGATCTCCCCTGCTCCCGCACATGCCACTGGTTCAGAAGAGGGGAATGTCCTTGTAAATTAAGATGTGATTTAGGCCTATCCTATGTCTAGCTTGTATAACATAAAAGCCCCACATTCCTGATCACATTTCATGATTATATTACAGAAATATTTGTCATTTGTTGCATTCCCCCGTTTAGTTATGTACTCAGATAGAGGAGCTACAACATGAAAACAAAGAGCAAAAGGATGACAAGGGGCTGCAGGCTGAATCCTCCAGTCCCATCTCCATCTCTGTGGATGGAGAGTTACTGCGCCTCCAGGCAGAGAACGCTGCCCTTCAGAAAAAGATGACGGGTATGTTTATGTTGGTTATCGTTGTAGAAAATCTACTTTTTCAAAGACATTTCTTAGATGAGATGTATCTGGTAATGACAACACATTATCAGTTTCAAAAAAATCTCCAATAACCCAATTTACATCGCTGTGTTTTCCCCTCAGCCCTTCAGGAGCGCCATGAGAGTGAGATGAAGAGCCCGAGGGGAGCGCAGGTCAGTGAAACCAAAGCCTCAGAGACAGACGGCCCGGCTGACACCAACGGTGTCCAGTTGCGCTCTGACGTCAGTGAGAGCAGGGAGGACTCTGCAGCCGGAACCAATGACAGACTGGAACAGGTGACATCATAAACACATTTTTAAAAGGGAACTGCCATTTTGAAAATATCTTCAGATGCACTTCCGCTGTTGTATCGGGCATACATAAATGTATACACCGGCCGTTGTTGTTCATTTATAAGCTCTATTCAACATACAAAAGGCTCTGTTTATTCTGTCCATTATGATGTACCTGTATGTTTCTACATCATATTAAACCGTTACAGTATGGAACGCAAACTGGCGTATTTCAACACATGAATCAGCCCCTATTTAGATCAAGCCTTTGCATTATGCATGGAGGTTGGTTTTTTGTGTATTTGTTATTTAATTACAAGATTAGTTGACAAAAGACCCCATATTTAGATTATGCTTTTGAATTATGGATGCAGTATGGCATTGTGTTGAGTTGTCTTTAAATCCATTTCCTTTTGTTTTTTTCCAGGCAGAGGCGAAGTGTGCTAAACTGGAACAGCGAGTGACTGAGCTAAGCGGTGAGTTGAGTCTTTCTTATGGAGAATATATCTTCAGAAATAGTCTGGAAAGCCTAGTACAGCAATAATTTCTAAGTTTAAACTTTCCCCCTTGGTTGTTGTGCTGCTTTACAAGAGTGATTGACTTGATTAATTGACATCTTTGTTAACAATGTTGACTCCCAGCGCTAGAGGTCGACCAATTAGGATTTTTCATTACCGATACCGATTATTGGAGGACCAAAAAAAGCCGATACCAATTTATTTATATATTTGTAATAATGACAATTACAACAATACTGAATTGACAATGAACACTTTTATTTTTAACTTAATATAATACATATATAAAATCAATTTAGTCTCAAATAAATAATGAAACATGTTCAATTTGGTTTAAAGAATGCAAAAACACAGTGTTGGAGAAGAAAGTAAAAGTGCAATATGTGCCATGTAAAAAAGCTAACGTTTAAGTTCCTTGCTCAGAACATGAGAACATATGAAAGCTGGTGGTTCCTTTTAACATCAGTCTTCAATATTCCCAGTTAAGAAGTTTTAGGTTGTAGTTATTATAGTACTATTTCTCTCTATACTATTTTTATTTCATATACGTTTTACTATTGGATGTTCTTATAGGCACTATAGTATTGCCAGCCTAATCGCAGGAGTTGATAGGCTTGAAATCATAAACAGCTCTGTGCTTCAAGCATTGCGAAAAGCTGCTGGCAAACGGAGGAAAGTGCGGTTTGAATGAATGCTTACGAGCCTGCTGCTGCCTAGCACCGCTCAGTCAGAATGCTCTATCACATATCAAATCATAGACTTAATTATAATATAATAAACACACAGAAATATGAGCCTTAGGTCATTTAATATGGTCAAATCTGGAAACAAAACGTTTATTCTTTCAGTGGAATACGGAACCGTTCCGTATTTTATCGAACGGGTGGCAACCCTAAGTCTAAATATTGCTGTTACATTGCACAACCTTCACTGTTATGTCATAATTATGTAAAATTCTGGCAAATTAATTACGGTAGAAATGGTCTTCACACAGTTCGCAACGAGCCAGGCGACCCAAACTGCTGCATATACCCTGACTCTGCTTACACTGAAAGCAAGAGAAGTGACACAATTTCAGGCACCGCATTGATTATATGCAACGCAGGACAAGCTAGTTAAACTAGTAATATCATCAACCATGTGTGGTTAACTAGTGATTATGTTAAGATTGATTGTTTATAATAAGATAAGTTTAGTGCTAGCTAGCAACTTAACTTGGCTCCTTGTTGCCTGCACTCACTTAACAGGTGGCCAGCCTGCCACGCAGTCTCCTCGTGGACTGAAATATAATTGGCCATAATCGGCGTCCAAAAATGCAGATTACCGATTTGTTATGAAAACTTAAAATCGTCCCTAATTAATCGGCCATTCCGATTAATCGGTCGACCTCTACCCAGCACCAAATGTTGCTTAAATAATTTAACCGCTAGTTTCCTTCCAATCTGATAGGACATAGTCCAGTTCCCCAATGCAGGCTCTGTGGGGCATCTGTCCAGCAGGCATCTAGCTTTTGTTACCAGCATGTCAGAGACCAGTCAGGAGCGTGTGCCTGGGTTCCCATTTAGATGGGCAGGTGGCAAAGTCAAAACTGGATCAATTGTAAAAATGTTTGAAAACAAAAATCACCTTTTTGATCTTAATTTAGGGTTAGGCATAAAGGTTGGCAGGGTGGTTAATGTTAGGTTCCAAATCAGTTAAGAAGATGCATTGTAGAAATATACAGGGGTTATGTCTTTGCCACTTGCCCAGAAAGTGATGGCCATGTGAGTTGGTGTACTGTGATTTAAGACTGAGCTGGACTACCTGCGTGCCCTGCAGGACCTGCAGTGAGGACCACCGGGCTAGTTATGAAACAGGATGCTCTTAGGTGGTCAGCACTGTGTCCAAATCCAATAACGCAATGCTTTGGGCCAGAGGTGGAGCTGCAGCTGCACACTGAGGTGGAGGAGAAACGCCTACTGAAGGAGCAGCTCCAAGCACTAGAGGTAATTAATAACCCATTCTACAACCCTAGGTTAGGTGCTAATGACCCATCTACAACCCTAGGTTATGTGCTAGCAACCCATTTTTCACAACCCTAGGTTAGGTGCTAACGACCCATCCACAACCCTAAAATAAGAATTTGTTCTTAACTGACTTTCCTAGTTAAATAATGACCCACCCCAAAACCCTAGGTTAGGCGCTAATGACCCACCCCACAACCCTAGGTTAGGCGCTAATGACCCACCCCACAAACCTAGGTTAGGCGCTAATGACCCACCCCACAACCCTAGGTTAGGGGCCAATGACCCACCCCACAACCCTAGATTAGGTACTAACAACCCAACTACAACCCTAGGTTAGGTGCTAATGACCCACCCCACAACCCTAGGTTAGGCGCTAATGACCCACCCCACAACCCTAGGTTAGGCGCTAATGACCCACCCCACAACCCTAGGTTAGGTGCTAAAGACCCAGGGTTATGCTTTACTAATTGTTTCTAGGAGAAATGGCTAATCTCAGATTTTTCTTTAATTTGCTAAGTGATAATTGCTCTCTAGGTTAAGAAACATTTATACATTTTGTTATGTTTTTTTTCTTCCGTTTTTATGTTACCTGCCCTAGTGAAGCAGTAAGATATGCAGCTCTGTATCTGAGAGTACATCAACAAATATGGTCACTAGCTGCATCCTCCATTTACTAGGATAATTGAGGGTATGTGGATTTGTGTAAATATGATACGCTGTGGACAGACTTTCCCTAAGGCACAATTTAAGGACAGACAACAATTTGTTGGCTATTTCTATGTCTCTTCATCTAAGTTCTTAGATATTTCATTTCTCTCCTCCAGTCATCCAAACAGGCAGACATCACTCAACTTCAAGAAGAAATAGCAAAGGTAACTAACTATAAGATCAGATGTGTTCTTCATTGTATAGATCAGGCTGTAGTGTATGTTAGCATCTAGGCCCCTACATGTAATGGAAAACTGATTTGGTCCATGTGTTGCTTTCTAGCTCTCTGATAAATTGAAGAAAAAACAAGACAGGTAAGATTCTATTTACCTTACAAATGTTATGAAGGCATTTCTTCAGTTCTACACAAAGTAAAACTTAAAGAGCAATGTGGATGAATGTATTTTAGTTCCCTTGGCTCAGCTGTGATGAACTACATCAGAGTATGACAGTAATGATAAGCCCCTGGGCCCTGTCCTGTTATAGTGGTATTTCTCTGGCATCATTGGGCAGCTGTCTCAGGCTCAGTATAGCAATGCGACACTATGCTCCAGCTCCGTGGACAGTCAGCAGGCGGGAGTAATGAGACTGAACCTCAACTTGTTTTGCCAGCAGTCACTATCATCTGCTGTATCTGCAACAACGTCTGCCCAAAGCTCCCCTTACGAGCTCTTTTCACACCGGCAGAGCCCTGGCCTCCCGCTCGGGGAGTCTCTCATATCTCCTCTACTGGGTGGTTTCAGGGTTGAGCAGTTTTCTCACTGGCTTTTTACGATTTGTTTTATAGCTTTCTGCGTTTGCAAGGTGAAAAAGAAGCCCTTTATAATGACAGCAGGTAAGGGCATGCATAAAGATTCAATTTGTTTTTCACTTTCACCAAGCTTCTGAAGGTGGAGGTACTTTTTTATGTAACAAACAAAACTGCCAGATGCCATTTGAGAAGAAAACGACAGGTAGATTAAAATACATTATTTCTGCACTAGGACCAAAATCGATGAGATTCATCAGAGGAAGGAGGAGGAGCTGAAGTCATTGAACATCCGCATCCAGAAGTTACAGGGAGATCTGCTGTCAGCCAACCAGGTCACATATCCCCATGTTGCCTGTCCTGTTATGAGATCAATCTCAATATATTCTTTATGATTGGTATTGTACCTGAAGTACTCATATTGTTGTATTATGACAATTCATACTCCTTATTAACTTCACAACAGATTTCTACCCGGGTAGTAGTAGGTATGCACTAGACCCATATCTTAAAATGATTGACAGCCTGTGACAGAATCTAGTGGGAAACTGAAGCTGACTCTTGCTGCCTGTGTTTTATTTAAGAGTGTTGGAGAGATGAAGGAGCAGCTACAGAGCCGGCAGAAGGAGCATGAGTTAGTTCTACACACACTCAGAGATCAGGTAAAACCAGGATAATCAGTTAGTTCTACACACACTCAGAGATCAGGTAAAACCAGGATAATCAGTTAGTTCTACACACACTCAGAGATCAGGTAAAACCAGGATAATTAGTTAGTTCTACACACACTCAGAGATCAGGTAAAACCAGGATAATCAGTTAGTTCTACACACACTCAGAGATCAGGTAAAACCAGGATAATCAGTTAGTTCTACACACACTCAGAGATCAGGTAAAACTCAAACCTATTAACTGTAATTTGCTATACATAGTTTTTGTGCTGTAAAAAAAGGATTTGCCCCCTTTCTAATTTTCTCTACTTTTGCATTTTCTTTATACTGAATGTAATCAGCTCTTCAACCAAAACCTAATATTAGATAAAAGTAACCTGAGTGAACAAATAACACAACAGTTACATGCTTATTTCATAAACAAAGTTATGCAACACCCAATGCCCCTGTGAAAAGCCTACATGAAAATGGCAAAAAAAAAATCAAAACATTGGAAGTTTTGGAATGGCCTAGTCAAAGTCCAGACCTCATCCAAATTGAGATGTTGTGGCAGGACCTGAAAGGACCAGACTTTGTTACGGTACTATAGGTCGTAAATGGAAGTACAGTATGATAATCATACTGTAGGTAGTATAATGTAGAGCTTTTTCATTTGTATACACTGTGTTCACCACAGTTCCTGTAATATTGACATATTTGTTTCAGAACAATTAAGGCATCTGACATGCAAACCGTATTCACATTTTATCCAACTTTAGTTGAACTAAACTCGGCAACAAGGTCCCTGTCTTTACAAAATAATTAGTACAAATCCAAATAACTTCACAGATCTTCATTGTAAAGTGTTTAAACACTGTTTCCCATGCTTGTTCAATGAACCATAAACAATTAATGAACATGCACCTGTGGATCGGTCGTTAAGACACTAACAGCTTACAGACGGTAGGCAATTAAGGTCACAGTTATGAAAACTTAGGACACTAAAGAGGCCTTTCTACTGACTCTGGAAAAACACCGAAAAGAAAGATGCCCAGCGTCCCTGCTCATCTGCATGAACGTCCCTTAGGCATGCTGCAAGGAGGCATGAGGACTGCAGATGTGGCCAGGGCAATAAATTGCCATTTCCGTACTGTGAGACGCCTAAGACGGCACTACAGGGAGACAGGACGGACTGCTGATCATCCTTGCAGTGGCAGACCACGTGTAACAACACCTGCACAGGATCGGTACATTAGAACATCACACCTGCGGGACAGGTACAGGATGGCAACAACAACTGCCCGAGTTACACCAGGAACGCGCAATCCCTCCGTCAGTGCTCAGACTGTCCGCAATAGACTGAGAGAGGCTGGACTGAGGGCTTGTAGGCCTGTTGTAAGGCAGGTCCTCACCAGACATCACCGGCAACAATGTCGCCTATGGGCACAAACCCACCGTCGCTGGACCAGACAGGACTGGCAAAAAGTGCTCTTCACTGACGAGTTGCAGTTTTGTCTCACCAGGGGTGATGGTCGGATTCGCGTTTATCATCGAAGGAATGAGCGTTACACCGAGGCCTGTACTCTGGAGCGGGATCGATTTGGAGGTGGAGGGTCCGTCATGGTCTGGGGCGGTGTATCACAGCATCATTGGAGTGAGCTTGTTGTCATTGCAGGCAATCTCAACGCTGTGCGTTACAGGGAAGACATCCTCCTCCCTCATGTGGTACCCTTCCTACAAGCTCATCCTGACATGACCCTCCAGCATGACAATGCCACCAGCCATACTGCTTGTTCTGTGTGTGATTTCCTGCAAGACAGGAATGTCAGTGTTCTGCCATGGCCAGCGAAGAGCCCGAATCTCAATCCCATTGAGCACGTCTGGGACCTGTTGGATCGGAGGGTGAGGGCTAAGGCCAATCCCCACCAGAAATGTCTGGGAACTTGCAGGTGCCTTGGTGGAAGAGTGGGGTAACATCTCACAACAAGAACCAGCAAATCTGGTGCAGTCCATGAGGAGGAGATGCACTTCAGTACTTAATGCAGCTGTTTGACCCCCCCCATTGTTCAGGGACACATTATTCAATTTCTGTTAGTCACATGTCTGTGGAACTTGTTTAGTTTGTGTCTCAGTTGTTGAATCTTGTTATGTTCATACAAATATTTACACATGTTAAGTTTGCTGAAAATATACGCAGTTGACAGTGAGAGGACATTTCCTTTTTTGCTGAGTTTATCTATCTTTTTCCTTTATAATGGATGTTTATGTTCCAAAATGTTAAAATTATCCTAGTCAAGACGTTTAGTTAATGAAAAGGCAGATAGAGGATCACCCTAAATAATTACAGATTAGTCTGTGTGATGAGGTTGTCTGGAAGAGAGCAATGCAGAGTCTTTGTGGGCCCGGTGCACTTCATTAGGGACCAGTCTGTTTTTCCACTAAATAAGGCCTCCTAGATCTCTCAATAAATTACACTGTGCCCTGCCTGCCTGGCTGGCAGCACAACTGGCACTTATGTACTCTGTGATGTCACATGTCTTAATTAACTCAAACTCTGCTTTGAATAGACAACAATAAGATAAGGTGTTTGGGTCTGCTGTTGTCTTCTCTTTTTGTTTTCTCTTTACAATATGGAAATACTTTATTTCAAGTCATTTTGGCAAGTCATGCAGACGTTCTGTTTCTGATCTGGCTTCTGTCACCGTTCTTTCGTTGTTTCTTTACCTCATTTATCCTTCTTTTTTTTTTTATTCTGTTGTCCGTGCCTTACTGATCCTCTTCTGGTAATTTCAGCCGACCCTGTTGATGATCCATCCTATTAATCTAACCCGTCTTTCCCCCTTCTCTTTCAATCCATATTGTTGTGCTGCCATTCGCCACCTCTTGTATCCTTTTCTTCACCTTGCACGTTGTCTTTTACCTCCGTCTCTCCTCTCTTCCCTCCCTGGCTGTCCTGGGTGGTGCCCCCTGTGTTTACCCCGTGTGTGGTGCTGTGATGCAGATAGCGTGTCAGAGTGCTGTGAGTCAGGAGCAGGTGGAGAGTATCCTGACTGAGAACGATGCTCTCAGGACTAACCTAGTCGCTCTAGAACAGGTATAGTATCCTGACCCCCGCCCTTCCAGGACCCCGGGCCTGCCTCTAACCCCCACGGAACCTCATCACTATTCACTCTACCACTGTCACCACTCACCAGCCATTACCCATGATGCATCACCATTATGACAAGTCGAGCTGTTGTGAATAAAGTCAGGGAGGTAAAGACATTTTTCACATACTGACGGATGGTGATTATTTCAATAGTTCAGACATGAATTGCTGCTACTTACAATAATACTGACGGTTTGTTGTTTTTCCTACGAAGCTTAATCCAAAGACGTTCAACTTCTCCTCATCTGCTTTTCATGTCTCACTTTCTCCACTTCTGACCCATTTGATCCACGTTGTTTCATTAAACAAAGTCTAGAAATACCTTTTGTAAAACGTAATCAAATGTCGTTCCATTGTGAAGCTCAGTGTGTCCTGACTAGTGGGTGGGCGTTGTCATTAGATTCAGACAGTGAAGACTCAGGAGATCAACCTTTTGCGTGACCAAAACATGGCTCTGAACGTGGAGCTGCAGCAGAGACGGACAGAGCAGGAGAGCTTCCTGGCACAGAGAGATGACCTTAACTCTCAGCTACAGGTTTGTGTGACCCTCACATTGTCCTAATGCATGCGTACTCCAAGAACCACGGAATAAACCTTACTTTTATAGTGGTTAGTACTTTGATAAAGTGCTTCTATTGTAGGTCAAGGAGGAAAAAGATGGAGGTGCAAATGTATTTTTATCCTCTCTTTCGCTGTCTTTTTTTCCTCTGTAGGAGGTGAATCGTGCCAGCAGCAGACTGTTGGAACAGCTGACTGAAATGGACCAACGGAAAGACCGACTACAGCAAGAGCTGGAGGAGGCTAAAAGGGTGGGCTATCTGTGACACACACACACAGTGAACAGAGATGTGTGCAGGAGGCGTACACACATGGCACTGTA
Organism: Brachymystax lenok tsinlingensis; assembly: GCA_030435695.1. Classification (NCBI taxonomy): domain Eukaryota; kingdom Metazoa; phylum Chordata; class Actinopteri; order Salmoniformes; family Salmonidae; genus Brachymystax; species Brachymystax lenok. The sequence continues at coordinate 34,313,256 of CM059803.1, forward strand.
GTAATTGGCATTACTGTATGCCAGTGAAGGTGGGAGTGCTGAGTTGACCTCCCTCAAGCTCCACTCCTTCTGCCCACAGGGTCGCAGGCCATAAATGTACATCACAGCTTCAATGTACCAGTCTTGGACTTACCACACAGTTATCTTTGATCAAAATTTATATGAATTCTGATTCAAAGACTCCTGGTTTGTTTAAGAAAGAGTGAATCAGTGCTGGATGAGTGTGAATGTTATTGTTCATGTATCATCACAGTAAATGTCAGACATATCCTCCGGTCTCCCTACCCCTGCAGACAGCTGACAAGCGGAAGGCCATGCTGGATGAACTGGCCATGGAGATAATCACAGAGAAGTCCCGGCACAAGGAGGAGCTGAGCGACGTGCGTCTGCGGCATGAGAAGGAGGTGCTGGGGGTGCGGGCGCGCTACGAGAAGGAGCTGAGGGTGCTCCACGAGGACAAGAACCGCACAGAGGAGGGGATCCGCTCACAGCTCCGAGACGAGAAGGTGAAGGGAGGCACATTTAGATTCAGGGCCACAGAGCCAACGAGAAGGGAGAGAACATGAGAAAGTACTCTGCTTGTTTATTAATGTGACCTTTGACCTCTAGGCTCGCAATAAGGAGCTGGAGGGACTGCAGCAGTGTGTGGAGGAGCTGCAGGCCCAGGTCCAGTCCATGGAGGACACTAAGGGCTGGTTTGAACGTAGACTCAAAGATGCTGAGGTACACAACCAACTTCACTTTCACATTGATTTATTCACTAGAATATTCCAGTACTTACTAGAATAGGTAGGTTAGTTATGCTGTGTTGTACTACTATACACTTTAAAGCTTGTTCATGAACATACAGAAATGCTGTTGAAGATGAGGTTAATGAGTGATCAATACTGGCAGTTAGAAGCGCTCTTCACAGTAACACGGACCACATGGCGTCACAGTAACACGGACCACATGGCGTCACAGTAACACGGACCACATGGCGTCACAGTAACACGGACCACATGGCGTCACAGTAACACGGACCACATGGCGTCACAGTAACACGGACCACATGGCGTCACAGTAACACGGACCACATGGCGCCGGAACACGGACCACATGGCGTCACAGTAACACGGACCACATGGCGTCACAGTAACACGGACCACATGGCGTCACAGTAACACGGACCACATGGCGTCACGGGAACACGGACCACATGGCGTCACAGTAACACGGACCACATGGCGTCACGGGAACACGGACCACATGGCGTCACGGGAACACGGACCACATGGCGTCACAGTAACACGGACCACATGGCGTCACAGTAACACGGACCACATGGCGTCACAGTAACACGGACCACATGGCGTCACAGTAACCACGGACCACATGGCGTCACAGTAACACGGACCACATGGCGTCACAGTAACACGGACCACATGGCGTCACAGTAACACGGACCACATGGCGTCACGGGAACACGGACCACATGGCGTCACGGGAACACGGACCACATGGCGTCACAGTAACACGGACAACATGGCGTCACGGGAACACGGACCACATGGCGTCACGGGAACACGGACCACATGGCGTCACGGGAACACGGACCACATGGCGTCACGGGAACACGGACCACATGGCGTCACAGTAACACGGACCACATGGCGTCACGGGAACACGGACCACATGGCGTCACGGGAACACGGACCACATGGCGTCACGGGAACACGGACCACATGGCGTCACGGGAACACGGACCACATGGCGTCACTAGTGCTTCTTACTTATTTCGGCTCAGATTTGTTTTGTTTTCTAGCATTTACTGTGCTTAATGACTCTAAATATGTGTAGTAGTTTAGCCTTTTTAAAGAATTCAAAAAATAGATGTGTGCTGATGATTAGGTGATGTGTTGTTCCAATGTTGTGTTCCTCCCTGTGTTCAGGAGAGCATGGAGAAGAGCCGTCTGGAGCACCAGGAGATCACGGAGAAGCTGCAGAAAGAACACACTCTCCAACTGGAGGTTGTTTCACTTGTTTTCCTCTTCAGACACGGCAGAGTGGTGTACACAGCAACACACTCAGACACTTTCCTCCAGGCCCAGGGGAATACTGACTGGGAGTGTATGTAGGCTTTGTTCACTGCAGTTGGCCCTAGTGTTGCACGGTATACTGAAACTTTGTTACTGTATGTGAGAGAAAACAAAAACTGTTTGTTACTAGAATTGTTGTTACGCTCGGTACTTCTGTCAAATGTCTCACGTGATTGAGAGTATCACGTCTGTCAGCGCAGAGCCTTTATACCGCCAAGAGCAAAGTGCCTGCTCCACCTACTCATTCCAGGGCCGTTGGGAAAAACTGTGGTGAGGCGGCATTGCCACAGCACATTTCAATCAACTTTTGATTTAGTTTAATAAATAAATTGACGCAAAGCGTTAGAGGGGCAAAGTGCCGTTTTTTTAGACTGATTTGCCTCAGGTTTTTAAACTCAAGCACAATTTCTCTGTTCTTCACATTGGAGTGCTGCTGCAGGCTCTTGACCAATCAGATTCATGGAACAATGCATTAAGCTTAAGGCGTGTGTTCTCCACTTTCCTCAAGTCTTCATTTTAGCGATTGTGATCACACCACTCCTGACAGACACAAGCAAAAACTCTTCCATAAATGTAGCAGCCTAAACACCTAAACACTAGTGATCTGACGTGCTGTATTGCAAGGAATCGAACAACAACAGCAGCTGCATAGTCTAACCTACTATTCACCCTGTCCCTCTGGCCAGGGTAAACACAGCGGTAACGTTATAGCTAATTTTTTTGTGAGAAAATGTGAATGGGATCAAATTTGTTTTATATTCAAACTGACTAGGCTGCCTAGACTTTTTCAATCCCAAATGATTAACCGGAATTTATCAATAAACACAATAGCTCACATAGACTGTGAGTCCATTTTTAATTAGGCCTACAGTTGCATAGGGCAGGACTACACAATAGCTGACAGACTGTGAGTACATGTTTAATTAGGTCTACAGTTGCATAGGGCAGGACTGCACGATTGAAACCAGCATAAAGCAAGCTCAGCCCTGTGAATTTTATTGTCCAATCATGTTGCTTTCTCAGTGTCTGTCTAGGAACCCCTCTAGTCCTTCTTTAAAATATAATTCATATGAACAAGTAAGGTTGCTGCAGTTTGACAAGGCCAGGTTTTTTAAAACCATATGACCTGATTAGGATCAACTCTGGTCCCATCATAACCCATATTAAACATTTCTACAACAGATTAGTCACGTCATATTGTATAAGGTCCAGACATTTAACTGGTAAAATGTTGAAATGTTCAAACTGTTCATTACTGTTTGCAAAACAATGTCCATACAGAATACTTTTACAATGCAAGATGATACCGGTAGCTTCCAGCTTTTAATTGTACATTTCCTTGCTAGCTTACAGCTGAATTCACTACCTTAGTACATTGTTTGTGATAATACGCAAAATATTCTGATTTCAAAACTGATTGTCACCCAAAACGTTATTAATTCACTTTGTCTCTCTCGCCACCAAAAACTCATTCACTTCTCCCTCGCAGGGCCGGACTACCGCATTTGGGCCCCGGGGCACTGATCTGTTTTTTTTATAAAACAGATTTTGCCATGTTGCAGAGAGAAACGTGCAGTTTTATAATGCCATTTCTACACATTTTGTCAGAAGACTAAGAAATGTTTTGGCAGTTTTAAAGCCAATTTTCTGCAATCCTACACATTTTGCTATCATGTGCTATCTGGGGGCCCCCTGGAGGTCGGGGGTCCCAGAGGATGTGCCCGTTTGGTATCCGGCCCTGATCCCTCGCCTCCCTTCCTGTTTTCTGTAGATTCCATAGCCACAAAGACACATTTCACAGCCACGTTCTGGCTCAAAAATGATGCCAGTTTATCAATAGAGATTTACTGTACCATTCAAATAAATCATTACCATTATGTTTTGTAGTTAGATTGGTAAAAACAAAGTCAAATTGATTGTATGATTTATTAATTAATGCATACATGGCTGTAAAAAATAAAATGGACGTACAATTTTTCAAATGTAATGATATTGAACTCTAAAGATGCCCAACGATTGAACGTAGTTTCTGTCTGGATCAAGTGCCATTCTGTGACTTCGGCTAATACGCCTTTTCTTTGTTGTGGCATGGAGTATCATGATGGCATCGAGTATCGTGATGCTAAACCTGCTATCAGTATCGAAGGGAAAATTCAACACTAGTTGGCCCAGGGAAATACTATACTGACAGGGAGTGTACGTGGACTTTGTTCACTGCAGTTGGCCCAGGTAGATGAAGCCATGACTCACATTGCTATTCTCGAACCTGAGTACCTGATGTTTATTGAACTGTACTTATTTAGCAATTAAAAGTGTTTCTCTTCCAATGTCGAACTCTAATTGAGCAGGTAGGTTTGGTGATATGCTTGTTTGAAATTGAACCCCTACTGTTTCAATTAAAATCCTGGTCGTATTATGAAGTTAAATGTTGTTACAAGATTAACTGTTGTTAATCTTGCAGTCACTGTAAATATTCCATTAGCATGGTGTGACTAGTAACCTTATTATGTTGAAACGGATTAAAATTGTGTGATTCTAAGATCGGATATGGGAAAATAACTGAAACTGAATACGTATTGTTTGTGTTTCTCATTCAGGGAAAGGCATCTGATATAGATGGTGTGAAGCTGCAGTTGACAGAGGTAGAGAAGGAAAGGGATGTGCACATTGAAACCATTGGAAAACTGAAGCAGGTAAACTAACCCCTTTTGTAATTAGTAGAAACTACCATTGAAGTCCTTTTTCTATCAAATGTTCATAAGAAAGTACAGTTTGAAATGTTCCATACATGTACACATAAACTCAGCAAAAAGAAACGTACCCTTTTTAGGACCCTTTCTTTCAAAGATAATTTGTAAACATCCAAATAACTTCACAGATCTTCATTGTAAAGGGTTTAAACACTGTTTCCCATGCTTGTTCAATGAACCATAAACAATTAATGAACATGCACCTGTGGAACAGTCGTTAACTTCTTAGGGAGCTACCAGGTGAAATGCAAGGCGCCAAATTCAAAATCCAAAAGTTGAATTATTAAACATGCATCAATATACAAGTGTTTCATAGTCATCAAAAGCTCTGCTTCTTGGCAATATCACAGTGTTGTCAGATTTCAAAAAGGCTTTACGGCGAAAGCACCACATTTGATTGTTTGAGGGTAGCACCTAACATATTTTTCCCATTACCATGAATTCATAAGCCATCATGGTTCACACATAACACATTTCACAGCAAAAACAAATCAATTACCTTTTGAAGAACTTCTGCTGAGGGCTTCCCAAGTGTCCAACGAAGACAATCCATGGTTCTTTTGTTAGATAAAGTAATGTATTATATCCATAAATCTCAGTTTGGTTGGCGCGTTATAATGAGAAAATAGAGCGTCGCCTCCTCCATTGAAACGTGAAGAGAACTCGTTCAACTTATACCTATAAACTTGTCCAAGAACAATCAAACATAATTGTAAATGTATCCTTAGGAACACTTTTTTTGTATAAATAGTATAATATTTCAACCGGAATATAAACTGGGCGATAAGAAAGGAAAATCACCAGCCGGGAGCCGTTATTCGTCTTCTTCTCTGCTCTAAAAGCATCTAAAATGAATCAGAACACTTTCTCGAGACTGTTGACATCCAGAGGAAGTGATAGGTACTGCATTCATATGCCCTTATATGGGCATTTTCATAAGGGAGGGGTTCTAAATGAGGCAATGTGTCAAAACCACTTTATCCAGGACAGAAATTCCTCGGGTTTTCGCCTGCCATATCCGTTCTGTTATACTCACAGATGAAATGTTAACACTTTTAGAAAATTCAGAGTGTTTCCTATCCAATGGTACTAAATATGTGCATATCCTATTTTCTTGGCACGCCAGGCTCTCCAAAACGGTCACCTCGTGTGCTGCTCCCAAAGAAGTTAAGACACTGACAGCTTACAGATGGTAGGCAAGTAAGGTCACAGTTATGAAAACTTAGGACACTAAAGAGGCCTTTCTACTGACTCTGGAAAAACGGCAAAAGAAAGATGGCCAGGGTCCCTGCTCATCTGCGTGAACGTGCCTTAGGCATGCTGCAAGGAGGCATGAGGACTGCAGATGTGGCCAGGGCAATACATTGCCATGTCCGTACTGTGAGACGCCTAAGACAGCGCTACAGAGAGACAGGATGGACTGCTGATCGTCGGACAGCTGACCACGTTTAACAACACCTGCACAGGATCGGTACATCCGAACATCACACCTGCGGGACAGGATGGCATCAACAACTGCCCGAGTTACACCAGGAACGCACAATCCCTCCCATCAGTGCTCAGACTGTCCGTAATAGACTGAGAGAGGCTGGACTGAGGGCTTATAGGCCTGTTGTAAGGCAGGTCCTCACCAGACATCACCGGCAACAATGTCGCCTATGGGCACAAACCCACCGTCGCTGGACCAGACAGGACTGGCAAAAAGTGCTCTTCACTGACGAGTCGTGGTTTTGTCTCAACAGGGGTGATGATCGGATTTGCTTTTATTGTCGAAGGAATGAGCGTTACACCGAGGCCTGTACTCTGGAGCGGGATCGATTTGGAGGTGGAGGGTCCGTCATGGTCTGGGGCGGTGTGTCACAGCATCATTGGAGTGAGCTTGTTGTCATTGCAGGCAATCTCAACGCTGTGCGTTACAGGGAAGACATCCTCCTCCCTCATGTGGTACCCTTCCTACAAGCTCATCCTGACATGACAATGCCACCAGCCATACTGCTCGTACTGATTTCCTGCAAGACAGGAATGTCAGTGTTCTGCCATGGCCAGCGAAGTGCCCGGATCTCAATCCCATTGAGCACGTCTGGGACCTGTTGGATCGGAGGGTGAGGGCTAAGGCCATTCCCCCCCAGAAATGTCTGGGAACTTGGAGGTGCCTTGGTGGAAGAGTGGGGTAACATCTCACAGCAAGAACTGGCAAATCTGGTGCAGTCCATGAGAAAGAGATGCACTGCAGTACTTAATGCAGCTGGTGGCCACACCAGATACTGACTTACTTTTGATTTTGACCCCCTTTGTTCAGGGACACATTATTCAATTTCTGTTAGTCACATGTCTGTGGAATCAATTTATTTCTCAGTTGTTGAATCTTGTTATGTTCATACAAATATTTACACGTAAAATTTTCTGAAAATAAACGCAGTTGACAGTGAGAGGACGTTTCTTTTTTTGCTGAGTTTATAAGCTGTATAATAAGGCTGTGTGGTCATGTAATGGTTCTCATTAGAGCCTCCATTAAGTCCTCTCCCTGTCTTTGTGGTTTACAGGAGATTAAAGACACGGTGGATGGCCAGAGGATCCTGGAGAAGAAAGGTAGTTCAGCAGTAAGTGGAACACCCTCTCTCCTTGCTGCCTCTCTCCTCTCGCTGCCTCTCTCTCCTCCCTGCCCCTCTCTCTCTCTCTCTCTCCTCGCTGCCTCTCTCGCTCTCTCACCACTAACTTCTGATCAGGGAAACTGATGAGTCAGTCCCCTTCCATTTAGTACAGAGTGGAAATTTAAATGATAACTTACAGGTTGCAGGTAGGCAGACAACTCACGTAGCCGCACCCACTCTTCTCTTGAAAAGTAGAGTAGCCTTTTCGATATGTACGTTTTTAAATGTTTTATTTAAACTTAACTAGGCAGGTCAGTTAAGAACAAATTCTTATTTACAATGACTGCCTACCCCAGCCAAACCCTCCCCTAACCCGGACGACGCTGGGCCAATTGTGCGCCGCCCTATGGGACTCCCGGTCACGGACGTTTGTGATACAGCCTGGGATCGAACCTGGGTCTGTAGTGACGCCTCCAGCACTGCGATGCAGTGCCTTAGACCGCTGCGCCACTCAGGATCCCTTTGTAACCACTTATCAGATGCCTGCCTGCCTTGATAAGTGTTTTTTTCTGCAGATAATTGCAAGCTTGCCTGAGGCGTAGGGGTCGTAAGAGGTTTTTGTAGCTCCTTTTTCCAGCCACAATCTAAATAGTTTTCAGGGTAGGATGGTTCATCTTATTTGCTAGTTTTCTTTGTCTTAATCAGATGCCTGTCTAAGATTACCTTTGCCTCTCCCTGAGTCGTATGCTGCTGTCTATGCATAGAGAAAAACATGCTGCAGTGTTTTTCAAATGAAGTAGTGTTCTCTCCTCTCATGGGCTTTGTAATGTTGTTTGTAGCTGAAAGACTTGAAGAGGCAGCTACAGCTGGAGAGGAAGAGAGCTGATAAACTCCAAGATCGGCTACAGGAGATCCTCACCAACACCAACACCAAGGCCAGGACAGGTGAGAGGAGAGGACCTGCTTGACCTACACACATTTCATGTAGTCAGGCAAAAGTCTATATACAGTATATCACAAAAGTGAGTACACCCCTCACATTTTTGTAAATATTTGAGTATATCTTTTCATGTGACAACACTGAAGAAATGACACTTTGCTACAATGTAAAGTAGTGAGTGTACAGCTTGTATAACAGTGTAAATTTGCTGTCCCCTCAAAATAACTCAACACACAGCCATTAATGTCTAAACCGCTGGCAACAAAAGTGAGTACACCTCTAAGTGAAAATGTCCAAATTGGGCCCAATTAGCCATTTTCCCTTCCCGGTGTCATGTGACTCGTTAGTGTTACAAGGTCTCAGGTGTGAATGGGGAGCAGGTGTGTTAAATTTGGTGTCATCGCTCTCACACTTCCTCATACTGACTGGTCACTGGAAGTTCAACATGGTACCTCATGGCAAAGAACTCTCTGAGGATCTGAAAAAAAGAATTGTTGCTCTACATTAAGATGGCCTGGGCTATAAGAAGATTGCCAAGACCCTGAAACTGAGCTGCAGCACGGTGGCCAAGACCATACAGCGGTTTAACTGGACAGGTTCCACTCAGAACAGGCCTCGCCATGGTCGACCAAAGAAGTTGAGTGCACGTGCTCAGCGTCATATCCAGAGGTTGTCTTTGGGAAATAGGCGTATGAGTGCTGCCAGCATTGCTGCAGAGGTTGAAGGGGTGGGGGTCAGCCTGTCAGTGCTCAGACCATACGCCGTACACTGCATCAAATTGGTCTGCATGGCTGTCGTCCCAGAAGGAAGCCTCTTCTAAAGATGATGCACAAGAAAGCCCGCAAACAGTTTGCTGAAGACAAGCAGACTAAGGACATGGATTACTGGAACCATGTCCTGTGGTCTGATGAGACCAATATAAACTTATTTGGTTCAGATGGTGTCAAGCGTGTGTGGTGGCAACCAGGTGAGGAGTACAAAGACAAGTGTGTCTTGCCTACAGTCAAGCATGGTGGTGGGAGTGTCATGGTCTGGGGCTGCATGAGTGCTGCCGACACTGGGGAGCTACAGTTCATTGAGGGAACCATGAATGCCAACATGTACTGTGACATACTGAAGCAGAGCATGATACCCTCCCTTCGGAGACTGGGCCGCAGGGCAGTATTCCAACATGATAACGACCCCAAACACACCTCCAAGATGACCACTGCCTTGCTAAAGAAGCTGAGGGTAAAGGTGATGGACTGGCCAAGCATGTCTCCAGACCTAAACCCTATTGAGCATCTGTGGGGCATCCTCAAACGGAAGCTAGAGGAGTGCAAGGTCTCTAACATCCACCAGCTCCGTGATGTTGTCATGGAGGAGTGGAAGAGGACTCCAGTGGCAACCTGTGAAGCTCTGGTGAACTCCATGCCCAAGAGGGTTAAGGCAGTCCTGGAAAATGATGGTGGCCACACAAAATATTGACACTTTGGGCCCAATTTGGACATTTTCACTTAGGGGTGTACTCACTTTTGTTGCCAGCGGTTTAGACATTAATGGCTGTGTGTTGAGTTATTTTGAGGGGACAGCAAATTTACACTGTTATACAAGCTGTACACTCACTACTTTACATTGTAGCAAAGTGTCATTTCTTCAGTGTTGTCACATGAAAAGATATACTCAAATATTTACAAAAATGTGAGGGGTGTACTCACTTTTGTGATATACTGTATACCACTATATGTTCTATATGATGTTATACAGTGCCATCCGAAAGTATTCAAACCCCTTGACTTTCTCCACGTTTAGTTGTGTTACAGCCTGAATAAAAAAAAAAATTGGGTCACTGACCTACACACAATACCCCATGATGTCAAAGTGGAATTATGTTCTTTGACATTTTTACAAATTAATTAAACACGAAAAGCTGAAATCTCTTGAGTCAATAAGTATTCAACTCCTTTGTTATGGCAAGCCTAAATCATTTCATTTGCTTAACAAGTCACATAAGTTGCATGGTCTCACTCTGTGTGCAATAATAGTGTTTAACATGATTTGTGAATGACTACCTCCTCTGGTCCCTCAGTCGAGCAGTGAATTTCAAACACAGATTCAACCACAAAACCAGAGAGGTTTTCCAATGCCTTGCAAAAAGGGCACCCATTGGTAGATGGGTAAAAATAAAAAATCAGACACTGAAAATCCCTTTGAGCATGGTGAAGTTATTAATTACACTTTGGATGGTGTATCATCCAAAGTCACTACACCCAGTCACTAAAAAGATACAGGCGTCCTTCCTAACTCAGTTGCCGGAAAGGAAGGAAACTGCTTAGGGATTTCACCATGAGGCCAATGGTGACTTTAAAACAGTTACAGAGTTTAATGGCTGTGATAAGAGAAAACAGGATGGATTAACAACATTGTAGTTACTCCACAATATTAACCTAATTGACAGAGGGAAAAGAAGGAAGCCTGTACATCCTGTTTGTGACAAGGCACTAAAGTAATACTCAGAAGCATGTGGCAAAACAATGAACAATTTGTCCTGAATACAAAGTGTTATGTTTGGGGCAAATGCATTTCAACACATTACTGAGTGCCACTCTCCATATTTTAAAGAATAGTGGTGGCTGCATCATGTTATGGGTATGCTTGTAATCGTTCTTAAAAGTCTACGCTGTTGGGGGGGTTCTAAGCTGATATATGGAATTGTTTTAAGATGGTCATACTATGGATCATTTAGCTATTGGATTTAGGAGCCCTTTAGGTATAAAAATATATATACAAAATTATTTGATAAAATATTAAATTTGGCCTTTACTACTATATCCCAGAGAAACACATTGAATAACATATTAATGAATGGCAAAAAAGAAAGTGATAAAGTAAATCACAAGAAACAAGGTTTTGAAGTCTATATCTAGGAGATAATCGAAAGCTCGGGAATTGTGTTGAAGTCGGATGTTTACATACACTTAGGTTGGAGTCATAAACTCGTTTTTCAACCACTCCACACATTTCTTGTTAACAAACTATAGTTTTGTCAAGTCGGTTAGGACATCTACTTTGTGCATGACACAAGTAATTTTTCCAACAATTGTTTATAGACAGATTATTTCACTTATAATTCACTGTATCACAATTCCAGTGAGCCAGAAGTTGACATACACTAAGTTGACTGTGCCTTTAAACAGCTTGGAAAATTCAAAAAAATTATGTCATGGCTTTAGAAGTTTCTGATAGGCTGATTGACATCATTTGAGGTGTACCTGTGGATGTATTTCAAGGCCTACCTTCAAACTCTGTGCCTCTTTGCTTGACATCATGGGAAAATCAGAATAAATCATCCAAGACCTCAGAAAATAAATTGTATACCTCCACAAGTCTGGTTCATCCTTGAGAGCAATTTCCAAACGCCTGAAGGTACCACGTTCATCGGTACAAACAATAGTATGCAAGTATAAACACCATGGGACCACACAGCCGTCATACCGCTCAGGAAGGAGACGCGTTCTGTCTCCTAGAGATGAATGTACTTTGGTGCGAAAAGTGCAAATCAATCCCAGAACAGCAGCAAAAGGACCTTGTGAAGATGCTGGAGGAAACGGGTACAAAAGTATCTATATCCACAGTAAGACGAGTCCTATATCGGCATAACCTGAAAGGCCGCTCAGCAAGGAAGAAGCCACTGCTCCAAAACAGCCATAAAAAAAGCCAGACTACGGTTTGCAACCTCACATGGGAACAAAGATCGTACTTTTTGGAGAAATATAAAAATAGAACTGTTTGGCCATAATGACCATCATTATGTTTGGAGGAAAAAAGGGGAGGCTTGCAAGCCGAAGAACACCATCCCAACCGTGAAGCACGGGGGTGGCAGTATCATGTTGTGGGGGTGCTTTGCTGCAGGAGGTACTGCTATACTTCACAAAATAGATGGCATCATGAGGAAGGAATATGATGTGGATATATTGAAGCAACATCTCAAGACATCAGTCAGGAAGTTAAAGCTTGGTCGTAATTGGGTCTTCCAAATGGACAATGACCCCAAGCATACTTCCAAAGTTGTGGCAAAATGGCTTAAGTCAAGGTATTGGAGTGTGCGTGTATGTATGTATGTATGTATGTATGTATGTATGTATGTATGTATACACACACACATACAGTCATACATACATACAGTCATACATACAGTCATACAGTGAGGGGAAAAAAGTATTTGATCCCCTGCTGATTTTGTACGTTTGCCCACTGACAAAGAAATGATCAGTCTGCCTTGAGATCATTGACAAGATCCTCCCGTATAGTTCTGGGCTGATTCCTCACCGTTCTCATTATCATTGCAACTCCACGAGGTGAGATCTTGCATGGAGCCCCAGGCCGAGGGAGATTGACAGTTCTTTTGTGTTTCTTCCATTTGCGAATAATCGCACCAACTGTTGTCACCTTCTCACCAAGCTGCTTGGCAATGGTCTTGTAGCCCATTCCAGCCTTGTGTAGGTCTACAATCTTGTCCCTGACATCCTTGGAGAGCTCTTTGGTCTTGGACATGGTGGAGAGTTTGGAATCTGATTGATTGATTGCTTCTGTGGACAGCTGTCTTTTATACAGGTAACAAGCTGAGATTAGGAGCACTCCCTTTAAGAGTGCGCTCCTAATCTCTCTCGTTACCTGTATAAAAGACACCTGGGAGCCAGAAATCTTTCTGATTTGAGAGGGGGTCAAATACTTATTTCCCTCATTAAAATGCAAATCAATTTATAAACTTTTTCATTCACATGTGTTTTTCTGGATTTTTTTTGCTGTTATTCTGTCTCTCACTGTTCAAATAAACCTACCATTAAAATTATAGACTGAGCATTTCTTTGTCAGTGGGCAAACATACAAAATCAGCAGGGGATCAAATACTTTTTTCCCCTCACTGTATATACACACACACCCATAACATTTTTTGGACACACTTACTCATTCAAGGGTTTTTCTTTATTTTTACTTTGTTCTACATTGTAGAATAATAGTGAAGACATCAAAACTTGAAATAACACATATGGAATCATGTAGTAACCAAAAAAGTGTTAAACAAAGCAAAATATATTTTATTTTTGAGATTCTTCAAAGTAGCCACCCTTTGCCTTGAGGACCGCACTCTTGGCATTCTCTCAACCAGCATCACCTGGAATACTTTTCCAACAGCTTTGAAGGAGTTCCCACATGTTGAGCACTTGTTGTCTGCGGCCCAAGTCATCCCAAACCATCTCAATTGGGTTGAGGTCAGGTGATTGTGGAGGCCAGGTCATCTGATGCAGCACTCCATCACTCTCCTTCTTGGTCAAATAGCCCTTACGCAGCCTGATTCACACAGTCTCTTCTGAAAAGTTGATGTTGATGTGTCTGTTACTTGAACTCTGTGAAGCATTTATTTGGGCTGCAATTTCTGAGGCTGGTAACTCTAATGAACCTATCCTCTGCAGCAGAGGTAACTCTGGGTCTTCCTTTCCTGTGGCGGTCCTCATGAGAGCCAATTTCACCATAGCGCTTGATCATTTTTGTGACTGCACTTGAAGAAACTGGGAAAGTTCTTGAAATTTTCCGGATTGACTGACATTCACGTCTTAAAGTAATGATGGACTGTCGTTTCTCTTTGCTTATTTGAGCTGTTCTTGCCATAATATGGACTTGGTCTTTTACCAAATAGGGCTATTTTCTGTATACCAACCCTACTTTGTCACAACACAACTGATTGGCTCAAACTCATTAACTCTTTAGGCATCATCAGCCGAGGTGTCGGTTTTGGAGAGTCTGGCGTGCCCAAAGTAAAATACCTGCCACTCAGGCCCAGAAAGTAGGATATTCACATAATTAGTACTATTGGATAGGAAACACTCTGAAGTTTCTAAAACAGTTAAAATAATGTCTGTGAGTATAACAGAACTGATATAGTAGGCGAAAACCAGAGGAAAATCCATTCGGATTTGCAGTTTTTTTTTTTTTTATGACCTTTTTTCTCTTGGCTGCCTATTGTATTCAACGTTATCTAGGACACAGACTGCAGTACCTATGGCTTCCACTGGATGTCAACAGTCTTTAGACAGGGTTTCATGACCTTAGGTTGAATTAGAAGCCAATAGAAGAAGAATTTAGACGTGGACCCCGGAACTCTATTGAATGACATGCGCGTTCACGGTCTCGCGCGCTCTGTGGTTTTTTCCTTTCCTATCGTTCAGGCTATAATCTGGTTGAAATATTATAGTAAATATACATAAAAGGATACCTAAGGATACATTATTTTTAATGTTTGATTTGTTTGGACAATGTTGATAGGTATAATTTTAACGCGTTCTCTTCACGGTTCCATGGGTGACTCAACGGTGGATTTTCTGAACGTAACGCGCCTACCAAACTGAGATTTATGGATATAATAAATGACTTTTTCTAACAAAAGAACCATTGGATGTCTTCGTTGGACACTTGGGATGCCCTCAGCAGGAGTTCTTCGAAAGGTAAGTGATTTATTTTAGCTCTTATATGGGTTTTGTGTGACCCGCGCTGGTTATTAATTTATGCTAATGTATATTGATATATTGATTAATGTTTAATAATTCAACTTTTGGATTTTGAATTTGGCGCCTTACATTTCACCGGGTAGTGTCGGGAACGGCATGCTAGCGCCCCGTTTCTCCCTAAGTAGTTAAGAAGGAATGAAATTCCACAAATTAACTTTTAACAAGGCAGACCTGTTAATTGAAATGCATTCCAGGCGATTACCTCATGAAGCTGGTTGAGAGAATGCCAAGGGTGTGCAAAGCTGTCATCAAGGCAAAGGGTGGCTACTTTGAAAAATCTAAACAATTTAAAATACATTTCACATTTTAACACTTTTTTTTGGTTGCTACATGATTCCATTTATCTTCTTTCATAGTTTTGATGTCTTCGCTATCATTCTACAATGTAGAAAATAGTAAAAATAAAAACCTGTGAAATGAGTAGGTGTGACCAAACTTTTGACTGGAACTGTATATAACAAATGTTTCCATATATTTATCTCTTAGATATAGGACAGACACTTCAGAATAAACTTCCTTTAGATTTTTGGGGGGGGGGGACTATCTGTTTTATGTAGTGAATATGTTATTCAGTGCCCCTGGCTTGGACGGGGTTTAGACTCATATTGGTTAAAGAGTTTCCCAGAAATATTGCTGCTACAATGTATTGACTCAGGCTTGTGAATAATTATGTAAATGCAATATTTTCCGATTTCAATAAATTTGACATTTGAAACATTTCTAAAAACACATTTTCACGTTGTCATTATGGGGTATTGTGTGTAAATGGGTGACATAAAAGATACATCTAATCCATTTTGAATTTGGGCCATAAGACAATAATGTATATTAAGTCAAGGGGTGGGAATACTTTCTGAAGGCACTGTAGCTACATGTTCTATGTGATATATATGTGTTGGTGTTTGGGGGTTGACTGGGTTTGAAGGACATCCTCTCATGCTCTGAACTGTGATGCAGCGTGTGTTACGTCATCACAGACATGAAACATTTAGCGCAGGGAAGTGAGTCTGCAGAGATGACAACCTCGATGTCCGCAGTGTGGTTTGTTACAGGCAGGGAATAATGAGGTAAAGAGGTGCTTTGTACACCAATATCATACAGCATCTATAACTGAGTGTGTGAATTGTTCGAGACATTGAAGAAGTAAAATATGTTTGGGAACGGTAATGGCTTGGAACCAATGGTGTTATTGGCCCTTAGCATCTAGAGCCACTTGTGTTTCTAAATATGTGGGTGAGCAGCTGATAGTTGAACGTGATATTAATATGTAGAGCTAGTGAGGATGAAATATTTACTTGCCGACTGGCAAGTGGTTTATGCCACACCCTCTCCGTTAAACATGGTGTCACCTCCTGAATGTAGCTGTTTTTTTTTTTACAAAGCAAGTGAACACGTGGCACCCAAAGATTATAACAGAAAAACAACCACTGCAGTACCTGTATTTTTCTCAGTAAAGTGTGGTATATTAAAAACATTTTACTCCTGTGGGGACAGCCCCTTCACCCTCACCTCACCCCAAACACACTGTCAACGAGATTAAGATATCTTAATATTTTATGTTGCGCCCCCTCTTAAAATGTGCCAGAGAGCAATGCATACTCCTTACTTCCTCTCCGTAGGTTGTTGGTGATGCCAGGGCAATCCTCTTTTGGCCCATGTATAATTTACTAGGTGGTCTTAAATGTTTAATGGTTTCTCTACAGAAGTTGAGAATCAGACATTTTAAAGTAGGGAGCGTTATCTTTGTCCAGAAAGGTACTGTACCCTACACCAGTCCAGAAGGCTCTTAAGTTAGTAGATACCTGCATACAGTTGAAGTCGGACGTTTACATACACCTTAGCCAAATACATTTAAACTAAGTTTTTCACAATTCCTGACATTTAATCCTAAACCTAAAAAAAAATCCCTGTTTTAGGTCGGTTAGGATCACCACTTTATTTTATTTTAAGAATGTGAAATGTCAGAATAATAGTAGAGAGAATGATTTATTTCAGCTTTTATTTCTTTCATCACATTCCCAGTGGGTCAGAAGTTTACATACGCTCAATTAGTATTTGGTAGCATTGCCTTTAAATTGTTTAACTTGGGTCAAACGTTTCAGGTAGCCTTCCACAAGCTTCCCACAATAAGTTGGGTGAATTTCCTCCTGACAGAGCTGGTGTAACTGAGTCAGGTTTGTAGGCCTCCTTGCTCGCACACACTTTTTCAGTTCTGCCCACAAATGTTCTATAGGATTGAGGTCAGGGCTTTGTGATGGCCACTCCAATACCTTGACTTTGTTGTCCTTAAGCTTAAGTCCTTAAGCCACTTTGGAAGTATGCTTGGGGTCATTGTCCATTTGGAAGACCCATTTGCGACCAAGCTTTAACTTCCTGACTGATGTCTTGAGATGTTGCTTCAATACATCCACATCATTTTCCTTCTCATTTATGAAGTGCACCAGTCCCTCCTGCAGCAAAGCACCCCCACAACATGATGCTGCCACCCCTGTGCTTCACGGTTGGGATGGTGTTCTTCAGCATGCAAGCCTCCCCCTTTTTCCTCCAAACATAATGATGGTCATTATGGCCAAACAGTTCTATTTTTGTTTCGACAGACCAGAGGACATTTCTCCAAAAAGTACGATATTTTTCCCCATGTGCAGTTGCAAACCATAGTCTGGTTTTGGAGCAGTGGCTTCTTCCTTGCTGAGCGGCCTTTCAGGTTATGTCGATATAGGACTCATTTTACTGTGGATATAGATACTTTTTTGTACCTGTTTCCTCCAGCATCTTCACAAGGTCCTTTGCTGCTGTTCTGGAATTGATTTGCACTTTTCGCACCTAAGTACGTTAATCTCTAGGAGACAGAACGCGTCTCCTTCCTGAGCAGTATGACGGCTGCGTGGTCCCATGGTGTTTATACTTGCGTACTATTGTTTGTACAGATGAACGTGGTACCTTCAGGCATTTGGAAATTGCTCCCAAGGATGAATCAGACGTGTAGGTCTAAAATTCTTCTTCTGAGGTCTTGGCTGATATCTTTTGATTTTCCCATGATGTTAAGCAAAGAGGCACTGAGTTTGAAGGTAGGCCTTGAAATACATCCACTGACTCAATGTCAATTAGCCTATTAGAAGCTACTATAGCCATGACATAATTTTCTGGAATTTTCCAAGCTGTTTAAAGGCACAGTCAACATAGTGTATGTAAACTTCTGACCCACTGGAATTGTGATACAATGAATTATAAGTGAAATAATCTGTCTATAAACAATTGTTGAAAAGATTACTTGTGTCATGCACGAAGTAGATGTCCTAACCGACTTGCCAAAACTATAGTTTGTAACAAGAAATGTGTGGAGTGCTTGAAAAACGAATTTTAATGACTCCAACCTAAGTGTATGTAAACTTCCGACTTCAACTGTATATACGCCTGCCAATAAGTTCTTCCCACAGCAGCCATTAGTTTTCTATGGGAAATCCATGTAAGTGCCTACGGACTGAGGCTTCCCTCTATGCACAATGCCCTGGGTCCTAACTTAATTACTGTGTTTGTTTCCTTATCCAAGCCACATAATGGATGTTGGTGGTAGACGATGTTCTGTAGTTATAGTTGGGAGGACAGTAATGCAGCTTATGAAAACCAGCCAGACTTAAGAGGGTTGAAATGGTCAGCAGTGTGCCCTTGCTTTGATATGTCCTGAAAGGGAATATTTACCACGTCAAAAAATTTCAAAAGGTGTTTGATGACTGAACAGTAACTACTTTTTTCACCACTTAGAATAATTACTTCAGCTGTAATTCCTCAGTAAGACTCCCCCATTGAGAGGGTGTCTGTGTTTGTGTGTGTTTCCAGGCCTGGAGGAGCTGGTGTGGTCAGAGATCAGCTCTCCTAGTCCTAAGCAGCAAAGGGGAGACAGCAGCAGTGTCTCGTCCTTCAGCTACGGGGAGATCATGAAGGAGGGAGCCACGTCACAGAGCACCAACAAGGTACTGTACACTACACCAGTCAGCACAGAGCACCAACAAGGCACTGTAGACTACACCAGTCAGCACAGAGCACCAACAAGGTACTGTACACTACACCAGTCAGCACAGAGCACCAACAAGGTACTGTACACTACACCAGTTAGCACAGAGCACCAACAAGGTACTGTACACTACACCAGTCAGCACAGAGCACCAACAAGGTACTGTAGACTACACCAGTCAGCACAGAGCACCAACAAGGCACTGTAGACTACACCAGTTAGCACAGAGCACCAACAAGGCACTGTAGACTACACCAGTCAGCACAGAGCACCAACAAGGCACTGTAGACTACACCAGTCAGCACAGAGCACCAACAAGGCACTGTAGACTACACCAGTTAGCACAGAGCACCAACAAGGCACTGTAGACTACACCAGTCAGCACAGAGCACCAACAAGGCACTGTAGACTACACCAGTCAACACAGAGCACCAACAAGGCACTGTACACTACACCAGTCAGCACAGAGCACCAACAAGGCACTGTAGACTACACCAGTTAGCACAGAGCACCAACAAGGCACTGTAGACTACACCAGTTAGCACAGAGCACCAACAAGGCACTGTAGACTACACCAGTCAGCACAGAGCGCCAACAAGGCACTGTAGACTACACCAGTTAGCACAGAGCACCAACAAGGTACTGTACACTACACCAGTCAGCACAGAGCACCAACAAGGCACTGTAGACTACACCAGTTAGCACAGAGCACCAACAAGGTACTGTACACTACACCAGTCATTTAAAGCACCAACAAAGTACACTAGTCAGCAAGAGACAGGAAACCAAGTCTGCACACGGGTCCACAGAACTGGCCAAGGCACATACAATGTAGTTCGTGAAAGCAATGGTACGCAGAGTATTGATGAGATAGATGTTTGAAAGTAAAGAGTGAGGTGGAAAAGAGTTATGGAACTGCATAATCGACCCATTGAATAATGAGAAATGTTTTGATGTAAGGAACCACAAAGAGAACCAATGATGTTGTCTGCAGCAACACAGTACTTCTAACATTGCATTGGTAACTGCACAGAGTACAAACAGTACACGCTGGGGCAGAGATGAGAGGCTGAACTTTCAGCAACCGCAGTCATGACAGGCAGCATGACAGGCAGCTCAACAGGGAGCTCACATGCATTTCATGTTCATGTGCTCCTCTGCTATTAATAGCTTTATAAAAACTGTGGATACTATAATTAGAATCCTTTGAATAAAAACATGTCCTGTAATGTTTCTCTGCCAGGGATGTGGATTGTTGAGGACAAGGAAAGGGAAAGACGGAGAAAACCATACAATTTAGAATCCTCCAATTGTTTCCACTGAACAGATCAAATAGGTATTCCAATTCTGTGTGTATAATGCAGAGATAAGCTTGTTCCATTAGACTTGTCAAGCTCCCAGTCACTGATAGAGAGAGAAGTATAATAAATGGATTGCACAAAATAGCTTCTCGCTCTGTCTGACTCTGTCTCTAAGTTAATGTAGGAAAGGTGTAACATTGCTGTCTGGTCCTGTGTGTCCTCAGTCTGCCAGCGGCAGCCCCCAGTCCCTGCGGCCTGCTGACCTGTCTGATGATGAGGTTGGGGAGCTGTTCCAGAGGCTTGCTGAGGTGCAGCAGGAGAAGTGGATGTTGGAGGAGAAGGTAGTCTCTATGCTATTCATACTTAGTTATAATACTAGTGTATACATAAGCAGTAAGGCTCGAGGAAGTGTGTGGTATATGGCCAATATACCATGGCTAAGGGCTGTTCTTAGGCACGACGCCAAGCGGAGTGCCTGGACACAGCCCTTAGCTGTGGTATATTGGCCATATATCACAAACCCCCGAAGTGCTTTATTGCTATTATAAGCTGTTTACCAACATAGTTAGAGCAGTAAAAATACATGTTTTGTCATACCCATTGTATACGGTCTGATAAACCATGGCTGTAAGCCAAACAGCATTCAGGGCTCGATTCCCCCTATTTATAATATACTATTATATTACTCTACTATAGTCTGTATAAGATACGATACTATCTATATATACACTATCTATATATACACACTACATGGCCAAAATGATGTGGACATCCTTTTTAAATGAGTGGTTTTGGCTAATTCAGCCACACGTGACAGGTATAAAATCGGGCACACAGCCATGCAATCTCCATAGACACACATTGGCAGTAGATTGGCCTTACTGAAGAGCTCAGTGACTTCAATGTGGCACAGTCATAGGTATGCCATCTTTCCTATAAGTCAGTTCATCCTATTTCTGCTCTGCTAGAGCTGCCCAGTCAACTATAAGTGATGTTATTGTGAAGTGGAAACGTCTAGGAGCAACAACGGCTCAGCCTGAAGTGGTTGACCACACAAGCTCACAGAACGGGACCACAGAGTGCTGAAACGCGTTCTCTGGAGTGTTGAATCACACTTCACCATCTGGCAGTCCGACGGACAAATCTAGGTTACCTTCCTGAATGCATAGTGCCAAATGTACAGTTTGTGGAGGAGGATTAATGGTCTGGGGCTGTTTATCATGGTTCGGACTCCTTAGTTCCAGTGAAGGGAAATCTTAACGCTACAGCATACAATGATATTCTAGACGATTCTGCTTCCAACTTTTTGACAACAGTTTGGGGAAAACTCTTTCCTGTTTCAGCTTAACAAAGCCCCCGTGCACCAAGCGAGGTCCATACAGAAATGGTTTGTCGAGATTGGTGTGTAAGAATTTGACTGGCCTGCACAAAGCCCTGACCTCAACCCCATCAAACATCTTTGGGATGAATTGGAACGCTGACTGCGAGCCAGGCCTAATCGTGCTGCATCAGTGCCTGACCTCACTAACGCTCTTGTGGCTACATGCTAAAAGTCCCCGCAGCAATGTTCCAACATCTAGTGGAAAGCCTTCCCAGAAGAGTGGAGGCTGTTAAAGCAGTGAAGGGAGGACCAACTCCATATTAATGGCCATGATTTTGGAATGAGTTCACATGAAAGAAAGTTGTGGAGTAAGGTTAATGTTCCTCTCTGCAATTTATGAGTCTGCGGGCAGTGATGAATCCTTTTTTTTGGACTACTAGAATTGATTTATTTACCAATTAAATTGTGATACCATCTTTTACTGGTGATTTTAAATCACTTTGAAATGCACCAGAATATGTCTGTAGCTGCACTGAACGGGAACCTATTGCTGTTGCTTGTTTTCGTGCTTTGCTGTTTTTGTGACCTGGCCTGGCTGTTTTGCTGCCGGGGACGTTTTTCCCGAGATCATATTATCTGCTTACACTGGCTGCCTGCCTGCTCTGTGTGAGAGATGATTGATGGACATGGTACATGCTGTTAGCTGTGATGGGTGCTTTGTATACAGTATAGTATGTATGTATTCCTGTGGTTCTGGTGCATCTAATATGTCTATCTACTGTGCTTGCAGGTGAAACACTTAGAGGTCAGCTGCTCCTCCATGGCTGATGACATCTGTAAGAAGAGTGCTATCATCGAGACCTATGTCATGGACAGCAGGATAGGTAACGTTCTAAGCTTGGGTGGTATACCGTATATACTGTATACCGGGGTATTTGGAAATAGCCACAGGGTGTTTTTTCAGTACCGTTCTTTTTCAAGAAATGTTCATATTTGTAGCTACTTTAAGTACAGTGCATTCGGAAAGTATTCAGACCCCTTGACTTTTTCCACATTTTATTACAGCCTTATTCTAAAATTGATTAAAACTTTATTCCCCTCATCAATCTATACACTACCTCATAATGACAAAGCAAAAACAGGTTTTTAGAAATGTTTGTACATTTATAAAAACACCTTTGGCAGCGATTACAGCTTTGAGTCTTCTTGGGTATGGCGCTACAAGCTTGGCACACCTGTATTTAGGGAGTTTTTCCAATTCTTCTCTGCAGATCCTCTCAAGCTCTTTCAGGTTGGATGGGGAGTGTCACTGCACAGCTATTTTCAGGTCTCTCTTGGAAGAGTCTTTGTGGTTCCAAACTTCTTCCATTTAAGAATGATGGAGGCCACTGTGTTCTTGGGGACCTTCAATGCTGCAGACATTTTTTAGTACCCTTCCCCAGATCTGTGCCTCGACACTTTCCTGTCTTGGAGCTATACGAACTATTCCTTCAACCTCATGACTTGGTTCTTGCTCTGACATGCACTGTCAACTGTGGGACCTTCATATAGACAGGTGTGTGCCTTTCCAAATCATGTCCATTCAATTGAATTGACCACAGGTGGACCAGTCAAGTTTTAGACACGTCTCAAGGATGAGCAATGGAAACGGGATGCACCTGAGCTCAATTTCGAGTCAATACTGACATAAATAAGGTATTTCTGTTTTTTATATTTAATACATTTGCAAGAATGTCTAAACCTGTTTTCGCTTTGTCATTATGGGGTATTGTGTGTTGGTTGATGTTTTTTCTATTTATTTAATCAATTTTAAAATACAACTGCAACATGAGAAAATGTGTAAAAACTCAAGGGGTCTTAATACTTTCCGAATGAACTGTATGCCTACATATTTTGCTTAGTATTTTGTCTGTCGAACGGCATTGTAAGTTTTAAAGCCAGTTAAGATTTACTTGAATTTTGTCTGCTGAAATGTAGCCCAACTAGGAAGTTAGGAGTATTTTCGCTGTTCATGCTATTTGTTTTTTTAATCGTGAGTTTATGGTTATGACTGTTGAACCAAAAAACAGAGGGTGCTTAAAGATGAGAGTTGACTGTTGATTATTCCAGTACATCTTGTTTCATGTCTCAAGGGCAAAAGTAGAAATTGTGTTTCACCTAAAATAACATATTCTCTAACTACTAGCATAAATAGACACTATCCTGCTTCCTTCACATTGGGGGATTTATTCAATTATATTATTACATTTGAACCTGACTCATTGTCTTGCTTTTATAATCCACTCAAAGGTTTTTCCGTTCCTATTTATTATACCGTAAAACTTAAAGTAATATCCCGGAGTTTGTGCTTAAATCTCTGAACACAACAAGGGCTTTTTAGAGACAGGCTTGTATTTAAGCCAGGCTTCTATTTCCTTAATGCAAACAGCTTTTGCTCATTTGCATAGTTAATTGTTTAATTCCAGCATTCCCTTCCAGCAATTACTTAATTTCCTGCACTTATATGTTATCATTTACACACTGTCACGTTTATTTAGTCGTAGTGTATTTTATTTTTTCTAAATAGAGCCAATGTCCTTGACAGAATAATTATTACTGAATTATTTAATGTAACAAACAATTCATGGTAATTCATGTTAATTAATTTAGATGGGGCATTTATTTGAAACGGCACGTTTATTTGGTGAAATGTTTGCCATTGCTTGGCTATTAAAAGGGACAGGCGGCTATTTGAGATTTGGCGTTTAACATTTTACGGTAATTTGATTTTAAATTTGCCACTATTGGAGCGCTCAGATACACTTGAAACAGCTCTTTGTTCAAACAAATAACTCCATGATAAACTGTGGGCTCTGCTTAACATTTTGTTTTTTCTTTTAATAAGGTCAGGGTGTTTTTTAAGATTCCTCTGCACCCTGTTCTGCTATTGTCCTCGACCAGATTAGCACAATTCCGTTCTACGTATTATCCGTGCTAACATAACGCCCATGAGGCATTATGTAGAGTTGAGTGGTAAATGGAACTCCATTACCATATAAAACTGGAAGAGTTTTCAAGAAAAGCTATTCAGAATGAAAATACAAGCACTTTTTAGATTGATTAGCACAGTGAAACATAATAACGTTAAGTATGCTAGCTGTGGTGTTGTTATTGGCTAGGTAGTAAAGACACAGTTTCAGAAATTAAAATCAAAATGGCATATTTCGCAGATCCAAAACGTCAACCACAGCAACATTTTACGTTAAACTGATGTAGATGGGCTTTAAAACTTACCATAAGCTCAATAGAGACTGACCCAGTTTTACTACCTGGACTTGTCATCAGTGCTCAAACTTGGGTCTCTGTCTGAATGCTGTCCTTATTGTGAGCGTGCAGGCACTCAAGCTCAATGATATCATCAGGCTTTAGTTTCATGAAGGTCTGTAACATCGTGGTAGGGCTGTGCTGCACTGCACTCAGAGGGCACACTCCAGGGCATGCGTTTAGGAAAGCACTAGCAAAAAACATTTGAAGTAGTTAACTCTCAAATAAAACTCTCGTTAACCCTTGATGTTTTTTCTTGATCTTCATAATGGTCCTCCTGTCAGCGATGTTAAAGAGGATATTTTCATCATTACCGTTTTCTTTGTAGATGCCTTGCCCTTAACTGTAACTACTGCAATGATTGAGTTAAGACTTTTATATAGGCCAAGTCTTAGTTACATGATACTGAAAAGAGAGCTTGTTTGTTGAAATGTGCCTTAAGTTAATCATGGCGTAGAGAGTACAGATATGAGCTGAAATATGGAAGGACAATGGCACATTTTCTGAACCTAGGAATGTGTTTACACCACACCATGTTCTAAAATGATTGTGTTTGAATCTCATTTCACATTGACCTTTATGCTTTAGAACTCTGAATATTTAGCTCAAATCTGGGAAGTATTCAAATTCACTTTTAACTTTGTCTGGTGCATCCTTTCTGTGCCTCCTCTATAACCCAGTTAAATGAATCTCAAAGAGAGGGAGAGCGAAAAGGGGATTGAGTAATACTGCTAGCAACGCGCATGCCCCACCCACCTGAAGATCTGTCGATTTGCAGAATCCACTTGTCATTTAAATCTCGCTGGATTGATTGCTTTCATTTTACTCCTGCGACTCTTTCATACTCTTCTTGCTCGTGCCTGCTGTTTTTCCCCGTTAAATCTACAACCGCGGAAATGATTGTAATGACCTGGCAAACACACCCCGGTAATGGCTGAAATGGGCTCAATGGAATACATTTTATTTCCGTTGCATTTATTTTACATTTATTATGGATCCCCATTAGTTCCTGCCAAGGCAGCAGCTACTCTTCCTTGGGTCCAGCAAATTTATACAATTTTTAAAACGTTACAATACAATTACAACAGATTTCACAACACGTTGTGTGCCCTCAGGCCCCTACTCTACTACCACATATCTACAACACAAAATATATGTCTACTTGTGTACGCCTGTGTTTGTGCCTACGCCTGTGTTTGTGTCTCTTCACAGTCACCGCTGGTCCATAAGGTGTCTTTTTTATCCGTTTTTTTGACTGCTTGCATGAGTTACTTAATGTGGAATAGAGTTCCATGTAGTCAAGGCTCTATGTAGTACTCTGCACCACCCATAGTATGTTCTGGACTTGGGGACTGTGAAGAGTCATCTGGTGGCATGTCTTGTGCGGTATGCATGGGTGTCCAAGCTGTGCGCCAGTAGATCAAACAGACAGCTCGGTGCATTCAACATGTCAATACCTCTCACAAATACAGTTGAAGTCGGAAGTTTACATACACTTAGGTTGGAGTCATTAAAACTCATTTTTCAACCACTCCACACATTTCTTGTTAACAAACTATAGTTTTGGCAAGTCGGTTAGGACATCTACTTTGGGCACGACACAAGTAATTTTTCCAACAATTGTTTACAGATTATTTCACTTATAATTCACTGTATCACAATTCCAGTGGGTCAGAAGTGTACATACACTAAGTTGACTGTGCCTTTGAACAGCTTGGAAAATTCCAGAAAACGTTGCCATGGCTTTAGAAGCTTCTGATAGGCTAATTGACATAATTTGAGTCAATTGGAGGTGTACCTGTGGATGTATTTCAAGGCCTACCTTCAAACTCAGTGTCTCCTTGCTTGACATCATGGGAAAATCATCAGAAATCAGCCAAGACCTCAGAAAATAAATTGTAGACCTCCACAAGTCTGGTTCATCCTTGGGAGCAATTTCCAAACGCCTGAAGGTACCATCTGTACAAACAATAGTACGCAAGTATAAACACCATGGGACCACGCAGCCGTCATACCGCTCAGGAAGGAGACGTGTTCTGTCTCCTAGAGATGAATGTACTTTGGTGCGAAAAGTGCAAATCAATCCCAGAACAACAGCAAAGGACCTTGTGAAGATGCTGGAGGAAACAGGTACAAAAGTATCTATATCCACAGTAAAACAAGTCCTATATCGGCATAATCTGAAAGGCCGCTAAGCAAGGAAGAAGCCACTGCTCCAAAACCGCCATAAAAAAGCCAGACTACGGTTTGCAACTGCACAAGATTGTACTTTTTGGAGAAATGTCCTCTGGTCTGATGAAACAAAAATAGAACTGTTTGGCCATAAAGACCATTGTTATGTTTGGAGGAAATAGGGTGCGGCTTGCAAGCCGAAGAACACCATCCCAACCGTGAAGCACAGGGGTGGCAGCATCATGTTGTGGGGGTGCTTTGCTGCTGGAGGGACTGGTGCACTTCACAAAATAGATGGCATCATGCGGAAGGAAAATTATGTGGATATATTGAAGCAACATCTCAAAGCATCAGTCAGGAACTTAAAGCTTGGATGCAATTGGGTCTTCCAAATTCCCAAGCATACTTCCAAAGTTGTGGCAAAATGGCTTAAGGATAACAGTCAAGGTATTGGAGTGGCCATCACAAAGCGGGCAAGGAGGCCTACAAACCTGACTCCGTTACACCAGCTCTGTCATGAGGAATGGGCCAAAATATTTGTGGGAACCTTGTGGAAGGCTACCTGAAACGTTTGACCAAAGTTGAACAATTTAAAGGCAATGCTACCAAATACTAATTGAGTGTATGTAAACTTCTGACCCACTGGGAATGTGATTAAATAAATGAAAGCTGAAATAAATAATTTCACATTCTTAAAATAAAGTGGTGATCCTAAGACAGAGAATTTTTACTAAGATTAAATGTCAGGAATTGTGCAAAACTGAGTGTGCGGGTATACTGGATCGATAGAGGTCGATATGTATAGGGGTAAGGTGACTAGGCATCAGGATATATGATAAACAGAGTAGCAGCAGCGTATATGATGATTGTATGTGAGTGGGTGTGTGTAGAATCAGTGTAAATGTGTGTGCATATTATGTGTGTGAGAGCAAATGATGGAGTGTTTGTGTGTTGGAGTATCAGTGTGTGTGGTATGTAAAGCCCTGTGTGCAGTCCAAAAATAAAATAGAAAAGTCAACTCAGATAGTCCATGTAGCTATTTAGTTAGCTATTTAGCAGTCTTATGGCATGGGGTATAAGCTGTTCAGGAGCCTGTTGGTGTCAGATTTGATGACGGGGAGCTCGGCCCCAGTGATGTACTAGGCTGTCCGCTCCACCCTCTGCAGCGCCATGCAATCGACGGCAGTGCTATTGCCATACCAAGCAGTGACACAGCCGGTCAAGATGCTCTCAATGATACAGCTGTAGAACCTTTTTGAGGATTTGAGGGCCTGTCATGCCAAATAATGTCCCCCTCTACGTCACAATGGGATTCGATAAACTATTAGCGCGCGTTGCTATATCAGCGGTGGGATGACCTTACAGATCACGAAGTCAGCTAATTTCCACTCCATTCATATGCAAATCCATTTGATTCATACACTGACTTGTCTGGCTGTCATGTTTTTATTTTAACCAGCCCTTCCCTTATCTACACTGAAATAATATCATTTCACTAGTCCTCTATTATTATTACTTTTTTTATCTCATAGCTCATTAGTACACCCTTGTAGTTGAATATATATGTATCTATTAGTAGGTCCTAGGATACAACAATGAATGTGAAACTAATAAATACCACCAAAGGATACCTTACAACTTACAATAATGAACACATTGTGAAACAGCTGTGAAAACCAACCTGCCAATATTTAAGATTTGAGTACATAAACTTTGACAGTTTTTGGTACAGTTGTGTCGTTAATTATAATTTTATAATTTGCTCACATGGCAATCATAGAATAAAATACTGAATTCTGGTTTGTGGAATATATAGAGGTGGTGGTTGCTGTGTGGTTGGGAGGTTCTGCCTGTCACTTGTTTTCAACAGGCAGCCAGTCTCAGAAGGGGAACGAAGAGGGAAAATTTGTGTTTGCAGTGCTAGTGTTTTTAGTTAATCTGTGTATCTTAAATATTATGTGCCCAGTATGATAGCGCAATAACTTTCTTAGCAGATAATGACAACATGACAACAACAGTAGTTGTAAATGATGTAATGAAAAGTTGCAGGGTGGTTGGTAATGGAGGACATCAGGTGGATCCACGTCTGGGTGTTGGGCAGAACCCACAGGGAACAGGATAGTAGACAGAGACGTAAACAAGCAAACACACAGGTTACACTTTACTGGGAGAAAATTTGATAGATTAGTGCAGTGTTATAAATGGGAGATATGTACTTTTCAACACTTTTGGAAGGTATAGCCTACCTCAAGCTGGTCCCCCTCCGACTCAGAGCACAGAGAATCAGACTGATCCGAACTCACTGCTTCTGGTGGACGGGATACCTTCAGGTGGGCTCGGACAGTTGATGGTCATAAAGTCATTTGGAGAGAGGAATTGAAGATGTACATTTTAATAAGCTTAGCATAACTACCGTTTTTCTTGCTTTATCAAATGTCAACCAAAGCTTAACATACTTGTTGTATATTGGGCTTCACTGAAGTGTAGGGCGCCAGTGCTTCCAGTGGTCGACCGTCCAGCTGCTTCCACAGAGGTAACCCGAGGAAGACAGAGAAAAATATCAGTGTTAGGGAAACTAAAACTAGCTTCAGGTTATTTTGTGTGCAAAATCTGAGATTTTTTTATATTCACTTTAACAGATGGTGTCCCCAGCTAGGAGTGAAAGAGCAGTGAGGTTTCCCAGGTCTCGCCTTCCTTTCGTCCTTCTTCCAAACTAAGTAATTTGCCCGTGTGTCGTAGCACTTCGTCCCCTTCTTGATTCTGCTCCGGTAGCTCTCCTGTTTCTCCTGCACCTTGTCCATGTTCAGTCTCACCTTGATTGATGACAGGAATACATGCAATTATGGTTCATTTTACAAATACATCTCTTAGAGGGACAGAAAATAAATGATCAGCGGACAATCATTTTTACCCGGTCAAAAACCTCCACATCCTTTTCTCAGTCCGTGCCTAAAGGTGTTCTGATCTGGTTCAACAACTTCCACCACATCAGGTGGGGTTTCAGTGATCTGAAAGTACAGTATACCTTGTTCCAATTGAATGGTATCAACCACATGGAAACCACGTGTTTGATTCCATTTACTCCATTCCAGACATTATCATGAGCCCTCCTCCCCTCAGCAGCCTCCACTGAACTATATGTATAGCTAGCAACTAGCTAATGTTAGACGGAAAATGGTTGTACATAGCTAAATCCATCCAGTTATCTAATTGCTTAACGTTACCCTGAATTGTGAAATTCTCTGAATGTTGCGCCTCTTGTTGAGATCAGTGGTGTCTTCATAGTACTCCCAAGTGATGCAGTGCTAGCTGTGCCACTAAAGATCCTGGTTCGAGTCCAGGCTCTGTCTGTATGTAAGTACAGTAGCTAGCAACGTCAATCTAAAAACAGCTTAAATTATTTATTCCTATTTAACAATGTGTACTTATATAAAGACAAAGTGTTCTCTTTCCAAACTTTTCGGTCCTCTGAAGCAGCAGGTAGTCAGCAGGTTGTCACCGTCAAAAGTACCATCCTTGGAGAGCAATTCTGAGGTAATTTATTTGCGTGGACTGAGTGAGCGTTAATGCGGTGAAATAGAACTAGAACTGCCCGCATCCTCTTTCCTTCGCCACCGCTACGAGGTGAAATAGAGCCAAGCAACCAGCATAGCAACGGACACTTTGGTTCATTACGTAATCTGGTCAGAATGTTGCAAGTTCTAGCAACAGCCCTAGCAACAGAAGCTAGAACTCATCGAATCCAATTGTGACGTAGAGGGGGACACTATTTGGCATGAGGTAAAAGGGTTGGCATTTGACCATAAGGTATTCCAAGACGGGTGAACAATTAGTCAACACTTCAACCTCGCTCGAGTCAGCACACCAGTTGTTGATAAATAGGCAAACCCCTCCCCCCTTGATTTCCCCAACTCCATTGTCCTGTTGGTACGGTGAATGAAGAATCCATAGAGTTGGATAGCTAAAGAATACGGGTACTGCAGACAACCCTGAGGCTACGGCAGAGGACAGGAAGAAGTAAAATAAGAGCCATGTTTCAGAAAAGCTAAGAAAATTGCAGTTTCGAGAGTCATGTTGGTAGCAAATCTGCGATCGGAGGTCATCCATCTTATTATCAACTGACTTTACATTGGCCAATAGAATGTAGGGAAGAGGTGGCTGGTTCTTCCTTCGCCTTCATCTTTCCAGGATCCCTCCTCTCTTGCTTCTGTAACGTCGGTGTTTCCTCTTGGGTAACCCGAAAATTGAGTTGGAATTACAGACAGAGCCCAGGACAGATGAGTTGAAGTTAAAACCGGAATTGAGGTAACTGCCAATCTGATGTTCAAAGTTATTGTCGGTTGTAATAAATTATATCGGATACATAAAAATAAAAAAAGTTTAAATAAACAACAAAAGCAAAGTTGGGTCGAAGCTTGCAAAACGGCGGCCATCTAGTACAGCGCCATCTTCACTTTGTTATTAAGTTATAATTACTTACATTTGCTTCCATTCAAGTATTTTTGTCAGCCATCTTCCTGAAGCAACATTAGAGCCTTGGGTCACAGAGCTTTATGGGAGTTTTGATAACCACTTGATAGGAAGTCTGTATGTCGATTCGCATCATTTGGAGGGCCAACTAGAGGGCTAAAAAGGCACTACCTCTTGTTCAAAATTGAATTTTCAACACCACTCCAACTTGATGCTGGATCACGCAAAATGGAGGGGAAGGGCTAAAGGAGGTTATCGGGATTGAGCCTAGAAGTCCAATGGTCAGTAGTGCTGTTTTTCTAGCTCACAGATGAGTGGAGGTAGATAGGACCTAATAAGGAAGTCTGTGCTCATCTCTCAAGGGACTTAATATCTTTCAACAGTGCTTGGCATGCATGCGCGCGCACACTGATTCCAGTTTGTAGAGTGGTGGAGGTAGGATCCTTAGTACCTCTTGTGCCCTGTAACAACTTGGTTTTAACAATAAGAAGATAGCCATTATTTCACATAGTCATCCCCATTTAGAGGAAGTGGGTTAGATTTTCCATCCCCCGCATATTAGAGATGATGTGTCTTCCTCCTCTCCTCCATGTGTGCTCTCCTCCTGTTTTTCATTTCATGACTGACTGATTTAACATTGTAATGCCAGGTTAGATTCTGTTAAGGCCGTCGTCTTCCAATTGTAAATATTGTGGTGCTATGAAAGTTGAAGGTCTCCTGTTCGCTGGACTTATCAGACTGCGTAAGCAATGGGGTGATGCGGAAGAAAAAAAATATTCTTAGCCGATGTCTTTGGAGAGAGAATTTTTGTTTTCACTTGAGATATGGCTTATTTGCTAGTTGTTTAATGTAGCTAGAGCGGTGGAACTACAGAGTATTCAAAAGATGCATTGTGTAAATATTTAATATAAGTTTGCTGGTGAACAGATATGACTACATGACTTGTCATTTTAGGAGGGTGTTTTATGTAATTAAAAACACATTGTATCATTGCTAGATATGAACATGTACACATCTGGCAAAGGAGAGCCCATAAAAGCTGACACTCAAAACCTGATATTAATTGGATCCTATAATGTACTACCGTATCTTACAATGGTCATATTTATAGCCAGCTGTGCTGTACTGTTAGTGTAGCTGTTTTTTGGTACAAGGCGTGAGGGTGGGGCATAGCGTTTTGTATTCAGGACAAAAATATATTTTGTAAATAACCCTGCCCTCCCATAACATCAGCCAGATCCACAGAGCAGAGAAGGCTGTAGAGGCCATGGAAAAAGGAATGGGGGCCCGACCTGCAGAAGTCATTGGTGGTAGATGAGAGCTGACATTAGCAGGGTGTAAATGATTCAGGATGCAGACATGCCTCAGTGAGCCCAACACTCATCTTCTATAATGCAGTAGCAGGCTCAGCCCTCTGCTCAGCCCTCTGGTCAGCCCTGCTGGTGAGACGCAGACATCAACGGGATTGGATGGCAGTAGCACCCAGTAATGTTAGTGCCTGCCAGGCAGCAACGGGACAGGAGGAGCACCCAAGAATGTTAGTGCCTGCCAGGCAGCAACAGGACGGGAGGAGCACCCATGGCTGTATACCTGGTCAACACACACACTGCCAACTGCCTGTGTCTGCCTGTCTGCTCTGCTGCACCATGCATCGTAACATAGTCCTTTTAGCAAGTAAGTGGCACCACGCCATGTTCTTGTAGCTAATGGTAATGTACATGTTGACAGTTATTTAATTAATCAATTTGAAATCGTTCCAACCTACTTTCCTTAGTGATTTTATTCACTTGTCCGAGGAATCTTACACAGCTTGTGGAAGTGGTTGCTGGGTAATGAGCCCCAAACTCTCCACACATTAACAGTATGTGGGTATTGAAAAGCAGACATTGAAAAGCCCTTTGAGCACGGTCAGTAAAATACACCCAGTCACTACAAAGATACAGGCGTCCTTCCTTACTCAGTTGCCCGGAGAGGAAGGAAACCGCTCAGGGATTTCACCATGAGGCCAATGGGGACTTTGAAACAGTTAGTTTAATTGCTGTGATAGAACTGAGGATGGATCAACATTGTAGTTACTCCAGAATACTAACCTAATTGACAGAGTGAAAAGTAGGAAGCCTGTACATCCTGTTTGCAACAAGGCACTAAAGTAATACTGCAAGAAATTAGGCAAAGCAATTCACTTTTTTTCCTGAATACAAAGCGTTGTATTTGGGGCAAATCTAATACAACACATTGCTGAGTACCACTCTCCATATTTTCAAGCATAGTGGTGACTGCATCATGTTATGGGTATGCTGGTAATCATTATGGACTGGTGAGTTTTTCAAGATAAAAAGGAGACTTAATGGAGCTAGAGGAGAACCTGGTTCAGTCTGCTTTCCACCAGACACTGGGAGATGAGTTAATCTTTCAACAGGACAATAACCTAAAACACAAGACCAAAGAAGACTGTGAATGTTACTGAGTGGCCGAGTTAGTTTTGACTTAAATCTACTTTAAAATCTCTGGCAAGACCTGAAAATGGTTGTCTAGCAATGATCAACAACCAATTTGAGTATTTTGAAAAGGGTAATGGGCAAATGTTGCACAATCCAGGTGTGGGAAGCTATTAGAGATACCGTACCCACTTACCCAGAAAGACTCAAAGCTGTAATCACTGCCAAAGGTGCTTCTACAAATTGTATATACTCGGGTGTGAAGACTTCTGTATTTGATTTTCAATACATTTGCAAACATTTCTAATAACATGTTATTGTGTGTAAATGCGTGAGAAAAAAAACCGATTTTAATACGTTTTGAATTCATGCTGTAACACATCAAAATGTGGAATAAGTCAAGTGGTATGAATACTTTCTGAAGGCATTGTATTGAATAGAGTTGTGCGTTTTGAGGAATGATCAGTTGGTGTCTTGACGTGTGTCGTGTCTTTGGCTATGCCGGATTAAGTGATATGACATGCTAAAATAATTTCTCTGTAATTCATATTACCTGATCAAACTAATCATGTAAATGTAATTAACTTCTTTGGGAGCAGCGCACGAGGTGACCGTTTTGGAGAGCCTGGCGTGCCCAAAGTAAAATGCCTCCCATTCAGGCCCAGAAAATAGGATATGCACATATTTAGTACCATTGGATAGGAAACACTCAGAATTTTCTAAAAGTGTTAACATTTTGTCTGTGATATCAGAACAGAACAGATATGGCAGGCAAAAACCCGAGGAATTTCTGTCCTGGAAAAAGTGGTTTTGACACATTGCCTCATTTAGAACCCCTCCCTTATGAAAATGCCCATATAAGGGCATATGAATGCAGTACCTATCGCTTCCTCTGGATGTCACTAGTCTCGAGAAAGTGTTCTGATTCTTTTTAGATGCTAACAAAAGAACCATGGATTGTCTTTGTTGGACACTTGGGAAGCCCTCAGCAGAAGTTCTTCAAAAGGTAATTGATTTGTTTTCGCTGTGAAATGTGTTTTGTGTGAACCGTGAAGGCTAATGTGAACCGTGAAGGCTAGCGCCCCACCACTCCGTAAGAAGTTAACTAGAAAGTCGGGTCACCACGAAAGAATGTTTATAGAGCTGTTATCTTCCGAATAAACTCTTAAAGACCTGGTAATCTTTTACATCAACAGCAGTCAATTATTAATCGTCACCTTATTCAGTCTCTTCTGAACATCGTAGAATTCTTCACGAACCCTGGCTAACAAATTTAATCAGCAATACAAAATGTGGTTTAATTATTTATTTACTAAATACCTAAATAATCACACAGAATTACATATACACAGGATGGATCATACATTGATTACTAATTATGTCATACATGAAAACGTCCCTAGCGGACGGAACCGATATGACTGCTGGTTACACAAAGAAAGGGGGTTGGGTTGAATGAAAGCACGGGTAGACTGATGAACAAAAGGATTGGGTCTCTATCGGACCTTATGAAGCCATGCTATCGTAAATACAGAATCTTATGCATTCTAAATAACCGCCCATTTGGAAAAGGAAAATGCAAGACATATTTACTCTGAGCTGCGCTTCGATAGATTGGTCGTAGATGGAAGGCTGGGTTGCCCAGCAGAGATCTCTTGTCCTTTGTCGAATGTCTCTGGTGGTAGAACGAATACGTTGTAGTACCGTCTTCATGTGGTAGAACAGTACGTTGTACTACCCTGTCTTTCTGAAGAGATTGTCCGTTCTTTCCCAACTCACGTTTACAGCTGCTGCTGCTAACACAATGGCTAGGAGGTATCACTTCTGGAGTGAATAAGAGTTAACAG
Organism: Brachymystax lenok tsinlingensis; assembly: GCA_030435695.1. Taxonomy (NCBI): domain Eukaryota; kingdom Metazoa; phylum Chordata; class Actinopteri; order Salmoniformes; family Salmonidae; genus Brachymystax; species Brachymystax lenok. Next base: position 34,349,024 of record CM059803.1, read on the forward strand.
TTCATACTTTTAAGCTCATGCTAGATTCTGGCTGGTATAGTCGAAATTCATCCTTTCGTCGTGTTGATCGTCACCTTCACTTTGAACACGATGCTAATTGCGTTATTATCTTAGCCCTTTTAACGTAGGACCGTCGTCCTCACGTCCTCGGAACACAAAGTTGAGTTTTCGTCAACGGGCTTATATAGTGGTGAAGAGAACGGCCGGTTTCATAGTTTACAACCAATGTCTGTTCACTTGGGCGGGGCCTCTGAATGAGCAGAGTTTTTACTCTATGACAAACCGTTCTCTCATTTAGGAGCTAAAATTACATTTCATCTTTCCACAAATAGTTTCATATTTAAATTGCACAACAATTCCATGTGAATCTGAAAGCTAGAATGTGTAGACTTTCCACGATACAGTTTATGTCGTCCTATCATCAGTAGTAATGTCTCAGACGCCAACTGATCTGACATCATATTCATTAAGTACCAACGCATATTTTCAGCTGGTTGGATTACCGAAATATGGTTCCTTTCCCCACCGTTTTGATGTTACCAGACTCGCTCTATGTTAACAAAGGGATTTTCAAGAGTCAACTCTATAGAGTAGAGAGAGAAAAGGGGGGGGAAGGTATTTATGGGGGACATGAACCTCACCAACAGGCCAACGTCATGACACGTGTTAGACGGAGGTCTGGCGATGGAGACCGAGGGCAAGAGAGAAATGTAGATAGTCAAAAACATTTGGAATGCCAATATTATTATTTTTTACTTTTCAATGTTTACTGTTAATTTCGGCTTATTTCCCTTGAGTTTTTTTTTGTATAATTCACTTGCTTTGGGGCAGAAAGTAGCCCAGTTGTTAGAGTGTTGGACTAGTAACCGAAAGGTTGCAAGATCATATCCCCCGAGCCGACAAGGTAAAAATCTGTCGTTCTGCCCCTGAACAAGGCAGGAGCCTTTTGGTCCCAGCCTTGGTGCTCTGGTACCGCTTGCCGTGCGGTAGCACAGAGAACAGTCTATGACTTGGGTGGCTGGAGACAATTTTTAGAGCCTTCCTCTGACACCTCCTGGATGGCAGGAAGCTCAGCACCAGTGATGTACTGTGCCGTTCTCACTACCCTCTATAGCGCATTGTGGACGGATGCCAAGCAGTTGCCATATCAACCAGTGATAAAGCAAGTCAAGATGCTCTCAATGGTGCAGCTGTAGAACTTGTTGAGGATCTGAGGGCCCATGCCAAATCATTTCAGCTTCCTGATGGGGAAAAGTAATTGTTGTGCCTCTGTTGGTGTGCTTGGACCATGATAGTTCCTCAGTGATGTGGACACTGAGGAACTATTAGCTCTTGACTAGTGGTTTAACGGACCGTAGTTGATCCGTGATCCGTACGGATCACCCCCCACGGTTCGGCATGCATGTGAACTGCGGATAATTTGCAAAGTTTAACCATCATAGTGTGAAATACAAGTTTTACTGCCTCTGTTACTTTTTAAAGTAATAATTCCCTAAATCTCAATGCAGAGTTGCAGGGAAAAGATAAAGACAAGTCAGATGCGTGCTGTATTTTACTCTGAAGCCTGGAAGGTTGATTTGATTATTTGTTGTGTAAATCAAATCAAATTTTATTTGTCACATACACATGGTTAGCAGATGTTAATGCGAGTGTAGCGAAATGCTTGTGCTTCTAGTTCCGACCATGCAGTAGTATCTAACAAGTAATCCCGTGAAGTGAGGCTGCCATCTTTGTCGGCGCCGGAAGTAGCCTTACACACCACTGTTCACGTGAACGGGGCATGTTGAATCCCAACAAATCAATCCTTGATGCTCGTGTTGCAAAGAAGAAAAAAGAGCAGTGACAGCCATGGCCAGCGGAGGAGGTGAAGAACTGGAAAAGCCTCCCGCTTCATTTAAGTCTCATGTATGGGAGCATTTTGGCCTCCCTGTCAATTATGATGATGGAAGAAGGGTGGTGGGAAACACCATTACGGTGTGTAGGCATTGTGCCACAAGAAAGCTGTATGATCATGGAAATACATCGAGCATGGCCACACATTTAAAGCGTCATCACCCTGGTGTGTCAGTGACAGGAGCCAACTCTCAGTGAACCAGATGGACCGCCTCCTTGGGAGGATCAGGAAGGTGGTTTCCTTTTTCCAACGAAGCACAACAGCCACTCATGTGCTTAAGACCAAGCAAGAAATGCTACAGCTACTGACCCACAAGCTCATACACGATGTCACTACAAGATAGCACTCCATGTCATAAGTGGAGTTCTATCTTGAGCAGCAGGCAGCTGGATACTCTGCACTGACAGACAAGACCCTGAAAAGAATAAAGACATTGTCACCTTGTCTGATGATGACGTGAAAGTGCCAGAGGAGGTCCTCCAAGTGCTCAAAACCCTCAAAACGGTTACAACCCTATTGAGCACTGAAGCTGCACCGTCTGTGTCCATGATCCTACCTCTGAAAACAAGGATTCTACAATCCATGGCCCCAAGTGAGGAAGACAGCACAATCACTAGAGATGTCAAGGCTGCCATTAGAGAGGACCTGAACCCTAGATACCCCACTAATGTACAGGACTACCTTCATAGATCTACTGCACTGGATCCAAGGTTCAAGTCCCTGTCTCACCTAGACTCTGCCCTACGCCTGAGGACAAACAGTGATCTCACCACTGAAGAGGTAAAAAAATAAAAAAATAAGAGTGAATTACTTTAATAATAAATATACTGCAGTGTAATCTTAGTCAATGCTATTAGAATCATCCATTTTTTATTTGGAATAATAAAGGCTTTTATTAAATGTTATTGCCACAATTATAGTTCTATGAAATTTGAAAATAAATAATTAGTTTGTTTAATAGATCAAGTCATTTTTTCTGCAGAGTCAAGCCACAGAGCCGACAGAAGCAGACTATGGCTTTTCGGGAAGACCTTTGCGAGCAAGGAGACATGCAAGATGTTTGCCAACACCATCAAAGAGGAGGTGACATCCTACAAGGCAGCAAGCGGTATTCCAGTGGATGGTGATCCACTGGCATGGTGGAAAAGCAATGAGTGAAAATACCCTCACATTGCCATGATGGCAAGACACTACCTGGCTGTGCCTGGCACTTCAGTTCCTAGCGAGAGGGTGTTCTCCACGGCAGGGGACATAGTGACTGCAAAGAGGTCTACCTTCTCCCCAGACAATGTAGACATCCTCATCTTTTTGAAAAATTATTGGAAACTAGCTCAGGTCTGCTTTGCTTTCTTTTTTTTATGTGGACACGGGCAATTTTTTCATTCACTATTGTTTGAAGGAAGAATGTATCATGCCTCATATTGCACTTTAATTTAACAATTGAGTATTGAATATTTAATTTTATTTAAACATTGAAAGGTGCCTTGCTTTAAGTGTTTAAGTAATAAATGAAAAGCAAAGTTATATTTGTCTCCTTTTTTTGTTTGTTGCTGATCCGAAAAATTATCTGACTCAAAACTGTGATCTGAACCATGAGTTTTGTGATCCGTTGCACTACTACTCTTGACCTTCTTTACTTCAGCCACATCAATGTGAATGGGGGCATGCTCAGCCCTCTGTTTACTGTAGTCCGCGATCTGCTCCTTTGTCTTGCTGACGTTGAGGGAGAAGTTGTTGTCCTGGCACCACACTGCTAGGTCTCTGACCACCTCCTTATCTCATTGTCAGTGATCAGACCTACCACCATTGTTGGCAAACTTAATGATGGTGTCGGAGTAGTGCGCTGCCACACAGGCGTCGGTGAACAGGCAGTACAGGAGGGGACTAAGCACGCACCCTTGAGGGGCCCCCGTGTTCAGGGTGCCTACCCTCACCACATGGGGGCGGCCCGTCAGGAAGTCCAGGGTCCAGTTGCAGAAGGTGGTGTTTAGTCCCAGGGTCCTTAGCTAAGTGATGAGCTTGGAGGGCACTATGGTGTTGAACGCTTAGCTGTTGTCAATGAATAGCATTCTCACGTTGGTGTTCCTTTTGGTCCAAGTGGGAAAGGTCTGTGTGGAGTGCAATAGATATTGCCTCATCTGTGGATCTTTTGTGGCATCAGGGAGAGTTTGAAAATGTCAGTGAAGACACTTGCCAGCTGGTCAGCGCATGCTCCGAGTACGCGTCCTGGTAATCCGTCTGGCCCCCCGGCCTTTTGAATGTTGACCTGTTTAAAAGTCTTACATCGTCTACGAAGAGCGTGATCACAGTCATCCGGAACAGCTGGTGCTCTCATGCATGGTTCAGTATTGCTTGCCTCAAAGCAAGCGTAGAAGGCATTTAGCTCATCTGGTAGGTTCTCGTCACTGGGCAGGTCGCGGCTGAGTTTCCCTTTTTTTTTTATCCGTGATAGTTTGCAAGCCCTGCCACATCCGACGAGCATCAGAGCCGGTATAGTAGGATTCAATCTTTATCCTGTATTGATGCTTTTCCTTGTTTTGATGGTTTGTTGGAGGGCGTAGCAGGATTTCTTATAAGCCTCTTTATTAGTATCCCGCTCCTTGAAAGCGGTAGCTCTAGCCTTTAATCCATGACTTCTGGTTGGGATATGTACGTACGGTCACTGTGGGGATGAAGTCGTCGATGTACTTATTAATGAAGCCAGTGACTGATGTGGTAAACTTCTCAATGCCATCAGATGAATGCCACCAGATGAATATTTGCTTGTAAGCTGGAATCAGGAGGATAGAGTTAAGGTCAGATTTGCCAAATGGAGTGTGAGGGAGAGCTTTGTATGCGTCTTTGTGTGTGCCGTAAAGGTGATCTAGAGTTGTTTTTTTACCTCTATTTGCACAGGTGACATGCTTGTAGAAATTATGTAAGACTGATTTCAGATTTCCAGCATTAAAATCACTGGCCACTAGGAGCGCTGCTTCTTGTTAAGCATTTTCTTGTTTGCTTATGGCCCTATACAGCTCATCAGACTCTATTTGTTTGTCATCTTGCACACTATGTAAGCCTATCTGTCCTTTATATTGGAGTTCTTCAGGTTCTGTGCATTCTGTTTTGTGTCTTGACCAATCAGATTCACGGTAATCGCAGGTTGCGCAGGGCAGGTACAAAGCGTGTCATCTAGCAAAGTGTGCACCCCTCCACTGTCCTCCGGTATTTATTTAGCAAACGTGATAAAACGTCACACCCGACTTACACAAGCACGAACTCTTCACAGAAGTTATGCAGCAGCCTGCAGCTAAACTGTATGGGAAGAAAACGAGACAATTTCTTAGTCAGATCAACTAGGCTACTGATAACAACCGTAAAGACCCTGCGGCAGAATGAATCAGTTGGACCGGCCTTTGATTTCCATAGGGGGAGAACCTCCTATGTGTGCACGTGCTTGTGCCTTCACAATAGTTTTAATGGTTTTATTAGTAAAGACCATAGGCAGCTCGTGAGTTTCAAGTTTGTGTAAGCTTACAATTTATCATAACATTTCTACCGATCTGTGTGCCAGTTATGATATTTTTTTATATTGGCATTTTCTTGAAACAGTTTAATTTCAATAATATCGTTTTCGTTTCTCAAAGTCATTGTCACATGGTTCATCAAAAAAATTCAAAGTAATATGATAAAAATCGAAAAGATTAAATTCAACTATGCCGAGAGCACTAGCCTCTGCCACATGGACACATTGATACTCTGTAATCTACTGGATGCTACAGAAACAACAGCGTAGAGATGCAGCAGTAGGCCTAGAACTTCCATCGTCAACTAAGTAAAGTACATAGAGATGCAGCATTAGGCCTAGAACTTCCATCGTCAACTAAGTAAAATACATAGAGATGCAGCAGTAGGCCTAGAACTTCCATCGTCAACTAAGTAAAATACATAGAGATGCAGCATTAGGCCTAGAACTTCCATCGTCAACTAAGTAAAATACATAGAGATGCAGCAGTAGGCCTAGAACTTCCATCGTCAACTAAGTAAAGTACATAGAGATGCAGCAGTAGGCCTAGAACTTCCATCGTCAACTAAGTAAAATACATAGAGATGCAGCATTAGGCCTAGAACTTTCATCGTCAACTAAGTAAAATACATAGAGATACAGCAGTAGGCCTAGAACTTCCATCGTCAACTAAGTAAAATACATAGAGATGCAGCATTAGGCCTAGAACTTTCATTGTCAACTAAGTAAAATACATAGAGATACAGCAGTAGGCCTAGAACTTCCATCGTCAACTAAGTAAAATACAAATAATAACCGACAAATAAAAACTGTAGAAAATATCCTGATGAAAATTCCAGTTCTTTCAATCACATTCATCTATCTACTCCCCCTGTCTGCCTCCATCTCGATCTGTCTTGACTTGAGCTTTAATGCTAGTAAAGTGCAACATTGTATCAAATCATCACTTGGCCCTACTAGCGAACTGAGCAGTATGTCCTCCAACTCATTAAAGTAGAAATCCTCATCCAAATCGAGGTTAGTGATTTTCTGATGTCCAGAAGCTCTTTTAGGTCATAGGAAATGATTGCGAAAACATTATGTACAAAAAATATCTGCAAAAAAAAAAACAGTTGGTAAGGAGCACGTAAAACAGCTGTTAATCCCTTCAGCGCTATTCTTTAGCGATGGATAGAGCGAGAGAGAGAGTTACACCCTCAGATTAGACACACAAACACTTTGAAAACCAATCCAATTTTGATAAACTCTCATACAGTGAGGGAAAAACGTATTTGATCCCCTGCTGATTTTGTACGTTTGTTTTCTTGGTGACTATGGTCCCAGCTACCTTGAGATCGTTGACAAGATCCTCCCGTGTAGTTCTGGGCTGATTCCTCACCGCTCTCATGATCATTGCAACTCCACAAGGTGAGATCTTGCATGGAGCCCCAGGCCGAGGGAGATTGACAGTTCTTTTGTGTTTCTTCCATTTGCGAATAATCGCACCAACTGTTGTCACCTTCTCACCAAGCTGCTTGGCTATGGTCTTGTAGCCCATTCCAGGCTTGTGTAGGTTCACAATCTTGTCCCTGACATCCTTGGAGAGCTCTTTGGTCTTGGCCATGGTGTAGAGTTTGGAATCTGATTGATTGCTTCTGTGGACCGGTGTCTTTTATACAGGTAACAAGCTGAGATTAGGAGCACTCCCTTTAAGAGTGTGCTCCTAATCTCTCTCGTTACCTGTATAAAAGACACCTGGGAGCCAGAAATCTTTCTGATTGAGAGGGGGTCAAATACTTATTTCCCTCATTAAAATGCAAATCAATTTATTAAATATTTCACATGAATTTTTCTGGATTCTTTTGTTATTCGGTCTCTCACTGTTCAAATAAACCTACCATTATAGACTGATCATTTTTTTGTCAGTGGGCAAACATATATATCAGCAGGGGATCAAATACTTTTTTCCCTCACTGTATCTATTAGTTGAAATACCACAGTGTGCCATCACAGCAGCAAGATGTGTGACCTGTTGCCACAAGAAAAGGGCAACCAGTGGAGCACAAACACCATTGTAAATACAAAACTATATTTATCTGTCTTTATTTTCCCTTTGCACAAATGTTACATTGTAAATAGCCATAATATAACATTTGAAATGTCTCTATTCTTTTAAAACTTTTGTGTGTAATGTTTACTGTTCGTTTCTGATTGTTTATTTCACTTTTGTTTTTATCTATTCCACTTGCTTTGGCAATGTAGACATGTTTTCCATGCCAATAATGCCCTTTGAATTGAATTGAGAGAGATGGAGCGAGAGAGAGATGGAGCGAGAGAGAGATGGAGTGTACTAGGGATTGTGGGAGTTGGTTAATGGGGCAGTCAGTCAGGTCTGCGCTGCAGTCGTGTGGACTGGGAGTTTATTTGTAGACTAGATTCCTCTCCTGGCTAAGTGCTCTTCCCTGCTAGAGAAGTTTCCTACTGCTGCAGTCTGTAACCCCCTCGTCTTGTACACTGCTGCAGCTGCGTGACGTAGCCCACTGCCTAACCTTTTCATCCGACACTGTTTGTTCTGCTTGGAGAACTCCAGAAATGCCCAACCTTCTAGAATGAAGCAGCATACAGGTGGAGGTTTTATTGGTTGTGATAAATGACAGTAGGTGCTTTATCAATTTGGGAAGCGTGTTGATTATTGCATCCTTTCTTTTTCACAAAGCCTAATTTCTTTTCTCTGAACCTGTTAATGGAAACATTCTCATGGGATTGCTCGACACAGAAAGTCATTTTTAATATTGAAGTTGTTATAAGTGAACATTGTGTAGAAATGTCTCTATTCTGTTATAATCTGCACCCGGCACAGCCAGAAGAGGACTGGCCACCCCTCACAGCCTGGTTCCTCTCTAGGTTTCTTCCTAGGTTTTGGCCTTTCTAGGGAGTTTTTCCTAGCCACCGTGCTTTTACACCTGCATTGCTTGCTGTTTGGGGTTTTAGGCTGGGTTTCTGTACAGCACTCTGTGACATCAGCTGATGTAAGGGGGGCTTCATAAATACATTTGATTTGATTTGTAGATCTGCTCTCTTGCAGAGAAATTATTTATCACTGGAAATGACATGTGCAATGTAGTGCGTCCATAACAAGAAATGACACGTACAGTGCCTTCAGAAAGTATTCATACTCCTTGACATATTCCACATTTTGCAGTGTTACAGCCTAAATTCAAAAATAATTAAATTGTTGTTTTCTTCACCCATCTATCTACACACTATACCCCATAATGACAAAGTGAAAACATGTTTTAAGAAATGTTTGTAAATGTATTGAAAAGGAAATACAGAAGTATCTCATTCACATAAGTATTCACACCCCTGAGACAATACATTGTGGAAGAACCTTTGGCAGCGATTACAGCTTTGAGTCTTTCTGGATAAGTCTCTAGGAGCTTTTCACAACTGGATTGTGCAACATTTGCTCATTATTGTTTTAACAGTTTTTCAAGCTCTATCAAATGTATCATTACTAGACAACCATTTGCAGGTCTTGCCAATTATTTTTGTGTAGATTTAGGTCAAAACTGTAACTGGGCCACTCAGGAATATTCACTGACTTCTTGGTAATCAACTCCAGTGTAGATTTGGCCTTGTGTTTTAGGTTATTGTCCTGCTGAAAGGTTTATTAATCTCCCAGTGTCTGATGGAAAGCAGACAGATTTTTTTAGTGCCTTGTTGCAAACAGGCACTGGGAATATTTTTTGTTCTGTACAGTTTTCCTTCTTTTCACTCTGTCAATTAAGTTAGTATTGTGGAGTAACTACAATGTTGATCCATCCTCAGTTCTATCACAGCCATTAAACTCTGTAACTGTTTTAAAGTCACCGTTGGCCACATGGTGAAATCCCTGGGCGGTTTCCTTCCTCTTGGCAACTGAGTTAGGAAGGACTCCTGTATCTTTGTAGTGACTGGGTGTATTTTACTGACCGTGCTGCTTTATTACATTTTTCAATGTCTGCTTTATTACATTTCTACCCATTTACCAATAGGTGCCATTCTTTGCCAGGCATTGGAAAACCGTTGTGGTTTTGGTTGAATCTGTGTTTAAAATTCACTGCTCGCCTGAGGGACCTTACAGATAATTGTATGTGTGGGGTACAGAGATGAGGTAGACATTAAAAAATCTTGTTAAAAGTATTATTGGACACAGAGTGAGTCTATGTGACTTGTTAAATTGTCCTCCTGAACATATTTCGGCTTGCCATAAGAGGTTGAATATTTATTGACTCAATACATTTCAGCTTTTCATTTTAATTAATTTGTATAATTTTGAAAAACATAATTCCCTTTTGAAGTCATGGGGTATTGTGTGAAGGCCAGTGACAAAGGGTTGTGGATACTTTCTGAAGACACTGTACACTTTCAACAGGCAGGGCTACATTGTTTCTATAGATCTAGCCTGTATACCTCCTGGCAGTGTTTCCACTTAGCCCACTCTTCTCTTGTGGGAGTTGAGAGCAGGCTGGGCTGCAGTTAGTTGTAGTGCCTCTGTGGTGGCAGGCAGCCATGGCCCACTGTGTTGCTTCAGCAGTTCAGAGGCACCAGGACCACTGAGACTAGTAACATGACTGTTCGGCCATGTTGGCATCTCAGTGCACTTCTGCAGCAAACCTCTCTTATGGGAGGAAAAGACCTGGAAGGTTTCCATGATTCAAGAAAATAGCAATTTTTACCTATTTGACAGATCTTTGTGGTTTTCTCAATGTTTTGTAGAATTCTAACCTTACCAGAGAAAAGTAGAATAACAGTGTTTGATGATTCTGAACAGGAGGTATCATTAGTTAAAGGAAGGTTAAAATGTCTGTCTTCCATCTCTGGTCCAAGCTGTGCTTACAGCATCAGTGCGTCGGTGTTGCAGATGTTGTGTCACTTTGTGTTATGTCAGTCTGCTCTGCATTTGGCTCCCGAGTGGCGCAGCGGTCTAAGGCACTGCATCTCCGTGCTAGAGGCGTCACTACATCACAACCATCCGGGAGTCCCATAGGGCGGCACACAATTGGCCCAGCGTCATCCGGGTTTGACCGGGGTAGGCAGTCATTGTAAATCAGAATTTGTTCCTAACTGACTTGCCTAGTTAAATAAAATAAATAAATAAAATCTGAGTCAACCGAGTATCCCCACACTAGTACTAGAAGGAAAGATGGGATTGGAGATAAAGTACATCTAGGCTATATTCAAGTATAGCTTTTAGATGTCTATTTCCATTGTCTTTATTTGCCTATTAAGTACATTTCTTACTAGAATCACATGAAGATGAGGGTGACTTGTTAAAGTCAAGAGCGCAGCCTTTTTGTACTGTATTATAGCAATGAAAGGCAGTCTACTTGTGGTGTTTACTGTCAGTCTTCACAAGTGACAGAAATGTCAAGCATAGCCTGGAACAATAAAAGCAAGGCAATCCCACCAAAGGTTGGCTAATCCTTAAAGGGATATTTCAGGATTTTGACAATGAAGCCCTTTATCTACTTCCTCAGAGTCAGATGAACTCATGGATACAATTTGTATATCTCTGCGTGCAGTTTGAAGGATGTTGCTAACTAGCATTTTATTTAAATGTTTTATTTAACCTTCATTTAACTAGGCAAGTCAGTTAAGAACAAATTCCTATTTACAATGACGGCCTAGGAACAGTGGGTTAACTGCCTTGTCCATGGGCAGAACGACAGAATTTTACCTTGTCAGCTCGGAGATTCGATCTAGCAACCTTTCGGTTACTGGCCCAACGCTCTAACCACTAGGCTACCTGCCGCCCCAAAGCATTAGCTCAGTGACTGGAAGTATATAAAACTGCTAGTATGCTAGTAGATACCATAGACTTCTAGTCGTTAAGCTAAGCATCGGCTGGCAAAACTACCTCTTAACTTCACACTGGATGCAGAGACATGTCATCCATGAGTTCATCTGACTCGGGAAGTAGATAAAGGGCTTCATTGCCAAAATCCAAAGTATCCCTTTAAGTGTTGGAACTAATGTCTCCATTAACAATGTGTTGTCACTTACTCTGCTGAGCAGCTTTTTCTTGTAAAGACAGCTCTTCCTTTATCCGCTACAGTACTGAAACACACAGGAAACACGGTGAACTAAAATGAACCTTTTCTAAAATATTAAATGCACATTTCCAAAGTGTCACACATGAATTGCATGCACCCCTGTGTACACACACACACACACACACACACACACACACACACACACACACACACACACACACACACACACTGTCTAGAGAAAGTTAACCTAGCATCTCCTCAGTGGGCTTGATGTTTTAAGTGTCAGATTGTGAAAGGTGATCTTGATTGGATGTGCCTGTGTCAACTGAGAGACGTGTCTCAGCATTAGGCTGACGGAGTACCCTTTACAACGCTGGCAGCCGACGCTGTTCAGACGATCCCTGCTCTTGACCCGTGTTGAACCCCACAGTTCAGCAGGGAGCTGACTATTCATGGCCAGCGGAGCACTGTGCACCCTTCAAGAGGTGGCTCTTGTGTCTACAAGGAGCTGACAATGTCATCAATTCCCCCAATAGAAAACATGTCCTCAATTAATCATTGCCAGAAGCTTGTCCAGTTACAATATCACGTGAATGACGGCTGTCATGATCTTAAAGTAAAGCCTACTGCGTTTAGGGTTACTGCTGCTGTGGCTGTGACTAGGGTTGTGGCAACTGCGCGCGTCCTTATCCAATTCAGAGGTGCATATTGAAGAACTGTCCACATGTACTTTTCGTCAGCCAACAAGATGAGCAGGCCTAACCAACAGCAAAAACACTAGCTATGTCAGTCTACTGTCCCCCATAGTACAAAGTTGACCTATTCTGTGCGAGAAATAAATATTACAAACATAGTCTGGGACAGCTGTGGGATGCGATAGATCACAAATTAATACAACCACTAGCATAAAAAAAAAAACGTATTTATGCAATGTGGCTGACACAACAGATCAGAACGTTTAGGTTAAAATATTAGGCTATTTCTTCACATTATAAGCGCAGCAATGCACACCTTGTAGTAGGCTATAAGCATGAATGTTCCATTAGCGGAAAACACCATTCTCAAAAGTGACCGCAAATGCAATTATGCATGTAATGCTTTTATTATTAAGGTGCATTTTTATGGTGAAAATGATCTTCCCCCAAACTTGAAACTCACGTGCTGCTTATATATGCCAGTTAGGCTCTACACCCCTTGTAAAGCAGATTAATGTGTTTCATTTTAAGAAGTTATTTGGCCACTTTAGTTGTGATACAAACCTTATTGAGAGAGCCAAGCCTATGGGTCCGTAGCTTCAACCCATAGTTGCAGGTTCACTTGGCAGGTTCACGTGGTTGCAGGTTCACTTGGCCTTCTTTTGGGGTGTTGCTATAGGCCACCAAGTACTAACAGTCAGTATCTAAATAAGATATGTGAAATGCTTGATAGTGTATGTGATGTAAACAGAATGGTCTACTTTCTTGGGGACCTGACTATTGACTGGTTTTCATCAAACTGTCTGCTCAACAGGAAGCTTCTCACTGTAACTAGTGCCTGTAATCTGGTTCAGGTTATTAATCATCTAGAAGAAAAGAAGCATTCTTGCGTTCTAACCACCCGCTATTCAAAGTGCTCTGAACAAATTAAGGGAATCGTTCACAAGCATTGGCACATTCTAAAATCCGATGATAGTCTCAGTAATGTGTTTTCAGACCTTCCCTTGGTCGTATTCTCGCGGGGCAGAAATCTGAGACCAATTGGTAAACTCTGATTTACCACCCCTAGATATTCCTGAACAACGTCTATTTGCGCCCCTACTGGATGGAAATTACAAGTGTAATGGCTGTGCTCAATGCAATGGCACTTATAAATATAGATCCTTCAAACACCCCCAAACAGGGAAACAGATCCCAATCAAAGGTGTTATTACGTGCTCCACTAAGGCAGTTATTTATCTTATAACTTGTCGTTGTGGTAAAAATTATGTGGGTAAAACAAAGCGTGAATTAAAAGTACGTATCTCGGAGCATCGTAGCACCATTAGGTGCAAAAACTTGACTTAGCCAGTTGAGGCCCATTTTTTGGAAGCAAACCACTCGATTTCATCTCTGTGTTATATTGGCATTGAACATGTCACCCTCCCTAGGAGAGGGGGTGACCTCGACAATTTATTGTTAAAACGAGAGGCTGCTTGGATCTTTAATTTAAAGACCCTCGCTCCCTTCGGTCTCAACATAGACTTTGATCTGAAACCATTCTTGAGATTATGACTTTGCCATTGTGATTGTTTGTATGCTTATGTAGCCTTAATCTATGATCGTATGCTATCCATTTGTTTTTTTGTATGTCATTTTAATATCTCAGAATTAACCAATGATATTAGGCCACATTTGGCCATGATTACAGACACCTGTGTGTGTCCTTTGACACTATATAAACGAGTCATCCCGCAGTGTTTGTGATTATACCCTGATGAAGACAGCTTGCCTGTCGAAACGTTGGACATAAAATATTTTTTGCATCTGAGCTCCTAGAGTGTGCGGCTCTTCTTTATTTTCAAGTTGTTAATCAACCTACCAGGGTGTTTAACAAACACTACAGGAACAAGATCATCCACATGTATCGATCACATTTTTACTAATAGTGTAGAACTTTGTTCTAAAACTGTATCCGTACCCATTGGATGCAGTGATCACAATATGGTGGCTATATCCAGGAAAGCCAAAGTTCCAACGGCTGGGAACTGCATAAGAGATCATAGAAAATATTTTGCTGTGACACTTATGTGGATGATGTTAAAAATATTTGTTGGTCTGATGTGATTAATGAGGAGCATCCAGACACTGCACTTGATGAATTTATGAAATTCCTTCTTACAATTATTGATAAACATGCACCTGTTAAGAAGATCAATGATATAAAGAATGATGGGAAAAAAAACATTGGTGTACTTTAAATGAAATTATGGGCAGAAAGACATTCATCTTTCATTGAATCAGATGGCTTATTCATCACAAAACCATTTGATGTTGCCATTTATTTGTATGATTATTTCATTGGCAAACGTAGGCAGGAAATGCCAACAACGAACAGTGAGCAATTGGATTCATGCATAAAAACAAATAATGAAAGAAAAGCATTGCAAGTTTGAATTTTGTAGAGTTAGTGGGGGAGAGGTGGAAAAATTTAATAATAATGACAAACCTCCTGGCATTGACAACTTAGATGGAAAGCTACTGAGGATGGTAGCTGACTCTATAGCCACTCATACCTGTCAAATGTATTATCTGAACCTAGAGGAAAGTCTTTGTCCTCAGGCCTGGAGGGAAGCAAAAGTAATTCCGCTACCCAAGAGTGGTAAAGCGGCCTTTACTAGTTCTAACAGCTTGTTGCCAGCTCTTAGCAAACTGTTGGGGAAAAATTGTTTCACCAAATACAATGCTATTTCTCTGTAAACAAATTAAGAACAGAGTTTCAGCATGCTTATAGAGAAGGGCACTCAACATGTACTGCACTGACACTAATGACTGATGATTAATTGAAGGAAATTTATAATAAGAAGATTGTGGGAGCTGTACTGTTAGATTTCAGTGCATTCTTTGATATTATTGATCATAACCTGTTATTGAAAAACCTATGCGTTATGGCTTTTCAACCTTTGCCATATCATGGATTCAGAGCTATCTATCTAATGGAACTCTAACGGTTTCATTTAATGGAAGCTTCTCTAATGTCAAACATGTGAAGTGTGGTGAACTGCAGGGCAGCTCTCTAGGCCCTCTACTCTTTTCTATTTTCCAAATGACCTGGCATTAAACAAAGCATGTGTGTCCATGTATGCTGATGATTCAAGCATTTACACATCAGCAACCACAGCTAATGAAGTCACTGGAACCCTTAACAAATATTTGTCTGTTTTGGAATGAGTGGCCAGTAATAAACTGGTCCTGAACATCTCTAAAACTAAGAGCATTGTATTTGGTACAAATCATTCCTTCAGCTGAATCTGGTAATGAATGGTGTGGCTGTTGAACAAGTTGAGGAGACTAAATTACTTGGCACTACCTTAGATTGTAAACTGTCATGGTCAAAACATATAGATTCAATGGTTGTAAAGATGGGCAGAGGTCTGGCCGTAATAAAGAGATGCTCTGCTTTTTTGACACCACACAGGCTACGTGTGCCTTTAAAAGTTTTTTTATGTAGTTCTGTTCTTGTCTATTGATGTCTATTCATTCTGTATTATGTTTCATGTTTTGTGTGGACCCCAGGAAGAGTAGCTGGTGCTTTTGCAACAGCGGGAAAAAATACATCTATGCACTTAAATAGCTAATGGAGGATGGTTTTCCCTATGGTTTATTTGAACTTGCAACCTTTCGTTTACTAGTCCAACACTCTAACCACTAGGCTACCCTGCATTGATGTCAGGGTGATTAGAGGGTCAATAGAGTGCTGAGTACCAGGCAGTTAGCCAGTTTGGTAGGCTACTAATGACCAGCAGCAGCATCAGAGCTTGGAGAAGCCTAATTAACGTGAGTAAACGGTCATGTGGAATTTGACTGCCTTCATGACTCGTGACCACCAGTATGGAGGTAATACGGTCACCGCAACAGCCCTAGCGGAGACGATACCAGTATCGCAATATTGTTTCCATGGCAAAAATGAAAACACAAAGCAGACCTCTTTGGTCCTTTTAAAATCCTGATGTATGTAAAATATTGTGTGCTATAGCTTGGAAATGAATAAATGTGACTGGTTTCCAATATTTGGGCTGTTTTCCTAAAAAAGGTAAATCCGCTTTGTGTTTTGTTTCCTTGCCACGGTACTAACAAGTATTGCGGTACTGGTATCGTCCCAGCCTTAACAGTTGCTCAACTTTGATGTTTCATTACATAGCTACATTTCACTCCTTTTATACAACTTAAACTTCCAGAAACACTTTCGATGACCCTGAAATGCGTTATAAATACGTAGGTCCTAGTTTAAAGGAACCGTAAAATGATACACTACATGACCAAAAGTATGTGGACAATTGCTCGTCGAACATCTCATTCCAAAATCATGGGCATTAATATGGAGTTGGTCCCCCCTTTACTGCTATAACAGCCTCCACTATTCTGGGAAGGCTTTCCACTAGATGTTGGAACATTGCTGCGGGGACTTGCTTCCATTCAGCCACGAGCATTCGTGAGGTCGGGCACTGATTAAATTATATATATATATTTTTTAAATAATATATATATATTTTTTAATTTCACCTTTATTTAACCAGGTAGGCCAGTTGAGAACAAGTTCTCATTTACAACTGCGACCTGGCAAAGATAATGCAAAGCAGTGCGACAAAAACACAGAATTACACATAGGATAAACAAACATACAGTCAATAACACAATAGAAAGCCAGTAGCTGCGGGAGGTGCAGAGCTGTTGGCCGGGGTTGGGGTAGCCAGGTGGAAAGCTGACTTGCTGGGAAGATGGCATGCTATGACGGTGCCACGTTGAAAGTCACTGAGCTCTTCAGTAAGGCCATTCCACTGCCGAGGTTTGTCTATGGAGATTGCATGGCTGTGTGCTCGATTTTATACGGCTGTGGCTGAAATAGCCGAATCCTGCAATTTGAAGGGGTGTCCACATACTTTTGTATATACTGTGTATGTGTTTTAAGTCTACCATGGGTATGCTAGAAGACCTAAACACATTATCACACAGGAGGTTCACTATTTTATCTCAACTGTCATTGTTTGGCAACAGATCTATATCTGCCTTGTAGAGCATCTCTAGTGTTCTCTCTTCAAATGATATCGGACGTGAGGAACAATATCTCATTAGTCAGACAGATAACTGCTCAGCCCCTTTAGTAAACTGTTGAGGGGTTTAAAGTACCTAACCAGGGATCTCCAGCAGGGCATACTCCTCCCAGAACAGCCTGACTAGAATCAACTTACAGTTCATATGGTAATGGACCTGCTGCATAAAGTTATCAAGTCATTTGATGTAGGCTAATGGATGGGTGATACTGCTGCATTTGAAACATTGATCTCAACATGTACAGAAGTGATTCACATTGAATGAATTGCATGTTACATATAACAAAATGTTCATTATCACTGACAAATTAAATGTACATTAGATATAATTTGGTTTGGTCTCGAGGAACAACTGCTGGCTCTAGTTCAATGAAGCATGGCTGTGAATTGTCCCTTTTGAGTAAGGTGAACCTTGTCTCCCCTGCAGCACATGGTGCACATGGCGCGACGGCGGTGGCCCATCACGTGGGCCAGCTGGGGGGACATAGTCATGGCTTGGGCTCTGTGCTCAGGGACCTGGTGAAGCCTGGGGATGAGAACCTGCGGGAGATGAACAAGAAGCTGCAGAACATGCTGGAGGAACAGCTGACCAAGAACATGCATCTACAGAAGGTAGGCCACACTACAGGAGGTACAGTGCTGTGAAAAACTATTTGCCTCCTTTCTGATTTTATCTATTTTAGCAAATGTTTGATACTGAATGTTTTCAGATCTTCAACCAAAACCTAACATTAGATAAAGGGAACCTGAGTTTACCCCCAATCCGTCTGTCTGTGAGCTGAAGCGCAGCTGGGTCATGCAGCAAGACAATGATCCAAAACACGACAATGGTTAAAAAGCAAAACATTTGAAGTTTTGGAATGGCCTAGTCAAAGTTCAGACCTAATCCCAGTTGAGATGTTGTGGCAGTACGTGAAACGAGCAGTTCATGCTTGAAAACCAACAAATGTCGCTGAGTTACAGCAGTTCTTCGTGCAAGAGTGGGCCAACATTCCTCCACAGCGATGTGAGAGACTGATCAACAACTGCCTGAAGCATTAGCTGAAAGGTGGCACAACCAGTTGAGTGTAAGGGGATAATTACTTTTTCACACAGGAATTGAGTGTTGCATAACTTTGTTCATTAAATAAATAAAATAAGTATCCTTTTTTTGTTATTTGTAAACTCAGGTTCCATTTATCTAATATTAGGTTTTGGTTGAAGACCTGAAAACATTCCGTATTAAAAACATTTTGAAAATCCGAAAAGGTGGCAAATACTTTTTCTCGCCACTGTAGACTACACTACAGAAGGTAGGCAGGCTATACTGCAGAAGGTAGGCAGGCTATACTGCAGAAGGTAGGCAGGCTATACTGCAGAAGGTAGGCAGGCTATACTGCAGAAGGTAGGCAGGCTATACTACAGAAGGTAGGCAGGCTATACTGCAGAAGGTAGGCAGGCTATACTGCAGAAGGTAGGCAGGCTATACTGCAGAAGGTAGGCAGGCTATACTGCAGAAGGTAGGCAGGCTATACTGCAGAAGGTAGGCAGGCTATACTGCAGTAGGTAGGCAGGCTATACTGCAGAAGGTAGGCAGGCTATACTGCAGAAGGTAGGCAGGCTACTACAGAAGGTAGGCAGGCTATACTGCAGAAGGTAGGCAGGCTATACTGCAGAAGGTGGGCAGGCTACTACAGAAGGTGGGCAGGCTATACTGCAGAAGGTGGGCAGGCTATACTGCAGAAGGTAGGCAGGCTATACTGCAGAAGGAAGGCAGGCTATACTGCAGAAGGTAGGCAGGCTATACTGCAGAAGGTAGGCAGGCTATACTGCAGAAGGAAGGCAGGCTATACTGCAGAAGGTGGGCAGGCTATACTGCAGAAGGTAGGCAGGCTATACTGCAGAAGGTAGGCAGGCTATACTGCAGAAGGAAGGCAGGCTATACTGCAGAAGGTAGGCAGGCTATACTGCAGAAGGTAGGCAGGCTATACTACAGAAGGTAGGCAGGCTATACTGCAGAAGGTAGGCAGGCTATACTGCAGAAGGTAGGCAGGCTACTACAGAAGGTAGGCAGGCTATACTGCAGAAGGTAGGCAGGCTATACTGCAGAAGGTAGGCAGGCTACTACAGAAGGTAGGCAGGCTATACTGCAGAAGGTAGGCAGGCTATACTGCAGAAGGTAGGCAGGCTATACTGCAGAAGGAAGGCAGGCTATACTGCAGAAGGTAGGCAGGCTATACTGCAGAAGGAAGGCAGGCTATACTGCAGAAGGTAGGCAGGCTATACTGCAGAAGGTAGGCAGGCTATACTGCAGAAGGTAGGCAGGCTATACTGCAGAAGGAAGGCAGGCTATACTGCAGAAGGTAGGCAGGCTATACTACAGAAGGTAGGCAGGCTATACTACAGAAGGTAGGCAGGCTATACTACAGAAGGTATGCAGGCTATACTACAGAAGGTAGGCAGGCTATACTGCAGAAGGTAGGCAGGCTATACTGCAGAAGGTAGGCAGGCTATACTGCAGAAGGTAGGCAGGCTATACTGCAGAAGGTAGGCAGGCTATACTGCAGAAGGAAGGCAGGCTATACTGCAGAAGGTAGGCAGGCTATACTGCAGAAGGAAGGCAGGCTATACTGCAGAAGGAAGGCAGGCTATACTGCAGAAGGAAGGCAGGCTATACTGCAGAAGGAAGGAAGGCAGGCTGCACTGCAGATCGTAGGCTAAACTGCAGAAGGTATGCTACCGAGGGTCAGATGTGTGACTTTGGGAGATGCGTGTAGTCAGTCAGTGTGCCTGTGTAGGTGGCATGCCTGCTGTAATCCAGCCCTGAGACTAGCGCGCCATAGAGGTTATTATTCATCACAGGCCAAGGCGTTGGCGCGCCGCCTTAATGTTCAAATGGGTTTCTACGCAGGAATAGAAATGGGTCTCCTCCAAGCAAAGTATGGTGGTGCAGTCTCTTGTTTGATTGGATTACAGTGTGGTGTTTCCATCATCATGCAGATTATTACCTCAGAACATGAACCTATCAAATTTCTCCTGGCCTTTTGAGGAACTGTGCTGAACTAATCGGTGATGGGGGTGGTAACTGACCCTGTTTATTGTTGCATCAATGATACAGTTCTCTGTTGATATTTATACTGTGTGTATGTGTGTGTGTGCTGGTTAGCTACAGTGAGGGATGTAGTGCTGTAGTCAGTCTTGGAGACAGTCTAGGTCCTTGGCTGTGTGGTGTGTAGGAGTGCTACGTGCCCACGGGGAGTTGTAGGTTACACAAACAACCGGCTTTAACCTTGGCTTGGAAGACACCTGAGAAATTTGGGACAGGGCTTGCCGGCACTCTGGCTCTGCTAATTTTCTAGATAACTTAGAATAGCTGTCAGTGTGTCCATAAAAATCAAGCAAGTCTGATATTCAGTTGTAGTCCTCCTCCTCTGGATCTTTGATTTACAGATAGCCGATGATCCCCTTAAATGTTCTCCATTGTAAATATGATAATTTATGCATGATAAATATTCTGGGAATGTCGTCACGCATTTGTTCTATGCAGATGGGGGCTCAATTACAGTTCCCAAAAAATGTGCCAAGGAATAGACAGTATGAAAAATAATAAATGGGAGAATGAGACATGGAGAATTCTGTCAGAAAGCCTTTACATGACAGCTGAAAGAAGCGGCTGCAGGCTCTGACATAAGCAGCCCAACGCTGGTGGCTAGTTGTGGAAGAAGCGTCTGCAGGCTCTGACATAAGCAGCCCAACGCTGGTGGCTAGTTGTGGAAGAAGTGTCTGCAGGCTCTGACATAAGCAGCCCAACGCTGGTGGCTAGTTGTGGAAGAAGTGTCTGCAGGCTCTGACATAAGCAGCCCAACACTGGTGGCTAGTTGTGGAAGAAGTGTCTGCAGGCTCTGACATAAGCAGCCCAACACTGGTGGCTAGTTGTGAAAGAAGCATCTGCAGGCTCTGACATAAGCAGCCCAACGCTGGTGGCTAGTTGTGAAAGAAGTGTCTGCTGGCTCTGACATAAGCAGCCCAACACTGGTGGCTAGTTGTGGAAGAAGTGTCTGCTGGCTCTGACATAAGCAGCCCAACACTGGTGGCTAGTTGTGGAAGAAGCATCTGCAGGCTCTGACATAAGCAGCCCAACACTGGTGGCTAGTTGTGGAAGAAGTGTCTGCTGGCTCTGACATAAGCAGCCCAACACTGGTGGCTAGTTGTGGAAGAAGTGTCTGCAGGCTCTTACATAAGCATCCCAACACTGGTGGCTAGTTGTGGAAGAAGTGTCTGCTGGCTCTGACATAAGCAGCCCAACACTGGTGGCTAGTTGTGGAAGAAGTGTCTGCTGGCTCTGACATAAGCAGCCCAACACTGGTGGCTAGTTGTGCCAGACTTGTTAACAGCAACGTAACTGTTTGCTTTTATCCAAATTAAATGAGAAAATCCTGATCTGAGAGAATGCTGTACAGTAGAGCCACCCTCATTCCTCTCCTTTTCCACCTCACCGTCCCTCCTTCCCCGTCCCTCCCTCACTGTCCCTCCCTCACTGTCCCTCCTTCCCCATCCCTCCCTCACGGTCCCTCCTTCCCCATCCCTCCCACACCATCCATCCTTCCCCATCCCTCCCTCACGGTCCCTCCTTCCCCATCCCTCCCACACCATCCATCCTTCCCCGTCCCTCCTTCCCCATCCCTCCCACACCATCCATCCTTCCCCGTCCCTCCCTCACCGTCCCTCCTTCCCCATCCCTCCCACACCATCCATCCTTCCCCGTTCCTCCTTCCATGTCCCTCCCTCACCGTCCCTCCTTCCCTGTCCCTCCCTCACCATCCATCCTTCCCCGTTCCTCCTTCCCCATCCCTCCCTCACGGTCCCTCCTTCCCTGTCCCTCCCTCACCATCCATCCTTCCCCGTCCCTCCTTCCCCATCCCTCCCTCACGGTCCCTCCTTCCCCATCCCTCCCACACCATCCATCCTTCCCCATCCCTCCCTCACGGTCCCTCCTTCCCCATCCCTCCCACACCATCCATCCTTCCCCGTCCCTCCCTCACGGTCCCTCCTTCCCCATCCCTCCCTCACGGTCCCTCCTTCCCCATCCCTCCCACACCATCCATCCTTCCCCGTCCCTCCCTCACCGTCCCTCCTTCCCCATCCCTCCCACACCATCTATCCTTCCCCGTCCCTCCTTCCCTGTCCATCCCTCACCGCTGCTACCAAGTAGCCTTTCAGCCATGGGCTCCTAATCGTGTGCTGGAGCTTGATGAAGCCGTGTCGCAGCCCACAAAGTGCAGAATGACAAAGGGTGCCGTGGCGATTGCGCTCGATACTGGTGAACCTGCAGGTGGGCAGGCAGGCTGCTGGTCCCCACCATCTCCTCTCTGGATTTTGTGGTCAGCGGCAAAGCGGCGAGTCATGAATATTCAGTGCCTGTTGGAGCCACCAGCCCAGAAACATACAGTCCTGTTAATATTTGATGGCTCTTGCTTTAGAGTGAGCACACAGAGGAAGGGACACTGGCTTTTTCTGGTAGGAGATTGCAGCTGAACCTGAGCCTGTCTGCTTAATGGCTCCCCTGCACTCTGGCAGGAGGATATGTTGATTTAGTTGATATTATATTGTCTCCATGCTACAATTTTCAATATTACAGTTCTTTCCCAACACCTTGCATTAACTCTCTGATGTTTGGTATTTCAGTAGCTACAGTACATCAGAATGAATGAGGATGCATGATGAAAGAGTTTTGTTTTGGATATGAAAATGCCAGAAATTAGCAGAGGTTTTTGTTTGCTACCCAGCTTTGTGGTATTAAAATAGCAATTTATGTTTGTCTTTTTTAGGACCTTGAAGTTCTGTCTCAGGAGATTGTCAGTTTAAGTAAAGACTCAAGTCCTGGAGCTGGCTCAGCTACAGGCTAAAAGACTGGAACAAGTCACTCTTCTCTGCACTCTCTCATCACCTGTTTCTGTGGCCAACAAGAGGACACTACCTATCCATCCTAAGTAACTGACTGAGCCTCTGGCTGGGAACACAGATGAAAGGAGAGGGATAGAGGGAGGTAGAAAGGGGTTAGTTCTCTTGAAACTGCTTTACTACTGAATGTACTCACTGTAACATGTCTTGGTTCTTTCTGTGGTATTGTGACCTGACTTCTGTCTGCACTCTCTGCCTCCCCACTCTGGTGTGATCTGAAGAATGGCAGGAGGCAACAATGTCAGGATGCCAGGACACTGTGCTTTACTGGTTCACGACTTCAAGAGATTGTCTCTTGTTATTCGCAACATTAAACATTCTGCTTACTCATACAGAGGCTTAAGCTTTTGTGTTTTGTCTGTACTCGTATTCATTCCCTTTTTCTTTCAACTCAACAACTCTTGTTTTTGTTTGTATGAATCCTGTATATATGAATATGAAAAATCTGCTGTAGTAATTTAACAGTTCTCAGAGTAATAAGTATTGTATATGAGACAAAATTATTGTAAAAGATTTACGTTCGTCATACATTCTAGATGCTGACATGTCCAGTTTGAGTTTGTCTGGGGAAAGTGTGAGTATCATAAAGCCAGTAGTAACAAAACAAAAACCTCAATAACATGCATAGTGTTGAGGTCTGGACCAAACCACCCCTGTTTCTTGGGGAATGGACAAAAAACCACTCCTATCTCAGGGGCGCTGGACCAAACCACCCCTGTGTCCACTGACTGGTTTAGATCTCTGTGCTCATTTCCTTTTAGTCTGCACCAGGCACCAGTCCTGTGACTGCAGCAGAGACACAGAGGAGGCCTTGGCAGCTCAGCATCTGGTGTCAACATGAACATGATGTCCAACTCCAGAGACTGGCTGGATGCCTGCTTTGAGGCCCGCTTTAAAATGTCACTTTGGCTGCTTTCTCTATCCCCAATTAAGACTCCAGGTGTGGTTAGATTTGTAGATTTAATTCCGGCTTAACTCCACTTTGATATTTTCTGAAAATATTAGATTCCAAATAAATGAGTAAGCAGAGGATTATATGTGATGAGCAGATTAATTTGTTTGACTCATCTCCCCCTGGTCAGTTGTCTGAGTTAAACTCTTCCTTCACTCTGGCAAAGCTCCTCAGTGTGCTCTCTGAGTTCAACATGGACAGGAAACTCATCACCAATATTTATTATCTGGCATCAATACCTGGTCATTACTGTGTGTCAGAAGAACTGGCCCCATGCCCTGTAAGGATGGCCAGGATGTGGGAAACATGGATCATGTGAAGCTGGACCTCCTATTTCACCTGTCTTTGACTCACTCAGCAAATGTCTTATTTGAAATGACTTCTCAACCGCAGTAGCTGGGCAGATCAGATGGTATAACACAGCGTGCGTACCTACCTGTGTTAGCCTTTTATACTTTGAGACATGTTTCCCTTATCTGAGAATGTATGCACTTCAGGCCTCCGTGAACACTTGTTTAGGAACGAACAGATTGGTCATTGGAAGCCCCCCTAAGAATGTCTTCTCTTATGTACAAGTAAGGCTGGGCGATTTATCAAATTAATGTCATATATTCAAATATTTTTGGGGGAACGTTGTTTCAAATGCCTGTATCACAAGAATGTAGGTTTTTATTTTATGTTCATTTTATGAGCGTTTTATGTATTTTTGGTCTCTTCTCACTCCACAGACACCAAGCCCCTCCCCCTCCACTCACAACAAAGACGAAAGATGACTTTATCTCTTACCCTTTACAGACAGACTTTACGGTATGTTGATTGTTAAAAAAAAATCTGGTAATGTTTTTTAGAGCCCAATTCATACATTCCAATTTTTGACACATTCTTGCCGGAAAAAGCTTTTTATACCTCCCGTGCACATGCCGGCAAGATTAAGAGTGGGAGTAGTATTTTAATAAATTAATTGAATGTACACCATCACAAATATGTTTTTGGCAGGTCCTAAGAAACATAAAGACTAATAAAATATGTTTTCAAAAGAGTAGAATGGCATATTTTGAGTTGAATTATGTTACTGGTCTGTGCAGCCTATATTCTAAATGGCTGCGCCATGTACATGAAATCAATAGTGATTTTGTTCATTAAACAGACAAGACAAACTTACTACCCTGATCACAATCAACACACATATACAGTATTTTAGAATAGGCTAAGTACAAGGTAAGCCCATGCTTTAATTTTAATCCACGTTTCATCTCTTTTCTACCCTCACTCTGCTTTGTTAGGGAGCAAGCATAGGGTCTTACTCTCAATGTATCTTCATCGTGATACCGATAGAAAGTAATAGCAATCTATATTTCCTTTATTTTTTGTATTTAATTTTTTTTTTTACCCCTTTTTCTCCCCAATTGGTAGTTACAGTCTTGTCTCATCGCTGCAACTCCCGTACAGACTTGGGCGAGGCGAAGGTCGAGAGCCGTTCGTCCTCCAAAACACGACCCAGCCAAGCCACACTGGTTCTTGACACAATGCTCACTTAACCTGGAAGCCAGCCTCACCAATGTGTCGGAGGAAACACTGTACACCTGGCGACCGTGTCAGCGTGCATGCGCCGGCCTGCCACAGGAGTCCCTAGAGGGTGATGGGACAAGGACATCCCTGCCGGCCAAACCCTCCCAGACAGAGCCTGGACTCGAACCAGGATCTCTAGTGGCACAGTTAGCAACTGCGATGCAGTGCCGTAGACCACTGCGCCACTCGGGAGGCGTCTATATTTTCAAAAGGTTGTTAGTCTTGTGTTTATATTTCACATCCTGCGCAGGCTTTTGTAGTTGCCGATACTCGATCGAGCAAAATAATGTATTACTGTGGTACTGTGTTGTGTGACAAAACTGCACATTTTAGAGTGGCCTTTTATTGTCCCCAGCACAAGGTGCACCGGTGTATTAATCATGCTGTTTAATCAGCTTCTTGATATGCCCCACCTGTCAGGTGGATGGATTATCTTGGCAAAGGAGAAAAGCTCACTAACAGGGATGTAAACAAATTTAGAGAAAACGTTTACAAAAATCTAGATGTATCGTGAATCACCCATAAATTAGAAAAAAAACGGAGATATGATTTTTAGGCCATATCGCCCAGCCCTATAATACAAGGCTTGTCTACATATCCGTTTGAAAATCAAGAAGGATATACAGTAATTGTATGTCATTAGTTAGTTTGTCATTTAACATTATTTAAGACTTTTATATTTAAACATTTTAAATTCTGATCATTTATTTATACCAGTAATCTATTTGTAATGCTAACATTAAGTTTATACAGTAAAATATAAACTTTCTTTAAACGCCCAGTGAAATATAAACATTCTTTAAACGCCCAGTGACCCATTGAAGACATTTTAGCAGATGAGTAACGTTGGGTATTATGAGT
The DNA here is from genome assembly GCA_030435695.1 of Brachymystax lenok tsinlingensis. Lineage (NCBI taxonomy): Eukaryota > Metazoa > Chordata > Actinopteri > Salmoniformes > Salmonidae > Brachymystax > Brachymystax lenok. The sequence continues at coordinate 34,375,547 of CM059803.1, forward strand.
GATATTGTAGAGAAGTACACTTTGCACATTTTCAGTAGATTAAAGATTGTTGGCTTTATTTAAATAGTCCTGTCCATTTATACATTTACTTTAAATGTTTGAACTGCTAAACTGGGCTGCAGCGAAGTCCTCATAAATACTAACAGATGTAATCATCAAAGGGTTTCAAAATATACAACACAGTAGTCCTCAACAGCTTGCCCAGTGGACTATTAATTTCTTTAAGATTCATGTATTTATCAACTGTCAAAGTGTCAATAAAAATATCTAAAATATATTCCATGTTTCATCCCTTTGTGTTTTTGTAATTTCAGAACGAAACAGCAATTTCTTTTCATACCTGTAGAGAACACAAGGTTGACCTGAAACAATTTAGTTATCTGAGATACCGCATGTCTCCCTGCCATATAGCTTAACACCTCAGTTAAAACACCTGCAGTGTTTATATTGCAGACTAACGTGCTGAATCAGACACGTGAGACTAAGTCCTAGATTCAGTCCAGAGCACGGAAGATTGTATATTTAAACGCAATGTTCCCGCGGTTGTGGAGACTGCAGTCACACTAAACACTGCATACAGTATGTCGGCTCAATCGGAAATTCCCTTTTATTTTTAATCGCTCTATAATGGGGATCTTCGGGGCTCCAAGTTGAATCTATCCCTTAGTTCTTAAAACTAGCGGATTTTTTTGTTTTGTTTATGTTATTTTTGTTGTGCTGGGGACAGTAAAAGGTCACTAAAATGTGCAGCTTTGTCACAAAATGTTTCACGTTGAGGGAACATGCAATTAGCATGAGAATTTGGCAGTATGTCCAACCGGCCTCACAACCGCAGACCACGCCAGCCCAGGACCTCTGTTATACCCCTGAAAGGGGGAAATATAGAAATAAATCACACAGATGTATCTTCTGCTTCAAGTCATGTAAAATCAACCATTAGGTAGAAAATTGTGCTTTAGATAACAACGTTCACATTTCCCAAAAGTTTTCCATTGTTCCTTTTCACCCGTACACACAGGAGCTATGCACGGTCTCTCTCGGGCATGCTCTGATCACGAAGTCACAAGTGAGCAGCCTTCTAGCAAGCTAGCTAGCAAAACGGCAAATTTCTAAGTGGTCTAAACATACAAAAACACCTTTGCTGCTGACTAAATAACACAGTAACATTTGTAACATTCTGACATTAACAAATACATTTAAAATTGCATTCATACCTGAAAGGGGGAAATATAGAAATAAATCACACAGAGCTGTAGCTTTGGCTTCAAATCACTTGTAATGAGTGAGCTGGGAAGCCCTGTGCGCCCCTATAGGAAGTCCTAGGTATAACCAATCAAACTCTGATCAGACATCAATAGAGCACACAGATCGTCGTATAATCAACATTAAGATAAATGAACAGCATATTACTTACTGGTACACATTATGATTCTGTATTGTTATTTTTGTTATTATTAAGGCACTTTCAATTCTATCATACCTTCACATCCGGCTTCTTCACCTGCGGGATCGTCTGAGACCAGCCACCTGGAAAGCTGATGAAACTGTGGGTTTGCAAAATCAAAGAATTTCTGCACAAACAGTCAGAAACCATCTCAGGGAAGCTCATCTGCGTGCTCGTCGTCCTCACCAGGGTCCTGACTGCAGTTCGCCGTCATAATCAACTTCAGTGGGCAAATGCTGGCCTTCGATGGCCACTGGCACACTGGAGAAGTGTGCTCTTCACAGATGAATCCCGGTTTCAACTGTACTGGGCAGATGGCAGACAGCATGTATGGCATCGTGTGGGCAAGCGGTTTGCTGATGTCAACTATTGTGAACCGAGTGCCCCATGGTGGGGTTATGGTATGGGCAGGCATAAGCTACGGACAACGAACACAATTGCATTTTATCGTTGGCAATTTGATTGCACAGAGATACCATGATGAGATCCTGTGGCCCGTTGTTCCATTCATCCGCCAACATCACCTGATGTGTCAGCATGATAATGCACGGCCCCATGTCACAAGGATCTGGACACAATTCCTGTAAGCTGAAAATGTCCCAGTTCTTCTATGGCCTGCATACTCACCAGACATGTCACCCAACCAGCATGCTTGGGATGCTCTGGATCGACATGTACGACCGGGTGTTCCAGTTCCCGGCAATATCCAGCAACTTCGCACAGCCATTGAAGAGGAGTGGAACAACATTCCACAGGCCACAATCAACAGCTTCATCAACTCTATGTGAAGGAGATGTGTCACGCTGCATGAGGCAAATGGTGGTCACACCAGATACTGACTAGTTTTCTGATCCACGCGCCTACCTTTTTTCCCAGTCATGTGAAATCCATAGATTAGAGCCTAATGAATTTATTTCAATTGACTGCTTTCCTTATATGAACTGTAACCAGGGGTGAAGGTAAGGCAATATGGTCAGGTACTGCCGTACGGGTAAAACGTGAGCCTATCACACATGCACCAAAAACGATATGCGGTTACACCATTATTTAACATTATTGCTTGTAAGCAGCATGAAAATTTAGCAAATTGACAGAAAACCGGGTGGCATACACTCCAAATTGCGTTGTGGTTTAAGGAGAACACTTACATTTTGTCAAGGTGGAGATGAGTGACCGAGACCAAGGTGCGCTTGGACAACAGTGGATGCATCAATTCAGGCTACATGTGTAGGCCTAATGACAATCTCAAAATGTCAGTGTAACCGGTGTGAAATGGCTAGTTAGCTAGCGGGGTGCGTGCTAACAGCGTTTCAATCAGTGACGTCACTCGCTCTGAGACCTTGAAGTAGTGTTTCCCCTTGCTCTGCAAGGGCCGCGGCTTTTGTGGAGCGATGGGTAACGATGCTTCGTGGGTGTCAGTTGTCTATGTGTGCAGAGGGTCCCTGGTTCGGGGCGAGGAGAGGGACGGAAGCTATACTGTTACATCAATACATGTAGGTGTTTTATAACCAATGTCTCTTTCCATTCATCAAATTGCGGGTGCACAGTGCACTGTTGGGGCTTGGATGCTGAAATTATTTTGCAAGTGAACGAATGTGCACGGGAAACCTACAGAGGTGCCTTTGTTAAGTGATTTTTTGACAATCAGATGAAAACATCATGACTAGTTGTGTTTATGCCACATTAAAAGGCATAGGTGGTTGTCCATAAGGCTAGGGGAAGATAAGATTTCCCTAAAGTAAAATTAATTGAATTGCCAAAATTATATAGCCTAATTTGCTTACTCTTGTCCTTACAGAAATTAATACAAATCATGAAAAGTAGGCTACTACACCAGAAAGCATGATTTGGCCACAGAGGATTATTAGCTTCTTAAAATAAATAAAAACCTGTGGATTGTTTTAAATCGCATAGCCTACAGTCGGAAGGGGTCGCAATTTGGGCAGCGCGCGCTGCAAATACCAAAAAAGCAGAGACCCAGCCAGGCATATCGCAATATTTAAAAATACAATCGCGGAAAAACTGTTTGGAAAGTAAATAGCTATTACTGTAAAGACTCCAATCTGTCTTTTACTTAGCCTAGCACAATTCTTAACTTAATTAAGCGAACAGTAGCCTATCTTATTGGCATCAGTGGAGAACATGGGCCATATCCCCGGTGAGTGTGCATATTCACTGTCTTTATCATTGGGTCAGTGCCACTTTTTTGTTTGTTTTTGAACAATAATTTCCTCCTCCAGGTAAGGTTGATGTCATATTGTATTTGTCTCTCTTTTTCTTAGGCCGATTATATGGATCAGACATGGGGGGTTAAGTTTCTATGTAGTAGTTTCTATGTTGGTTTGGGTTCCCAATTAGAGGCAGCTGTTAGTCATTGTCTCTAATTTAGTGTGTTCAGTCCCCCACCTGTGTTGTGGGATATTGTTGATTTTGTGTTTAGTGCTTGTGTGCGACACACCACATGTTACGGTCAGTTGTTGCTTTGATTGTTTTTGGTGAGTTTCATTTGATTAAAGCATATTCAACTCAACCCTGCACCTTGGTCCACTCATGTCAATGATCGTGACAACTGAAGTAGGCGAGGCCATTGAAGATTAACATAGAGGTGAATTATTTTTTTTAAATGCCACAAAGAATGGGCAGTTGTACTAATCTCATAAAAATAGAGGCATTGTATACCCAGGTGACATAATGGATGCTGTACTTGTTTGGGCTTAAAAGGGGGATAAAGCAATGCACCCAAACTACTCTAAAATAGAACCAGGAAGTGCAAGCGATTTTGAGTTCTTCACTGACCTCCAAACAAATCTCGAAATCATGTATAATCCATAGATTCGCTTAAAGCTGAAGTAGACATCTGGCCTGTGAACACATGTGTAGCACACATGTCTTCAAGCCTTGTGAGGTGGAATAAATTGTTATCAGTGTTCCTGATTTGTTAAGCGTGTGCACTGGATTTAGTGATGATTGACTGACAGGCTTGTGAAGCAACCCAACCTTTGCCCACCTTGCAAGGTTCCCGGTAACTTGTAAACAGACTAGCTAGCTTTGTGCCAATCACTGTTCGGATTACAAATTGAGTGACAATTTAAGTAATGGGATTTGAGACCGAGAATAAATAAATGTAAAGTTGATGTGTTGTGTAGCCACCATTAGGCTCTGGATGTTTTTATAATGTAATATACTGTTTTATTGATGTCATTCTCTAAAGTGCATATGTTTTGTTACATTAATTGCTTTTCTTGTATTTTATGTCCCCCTGGAAAATGAAGTATCGAAAGGTGAAGACAAGTTTTATTGAGTTAATTTAGAAAAAGATAGACAATTTAGTGGTTGGGGTTAATTGTAGTGTCATGGTACCAACCTTTCTAATCTGTTTTTAATTAAACACAATTCACTGAGGCGTCTCGCTCTTGACTCATAATTGGACTGACGTGGCCATACAGTGGTGGTTTAACAGTAGGATGACGTGTTCCTCCTGAGCGTTGAATTATTCAGTTAATATACCTTCATGTTGGCGACTTCTGAACCTGTTCTCTGTTCACCCAATAGTAATTCCATGAAATGGTGTTGAGTATTAGATCAGCCTTTCTCAAACCCAGGTCTGTGGACCGGCGTTGGTCTGTGGAATGCCTGTAGGTCTGCGGCATATCCCTCATGCAAAAGTCCTACTGATTGCGCTGGTTTGTCTAAATCCACTGAATGCGCTGCTTAGTTCATTGAACCACGGTTAAGTTAGTAACCTCCGATGTCTGCTTAGCAGTTGACAGAGCGGTATCGGTTTTCTTCCTACAAATGTTGCTATAACTTTAGCTGTTAGCTATTAAAAATTCCTGGGAGCTATGACTCCCATGAACACGTATGTGTCTGTTTCCCTCTACGACGCTCACAAGCCGCACAGGACCAGCTAGAAGGGACTGTTAAATCGCATTTTCTACACACACAATAATTACATGATCGTTTTCCTGAACTTCCCAATACTTTCTGATGCGTTTCAGTCACTACAAACTATAATTCCTTCAAATAGAAATTTGGCCTAGTTGATTTGACGTATCTTTGTATGTTATTTGAATTTGTTTAGATAATGGCAGAGAGGCCAAACTCTAGTTTTATCCCAAAATGTTTTACACATTAGTTTCTGATACCCCGAGGTGATCCTAAAATAGCTAATCAAATGTTATTACTATCTTAAGCAATTCTGTGTTAGGATAGTAGATATCATAGAGAAACGCATAGAAACATTTGTATTTTGGATAAAAAAGCGATTGTCAATTTTTTACCCAAGCGGTCCCATGGAAGAAGGCCATGCCTTGCTGATCCCTGGCACAAAAATGTTTGAGAAACTGCTTATGCTTCCACTTCAAGATGAAGGCACCAACTGGTGTATCCCTCTAGTGGTGTGGGGGCTGTGCTTCGGCAGAGTGGGTGGGGTTATATCCTGCCTGTTTGGCCCTGTCCGGGGGTATCGTCGGACGGGGCCACAGTGTCTCCCGACCCCTCCTGTCTCAGCCCCCAGTATTTATGCTGCAGTAGTTTGTGTTGGGGGGCTAGGGTCCGTCTGTTATATCTGGAGTATTTCTTCTCTTATCTGGTGTCCTGTGTGAATTTAAGTATGCTCTCTCTAATCTCGCTCGTTCTTTTTTTTTTATTCTTCTCTCTCTCTCTCGGAGGACCTGAGCATTAGGACCATTCCTCAAGGCCTACCTGGCCAGATGACTCCTTGATGTCCCGAGTCCACCTGGCCATGCTGCTTCTCCAGTTTCAACTGTTCTGCCTGTTTTATGAACATTTTTAAATCTTGTCCATGTTCTGTTATAATCTGCACCCGGCACAGCCAGAAGAGGACTGGCCACCCCTCACAGCCTGGTTCCTCTCTAGGTTTCTTCCTAGGTTTTGGCCTTTCTAGGGAGTTTTTCCTAGCCACTGTGCTTTTACACCTGCATTGCTTGCTGTTTGGGGTTTTAGGCTGGGTTTCTGTACAGCACTCTGTGACATCAGCTGATGTAAGGGGGGCTTTATAAATACATTTGATTTGATTTGGTGTTACTGTGTTTGCATTCAATACCTCTTTTACCTTTTTTAAAATCGATCTATGAATAGGATGTATAAAGTAGTGCCATGCAGACAACACAGTCCTCGTATGGTGTATTATGTGCTTCTCGTCTATCCTCACTGCCTCCCTTTTGAAAAGAGATGTAACAAACAACATTGCACAAAAAGCTGTCCTTCTGTCATCTCAACACATTTATTGGGACAGTTAGGGCTGTAGTTGCCAACTGTAAATGAGCAGTTACGTTTTGAACAGCCTCCCAGCACAAACAGCTGACCCTCCCCTCCAGCCCACAACCCATACAAAATTAAAAGCAGAACATTGCAGCTTATCAACAAGATGGGAGAAACCACAAGGAATATAGAGTTAGACATGTTGATATCCCAACACATGTTGATACTTAAACTAAATCAATACCTGTCATCTCTGTGATGGTAAGATTGACTATACCATCATATGCAGTACATGGTACAAAATTCAGCTTTCCACTGTTATATAAATATATATACAGTACAAGTCAAAGGTTTTGGACACCTACTCATTCAAGTTTATTTTAATTTGTACTATTTTCTACATTGTAGAATAATAGTGAAGACATCAAAAATATAAAATAACATGTAATCATGTAGTAAGCAAAAAAGTGTTAAACAAATCTAAATATATTTGAGATTCTTCAAATAGTCACCCTTTGCCTTGACAGCTTTGCACACTCTTGGCATTCTCTCAACCAGCTGTTGATGTTATTGCTGTGTTACTAGCTCCAACAGTGCAGTAGTATCTAACAATACACACATCTAAAAGAATGGAATTAAGAAATATTAGATTGAGCAATGTCGGAGTGGCATTGACTAAAGTACAGTAGAATAGAATAAAGTATATACATATGAGATGAGTAAAGCAGTATGTAAACATTATTTAAACATTATTAAAGTGTACAGTGATTCCAAGTCTATGTATATAGGGCAGCAGCCTCTAAGGTGCAGGGTTGCGTAACAGGGTGGAAGCCGGCTAGTGATGGCTATTTAAGTCTGATGGCCTTGAGATAGAAGCTGTTTTTCAGTTTCTCGGTCCCATCTTTGATGCACCTGTACTGACCTCGCGTTCTGGATGATAACGGGGTGAACAGGCAATGGCTCAGGTGGTTGTGAATGGCCACGCAGTCATGGGTGAACAGGGAGTACAGGAGGGGGCTGAGTACGCACCCTTGTGGGGGCCCCGTGTTGAGGATCAGTGGAGGTGATAAAATGCGATTGTGTTCGTTGTCCGAGGCTTATGCCTGCACATACCATAACCCCACCACCACCATGGGGCACTCTGTTCACAACCTTGACATCAGCAAACTGCTCGCCCATACGACGCCATACACGTGGTCTGCCGTTTTGAGGCCTGTTGGACATACTTCAAAATTCTCTAAAACGACAACAGAGGTGCCTTATTGTTGAGAAATTAACAGCTCTGGTGGACATTCCTGCAGTCAGCATGCCAATTGCACGCTCCCTTAAAACTTGAAACATCTGTGGCATTGTGTTGTGTGACAAAACTGAACATTTTAGAGTGGCCTTTTATTTTCCCCAGCACAAGGTGCACCTGTGTAATGACCATGCTGTTTAATCAGATTCTTGATATGCCACACCTGTCGGATGGATTATCTTAGCAAAGGATAAAATGCTCACTAACAGGGATGTAGACAAATTTGTGCACAAAATTTGATAGAAATAAGCTTTTTGTGCTTTGTGTGAAAAAATGTAAACACCACTTGTCCTCTAAACAGCCTACATCGCTCGCACCACAGATATAGGACTTTGTGAAGAAGGTGAAGGCTTTGTAGGCCTTATACTTGTCGAGGAGGGGGTGAAGGTCTCGCAAGTAGACGTCCACTGCCATCCTGGCTTTGTCCCCTATACCCTTCTCCAGTCGAGCCTTGTGAATTAGCATCTTGGAGTGGAAGGAGGCCCCGTTGACTCAGTGCTTGAGGAAGCAGGAGGTCATCTGACTGTCTCGTAGCATGGAGTTCTTTGGGTGTTGAGCTGAGCCTCCAGGCTCTTGGTGTCCTGCAACAGGAGCACTTTGATCCCTAGATGCATCTGCATGCTCTTCAGATACTCGTCCATCAGGTCCCGTGCCTCTGAGGCCTTCTCCTCGGGCAAACACCCGGCGCAGTATAGTGCCTGTGTCCAGTGGGGCCTTCTTGACAGAGATGAGGACCAGCTCCAAGATCATGGAGATGATCAGGGCTCTGATTCCCACGGCGTGAGGATCTCTAACTAAGTCCCCCATAGCAGAACACAGTTTCTCCACGTAGGCTGGGGCTTGTGTGCCTGCATACTCCAGCAGACTGGAAAAATATCTCTGCAGCACAGCTGTGGAGTCCAGCCTGGAGTACTGCAAGAAGGAACTATCGATGCCCACATCAGTCCGCCCCCCATCCAGCCAGTTCTCATTGAAGAGCTTAGACATCACCACATCCCTCCCATTCTCACGGCAACCAGGAGCACAGGCGACTGAGAAAAATAGATACTGTGAGAACCACTTAATTGAGTGTGTGTTTGTCTTCTCAGATCTCTTTTTGTAAGAATGTGTCAATTCTACCTCCCTCTCTGAGCGGCAATGAAATGTCCCTGAAGAAAAGTGGACAAAGGACATTTGTTTGTATGTTTATTTCGAGAGTTAGAATAAGAGGGTGGGTGAGAGTTATTATTGAAATGCTATACCAGGAAACAAACCCCAGTCTGGCATGGAGATAATATGTGGTCCGGTGTATTTGTATCTCCCCTCCTTACATGGTTGGTCCAAAAATATAATAGGACAGACATTGACTTACACTGGCTTACAGTAGAACCAAATCAGATTTTATGAAAGCACAGTGTTTGATTTTTCTTCAATATGACAAGACGGGTGACAGCGAGGACTGGTGACAGAAGACATTGAGCAAGCCTCACATCTTTCTGTTTGAATCTATTGTGACTTGGAGATGAGACAGGCAATAAGGCCACTGAGAGACTCGTGGGTGTGTGGGGTGGGGGGGTTCAGGATAACAGCATCTGCAGTATGATGAACGTTTATCCTCTGACAGGACTGGAGGAAAGTGATGTCCCTCTCTCACTGGCCCTGTGCTTGATACTGTATATGTCATGAGGAATCCACGTTGCTGCATAAACTGAAGTTCCCCCTCCCCATATCACGTATATTGTATTGCAGTAGAGTTCTGCATTGGTGGTGGCTACGACTCACTGCTTAATATTTAATGTTGTCCGATTACTTTAAGCAGGTTGTAGCAGGGAGGCAGAGTCATTTATATGTTGATTACTTCCATATTGAATTAGTGCCACATTGTATCTGTACATTCAGCTGATGTAGCCTATTCTAAAATGGACAAAATCAAGCAACTATGAGGAAATGGATGTCCATCGCTTGGCTATTATGAACATGAGGAAGGAGTTACAAGAAGACATGAACTTAGATTCAACCTTCCTTTTAGGAAACAATGTCAAGGTTACAATTGAATAATTCACTGAACTACTTCCTGAGTTCACTCAGGGATTTTTTTGGGGGGGTTCGGGGCTAGAGATGTGATAGCATGGCTCTCTTATACTTATATGACTGATGTGCTAGCTACGTACAGACAGGTGGATCCTCTTGGTATCAGTGTTGTGAGAAACTGATCTTTGCTACTCACATTACAAACAAATGGCAAAACTTGTCTATTTAAGCATCCTTAGCAGTGTTGTTGTGTATACCCCTGTCAGCCCCCATATAGCCTACATGGTTGTAGAAGCCAGGCAACTACATACACCCAGTGGTCAGTTTATTTAGTACCGGGTCAGACCCCCCTTTGCATCCAGAACAGCCTGAATCCTTGGGGGCATGGATTCTATAAGGTGTGGTGTTCCAACGTTGTTCAATTGGTATCGAGGGACCTAACGTGTGCCAGGAAAACATTCCCCAAACCATTACACCACCGCCACCAGCCTGTACCGTTGACACCAGGCAGAATGAGGCCATGGACTAATGCTGCTTACACCAAATCCTGACTCTGCCATCAGCATGACGCAACAGGAACCGAGATTCGGCGGACCAGGCAATGTTTTTCTACACCTCAATTTTCCATTGATTGCGTGTCCACTGGAGCCGCTTCTTCTTGTTTTTATCTGATAGGAGTGGAACCCTGTGTGGTTGTCTGCTGCAATAGCCCATCTGTGACAAGGACCGATGAGTTGTGCATTCCAAGATTCCATTTTGCACACCACTGTTGTACTGTGCCTTTATTTGTCTGTACGTGCCTGCCTGTTAGCTTGCACAATTCTTGCCATTCTCCTTCGACCTCTCATCAATGAGCTGTTTTCGACCACAGGACTTCCACTGACTGGATGTTATTTTTTTTTGCGCTGTTCTCGGTAAACCCTAGGCACTGTCGTGTGTGAAAAGCCCAGGAGGCTAGCCATTTCTGAGATACTGGAACCGACGCACCTGGCACCGACGATCATACCACACTCGAAATCGCTTAGATCACTTGTTTTGTCCATTCTAACATTCAATCAAACAGTAACTGAATGTCTCGATGCCTGTCTGCCTGCTTTACAAAGCAAGCCATGTGACTCACTGTCTGTAGGTGCGAACCATTTTCGTGAACGGGGAACCTAATAAACTGGCCATTGAGTTTATTTTAGAGGTCAAAAACACACTAGTAAATTACTGCAATGTTCTCATGTGTCCCATTGCATCATGTCCAATGTTTCCACACAGTGCGTACATCTCGTAATTTATAGATGTAACCTTAATGGTGCATGCCAACCAACAAACCAGGGGACACTCTTGGCAGACTGGGAGGCATAGCTTACCTACTCCTTAGTAACGCATAATCATCTTTCTTTGTGAAGCTCATTGCTCTCTAATATACTTATCCAGTTACACACACACACACACACTTCTCCATTACCAGCAGCTTTTGATTGATGTAGAGTTGCTGTCCCATGCGCTTCTGAAATATCAGGTCTCTTAGTTCTTTCCTATCAGGTCATTCAGGTCAGGTCACAATAAACTCACAACAACCTGTGCCTGTTGGGAGGTTGGTTTGTCTCGCAGGTTGTATCAGTGATGCACCTTAATGAAAGTTGATACATTTTATTGCTATACTTTCATACTGTATATACCCTCTGTAACATTACTTCATTTAGTCCAAGGCATCCGTAGATACAGTTGAAGTCGGAAGTTTACATACACTTAGGTTGGAGTCATGAAAACTTGTTTTTCAACCACTCCACAAATTTCTTGTTAACAAACAATAGTTTTTGCAAGTCGGTTAGGACATCTACTTTGTGCATGACACAAGTAATTTTTCCAACAATTGTTTACAGACAGCTTATTTCACTTATAATTCACTGTATCACAATTCCAGTGGGTCAGAAGTTTACATACACTAAGTTGGCTGTGCCTTTAAACAGCTTGGAAAATTCCAGAAAATGAAGTCATGGCTTTAGAAGCTTCTGAAAGGCTAATTGGCATCATCTGAGTCAATTGGCGGTGTACCTGTGGATGTATTTGTGCCTCTTTGCTTGACATCATGGGAAAATCAAGAGAAATCAGCCAAGACCTAAAAAAAAAAAATTGTAGACCTCCACAAGTCTGGTTCATCATTGGGAGCAATTTCCAAATGCCTGAAGGTACCATGTTCATCTGTACAAAAATAGTACGCAAGTGTAAACACCATGGGACCACGCAGCCGTCATACCGCTCAGGAAGGAGACGCGTTCTGTCTCCTAGAGATGAATGTACTTTGGTGCGAAAAGTGCAAATCAATCCCAGAAAAACAGCAAAGGACCTTGTGAAGATGCTGAAGGAAACCGGTACAAAAGTATCTATATCCACAGTAAAACTAGTCCTATATCGACATAACCTGAAAGGCCGCTCAGCAAGGAAGAAGCCACTGGTCCAAAACCAAGATAAAAAAGCCAGACTACGGTTTGCAACTGCACATGGGGACAAAGATCATACTTTTTGGAGAAATGTCCTCTGGTCTGATGAAACAAAAATAGAACTGTTTGGCCATAATACCATTGTTATGTTTGGAGGAAAAAGGGGGAGGCTTGCAAGCCGAAGAACACCACCCCAACCGTGAAGCACGAGGGTGGCAGCATCATGTTGTGGGGGTGCTTTGCTGCAGGAGGGACTGGTGCACTTCACAAAATAGATGGCCTAATGAAGAAGGAAAATTATGTGGATATATTGAAGCAACATCTCAAGACATCAGTCAGGAAGTTAAAGCTTGGTTGCAAATGGGTCTACCAAATGGATAATGACCCCAAGCATACTTCCAAAGTGGCAAAATGGCTTAAGGACATCAAAGTCAAGGTTTTTGGAGTGGCCATCACAAAGCCCTGACCTCAATCCTATATAAACTTTGTGGGCAGAACTGAAAAAGCGTGTGCGAGTAAGGATGCCTACAAACCTGACTCAGTTACACCAGCTCTGTCAAGAGGAATGGGCCAAAATTCACCCAATTTATTGTGGGAAGCTTGTGGAAGGCTACCCGAAATGTTTGACCCAAGTTAAACAATTGAAATGCAATGCTACCAAATACTAATTGAGTGTATGTAAACTTCTGACCCACTGGGAATGTGATGAAAGAAGTAAAAGCTGAAATAAATAATTCTCTCTACTATTATTCTGACATTTCGCATTCTTAAAATAAAGTGGTGATCCTAACTGACCTAAAATAGGGAATTTTTACTAGGATTAAAAGTCAGGAATTGTGCAATACTGAGTTTAAATGTATTTGGCTAAGGTGTATGTAAACTTCCGACTTCAACTGTAAGTATGTGGACAAAGAAAAAAGGTACACTGTCTGCTATAACGTTAGCAGGGCCGGATCACCGCATCTGTGGCCCCGGGACACCTACCTCCAGTAGGCCTTCCCACCTGAAAAAAAAAAATATATATATATGTTTTTATATGCCTAAACTTAACTCTACTTTAGCAATTCTGTTAAAGGAATAATCCACCCCCAGAAAAATTTTTTATGAAACTCCTGTCAATTTGCTGGAAGCCTATGTTCTGTAAGTGTGTAGAATAAAATGTTTAATGTTTAATAAAAAAATGTTTACTTCTAAGTGGTCAATCCTGTGAAAATCTGGAAATCGTTAGCTACATAATTCTCATCACTGTAAATTGGGGTAAACACTATCACATTTCATACCGCTTTTAAAACAATTACCTGTACTCCAGATCACCAAATCAGCCAATAGTTGGTATGGGCATACTGTCTAGAACACATCCATCCGTTTATATCGTCAAGAAAAAGTATACAGTACATTCAGAAAGTATTCAAACCCCTTGACTTTTTCCACATGACTGTTATTTATCTATTTAAATTAATCATGTAACAATTAACTCATTAGGATTTGGGGCACCACGAGAGCGGTTGTTTAGATTTACCATCTACCGAATGACCTATCACATCCATAAAACAGTCAATGTATTAATCATAACAGTCGTAACCTCCTACATCTGCAAAAAACCCAGCCTTACTTATGATTCAGTACTACACAAATTGGTTTAATAATTTATTTACTAACTAACTAACACAGAATAATACAATTTGATTTGATTTGAATAAACATGAACACTTAATACATTAAAACAGGTCCCTAGCGGACTGACACAATATGGCGGCTTGTTACAAAGGAGATGGAGAGAGAGAGGGGCAGAGACATAATACTTTGGTACATTTAGAAACTACTCTCACAGTAATCATGTACTTTGCACACGAACCGCCACACGTTTGGAGTAAGAAATAATACATTTATTTACGTGTAAATTGGTTCGCCGGGTATCCTTGTCGGAACCAAGCCTTCTTGGAAAGGGGTTTAGTTTGGCCTTTCCGCTTGTAATGCTCTGATTGTCCAAAAGAGGTCCCCACCCGTTTTTTCTACTGTTGCTCTCTTCTGCCGTCGCCCGGCATCCGGCGACCCGTCATCTAGCCCTGAACAGAACGACAGAGCTGACTCTTCTTTCACTCGCTCTGGAAGATGATTCTTTGAGGCTAGCCAGCCGTATCGATGGTTCTCAGTGGGGTGATGAGATTAGTAGAATATGATGGTTTGAAGAGTAGAAAAATGGTCCCACTTAAATTCGCTTTACTTAGGACAGCTAATCAGCCGTACCAGTGATTGTCCGGGAGTTGAGCTTCTTGCCTCTACCTCGTGTTGATAGACAGAGTTCGAACCACTTTGGATGTGACCTGCAGCTACATGCCTCTCTGGTCTGATATGTTAATTCTTAACCCACCGTTTTATACAGTTCATTCAAAAGGGGCGGTTCGTGAGGCTGACACGCTCTCTGACCTTACTCAAGGGGCGGCGACTACTCACTTGTACAAAGTTATAGAAACAATTTCCTCTTATAGTTTCTTAGATCACATCCCTCTTGTAACAAAAACTCTTTGATAATTTTTCATATTTCATTTGCAACGTAGAGGATGGAGACTTCGTACATGTAGTGTATATATTTCCTTTTTATCTTGTTTAATGACATCACAAAATAACAACCAAAATGACATTATTATTCTTTAGATGGCCGCTGACCATTCCCCACATTCTATGTTAGAGTTATTGTTCCAGTATTCACTTTAGAATGTGTTAGAGTTTCCCGGGAAAACGTCTGTGAAACAAAGGCACATTCCTGTTTCAATTTGGAGAGGGAGATAGCTGAAAGTTCTAATCCTTGATTTACAACAGGGTGTGAACTGTCAACCCCCCATGAGCTCCCTTCTCCCCCCTCTGTGGGTGAGAGGTGGTCTGGCTTAAGTTATTTATTGGCAAGCTGATCTAACCTACTCGGATCCTCACAGGACAATGTGCTGGGGTACAGGATAGTCAAGATAATTTGTACATGTAGGTAGGGGTAAAGTGACTATCCATAGATAATAAACAGAGAGTAGCAGCAGTGTTAAAACAAAGGGTGGGGGGGTCAATGTAAATAGTCTGGGTAGCCATTTGATGAATTGTTCAGCAGTCTTATGGCTTGGGAGTAGAAGCTGTTAAGGAGCCTTTTGGACCTAGACTTGGCGCTCCGGTACCGCTTGCTGTGCTGTAGCAGAGAGAACAGTCTATGACTAGGGTGACTGGAGTCTTTGACCATTTTTTGGGCCTTCTTCTGACACCGCCTGATATAGAGGTCCTGGATGGCAGGAAGCTTTGCCCCAGTGATGTACTTGGCCGTTCGCACTACCCTCTGTAGGGCCTTACAGTCGGATGCTGAGCAGATGCCATACCAGGCGGTGATGCAACTGGTCAGGATACACTCGATGGTGCAGCTGTAGAACTTTTTAAAGATCTGGGGACCCATGCCAAATATGTTCAGTCTCCTGAGGGGGAATAGGCGTTGTCGTGCTCTCTTCACGACAGTCTTGGTGTGTTTGGACCATGATAGTTTGTTGGTGATGTGGACACCAAGGAACTTGAAATTTTCAACCTGCTCCACTACAGCCCTGTCGATGAGAACGGGGGTGTGTTCGGCCCTCCTTTTCCTGTAGTCCATGATCAGCTCCTTTGTCTTGCTCACGTCCAGGGAAAGGTTGTTGTCCTGGCACCACACTGCCAGGTCTCTGACCTCCTCCCTATAGGCTGTCTCGTCGTTGTCGGTGATCAAGCCTACCACTGTTGTGTCGTCAGCAAACTTAATGATGGTGTTGGAGTCTTGCTTGGTCACTCAGTCTTGGGTGAACAGGGAGTACAGGAGGGGACTATTGTCTTGATATCAGATATTACATATAATCCATTACTTTTTTTTTTGCATTTTGTTTGACCGCATAGGCTATCACTAGCAATATATGATGACATTTGCAGTAGGCCCTTCTATACCATCTTAAATGGGCTCCTTTCTCAGTTCTTTCATTTTCTTTCATTTTCCTCAGCCATCATCCCTGTAGATCTCACAGCTTCCTTCAACACCAGCCAGGGAGGGGAAACCTGTGATGCAACCATTTCCTCCATCAGTGCCCTCTTACTACCAGCAGACGCTGCTATCTCATGCCCTTCAATGTGAGATGTTTTGAAGAGCACTGTAACATGTTGCTAAGGTTGTATTGATTCTCCTTCTAAGTGTCTGTGTAATGAAATCTCTGGAGGCCCCCCCAATCTTTTTTGGGGGGGGCCTCCAGAGTGGGTGTGGAGTGTGTCATTGCGGCAGTGCACGCACATGGCCATCCGGCGTGGGAGGCTGTCAGAGAGTATGTGGAAATCTCCTAATTCAGAATGAAGGGTTTAAATTCAGTCTTTCTTGAAGAAACCATTTATCGGGGGAAAAAGAGGAGTCAAATGATCATTTGCCAAATATCTCTCTTTGTGCTGTTTGATCCATTCTAGTAGTTGTCTGGAGATAATGAAAACGGCCTCCCTGGAGTTTTATTGTACACTCAATCACATTTTCACTTCCCAAAAGAGATGAGGAACATTTCCCCCCTACTATCTGAGCCCATGGAATAATCAGGATAATTGTGTTAGAATATCTCTTGTCTTAAAGGTCAGGGTTAAGAACTATATACTGTAGGACATGTCTTATTCATGTTGTACAAACTCAAAATATATATTTTTGAATGAGTGTAAAGCATTTGTCATATATTTTGCTTAGCTACTGTCTGACCGAACAGCCCATGCCTGTCCCAACGATTGATGTGATTAATTTGTGCCTAGGGTCAAGTAAAATACTAGACTAACCTCAAATTATTTTTTTCAGCAAATGTTATTTTAGCTGGCTTAGATGTTTTCCTATGTGTTCTTGTCCCTTTAGGAACAAATAGCCCTTATTGTCAAATGATAAGATTTTAAAGATGTACTTGTCACGATCTTCATGGATGGACCAAGGCGCAGCGTGCCGGGTGGAGTTAAACATATTTATTTTGTCAACTCACTCAAAATACAAACAACAAACGAAGATCAAAACAGGTGTCGCACCAACAGTACACACACCTCAACAGAGTCAACCTCCCACAAAGCTGGAGGGGAAAAATAGCTGCTTAAGTGTGGTTCCCAATCAGAGACAACGATAGACAGCTGTCCCTGATTGAGAGCCACACTCAGCCAAAACAAAGAAATACAAAAACTATAACACAGAATGCCCACCCCAAATCACACCCTGACCAAACCAAAAGGAGACATAAAAGGCTCCTACCGGTCAGGGCGTGACAGTACTGTTTTATCAGGAACCATTGGTAATGACCATTGCTTTATAGTTCTCTCGGGACAGTTAATTAATCTGGATAGTCCATATCTCTGGGCCAACGTGCCCTGTCTGTCCACTGATAGCTTTTCCAACCTGTCCATTTCATTACTCTGCCATGCTTGTAAACTGGGCCTTATGATGCACTAGAGATATGATTATATTGGTAGGAACAGTCCATTCAATTGACATCAGGAGTCTATCTATAATGCAGTAGTAGTAGTAGCACCAGCTGTAGTAGTAGCAGTAGTAGCACCAGCAGTAGTAGTAGTAGTAGTAGTAGTAGCACCAGTAGTAGTAGTAGCACCAGCTGTAGTAGTAGCAGTAGTAGCACCAGCAGTAGTAGTAGTAGTGGTAGTAGTAGTGGCACCAGCAGTAGCAGCAGCCGGTGGTAGCAGCAGCAGCGGTGGTAGTGGTGGTGGCAGCAGCGGTAGCAGCAGCAGTAGTGGTAGCAGTGGTGGTGGTGGTAACCAGCAGCAGTGGTGGCAAGCAGCAGTGGCACCGGTGGTGAGCAGCAGCAGCAGTGGTGGCAGCAGCAGCAGCAAGTGGTGGTGGTGGCAGCAGCGGTGGTGGTGGTGGTGGCAGCGGTGGTGGTGGTGGTGGCACCGGCGGTGGTGGCAGCAGCAGCGGTGGCGGTGGTGGCACCAGCAGTGGTGGTGGTGGTGGCGGCGGTGGTGGCGGCAGCAGGTGGCAGCAGGTGGTGGCAGCAACCAGCTGGCAGCAGCAGCAGCAGCAGCGGTGGTGGCGCCAGCGGTGGTGGTGGCAGCAGTGGTGGTGGCAGCAGCAGCAGGTGGTGGCACCGGCAGCAGCAGCAGCAGCAGTGGTGGCACCGGTGGTGGTAGTGGCACCGGTGGTGGTAGTGGCACCAGCGGTGGTAGTAGTAGCAGCACCAGCGGTGGTGGTGGTGGTGGCACCAGCGGTGGTAGTAGTAGTGGCACCAGCGGTGGTAGTAGTGGTAGCACCAGCGGTGGTGGCAAGCGGTGGCGGTAGTAGCACAAGCAGTAGCAGTAGTAGCACCAGGAGTAGTAGTAGTAGTAGCAGCAGTAGTAGCAGCAATAGTAGTAGCAGTAGTAGTAGCACCAGCAACAGTAGTAGTAGTAGTAGTAGTAGTAGTAGTAGTAGTAGTAGTGGCACCAGCAGTAGTAGCACAAGCAGTAGCAGTAGTAGCACCATGAGTAGTAGTAGTAGTAACAGCAGTAGTAGCAGCAATAGCAGAAGCAGTAGTAGTAGTTAAGGTGTATTCAATTTAACTAATTGCTACAGGCTAACAGTCTATAAAAATAGGACAGTTTTATTATTTGAGAACATGTATCAGCCCCTAAGGGAGGGTCTCTTGCCAATTTTTTAAATTTTATTTCACCAATAGTCATGGTGATTTATAGAAATATCAGATCAGTTGAGAAAGGACCGGAGGATTGAAAGGGGGATGTCATTCTCTGGTGGTGAGTTCTGGTAGATTGCGCTACAGCAAACGAACAATGGTAGGAGGGGTGCCCAACAACAATGACGAAAATCCAACAAAAGGACTTACCAAGAAAAACTTTAAAAATACTAATTAAGGCAGAAAAGTGTTGGAGCACTCAACAAAAAAGGCAGAATAATTTAATTTGCTCACTTTAATCCATTGTTCTGGATCAGTACAGGTGACTGACGTTTGGACGTCGAACTGACGTCTTCCTCTGAGAAACATAAGTCACCTGTACTCTGAACAATGGATTAAAGTAAGCAAATTAAATCAATCTTCCTTTTTTGTTGAGTGCTCCAAATGAGAGGTGTCTTGTCATGTTATCTTTATCTGGCAGTCGACCGTAACGTTCTCAACGTTATTGAGAAGGTTATATCACAGGCTGTATCTCACCCGGACGTGATTGGCCCAGTGTTGTCCGGGTTTGGCCGGTGTAGGTCGTCATTGTAAATACGAATTTGTTCTTAACTGACTTGCCTAGTTAAATAAAGGTTAAATAAAAATATATAATAAAAAAATTACGTCTTCAAATCATGATAACCTGTGACTCCTACATGGCTCTTTGTGGTCTTGGGCCTCCAGTATCACCCTGACTCCTGCCTGGCTGTCTTTGTGGGCTTGGGCCTCCAGTATCACCCTGACTCCTGCCTGGCTGTCTTTGTGGGCTTGGGCCTCCAGTATCACCAGTGGTGGAAAAAGAACTACATTGTCATACTTGAGTAAAAGTAAAGATGAAAAAATGACTCAAGTAAAAGTGAAAATCACCCAGTAAAATACTACTTGAGTAAAAGTCTCTAAAAGTATTTGGTTTAAAATATACTTAAGTATAAAAAGTAAATGGAATTGCTCAAATTTACTTAAATTTCATTACGTATGGATGACCAGGGATGTTCTCTTGATAAGTGTGTGAATTGGACAATTTTCCTGTCAAAATGTAACAACTACTTTTGGGTGTCAGGGAAAATGTATGGAGTAAAAAGTACATTATTTTCTTTAGGAATGTAGTGAAGTAAAAGTTGTCAAAAATATGAATAGTAAAGTAAAGTACTACTTAAGTAGTACTTTCAATTATTTTTACTTAAGTACTTTACACCAGAGTATCACCGTGTATCCTACCTGGCTGTCTTTATGGGCTTGGGCCTCCAGTATCACCCTGACCTCTGCCTGGCTGTCTTTGTGGGCTTGGGCCTCCAGTATCACCCTGACTCCTACTTGGCTGTCTTTGTGGGCTTGGGCTTCCATTAACACCCTGACTCCTACTTGGCTGTCTTTGTGGGCTTGGGCTTCCATTAACACCCTGACTCCTACTTGGCTGTCTTTGTGGGCTTGGGCCTCCAGTATCACCCACTGTTTTGAGATAATGGTTGGGCTGACTGTTCACCTCTACAACAGGGCCATTTGGCCTGAATGAACACCAGACCTGTCTGCTGTATCAGCCGCTGCCAGCAGCATGGTTCTAGCAGATTAGGTTCCATAGCTTCAGTGCCAGCCAGGTTGTTGTGCCCAGCTCAATCCATTATCCATGGGCCACCTGATGCATGGGTATGAAACCGCAAAGCAAGGCACAGCCTTTATCACTGAATGGCTGTGATATTGGTGCATAGATAGAATTTTATTTCATTGATTTCATTGAAGCAGAATGGCACATGACCATATTGCCTTCTAATAATGTCCTGACTAGTCCATGTTCTTACCTACTCTACTCTACAATACTGTAGAAGTACACAGAAAGGAAGTATGGTAACTGGGGGGACTTGAAGTATACTACTGACCTGTTTGAAACGTACATGAATCTATTTATACATTTAAAGAGAACATTTTGTAAACAGTTGTCATAAACAATCAAGTAATTGGCCCTACAAGTCTCTTCTGCATGATGCATTGCAGTATGGTCCAATTAGAGCAGGGAAATTGTTCTGGTTTCTATTGCTCACTGATCAAATCGGATGTTTCATGAACTAAATAGGTTTTCAACTTACTCAGCGATGCACCTTATCTGTCTTGCATTCAAAGAGGTAGAATAGTATACTCACTCTCATGCACATACGAATCTATATTGAAAAATGAATTACAGAACAGAAATAAAAATCTATTCAATTCAGTTGATGGTACTTTATTGTTGTGATCTCTGAATTGAGTCTTAGTCAAATAAATTGTAAGCTAGAATCCTTAGTTGAAACAATAACAAAGCAGTCACCCCTGCCTCTTTTTGGGGTAAAAAGCTGAGGGATGGACCTGGAGAAAATGTAACTACTCAAATTCATAGACAGAGCTATGGATGCAAGGACTGACAATATATGGTGTCAAAATGATAGTTCTAACCATGTTTTGAGGCTATACAGTGTGTTTACATTTACATTGTTTACAAACATTGGAGTAAAACAAGCCTATTTTGGGTTCTCATGGGATATGACAGTTGAACTAAGCTCACGACATTTCTAAGTTATAGACACTACCGTTCAAAAGTTTGGGATCACTCGGGGGGTATTAAAATAGTTCTTCTGTCCAGAGTCTGTGTTCTTTTTCCCATCTATATCTTTTATTTTTATTGGCCAGTCTGAGATATGGCTTTTTCTTTGCAACTCTGCCTAGAAGGCCAGCATCCCAGAGTCGCCTCTTCACTGTTGAAGTTTAGACTGGTGTTTTGTGGGTACTATTTAATGAAGCTGCCAGTTGAGAACTTTTTAAATGATCAATTAGCCTTTTAAAATTATAAACTTGGATTAGCTAACACAACGTGCCATTGGAACACAGGAGGGATGGTTGCTGATAATGGGCCTCTGTACGCCTATGGAGATATTCCATTAAAAATCAGCCGTTACCAGCTACAATAGTCATTTACAACATTAACAATGTCTACACTGTATTTCTGATAAATTTTATGTTATTTTAATGGACAATTTTTTAAATTTTCTTTCAAAAACAAGGACATGTTTAAGTGACCCGAAACATTTGAACGGTAGTGTATGTGTATATATAATAATTAATTTATAAGTCAAAAAATTGATATAGCAACATAGGATCCTAGCTTAAAGGTAGTTTTTTGTTTTTTCAACTACAACTGTTCTTTATAGTAATAGCACAAAATGGTCTTAAATTTATAATCCATAAATAAATGTAGCTCTTTTAGGACACATTATCTGCCTTTGTTGAACATTAAAAATGAATGGGAAAGAGTGAAACTTTTTTTTTTGTCAAGAGAGAGAGGTTAAGAGAGGACACCAATCATCAATGCGCACAATGTGACCCAGGAGACAAAGAGATTGGCTTTAGAAGCAGGTGGTGAGGGAGAGAACAGCTACAGATAACTCTCACAGTCCAGCCTTTTTCTCACACTGATCCCACTCCAGAGGACATATAGCCTTGGCTCCCTTATTGCCCTGCATTGATGTTCCAGTCCGGAGTATAAAACTGACTTCAAAGAAATATAGACAGAAATAAAAAGAGTGCCCATTAACAGAAGGTAATCTATCTATAAATCATTACAGAATCATCATTATGAATAAATAATGTATTTCTGCCTCTATCTCCACCAATATTTTAATCATGTATTTCTGCCTCTATCTCCACCAATATTTTAATCATGTATTTCTGCCTCTATCTCCACCAATATTTTAATCATGTATTTCTGCCTCTATCTCCACCAATATTTTAATCATGTATTTCTGCCTCTATCTCCACCAATATTTTAATAATGTATTTCTGCCTCTATATCCACCAATATTTTAATCATGTATTTCTGCCTCTATCTCCCGCAATCTTTTAATAATGTATTTCTGCCTCTATCTCCCCCAATCTTTTAATAATGTATTTCTGCCTCTATCTCCACCAATCTTTTAATAATGTATTTCTGCCTCTATCTCCCCCAATCTTTTAATAATGTATTTCTGCCTCTATCTCCACCAATATTTTAATCATGTATTTCTGCCTCTATCTCCACCAATATTTTAATCATGTATTTCTGCCTCTATCTCCACCAATATTTTAATCATGTATTTCTGCCTCTATCTCCACCAATATTTTAATCATGTATTTCTGCCTCTATCTCCACCAATATTTTAATAATGTATTTCTGCCTCTATCTCCACCAATATTTTAATAATGTATTTCTGCCTCTATCTCCCCCAATCTTTTAATAATGTATTTCTGCCTCTATCTCCCCCAATCTTTTAATAATGTATTTCTGCCTCTATCTCCACCAATCTTTTAATAATGTATTTCTGCCTCTATCTCCACCAATCTTTTAATAATGTATTTCTGCCTCTATCTCCACCAATCTTTTTACATTACTCCCTCTCTCTCACCCGTGCTCTGTTCATGCCCCACACAGCATCTTTTCTCTCCCTACTCTAACACTTCCCTGGATTTACAGGACGAGGGTAAAAGGAGACATAATTGAAATCTAATGGAGTCAATGAGGCAAGCAGTGGAGATGTAATCCTGGATGGAGGGAGGGTGGAGGCGAGAGAAAGAGGAGGCTGGGTAAATGAGGATGTACACTGACTCAGAGCACCACAACTGTGTGAAGGACACACATTAAAATCCAAACACACACTTGTGTCACATTACTTTATTGGTTTTGCTTTCCTAGTAGCCTTGCATCCCATTTCATTAAGAAGCTTACATTCAGTGCAGAGGAATGCAATTTGCTGTCATGCTAGTAAGATATTGATGATGGATAATACATCAACAACATAGCGCAGGCAGTAGGAAGCTCTCTCATCCATTTATATGCAGATGATACAGTCTTATACTAAACTGTCCCCTCCCCAGATTTTGTGTTAAACGCTGTACAACAAAGCTTTCTTAGTGTCCAACAAGCTTTCTCTACCCTTAACCTTGTTCTGAACACCTCCAAAACAAAGGTCATGAGGTTTGGTAAGAAGAATGCCCCTCTCCCCACAGGTGTGAATACTACCTCTGAGGGTTTAGAGCTTGAGGTAGTCACCTCATACAAGTACGTGGGAGTATGGCTAGACGGTACACTGACCTTCTCTCAGCACATATCAAAGCTGCAGTCTAAAGTAATCACTCCTCTTTCACCTCAACTGCCAAACTAACCCTGATTCAGATGACCATCCTACCCATGCTAGATTATGGAGACGGCAGGTAAGGGTGCTCTCGAGCGGCTAGATGTTCTATACCATTCGGCCATCAGATTTGCCACCAATACTCCTTATGGGACACATCACTGCACTCTATACTCTTCTGTAAGCTGGTCATCTCTGTAAACCTGCCGCAAGACCCACTGGTTGTTGCTTATTTCTAAAACCTTCTTAGGCCTCACTCTCCCCTATCTGAGACTACCGCATGGTCGGAACTACAAGCACAGGCATTTCGCTACACTCGCATTAACATCTGCTAACCATGTGTATGTGACAAATAACATTTTATTTGATTTGATATCTACTGCAGCCCTCATCCTCCACATACAACACCCGTTCTGCCAGTAACATTCTGTTAAAGGTCCCCAAAGCACACACATCCCTGGGTCGCTTGTCTTTTCAGTTTGCTGCAGCTTGCGAATGGAACGAACTGCAACAAACACTCAAACTGGACAGTTTCATCTCAATCTCTTCATTAAAGGACTCAGTCATGGACACTAACTGACAGTTGTGGCAGCTTTGCGTGATGTATTGTTGCCTCTACCTTCTTGCCCTTTGTGCTGTTGACTGTGCCCAATGATGTTTGTACCTTGTTTTGTGCTCCTACCATGTTGTGCTGCTGCCATGTTGTGCTGCTGCCATGTTGTTGTCATGTTGTGTTGCTGCCATGCTGTGTTGTCATTTGTTGCTGCCATGCTATGTTGTCTTAGGTCTCTCTTTATGTGGTGTTGTGGTGTCTCTCTTGTCGTGATGTGTGTTTTGTCCTATATTTTAATTAAATGTATTTTATTTTCCATCCCCGCAGGAGGCCTTTTACCTTTTGGTAGGCCGTCATTGTAAATAAGAATTTGTTCTTAACTGACAAGCCTAGTTAAACAAAGGTAAAATACAAATAATACAGTATTTTGACATGGAATGGCAAATGAATACTTACAGAATCATCTATCCTTTAAATGTTTTGTTATATGTAGTTCAATGTCAAAAAATTATGTTGCTCAACAGGCATTTCCCACTGCACTATCCCAACCTGGACTAGGGGAGAGACGTAACATAGTAAATGAAAATCTGGGATACTCCAATTAGTATGATATGTTACATTTCTTATGGTATGTACAGTGGGGAAAAAAGTATTTAGTCAGCCACCAATTGTGCAAGTTCTCTCACTTAAAAAGATGAGAGAGGCCTGTAATTTTCATCATAGGTACACTTCAACTATGACAGACAAAATGAGGAAAAGAAATCCAGAAAATCACATTGTAGGATTTTTTATGAATTTATTTGCAAATTATGGTGGAAAATAAGTATTTGGTCAATAACAAAAGTTTCTCAATACTTTGTTATATACCCTTTGTTGGCAATGACAGAGGTCAAACGTTTTCTGTAAGTCTTCACAAGGTTTTCACACACTGTTGCTGGTATTTTGGCCCATTCCTCCATGCAGATCTCCTCTAGAGCAGTGATGTTTTGGGGCTGTCGCTGGGCAACACGGACTTTCAAAGATTTTCTATGGGGTTGAGATCTGGAGACTGGCTAGGCCACTCCAGGACCTTGAAATGCTTCACGAAGCCACTCCTTTGTTACCCGGGCGGTGTGTTTGGGATCATTGTCATGCTGAAAGACCCAGCCACGTTTCATCTTCAATGCCCTTGCTGATGGAAGGAGGTTTTCACTCAAAATCTCACGATACATGGCCCCATTCATTCTTTCCTTTACACGGATCAGTCGTCCTGGTCCCTTTGCAGAAAAACAGCCCCAAAGCATGATGTTTCCACCCCATGCTTCACAGTAGGTATGGTGTTCTTTGGATGCAACTCAGCATTCTTTGTCCTCCAAACACGACGAGTTGAGTTTTTACCAAAAAGTTATATTTTGGTTTCATCTGACATTCTCCCAATCCTCATCTGGATCATCCAAATGCTCTCTAGCAAACTTTAGACGGGCCTGAACATGTACTGGCTTAAGCAGGGGACACGTCTGGCACTGCAGGATTTGAGTCCCTGGCGGCGTAGTGTGTTACTGATGGTAGGCTTTGTTACTTTGGTCCCAGCTCTCTGCAGGTCATTCACTAGGTCCCCGTGTGGTTCTGGGATTTTTGCTCACCGTTCTTGTGATCATTTTGACCCCACGGGGTGAGATCTTGCGTGGAGCCCCAGATCGAGGAAGATTATCAGTGGTCTTGTATGTCTTCCATTTCCTAATAATTGCTCCCACAGTTGATTTCTTCAAACCAAGCTGCTTACCTATTGCAGATTCAGTCTTCCCAACCTGGTGCAGGTCTACAATTTTGTTTCTGGTGTCCTTTGACAGCTCTTTGGTCTTGGCCATAGTGGAGTTTGGAGTGTGACTGTTTGAGGTTGTGGACAGGTGTCTTTTATACTGATAACAAGTTCAAACAGGTGCCATTAATACAGGTAATGAGTGGAGGACAGAGGAGCCTCTTAAAGAAGAAGTTACAGGTCTGTGAGAGCCAGAAATCCTGCTTGTGTGTATGTGACCAAATACTTATTTTCCACCATAATTTGCAAATAAATTCATAAAAAATCCTACAATGTGATTTTCTGGATTTTCTTTCCTTATTTTGTCTGTCATAGTTGAAGTGTACCTATGATGAAAATTACAGGCCTCTCTCATCTTTTTAAGTGAGAGAACTTGCACAATTGGTGGCTGACTAAATACTTTTTTTCCCCACTGTATTCATTTGTGGATTACAGTTCGTATGATATGTTACAAATTGCAATTCTTGCAACGTTCCAAATTTGCTTAACGTTTGATATGTTACAAATTCCAATTTGTTGTGGCTAACGTTAGCTAGGTGGCTCATGCTAATGTTAGCTAGGTGGCTAACGTTATCTAGGCTAGGGGTTAAAGAGCAACTGCCTTTCAAAAGCAACAAATCCCTTTGAAAATGGCCTATGTGGTATTGATATCAGAAACAGTTATTCTAGTGTCAAACTTGACTACAAAGTGTAAATAGGATAATTTTGGAACATCTGTGTGTCACAACGGGTAAATGAAGGTTGGGTTTTGATTTGACGATGTACATTCGCCCACTAACTTGAGATGAACAGCTGCGGTGATTGCTCTCTATCCAATAGCATAGACAGTGAGACAGACCTGCCTAGCAGCCTGACTTTGTTTACATAAGACAACATGTCTTACATTTCTTTTACTTGAGAAATACTGCACCAAACACCTTAGTTAGATGTAAAATTGCGCAACTAAAACATCCTCTGCAAAAACGTCAAAATGAATTACAGATTTCTTAAATTTCTTTTTTCATTTTGGGGTATTTGAGGAAGTGAAATAGGCTTCCACATCTACAGTGTCTCATGAGGGACAACCAAACATGGAATTGGTCAGGAAACACACCTCCAAGACAAATCTTTTGAGCAACAGAAAAACACATGCTAATTGACGTGTTCAGTGGCTCTTTCAGGTTAGGGTCAGCTAACATGCTAAGTAGTTGCAAAGTTGCTTATTAGCAAAAATGCTAAAGTTGTCTGTGATTAAAATATACACCTACCCATTCCCCCCCCGACCAAGCACCCTACTTCTGTGTTTGCAGTTAAGTAACCTGTCTTATTTCACCATACCAAACGTAACATATCATACTAATTTCAGTGTTGCGGATTTTCATATACTATGTTATGTATGGTCTATGAGACCAGTTTGACTATCCTCACCATCTCAAATGTAAAAAACACCAGTCTTTTAAGATTACTGCTGATCATTCAGATAATAATTTATGTTTCTCAAGTTATCACTGTGGCGGGGCTAGTAAATCATATGTACAATTTAATATGAGCTCCCAGTAATTACATGAGATGTTTGTGATTTGTAGTTTAGGCCTAATACAGTGCCTTCAGAAAGTGTTCACACCCCTTTACTTTTGTTTTTACATTGTTGTGTTACAGCCTGGATTTAAAATTTATGAAATATAGATTTTGTTGTCACTAGCCTACACACAATACCCCATAATTTCAAAGTGGAATTATGTATTTAGAAATGTTTACAAATTAATTAAAAATGAAAAGCTGAATTCTCTTGAGTCAATAAGTATTCAACCCCTTTGTTATGGCAAGCCTAAATAAGTTCATGGACTGTGTTCAATAATAGTGTTTAACATGATTTTTTGAATTACTAGCCCATCTCTGTACCCCTCACATGCAATCATCTGTAAGGTCCCTCAGTCGAGCAGTGAATTTCAAACACAGATTCAACCACAAGGACAGGACGTTTTCCAATGTCTCGCAAAGAAGGGCACCTATTGGTAGATTGTATGCACATGCAAAATCACAGAGAAAAACCTGGTCAGTCTGCTTTTGTCACGTCCAGGCCTGAAAAGACAGACTGGCGTGTTTTTGTTTTGGTGTAGGGTTTTTATGTTCTAGGTGTTATATTTCTATGTTGGGGTAATGGTTCCCAATTAGAGGCAGCTGTGTGTCGTTGTCTCTAATTGGGAACCATATATATGTTTGTAGTTTTTTTTTTTTTTTCACTTGGGGTTTGTGGGTTATTGTAAGTTCATAGCTGTGTTTGTTTTGGCAGTTATGTTCTTCGTTACGATTGTCATTCATTTTGTTGTTCTTTGTCCCAGTTACTTGTGTTTTCGTTCGTTTAATAAACATGTATACTGGATGCCTCGCTGCGCCTTGGTCTGTCCTTCCCGAGGATCGTGACAGCTTTCCACCAGACACCAGAAGATGAATTCACCTTTCATCAGGACAATATCCTAAAACACAAATCTACACTGGAGTTGCTTACCAAGAAGAAAGTGAATGTACCGGAGTGGCCTAGTTACAGTTCTAACTTAAATCTACTTGAAAATCTATGGCAACATTTCAAAATGGCTGTCTAGCAATGATCAACAACCAACTTGATAGAGCTTGAAGATTATTTTTATGAATAATGTGCAAATATTAAACAATTCGGGTGACCAAAAACGTACCCAGAAAGCCACATAGCTGTAATTGCGCCCAAAGGTGCTCCCAAAAGTATTGGCTGAATTCTTATGTAAATTCGATATTTCAGTATTTAAATTTCAATACATTTGCTAAAATCTATGTTTTCACAGGGTATTGTGTGTAGATGTTGAATTCAGGCTGTAACATGTTAAGTCAAGAGGTATGAATACTTTCTAAAGGCACTATGCATTGAATGACAGTCATTTCTAATAGGTAGATTGAAATCATTTTGGACATCTCTCAAGAGCATGTTAAGTTTAATACATTTGTTTTTGCATGTTTCCCATGTTGCTTTAGCAGGGATTGATACTTCCATAGCCCTCCACACGTTCCTATTGTGACAGGAGGAGGATGTAGCTGCTATGTGCGACCTTTTGTGAGGTCCTCTGATAAATAATAATGAGCTCCCGAGTGGCGCAGCGGTCTAAGGCACTGCATCTCAGTGCAAGAGGCGTCACTATAGTCCCTGTTTCGAATCCAGGCTTTATCCAGCCGTGTTTGGGAGTCCCACAGGGCGGCGCACAATTGGCCCAGCGTCATCCGGGTTTGGCCGGGGTAGGCCGTCATTGTAAATAATAATTTATAGACCCCCCTCTGCTATAGACCCCCCTCAGCTCCCAGCTGTGCCCTGGACACCATATGTGAATTGATTGCCCCCCATCTATCTTCAGAGTTCGTTCTGTTAGGTGACCTAAACTGAGATATGCTTAGCAGTCCTACAATCTAAGCTAGATGCCCTCAATCTCACACAAATCATCAAGGAACCCACCAGGTACAATCCTAAATCTGTAAACATGAGCACCCTCATAGATATTATCCTGACCAACTTGCCCTCCAAATACACCTCTGCTGTTTTCAATCAGGATCTCAGCGTTCTGCGAACAGGCTTTTCTAAATGACCTGGCCCGGGTATCCTGGCAGGATATTGACCTCATTCCGTCAGTCGAGGATGCTTGGTCGTTCTTTAAAAGCAACCTCCTCACCATCTTAAATAAGCATGCCCCTTTCAAAAGATGTAGAACTAAGAACAGATACAGCCCTTGGTTCACTCCAGACCTGACTGCCCTTGACCAGCACAAGAACATCCTGTGGCGGACTGCTATTGCATCGAATAGTCCCCGCGATATGCAACTGTTCAGGAAAGTCAGGAACCAATACACGCAATCAGTCAGGAAAGCAAAGGCTAGCTTTTTCAAACAGAAATTTGCATCCTGTAGCTCTAACTCCAAAAGTTATGTGATACTGTCAAGTCCATGGAGAACAATAGCACCTCCTCCCAGCTGCCCACTGCACTGTGGCTAGGTAACACGGTCACCACCGACAAATCCATGATAATCGAAGATTTCAACAAGCATTTCTCTACGGCTGGCCATGCTTTCCTCCTGGCTACCCCAACCCCGGCCAACAGCTACGCCCCCCCCGCAGCTACTTGTCCAAGCCTTCCCAGCTTATCCTTCACCAAAATCCAGATAGCAGATGTTCGGAAAGAGCTGCAAAACCTGGACCCGTACAAATCAGCTGGACTAGATAATCTGGACCCTCTCTTTTTAAAACTCTGCTGCCATTGTTGCAACTCCTATTACCAGTCTGCTCAACCTCTCTTTGGTGTCGTCCAAGATCCCAAAAGATTGGAAAGCTGCCGCGGTCATCCCTCTCTTCAAAAGGGGTGACACCCTAGACCCAAATTGCTATAGACCTATATCCATCCTGCCCTGCCTCTCTAAAGTCTTCGAAAGCCTAGTTAATAAACAGATCATTGACCACTTCGAATCCCACCATAACTTCTCCGCTGTGCAATCCGGTTTCCGAGCTGGTCACGGGTGCACCTCAGCCACGCTCAAGGTATTAAACGATATCATAATTGCCATCGATAAGAGACATTACTGTGCAGCAGTATTCATTGGCCTGGCCAAGACTTTCGACTCTGTCAATCACCACATCCTTTTTGCAGACTCAACAGCCTTGGTTTCTCTAATGATTGCCTCGCCTGGTTCACCAACTACTTTGCCGACAGAGTTCAGTGTGTTAAATCGGAGGGCCTGTTGTCCGGGCCTCTGGCAGTCTCTATGGGGGTGCCACAGGGTTCAATTCTTAGGCCGACTCTCTTCTTTGTATACATCAATGATGTCGCTCTTGCTGCTGGTGATTCTCTGATCCACCTCTATGCAGACAACACCATTCTGTATACTTCTGGCCCTTCTTTGGACCTCCAAACGAGCTTCAATGCCATACAACACTCCTTCCGTGGCCTCCAACTGCTCTTAAACGCTAGTAAAACCAAATGCATCGACTTCGGCGATGTCATCTACAAAACAGCTTCCAATACTCTACTCAGCAAACTGGATGCAGTCTATCACAGTGCCATCTGCTTTGTCACCAAAGCCCCTTATACCACCCACCACTGCGACCTGTATGCGCTAGTCGGCTGGCCCTCGCTACATACTCGTCGCCAGACCCACTGGCTCCAGGTCATCTACAAGTCCCTGCTAGGTAAAGCCCTGCCTTACCTCAGCTCGCTGGTAACCTTAGCAGCACCCACCCGTAGCACTCGCTCCAGCAGGTATATCTCACTGGTCACCCCCAAAGCCAATTCCTCTTTTGGCCGCCTTTCCTTCCAGTTCTCTGCTGCCAATGACTGGAACTGACTACAAAAATCATTGAAACTGGAGACACTTATCTCCCTCACTAGTTTTAAGCACCAGCTGTCAGAGCAGCTCACAGATCACTGCACCTGTACATAGCCCAACCAACTACCTCATCCCCTACCGTAGTCATTTATTTATCTTGCTCCTTTTCACCCCAGTATTTTTACTTTGCACATTCATCTACTGCACATGTACCATTCCAGTGTTACATTGCTATACTGTAATTACTTCACCACCATGGCCTATTTATTGCCTTATGTTCCTTATCTTGTCTCATTTTCACACATTGTATATAGATTCGTTTTTTTTCCTACTGTATTATTGACTGTGTGTTTGTTTACTCCAATGTGTGACTATGTGTTGTTGTATGTGTTGAACTGCTTTGCTTTATCTTGGCCAGGTCTCAGTTGTAAATGAGAACTTGTTCTCAACTTGCCTACCTGGTTAAATAAAGGTAAAATAAAATAAAAAATAAAATAAAAAGATGACCATCATTCACAACAGAGTAATCTACATTCAGTTGAAGGCCTCAGAGTGCAGAGCTTTCATTAAGCTATATGAGTCAGTAAGAGACTTTCACTGTCCCATCAGCACCAGTTATCCCTGCAGCGATGTTGATATCATACTGTGTCATTATGACAGACGGAGTCTACTGTGTATCTCATTGCTACAACTGTATGGGACCCAACCTGGTGAATGCCACCCTTAAAATGAACTCATTTATTTTTCTTGGTCTCTTTTAAATTTGACTACCTGGATTTTGTAGGCTAAAGCATAGCGTAACACTTTGGCCCAGAGAGAGCATTAATACTGGGTCTAACCATGCTCCTGGGGATTATTCATTAGTCAGATGACACTGCCCCACCTCTGATACCCATTCTAACGTTGACATTTTAGTGCTACTCTTTTTCCAGAGCAACTAGGGTTGAGTGCCTTGCTCAGGAGCACATCGACAGATCAGGGATTCAAACCAGCAATCTTTAAGTTACTGGCCTAATGCCCTTAACCGCTAAACAAAGACATACATTAGTCAGTTACATTAGTCAGGCCATGCATGAGACCGACATTAGTCAGTTAGTCAATGAGGTCATGCATGAGACCAACATTAGTCAGTTAGTCAATGAGGCCATGTATGAGACAGACAGTCAGTTAGTCAATGAGGCCATGCATGAGACCGACATTAGTCAGTTAGTCAATGAGGCCATGCATGAGACCAACATTAGTCAGTTACTCAATGAGGCCATGTATGAGACAGACAGTCAGTTAGTCAATGAGGCCATGTATGAGACAGACAGTCAGTTAGTCAATGAGGGAAAAGTAATCCCTACAATGACGTGTATGATAATTAGATTGGCAAAGGTGTCTATTTTGGAGATGGAACTAAGGAAGTATTTTAATTAAGGAGCGAGTGTGTGTAGAGATGATATCAGAGTGTATAAAAGTGTCCAGTAAGGAGCGAGTGTGTGTAGAGATGATATCAGAGATTATAAAAGTGGCCAGTAAGGAGCGAGTGTGTGTAGAGATGATATCAGAGTGTATAAAAGTGGCCAGTAAGGAGCGAGTGTGTGTAGAGATGATATCAGAGTGTATAAACGTGGCCAGTAAGGAGTGAGTGTGTGTAGAGATGATATCAGAGTGTATAAAAGTGGCCAGTAAGGAGTGAGTGTTCCTCCTGACTGTTCTGTTGCCTCTAATGGAGACTAGTGACCTTCCTGATGGACGACCTCTCCGGGGAGGTAGGAATTAGACATGCTCAAAAAAATCTCTCTCTCTCCGCAAGGATACTCCTCTCCTAAGAATATCCCACAGTTTGTCAGTGTTGCATTTCATTCACGTCATGTCTCTGAGCTTTCACAGTTATTTGAACAAACCATAGACGAGTAATGATTAAGATATCCTAACCGTCTCCCTGAGATGTCTTGTATTCTGCATTTCTTGTCTAAAGTCCCACGATATCCAACATGGCAGATAATGTTCTGTATTAATGTCCATGTACTGTAACTAAATGTATGGATACACCCTACAAACCATATATGCAGATATGGCAGATGTAGACTCAAACAGGTCCCAGCTGTACAATACCATCGAAATCTGACTCATTTTCCAGGCAATAGTTTTGATGTAGAGCTACATTTCTCTGAGAAACCCTCAGTTCCCATTGGGTATCTCAGCCAGAGCAACTGGCCTAAATTGTAACTGTAATTAGCTGCTTACTATTTAAAGATAAAATCAAGTATGCTGTAGCACAGCATTCAGTCACCTGTTGGGTAAACTATCTGGAATGATTCTGTCCGGTTAGGCTAAACAAAGATATTTGTGATGAAAGAATACTACAGTATGCCATTAAAATACTTTTTCCATTTGGAAGGAGCACATAATACTGTACACAATGGTTAAGATGATTTCATTCTCTGGAGGCAGTTTAGTTTATTGTCCTTCTTATTTCATTTGGTCCAATCAGAGGGAGATATTAGGCTTAATGGAGAAGTCACTGTATTACCAACTTATCTTGATGATCAAACCACCATCTACTCTGGTTTCTTTAGCGCTGTGGTACTTTTACTCATTTATTCAATACTAACTACCAAAATTTAAATAGTGTTACTGTATTGTTTGCTACTGTATTATAAGGGATGATCAGAATCAGTATCAGAATCACCTTTATTCGCCAATACATTTACATATACTGTACCCAGAATTTGATTTGGTGAAATGGTGCTGCTGCAGTAGATAGAATATGAATCAAATTAAAGTTTATTGGTTGCATACACAGTTTAGCAGATCTTATAGCGGGTGCAGCGAAATGCTTGTGTTACTAGCTCCTAACAATGCAGTAAAAATGTCAGACAAGTACACAAATAATCCAAAATGGAAAACAATCACAAATGTCAGGACTAATCTAGTTAACAACATAAATAACAATCAGTAATTAATCCAAATTCAATCAATGCGTATATACACCAACAATATATACTAAGAATGATATGTACAGCAGTGGATATATTAAGAATCAAGAATCCACTATATAACTTCGTGGTGTGTATGAACAGTGTAACAAAAGTGCAGAGTAGTAGTATATATAAGTAGTATATACACACTGAGTGTACAAAAAAAAACACCTTCCTAACTTTGAGTTACACCCCCTTTTGCCCTCAGAACAGCCTCAATTTGTCAGGGAATAGACTCTACAAGGTGTCAAAAGTGTTCCACAGGGATGCTGGCCCATGCTGACTCCAATGCTTCCCACAATTGTGTCAAGTTGGCTGGATGTAATTTGGGTGGTGGACCATTCTTGGTACACACGGGAAACTGTTGAGCTTGAAAAACCCAGCAGCATTGCAGTTCTTGACACCTTCCGGTGCACCTGGCTAGGGCTGTGGCGGTCATACAATTTTGTCAGCCGGTTATTGTCATGCAAAAAGAGCATGGTTCTAAGGGTATTTTACCGTTAATTACATAAACACCTTTAGCATCTCCAGGCCTCAACGCGTACAAGCTGTATAAAAGCCGCTGAGGGGACATCTACATTTTTAAAAGTCTATCAAATCAATATAATATACACCATCACAATGAATCCATTATTTATTGGATCTAAAGAAACATTAGGATATGGAGAAAATGTATTTCAGAAGAGCAGAATATGAGTTGGCCTACGGTATGTTATCTGGCTATGCTCCATACCATAGGCTGTAAGCTTGTTCATTTACCTGGCAAGATATGCTTATAAGTCCCATGCCATTCTTTTATATTATATGATTTTATAGTAAGAAGAATATAATTTAGCTGAATAAAATACAAAGGATATTTTTACCATTCCGGAGTGAGTGTGCATATGAAGTGGCTATGTTGAGTGCAGAAGTGATCATTTGAAACAGGACCTGTATGCTAGATTTAGAGTTATTTGGCAACTTTAGTTGTGAAGGATACAAACCTTAGAATGTCCTAGAAATTAAAACATATATGGGTTGCATAATGCGACTACAGGCTATTGATGATTTGAGAAAGTTGCAAAAAAAAGCTTAAGCTCTTTTCCTTGCCTCAAGCTGCACAGCTGTTCTCTCATCAAGTGATCATCATATTTACACCCATCAGATTATTCTCAATTGAATCTTGTCTTTACTAAAATGTAGTTAGTTTAGCTTTAGAATGGCCCATTATCCAATGGGCAAGAACAGGGATGTCGTCTGTATGCACTCGGATAGTGAATGGAGGCCCACCGGTCTGTTTTTCAATGATGCCGGGTAGGCTACTTTGGTTTTATAGCGGAACATGTGCCTAATATGAGCAGCTGAGAAATAAATATAAGAACCCTTATTTCACTTCTCGCATTAACCACTGTTTGTATCACGACTCAGGAGAAGACCCAGATGCAGACAGTTTCAAAATAACAAAAGTATATTACAAAAACAGGGGGGGCAGGCAAACGACAGGTCAAGCAGAGGTCAGTAATCCAGAGCAGAGTCAGAAAGGTACAGAAAGGCAGGCAGTCTCAGGGTCAGGGCGGGCCGAGGTCAGTAATCCAGGGTGGTGTGACAAGGTACAGAACGGCAGGCAGGCTCGGGGTCAGGGCAGGCAGAATAGTCAAAACCGGGAAAGCTAGAAAAAGACAGGAGCACGGGAAAAAACGCTGGTAGGCTTGACGAAACAAAAAATGAACTGGCAACAGACAAACAGAGAACACAGGTGTACAGTGGGGATAATGAGGAAGATAGGCGACACCTGGAGGGGGGGTGGAGACAAGCACAAAGACAGGTGAAACAGATCAGGGTGTGGCAGGGTGTGACAGGTGATTCTGCCCAAACTCTGTATGCCATGGGCTCTCCAACCCTGTTACTGCTGCTACCCAGTGCTTAATTTAGGAAACCAAGTGAAAATCTGTTCGGGAACATCGATAGTAACAACAAAACATACAGAATTTCACTAAGCTGTTGACAGCCCGTCTACGCTGTCGAGAAAGAAATAAAGGAGAGAGAGGAGGAGATGGAAACGCACAGTGGTGAGATATTCTGTATAGCTAAAGGTAATGTCTCAGCCTATTAACCCTTTCACATGTACCATCACATGGCTGTGATCGTTCTACAGTGGTCCCTGAAGCGTACGATCACATCCTTGTGATTAGAACGCTCGTTTAGAACGCTCATTTAGAATGCCAGTTTCGAATGCCAGCAATCAACAATTGAGCTGGCCACACTTTTTTCAGAAACTATTTACACAAACACAGTCCTTACAAAGTTATGTCCAGAATGTGAGCAGTTTATTTTTGGATGCAATGTTCAGACATTCACAGAAGTAGCTACAGCATAACACAATCACCCTAACTGGAAAAATGTAGGCTACATTTGTCCTAGCGCTAACTGAGGAAAGATTGACGCAACACAAGTGGTCATATTTTCTAACTCTCGGCTGACATAAACTACAATATGAATTAGTTAATAGCAATTACTATGTATAATTAATCACATCACAGGTGAGCTCACCATTGACTGAAATAATTAGGTAAAACACTTTCTAGAAATCAAAAGTAAACGACGATTAGTTTCCGCGCGCAGCCATGCTTTTTTTCCTCACAGAAACCAAAGATAATAAAAGAAGACAAGATGAGTTTGGTCTGTTTATAGTATGCACGTTGAAGGGATGTGTCGTCTGCCGTCATTCACATCCCACCATTCATTTTCGGAAGTCTTCAAAATATTAGTGAACCATTACTCACCTCATTTTGTTATAACATCTTTGGTCAAACAGACGATTTCGTGAAAACCAGAATGCATTGTATGTCAACAAACATGCTACACAGCTGGAATATTTTACACACAGAATATGTGCCCATTACAATCTATGCAAGAATCGTAATGCATGATTTGTCACCTGTAATTGAAAACACGTGTGCAGATCCTGTTCCGACGCGAGATGAGAAAATGTCTGCAGGCTTGAACTGCACAAACAATTAGGAAGTGCTTCGGGAATTTTGTCCGGGTCAGAAATGTCGAAAAATGTAATTGTCCGCAAAAGTAAAAATGACTATTTTTATGTTAATGAATGAGGAGGCGGAACACACCTCAATTCAAACTGCTCTTAGAAAATAAAAACTTGGTAGAAAATAATTTGAAGCTGAAACAGCCTATACATAAAAACAGGCTAAATTCCTTGTTTTGAGGGCAGCGCGGATTAAATGTACTGTTGAATAACAATCACATTCTGGAATGGAGAGAACGTTCTAACATCATCACGTGCATAATAAACTCACGCTGGGGCAACCGTTAGAGATATTTGGAACTCACCCATGAAAGGGTTAATTAAGAAAATATAAAACATGCCCTATTACTAGGCTATTCAAAATGAAATACAAATTTACTATAATTATAGGCTAACTGTGAGCCGCCCTGCACAATCAATGAACCAACAGCTTCGCCTAGGGCTATAGGTTCTCTCCCAGACTCGTGGATAGACATTTTTGCATTTTGGAGCGTAGCATAACGTACGTAACCAGTCCATCTAATATGCATAATAATACAGTCCACACTCAAAGGCGTTTAACTTCTTCAAATTGATCATCACAGTGAGGTGAGTTTTAAAAGCAAGATACTGTTTTGATGATGAGTGTTTGATTTTAGATTGTATTTTCATCAAAGTCAGAGTGGTTAGAGGGACAGTAGAGCCCTGAGTACCAGGTCATTAGTGACCTGATGGTCGTTAGCAAGTTGGGTACTACCAAAACATGTCCAGAGTACACAAAAGGAGATTACCGTGACTCAACAGTCATATGGAATTTTACTGTGGTCCTGACTCATGACTGCCTGTGTGTCGGTAATACGGTCACCGCAACAGCCTGGCACCTACCACCATACCCCGTTCAAAGTCACTTACATTTTTTGTCTTGCCCATTCACCCTCTGAATGGAAAACATACACAATTCATGTCTCAGTTGTCTCCAGGCTTAAAAATCCTATTTAACCTCTCCTCCCCTTCATCTACACTGATTATAGTGGATTTAACAAGTGACATCAATACGGGATCATAGACTGACAAGCTAAATCCAGGTGAAAGCTATGTCACAGAAAGACCAGGTGGTCTTAATGTTTTGTACACTCAGTGTATATTAGAAAGAGCTACAGTATGTGAAGAATGCAGTATGTGAATACACACCGTGAAAAACGGTATAAAAGAAACAGGAAGTGTCCAGTGTTGAATTAAGCAATAAGGCCCGGGGGCTTGGTCATTTTTTTATTTAACCAGGAAAGTCAGTTAAGAAATAATAATTATTTACAATGAAAGCCTAGGAACAGTGGGTTAACTGCCTTGTTCGGGGGCAGATTGACAGATTTTTACCTTGTCAGCTCAGGGATTTGATCTAGCAACCTATCAGTTACTGGTCCAACGTTCTGACCCCTAGGCTACCTGCCGCCCAATCCTAGGCCTGGCTAAGGGCTGTTCTTTTGTACGATGCAACGTGGAGTGCCTGGATACAGCTGTTAGCCGTGGTATATTGGCCATATACCACAAAACCCAGAGGTGCCTTATTGCTATCATATATTGGTTACCAACGAAATTAGAGCATTTAAAATAAAGGTTTTGTCATACCCTGGTATACGGTCTGATATACTACGGCTGTCAGCCAATCAGCATTCAGGGCTCGAACCACCCAGTTCATAATGTCTCTTTATACATGGAACAGCAGCGTTGGCTGGGCAGATGAAAAACATAAAACACAGGCGAAGAATTTGCATGAATCCACAGTATGTACTGTACACTATAAACATGATCTGTGCTGAGGTAAAAAAAAAAAAAAAAGTTGTCATTTGCTATGAATAGTGGTTTGTTTTTGTTCCACTGGCTGTCCTCCCAGAGGATGAGCAGATTTTGGAGGTGGCACTCAGAATTTTGAGAGTGCTTTTCAAATGCAATTTCAGACACATTTCCATTCCATAGCTTTTAACTCATAACTTTGTGTCTGAATTCTACCCCGACCATGCGAGCTCCTCATATTTCATTCATGAATCTTAAATTATATACACTTGGTCCCTATTTCACCAGACTACCATGTTCTGGGAAACAGAGTTATATAAAGGTCTCAAAGGCCTTGACTTTGCTATTGTATGCATCACACATACCGTCGTTGTTTTAGTATTATAGGTGGCTAATTACATTTTAGTCCTTGTGTCCTCTGGGTGATTTGAATTAGTATGAAATAGAGACGGGCCTAAAAAGAGCATGTGCCAAACAAATTTCCCAGTAAATCATAGTGTACTACATGTTTAGGAACATTGGAAAATGCTATGATTAATAGTGAAGGAAATGTAACTGTGTGGTCGAAAAGCAAGTGTGCATATATTTCAGCATGGCTTCTTTCCTGGACAGCGGGCCAGGAAGTGTAATGTAGAGGTTAGTATGAGTACGTGAAGAAGTAAAGCTGAAGTCTGCTGTCAGATGAAGCTGAGTGAGCGTTTGAAGTGATGGAATGAAGTGCTAGGCACAAGAGGGCTTTTTAAACCTCTCTGTAAATCATTAATAGAAAGGTGGCGATAAATTAAACATGAAACATACACTGCTCTAAGCTACAGGCCAACATCCATGGTGCTCGGATGGCAAGTATAATGACTCTTAATGTACTGTATGAAGAATAGGGTCATTAGGCTGTGTTGTACTGCTCTAAGATTTTAACATAACATCACTGAATGGAAAATGAAAAAGTGTCAAGGGCTCATTTCTAACCAGGTTACTAAACATTACAGTAGTGGGTTGTCTGATGTTGTTCACCAGACTCTGGTCATGTGACACGGTGTGCAAACATTTCAGTGGAGGAAGGAAGGAAAGGAGGGAGGAAGGAAAGGCAATATGTTGGTGGATGTGATGGGAGCTGAGGCCTCTTAGCTGAGTTAACAAGAACGTAAAGCCAGCCACCAAACGTCCCTGGAGAACAGGAGGTGAAAAGATCCCAGTGAACCACACAAGGCGAACCCAGCCAGACCCAGCCAGACCAAGCCAAACCAAGCCAGACCAAGCCAGACCCAACCAGACCTAGCAATGGAACAAATTAAGAGGTCATACAGTAACTGCAGGTAGAGATTAGCCATCAGACGACTACAGGGGCAGGTAGAGATTAGCCTTCAGACGGCTACAGGGGCAGGTAGAGACTAGCCTTCAGACGACTACAGGGGCAGGTAGAGACTAGCCTTCAGACGGCTACAGGGGCAGGTAGAGACTAGCCTTCAGACGACTACAGGGGCAGGTAGAGACTAGCCTTCAGACGACTACAGAGACAGGTAGAGACTAACCATCAGACATCTACAGGGACAGGTAGAGACTAGCCATCATACAGCTACAGGGGCAGGTAGAGACTAGCCATCAGACGACTACAGGGGCAGGTAGAGATTAGCCATCAGACGGCTACAGGGGCAGGTAGAGACTAGCCATCAGACGGCTACAGGGGCAGGTAGAGACTAGCCATCACACGGCTACAGGGGCAGGTAGAGACTAGCCATCACACGGCTACAGGGGCAGGTAGAGACTAGCCATCAGACGACTACAGGGGCAGGTAGAGATTAGCCATCAGACGACTACAGGGGCAGGTAGAGATTAGCCATCAGACGGCTACAGAGACAGATAGAGACTAACCATCAGACATCTACAGGGACAGGTAGAGACTAACCATCAGACATCTACAGGGACAGGTAGAGACTAGCCATCAGACATCTACAGGGGCAGGTAGAGACTAGCCATCAGAGAGCTACAGGGGCAGGTAGAGACTAGCCATCAGACAGCTACAGAGACAGGTAGAGACTAACCATCAGACATCTACAGGGGCAGGTAGAGACTAGCCAACAGACATCGACAGGGACAGGTAGAGACTACCCATCAGACAGCTACTAGAACAGGTAGAGACTACCTATCAGACAGCTACTAGAACAGGTAGAGATTAGCCATCAGACAGCTACAGAGGCAGGTAGAGACTAGCAATCAGACATCTACAGAGGCAGGTAGAGACTAGCCGTCAGACAGCTACAGAGGCAGGTAGAGACTAGCCAACAGACATCGACAGGGACAGGTAGAGATTACCTATCAGACAGCTACAGAGGCAGGTAGAGACTAGCCATCAGACAGCTACAGAGGCAGGTAGCGACTAGCCATCAGACATCGACAGGGACAGGTAGAGACTAGCCATCAGACAGCTACAGGGACAGGTAGAGACTAGCCATCAGACATCGACAGGGACAGGTAGAGACTAGCCATCAGACAGCTACAGGGACAGGTAGAGACTAGCCATCAGACATCTACAGAGGCAGGTAGAGACTAGCCATCAGACATCTACAGAGGCAGGTAGAGACTAGCCATCAGACAGCTACCAGGGACAGGTAGAGACTAGCCATCAGGCATCTACAGAGGCAGGTAGAGACTAGCCAACAGACAGCTACAGATGCAGGTAGCGACTAGCCATCAGACAGCTACAGTGGCATGTAGA
Organism: Brachymystax lenok tsinlingensis; assembly: GCA_030435695.1. NCBI lineage: Eukaryota > Metazoa > Chordata > Actinopteri > Salmoniformes > Salmonidae > Brachymystax > Brachymystax lenok. Next base: position 34,417,890 of record CM059803.1, read on the forward strand.
GACTAGCCGTCAGACAGCTACAGAGGCAGGTAGAGACTAGCCATCAGACATCTACAGAGGCAGTTAGAGACTAGCCAATGAGCTCCTCTTTTCCCTATCATCATTCCTTATCCACTTTTTTAAAATTCCCTTCAACTGTTTTCTCCATCCCATTGTTTCTACAGGTCTGCACTGAGATTGCTGAAATATTAATAAGATAATACAGACTGAAGAAGCAGCCAATGAAATTTGACTTCAATGAAAAGCACTCCCTTTGATTATTGTATCACTACTTCACTGATTGGAATAGAGAAACTCTTCCTTTAACTAACTGCCATCATTGCCATTAATATTAGTTGAGCAGTGAGTCTTTATGCAGCCTCAATCACTATCAAGTCATTCACCTCAATGCAATTCAGACATCTTCCTTCGACGAAGTGCCTCTGCCGTGTTTTCCCTCTCTCTGCTGTTAAATGTATCTGCTGTGTTTTTATTCACTATTGAAAGCAGGGATACCGACCCCCTATAAATCAATACCTAATGCAGTGAAGGATCCATGTTAGTGTCTTGGGGCCATTCTTATAGTATTTCAGTCACAATTACCTAGTTTAGTTTAGTTTATTTGATCATTTAAAACAAGGTACACATACAAATTACACACTTGATTAATACTCATCGAGGATGATCACAAAGAAGTATGCAACTTATATCCGTTGTGGTCCTCATGCCCCAAGGAACACATTTCTACCATTAGACCAGGAGAGTCACATGTACTCTGTAATGGCTGTGCTATCATTGAAAATATACAAGTGGGCATAAAAATAGAACCAGAGAATCCACAAAATAGTTAATTAATAGTTAACCTTTCCATTGACGGTTTCAAAGGCAAACAGATCAATATCTGATTGCTGTGCAGTTCAATACCTCACAAGCTTCCTGCAGGTACATGTGACTGATCATTACGTATGTACTCTTCTCAAATGCTGAGAATGTCATATAATGTGACTTTTGGTACGATGTGCATTATATATATCCAGTATATATATTTAATTTAAATTTTATTGAAGTTAACAGAATCAAGTCGCATTATTGTTGCAGAATTAACCAATATTTCAGTACAGTTGCATTAAATGGTTTTAACCAGGGTAAGGCGACCGGAAACATGACTGAATACAAACAGTGTAGCTATTCCCTCCGCAAGGCAATCAAACAAGCCAAGCGTCAATATAGAGACAAAGTAGAGTCACAATTCAACGGCTCAGACACGAGAGGAATGTGGCAGGGTCTACAGTCAATCATGGACTACAAAAAGAAAACCAGCCCCATCGCGGACCCATCGCGGCTTTGAGGACAATACAGTGCCACCGACACGGCCCACTACCAAAACCTGCGGGCTCACCTTCACCGCAGCCAACGTGAGTAAAACATTTAAATGTGTTAACCCTCGCAAGGCAGATGGCATCCCTGGCCGTGTCCTCAGAGCATGCGCGGACCAGCTGGCTGGTGTGTTTACGGACATGTTCAAACTATCCTTATCCCAGTCTGCTGTTCCCACATGCTTCAAGAGGGCCACCATTGTTCCTGTTCCCAAGAAAGCTAAGGTAACTGAGCTAAATGACTATCGCCCTGTAGCACTTACTTCCGTCATCATGAAGTGCTTTGAGAGACTAGTCAAGGATCATATCACCTCCATCCTGCCAGACACCCTGGACCCACTCCAATTTGCTTACCGTTCCAATAGGTCCCCAGATGACGCAATCGCAATCACACTGCATACTGCCCTAACCCATCTGGACAAGAGGAATACCTATGTAAGAATGCTGTTCATTGACTACAGCTCAGCATTTAACACCATGGTACCCTCCAAGCTCGTCATTAAGCTCGAGACCCTGGGTCTCGACCCAGCCCTGTGCAACTGGGTCCTGGACTTCCTGACGGGCCGGCCCCAAGTGGTGAGGGTAGGAAACAACATCTCGACCCCGCTGATCCTCAACACTGGGGCCCCACAAGGGTGCGTTCTCAGCCCTCTCCTGTACTCCCTGTTCACCCATGACTGCATGGCCAAGCACGCCTCCAACTCAATCATCAAGTTTTCTGACGACACTACAGTGGTAGGCTTGATTACCAACAACAGCGAGACGGCCTACAGGGAGGAGGTGAGGGCCCTCGGAGTGTGGTGTCAGGAAAATAACCTTTCACTCAACGTCCACAAAACTAAGGAGATGATATTGGACTTCAGGAAACAGCAGAGGGAGCACCCCCCTATCCACATCGACGGGACAGTAGTGGAGAAGGTGGAAAGTTTTAAGTTCCTCGGCATACCCTCCAGGATACCTACACCACCCGATGTCACAGGAAGGCCAAAAAGATAATCAAGGACAACAACCACCCGAGCCACTGCCTGTTCACCCCGCTATCATCCAGAAGGCGAGGTCAGTACAGGTGCATCAAAGCTGGGACCGAGAGACTGAAAAACAGCTTCTATCTCAAGGCCATCCAATAATAGGAATTGGATGTAACAAATGTATCACTAGCCACTTTAAACAATTTTGTATATAATGTTTACATATCTGACATTACTCATATCAAATGTATACACTGTACTCTATACCATCTACTGAATCTTGCCTATGCCGTTCGGCCATCGACTCAAATCTCTAGCCACTTTAATAATTAATAATTGGATAAAATAAATGTATCACTAGCCACTTTAAACGATGCCATTTATATAATGTTTACATATCCTACATTACTCATCTCATATGTATATACTGTACTCTATACCATCTACTGCATCTTGCCTATGCTGTTCGGACATCTCTCATCCATATATTTATATATACATACTCGTATTCATTCCTTTACAGTTGTGTGTATAAGGTAGTTGTTGTGAATTTGTTAGATTACTTGTTAGATACTACTGCATGGTCGGAACTAGAAGCACAAGCATTTCGCTACACTCGCATTAACATCTGCTAACCATGTGTATGTGACAAATAAAATTTGATTTGATCCCATTCACACACGTGGGATTGTGCTGTATGTTTGTTTTGGTCAATGGTCATTGGCTAGTTGTAAATGGTAGGTTGAATAAATGTCAGATTGCTGAATGCAGCTTTTGCCCACATTAATAATTCAAGTGAGGGAATAGAATTGCCACAGCTTGTGTTTGTAATACTGTTTCTTTATGTTCTTATTAGGATGCTGTTGATCCTACATGTTCCTCCTCAGGCTGTGTCTGTGAACGTCGCAAGCTTTTCTCTTCAGCCATTCATTTGTCTGATTAAAATGTTGTCCAGGCACAGTATCCAGGTAGGATATAGTGAGAGCTATTTGAACATGAATTTTGTATTTGTAAGAGGTAGGGCAAACATGACATTACATCACCAAGTGCTTAGGGATCTTTTACTTTATTTTAATAGTGAAGACAACTAGCTCTCTTTTTCAAATGTGCCCTGTATGATAAGACATAAATATCCACATTATACAAAACATGTAAATAATATATACACTATCGTTCAAAAGTTTGGGGTTACTTAGAAATTCCATGTTTTTAAAGAAAAACACTATTTTTGTCCATTAAAATAACATCAAATTGATCAGAAATACAGTGTAGACAATGTTAATGTTGTTATGACTATTGTAGCTGGAAACGGCAGATTTTTTGTGAATTATCAACATAGGCGTACAGTGGCCCATTATCAGGAACCATCACTCCTGTGTTACAATGGCACGTTGTGTTAGCAAATCCAAGTTTTATCATTTTAAAAGGTTAATTAATCATTTGAAAACCCTTTTGCAATTATGTTAGCATAGTTGAAAACTGTTGTCTTGATTAGAGAAGCAATAAAACTGGCCTTCTTTAGACTAGTTGAGTATCTGGAACATCAGCATTTGTGGGTTCGATTACAGGCTCAAAATGGCCAGAAACAAAGAACTTTCTTCTGAAACTCGTCAGTCTATTCTTGTTCTGAGAAATGAAGGATATTCCATGCGAGAAATTGCCAAGAAACTGAAGATCTCATACAAGGCAGATCTCACAAGTCCTCAACTGGTAGCGTCATTAAATAGTACCCGCAAAACACCAGTCTCAACGTCAATAGTGAAGAGGCGACTCCAGGATGCTGGCCTTCTAGGCAGAGTTCCTCTGTCCAGTGTCTGTGTTCTTTTGCCCATCTTAATCTTTTCTTTTTATTGGCCAGTCTGAGATATGACTTTTTCTTTGCAACTCTGCCTCTTCACGGTTGACGTTGAGAATGGTGACCCTTTGCTATGAGACTCGAAATTGAGCTCAGGTGCATCCTGTTTCCATTGATCATCCTTGAGACGTTTCTACAACTTGATTGGAGTCCACATGAACATGGACATGATTTGGAAAGACACACACCCGTATATTTAAGGTCCCACAGCTGACAGTGCATGTCAGAGCAAAAACCAAGCCATGAGGTCGATGTAATTGTCCGTAGTGCTCCGAGACAAGATTGCATCGAGGCACAGATCTGGAGAAGGGTACCAACAAATTTCTGCAGCATTGAAGGTCCCGAAGAACACTGTGGCCTTCATCATTCTTAAATGGAATAAGTTTGGAACCACCAAGACTCTTCCTAGAGCTGGCCGCCCGGCCCAACTGAGCAATAGGGGGAGATGGGCCTTGGTCAGGGAGGTGACCAAAAACCCGGTGGTTCCTCTGTGGAGATGGGAGAACCTTCCAGAAGAACAACCATCTCTGCAGCACTCCACCAATCAGGCCTTTATGGTACAGTAGAATGGCCAGACAGAAGCCACTCCCCAATAAAATGCACATGACAACCCACTTGGAGTTTGCCAAAAGGCAGCTAAAGACTCTCAGACCATGAGAAACAAGATTCTCTGGTCTGATGAAACCAAGATTGAACTCTTTGGCCTGAATGCCAAGCATCACATCTGGAGGAAACCTGGCACCATCCCTACGGTGAAGCATGGTGGTGGTAGCATAATACTTTGGCAGATGTTTTTCAGTGGCAGGGACTGGGAGACTAGTCAGGACCGAGGGAAAGATGAACGGAGCAAAGTACAAAGAGATCCTTGATGAAAACCTGCTCCAGAGCGCTCTGGACCTCAGACTGGGGTGAAGGTTCACCTTCCAACAGGACAAAGACCCTAGGCACACAGCCAAGACAACATAAGAGTGGCTTCGGGACAAGTCTCTGAATGTCCTTGAGTGGCCCAGCCAGAGCCCAGACTTGAACCCGATCGAACATCTCTGAAGAGACCTGAAAATAGCTATGCAGCGACGCGCCCCATTAGAGAGCTTGAGAGGATCTGCAGAAGAATGGGAGAAACTCCCCAAATACAGGTGTGCCAATCTTGTAGCGACATACCCAAGAAGACTCAAGGCTGTAATCGCTGCCAAAGGTTCTTCACCAAAGTACTGAGTAAAGGGTCTGAATACTTACACTACCGGTCAAAAGTTTTAGAACACCTACTCATTCAAGGGTTTTTCTTTATTTTTTACTATTTTCTACATTGTAGAATAGTAGTGAAGACATCAAAACTATGAAATAACACATGGAATCATGTAGTAACCAAAAAAGTGTTAAACAAATCAAAATATATTTTATATTTGAGATTCTTCAAATATCCACCCTTTGCCTTGATGACAGCTTTGCACACTATTTCATTAACAACTAAAGTGGTAGCTGTAATAGTGCTATGCCCAGGCCAAATTCCTGATTGGTTTACATTCAAATGAATTTCTCAGATACATTAACTAAGGATTCAAGAATCTTAGCTAGACAAGGAAGCCTTGAAATGGAAGCGCTAATTATTAAGATCTCTACTATCCCCAACCTTACGGAGCCGCCCTGTCTTGTCTTCTTCTCTGGCTAGGTATTAAAGCTTCAACACTGCCTGAAATTCCACTCCTATTGCTTTCTAGTCAAGCTGCCCTATGAGTACTGTAGGAAAACAGAATCTTTAGGAATGGGTGGAGACTGAGTATAAAACGTGAAGTGTATTCCCCCAGTAAAACTGCTGAGTCAAACTTCATAAGCTATGGTGCATTCAAAAACACTCTGAGCAGTCTGTAGATTTATATCAAATAACATTATCTTTGTTTCCTATCAGCTTAATGGCGGCAGGTAGTCTAGTGGTTAAGGGTGTTGGGCCAGTAAATGAAAAGGTTGCTGGTTTGAATCCCCAAGCTGACTAGGTGATGAAATCTGCCAATGTGCCCTCGAGCAAGGCACTTAACCCTAATTGCTCCTGTAAGTCGCTCTAGATAAGGAGTGTATGCTAAATGACTAAAATGTAAATGTATTCTGTTCTGTGTTTTCATTGGGTATGGAGGTGAGTATGTGTGATCGGAGAGAGGGAGAGCACAATAGAGGGGGTTGAGCAAGCAAATGAGAGGTAGAGTTGGAGAGAGTGAGAGCAAGCAGAGTCACAGTGCTGAGTGAGAGGAGAGAGTGGAGCTAAGGCTAAGGATGAGAATCACTCCCCCACTATCCGGTGTGCGATATGGTTCCATTCCAGGAGAGTGGCTTGTTCATGCCTGGTTTTAAATCTCCTATTGCCTTTGCTTTCTCTTTTCTGACACATTGGACCCTTCATCCTACATTGTCTTCAGCTTTAGTGCATGGTAAGTAGCTATGATCTTAATTTCTCCAGATACATCGCTAGACATTTAAAAGCCTTAATAGTCATGGAACAGACCCATAACTTCAAGAGTCATTCAAATGTATGAAATTCCGATGTATGTTATTCAGATGTACATAACATACTCTACAATACACTGACATGTATACATTGATAAAAAAAAATATATTTTTCTGAATTTAAGTGCTAGCCTAAAGATACTTTAGTTTAAATTATGCCTTTTCCTTAGGGCTATTTCATATTTCATTTTCCTTTGACTGAGTGGCCATGTTGTTTTAAGCAACAACATGGTGAGCACATTAAAGTAACACTCTCCATAGAAGGCTAAGTGGACACAGCGTGAAAGCCTCATTTAACTTGTAGACTAACCATTAGTACTCGGCTGATATGTGAGATCTGTTTTTGTTTACTGTAGTAGCTGTTTTGGATCTAATTCCTGTCCACTGCAGCAGGAATGCTGTCTTATAGTGTCTTATTGATTTTTGATTGGGGGAACATCTTGTGCACAGTTATGCATCTGGGTTGGGTCACCTGTCTGTTGGTTAGAGACAGGTCTGTCGGTTAGGGACAGGTCTGTCGGTTAGGGACAGGTCTTTTGGTTAGGGACAGGTCTTTTGGTTAGGGACAGGTCTGTTGGTTAGGGACAGGTCTGTTGGTTAAGGAAAAATCTCTTGATTAGAGACAGGTCTGTTGGTTAAGGAAAGATCTCTTGGTTAGAGACAGGTCTGTTGGTTAGGGACAGGTATGTTGGTTAGAGACAGGTCTGTCGGTTAGGGACAGGTCTGTCGGTTAGGGACAGGTCTGTTGGTTAGGGACAGGTCTGTTGGTTAAGGAAAGATATCTTGGTTAGAGACAGGTCTATCGGTTAGGGACAGGTCTATTGGTTAAGGAAAGATCTCTTGGTTAGAGACAGGTCTGTCGGTTAGGGACAGGTCTGTTGGTTAAGGAAAGATCTCTTCGTTAGAGACAGGTCTGTCGGTTAGGGACAGGTCTGTCGGTTAGGGACAGATCTGTCGGTTAGGGACAGGTCTGTCGGTTAGGGACAGGTCTGTCGGTTAGGGACAGGTCTGTCGGTTAGGGACAGATCTGTTTGTTAAGGAAAGATCTCTTGGTTAAAGACAGGTCTGTCGGTTAGAGACAGGTCTGTCGGTTAGGGACAGGTCTTTTGGTTAGGGACAGGTCTGTTGGTTAGGGACAGGTCTGTTGGTTAAGGAAAACCTCTTGGTTAGAGACAGGTCTGTTGGTTAGGGACAGGTATGTTGGTTAGAGACAGGTCTGTCGGTTAGGGACAGGTCTGTTGGTTAGCGACAGGTCTGTTGGTTAATGAAATATCTCTTGGTTAAGGACAGGTCTGTTGGTTAGGCACGGGTCTGTTGGTTAGGCACGGGTCTGTTGGTTAGGCACGGGTCTGTTGGTTAGAGACGGGTCTGTTGGTTAGAGACGGGTCTGTTGGTTAGGGACAGGTGTTTCGGTTAGAGACAGGTCTATTGGTTAAGGACAGGTGTTTCAAGACGGGTCTGTTGGTTAGGGACAGGTGTTTCGGTTAGGGACAGGTATGTTGGTTAGGGACAGGTCTGTCGGTTAGGGACAGGTCTGTCGGTTAGGGACAGGTCTGTCGGTTAGGGACAGGTCTGTCGGTTAGGGACAGGTCTGTCGGTTAGGGACAGGTCTGTTGGTTAGGGACAGATCTGTTTGTTAAGGAAAGATCTCTTGGTTAGAGACAGGTCTGTCGGTTAGGGACAGGTCTGTCGGTTAGGGACAGATCTGTCGGTTAGGGACAGGTCTGTTGGTTAGCGACAGGTCTGTTGGTTAATGAAATATCTCTTGGTTAAGGACAGGTCTGTTGGTTAGGCACGGGTCTGTTGGTTAGAGACGGGTCTGTTGGTTAGAGACGGGTCTGTTGGTTAGAGATGGGTCTGTTGGTTAGGGACAGGTGTTTCGGTTAGAGACAGGTCTATTGGTTAGGGACAGGTGTTTCGAGACGGGTCTGTTGGGTTAGGGACAGGTCTGTCGGTTAGGGACAGGTCTGTCGGTTAGGGACAGGTCTGTTGGTTAGGGACAGATCTGTTTGTTAAGGAAAGATCTCTTGGTTAGAGACAGGTCTGTCGGTTAGGGACAGGTCTGTCGGTTAGGGACAGATCTGTTGGTTAGGGACAGATCTGTTGGTTAAGGAAAGATCTCTTGGTTAGAGACAGGTCTGTCGGTTAGGGACAGGTCTGTCGGTTAGGGACAGGTCTGTCGGTTAGGGACAGGTCTGTTGGTTAGCGACAGGTCTGTTGGTTAATGAAATATCTCTTGGTTAAGGACAGGTCTGTTGGTTAGGCACGGGTCTGTTGGTTAGAGACGGGTCTGTTGGTTAGAGACGGGTCTGTTGGTTAGAGATGGGTCTGTTGGTTAGAGACGGGTCTGTTGGTTAGGGACAGGTCTGTCGGTTAGCGACAAGTCTGTTGGTTAATGAAATATCTCTTGGTTAAGGACAGGTCTGTTGGTTAGGCACGGGTCTGTTGGTTAGAGACGGGTCTGTTGGTTAGAGACGGGTCTTTTGGCTAGAGACTGATCTGTTGGTTAGGGACAGGTGTTTCGGTTAGAGACAGGTGTTTCTGTTAGAGACAGGTCTATTGGTTAGGGACAGGTGTTTCGAGACGGGTCTGTCGGTTAGGGACAGGTCTGTCGGTTAGGGACAGGTCTGTCGGTCAGCGACAGGTCTGTTGGTTAATGAAATATCTCTTGGTTAAGGACAGGTCTGTTGGTTAGGCACGGGTCTGTTGGTTAGAGACGGGTCTGTTGGTTAGAGACGGGTCTGTTGGTTAGAGATGGGTCTGTTGGCTAGAGACTGATCTGTTGGTTAGGGACAGGTGTTTCGGTTAGAGACAGGTGTTTTGGTTAGAGACAGGTCTGTTGGTTAGGGACAGGTGTTTCGGTTAGAGACGGGTCTGTTGGTTAGAGACGGGTCTGTTGGTTAGGGACAGGTCTGGGCACACTCCAGCTCCCTCACAAGGCAGACTAGATGTTTCATGGATACACCCTAACACCTCCCTTGTTTAGAAGAGTGACATTTAAATTCAAAATACAATATAGTCATTGAATCTCCGGATTTAATGGTAACCTTTTTTATACTGAAATTCAATTCAGCATTATTTATGTCATTACACATTGAAAGCATAATCCCTTTGTGGATTGATACTGTAGATGTACAGTTGTGTGGTTGATGCATAATGTGTTTAAAGATCAAAGGAGCACAGGGCTTATTTAGGTTGGTGCTCTGTACAAATGGACAATTATTGCAGAATGGACATTTAAGTATAAGGATTGTATTTCTATCCCTTGTATTTCTGTTTGGTCTGGGTTTTAAATATTATTGAAATGTGGTCAACTTGAAAGTTTCCTTTGTGAGGAACCTCTCTATTTGTATTTTGAAGCTCAGACTTTTAAGCAGTTCACCCAAGCTGCGACACAAATAGATGTAGCATACCGTGCCTTTACACCCTGTGCTGCTCAATATCTAAGTTGTGTGTGTTGTGTGTCTTGACAGGTATAAAAAGGGACGACCATACAAGGGATAGAAACGCCTAAGACTCTAACATTTCCATTCAGAAGGCCTCTCAGACATCAGAGAAATCGATTACACTTAAGGTTCGGTTGTGCATTTGAGAGAGAGGGATAGAGAAACTAAGGGACAAAGAGAGCCATCTATAATCAAAGTTGGAGAGCAACATTGCAAGGGAGAGAAAAAAAGCAAGAGGAAAATGTGTCTATCTTGCATCTTTGGGGAACATCATCACAATTTAATACGAATTTGAAAACCACAGCACTGCAACCAATCTGTCTTCTGAGAGAGGGGAGGCAGCAAGCAAAGGACGGAGACTTCAACCATTAGTTCTCTGGAAGTCTTTTTAAACACTACTGAAAAGCCATATACAGTATTGTTCTACAATATCACTGTGCTATTATTTATATGAAAGGTCAATAGTCTGTTTTATGAATCAGAGTAAGTTTTCCTGAGCTATTCCAATGGCCTGACCTTTGTGTTCAGTCCACAACTGCCGTGAGCCTTTTCTTTGACAATGAAAACACTATCATCTCTCTACCAGCATCACTTCTCCCTCTCCTGTTGAAACCGATGCACAAACAAACTGATAGACTGGGAATGGAGGCAAGCCAATCCGGTTGTTGAGGCCTTCAGTTCGGACGGATGATTAGATTGGATATACCTATCCTTTTCCTTCTGATCAGAAAAGACCCAGAAATAACCATCAAGTACCTAGAGACTCTCTGTACCATTACTCAACATCCCGTTTACTCCTGAAACATAAGCTACTAAACAAAATGGCTGCTGGAGTTGCAACATGGATGCCCTTTGCTCGGGCAGCAGCTGTGGGCTGGCTACCACTGGCCCAACAGACCATGCCCAAGCCTCCTGTGGACAAAACAAGTCGCAGTGATGAGATCCTGTTTGTTAATGTGAGTGGACTACGCTTCCAGACATGGAAGAACACCTTGGACCGTTATCCGGACACCCTTCTAGGCAGCTCAGAAAAAGAGTTTTTCTACAATGAGGAAACTCAGGAATATTTCTTTGACAGGGATCCAGAGATGTTCCGCCATATACTCAACTTTTTTCGAACAGGCAAGCTACATTATCCCCGACATGAATGCATTCAGGCTTTTGAGGAGGAGCTGGCTTTCTATGGCATAATACCTGAGATCATAGGTGACTGCTGTATGGAAGAGTACCGGGATCGTAAGAAGGAGAACCAGGAGCGTTTGGCTGAGGACACAGAGGCAGAGAATGCCGGAGACGCTCCCCTGCCCCCAGACGCCACGTTACGTGATAAGCTATGGAGGGCCTTCGAGAACCCTCACACCTCCACCATGGCTCTGGTGTTCTACTACGTCACTGGCTTCTTCATTGCTGTGTCTGTTATTGCCAACGTTGTGGAAACGGTTCCCTGCCGACCACTCAAAGGGAGTATAAAGGACCTGCCGTGTGGTGAGAAGTTTTCAGTGGCCTTCTCTTGTTTGGACACGGCCTGTGTCCTTATCTTCTCCTGCGAGTACCTCATGAGGCTGTACGCTGCCCCTAGCCGCTGTGATTTTGCACGTTCGGTGATGAGCGTGATTGACGTGGTGGCCATCTTGCCCTTCTACATCGGCCTTGTCATGCCCGAGAACGAAGAAGTCAGTGGGGCCTTTGTTACCTTGCGTGTCTTCCGGGTGTTCAGAATCTTCAAGTTCTCCCGCCACTCTCAGGGCCTGCGCATCCTGGGCTGCACTCTGCAGGCCTGTGCCTCGGAGCTGGGTTTCCTCCTCTTCTCCCTCACCATGGCTGTCATCATCTTCGCCACCGTCATGTTCTATGCTGAGAAAGGCACCAAGGGAACCACGTTTTCTAGCATCCCCGCCTCCTTCTGGTACACCATTGTCACCATGACAACACTAGGGTAAGTGTTTGGATGTTGTTATACTACTTAACCTTTATATACTGCAAGAGCATCATCACCAGTTCCATATCGACTTCTACCACCCACATACTGTTGCATAGGCCTCCGAATATTTTACTTTGCTGCTCTGAATATGAAATGGTTGGGAGTATTCCCAGTAGAATCAATCGAGAAATGTCTTGGACTGTGAATTAGTAATTTTATAGCGCCAATCCCTTGTCGTCACCTCAGTCCTACGCTGCTCTCAGGTGTCACACTCTCAAACACTTCCCTGCAGGTGTGTTATGAATGGGGGAGTAATGGGCTGTGTGCTGTGAATGGGAAATAAATGGGGTGCAGAAGATTTCACAGCCCACTCCAGGCACTTGATGTAAACGACCACGGTTTAACAATACTGATTGTAGTTTGCATTTGAGATTGAGTAGTAAAAAAATCCTATAGCGTGTTTTATTTGACGTAAGGTTTATCATTATGTAATAATAGTACTCTGGGGTGTAGAAAGATACAGAATTTTGTATTACAGTTAGGGTTAGGGAACCTGTCACATAATTTCAGTTAGTTTGCAAACATGTAACCATTGCTAATGAATTCAAACCTTAACATATCCAAATACCACAACAATATTTCAGGAAATAAGAGCAGCGTTTGGCTGATGAGTATCTGTGGTGGAGGGGAATAAAATACGCAGAGGGAGTGCAGGAAAATAGATATTTATGGGACCTCAGATGAGCTGCATGCTGTTTAAAACTGTCCTTCATCAGACTAACACTGCAGCAGAGAGTACATGTTGTTTTGGTGATTGAGGACTCATCTGTTGGATTATTTCAAGTGCGGCTGCGCCACAGCAACGACAGTACCCCAGTGAGCCATGGTCCTCGCCCTGTCTTCACCCAGGCCTCTTTCTTCACTACGTTCCATTTTCAACCTTTCATCCGGCTTGTTTTTATGACAATCCCCCAGGCCATTAAACTCAAATCAGTATGTGTCCAAGCACTAAATGGGCTCAGGTAACGCAGCACATAAGCTTTTACTACTGTCTCCATTTTGCCTGACAAACTTTCAGCTTCAAACCAATCTGAGGAATCTGAGACTATCAATGTGTTAATATGTAGAGTAGAGAGATTTAATGTACCATGACGCCATAAAACTTCATGCAATCTCCTCGATTTTCCTCTGTAGAATTACAAAGTCATCCAGTTGTAAAATATCTGTGTTTGCAAATTTCCTTGAATGGATTAGAAAATGGATGTGTGGTTTTGGCCTTTTAATGTAAAAAAAAAAACTATAATAATTCTTATTTACAATGACAGCCTACCCCGGCCAAACACAGACGATACTGGGCCAATTGTGCACCGCCCTATGGGACTCCCAATCACGGCCGGATGTGATACAGCCTGGATTAAGAACCATTAAGATTAAGATTAGTGACACCTCTTGCACTGAAATGCAGTGCATTAGACTGCTGCGCCACTCAAAAAGCCCATGTAGTGCCTGTAGTGTGGTAACATATATCTGTGTCTACCACATTATCTAACGCTGGATTACGACTGTAGCTTCACCCTTAGCTAATGATCTAGCAAGAGATGCTTGATGAGCCTCTACTGAAGTGTAGCGACCATGCTATCAACGGAGAAATGAGCTCTGTCAGACGGACTGCTCCAGGTTTCTGGCCAGCTCCGCTACCACAGCATCTTTCCATTTGTGATGAAGGTTGGAGCCTGTTTCAGTGTCAGTGTGCAAACATTCAGAGCCAAAGAGATCAGAGAAGGGAGAGCTGGCTTGGCCTATTGTTTTCCTCACGCCAGTGGAGGCTGATGGGAGGAGCTATATGAGGACGGGCTCATTGTAATGGCTGGAATGGAGTAAATGGAACAGAGTCAAACGTGGTTTCCATGTTTGATGTGTTTGATACCATTCCATTCCAGCTATTACAGTGAGCCTGTCCTCTTATAGCACCTCCTACCAGCCTCCCCCGCGTGACACATGTATGTGTGATGTCAAGTGACCTGTTTTGACCTGGGTTTCTGCTATTGTATGGAGGCTGCCTGAGAGTATGACGTAACAATGTAGATGCATTGGCTTTCCTCGGCAGTGACATTTCTCTGCTTTTCAAGAATTGATTAACAGTTCAATGGCAGTCAATAGCAGGGCTGTGTTAAAGGCCCAGTGCAGTGTTTAATGTATGCACTGAGTGTACAAAACATTCCGAACACCTTTTGCCCTCAGAACAGCCTCAATTCGTCTGGGCATGGACCCTACAAGGTGTCAAATGTTGACTCCAGTGCTTCCCACAGTTGTGTTAAGTTTGCATAGATGTCCTTTGGGTAGTGGACCATTCTTGAAACACACGGGAAACTGTTGCGCGTGAAAAACCCAGCAGCGTTGTAGTTCTTGACACACTCAAACCGGTGCGCCTGGCACCTACTACCATGCCCCGTTCTTGCCCATTCACCCTCTGAATGGCACACCTACACAATCCATGTCTCAATTGTCTCCACACTATGAGGTTGGAATAATACTATCAAATTGTGAAAATGATGATAATGCCCTTTTAGTGTAAGAGCTGTTTGAAAAGACCACCTAACATTTCTGCCTGTTTTGGTGGAAAGAAGTTTTGGCCTGCCTGTTGACATCACCAATAAGAAAGATAGCTCCTAACCTCTCTGCCAGTAACAGCTTGTTTTCATTTTCCCTTCCCCACTCGCACCACTCCCAGACGGTCCTAGCTAAATTCTTGCTTGAGAAATTGCTCTTTGCTAAGAAGCTATTGTAAAAAAAAAATGTTTTACCATTTTAATTGAAGACAATCACAGTAAGGTACTTATTTGTTACCCAGAAATAATTTGATATTGAGATAAAAACAGCTGCATTGGACCTTTAACCACCATTTCAGATCAAAAGCTTTGCCTACTCATTCAAAAGAAAATTACCATCACAGAGGGAAGGAACATGGGGAAGGAGATTACTATACTGTGGTTATTCTATATTATACAGTAAGCTGTTTATTATTGTTCAATTATACAACAGAAAGGGAAAGTAAAGATACATTCTGGTATTATACTATAGTCTGCCGAGTTCCCAACAACTGGATGTTCCGGTTTTCAGGGGAAATGGAAAGAGAGCCTGTGACGTCACGTGACTTCAGCTTTTGGACGTTAACAAGGCGACACTCCATATTAACTCCTCCTCCACATTTGCTGGATTGGTTGAGCAGTGCAGAAGAGAACCTCACCCAACAGTTTTTTTTCTTCTCGTCAAGATCAGTATGTAGGGGACCTAGTTTCAGGCGTTTCTTTTACGCCTGCTACGTTAGGTTAGCACCTTCTTTATCCTCTCAGGTTTGGAGCATGTCCGGCTCAAAATGGAAACATGCATAATTATTCAAAACCCCTTATTCATGCCGTTACCTCTTAGAATGCTATCATAATTAAACTGAAGAGGAAAAAGGATTTGAAAACTGCAAATCTCACATTCTGATGATAACTGTTACACTATTACAGAACTTGTGTTTTCTTTGATATGTTTTATTTCCAATAATGATCTTAGATCTTTGATATTGTCAGAGGAGACTGCTTTGAATTAGCTTGATGTCCCTGAAATTGACCTTATTTTGTCTAGATGTAGGCTGCAGGTAGCCTCGTGGCTAAGAGAGTTGGGGCAATAACCAAAAGCTTGCTGGTTTGACTCCCCGAGCCGACTAGATGAAAAATCTGACTATGTGCCCCTTTGAGCAAGGCACTTAACCCTAATTGCTCCTGTAAGTCACTCTTAAAGTGTTAGCTAAATGTAAATGTCTAAAAATGTAAATACAGTGCTGGGCTGTAGTAGAATGTGCATCCTGAAGAGGAATCAAAACACATTATCAGCCTGCAAAGGTTTGACTTTTTGAGAGTGGATCCTGGAAGAATTACAAACAGATGGAATTGTTCCCTAATTTTTTGATGGTTATACATATTCCTGTAATGTATTCTCTATCTGTTCAGGCTCTGAGTAATGTACTCTCTATATGATCCGGCTAGACTCTGGGTAATGTACTCTCTTTCTGTTCAGGCTAGACTGGGTAATGTATTCTCTATCTGTTCAGGCTAGACTGGGTAATGTATTCTCTATCTGTTCAGGCTAGACTGGGTAATGTATTCTCTATCTGTTCAGGCTAGACTCTGGGTAATGTACTCTCTTTCTGTTCAGGCTAGACTGGGTAATGTATTCTCTATCTGTTCAGGCTAGACTCTGGGTAATGTACTCTCTTTCTGTTCAGGCTAGACTGGGTAATGTACTCCCTATCTGTTCAGGCTCTGGGTAATGTACTCTATATCTGTTCAGGCTAGACTCTGGGTAGTGTATTCTCTATCTGTTCAGGCTAGACTCTGGGTAATGTACTCTCTTTCTATTCAGGCTAGACTTGATAATGTATTCTCTATCTGTTCAGGCTCTGGGTAATGTACTCTCTTTCTGTTCAGGCTAGACTGGGTAATGTATTCTCTATCTGTTCAGGCTAGACTCTGGGTAATGTACTCTCTTTCTGTTCAGGCTAGACTGGGTAATGTATTCTCTATCTGTTCAGGCTAGACTCTGGGTAATGTACTCTCTGTCTGTTCAGGCTAGACTGGGTAATGTACTCCCTATCTGTTCAGGCTCTGGGTAATGTACTCTATATCTGTTCAGGCTAGACTCTGGGTAGTGTATTCTCTATCTGTTCAGGCTAGACTCTGGGTAATGTACTCTCTTTCTATTCAGGCTAGACTTGGTAATGTATTCTCTATCTGTTCAGGCTCTGGGTAATGTACTCTCTTTCTGTTCAGGCTCTGGGTAATGTACTCTCTTTCTGTTCAGGCTAGACTGGGTAATGTATTCTCTATCTGTTCAGGCTAGACTCTGGGTAATGTACTCTCTTTCTGTTCAGGCTAGACTGGGTAATGTATTCTCTATCTGTTCAGGCTAGACTCTGGGTAATGTACTCTCTTTCTGTTCAGGCTAGACTGGGTAATGTACTCCCTATCTGTTCAGGCTCTGGGTAATGTACTCTATATCTGTTCAGGCTAGACTCTGGGTAATGTATTCTCTATCTGTTCAGGCTAGACTCTGGGTAATGTACTCTCTTTCTATTCAGGCAAGACTTGGTAATGTATTCTCTATCTGTTCAGGCTCTGGGTAATGTACTCTCTTTCTGTTCAGGCTCTGGGTAATGTACTCTCTTTCTGTTCAGGCTAGACTGGGTAATGTATTCTCTATCTGTTCAGGCTAGACTCTGGGTAATGTACTCTCTGTCTGTTCAGGCTAGACTGGGTAATGTACTCCCTATCTGTTCAGGCTCTGGGTAATGTACTCTATATCTGTTCAGGCTAGACTCTGGGTAGTGTATTCTCTATCTGTTCAGGCTAGACTCTGGGTAATGTACTCTCTTTCTATTCAGGCTAGACTTGGTAATGTATTCTCTATCTGTTCAGGCTCTGGGTAATGTACTCTCTTTCTGTTCAGGCTCTGGGTAATGTACTCTCTTTCTGTTCAGGCTAGACTGGGTAATGTATTCTCTATCTGTTCAGGCTAGACTCTCTGTAATGTACTCTCTTTCTGTTCAGTCTAGACTGGGTAATGTACTCTATATCTGTTCAGGCTAGACTCTGGGTAGTGCATTCTCTATCTTTTCAGGCTAGACT
This sequence comes from Brachymystax lenok tsinlingensis, assembly GCA_030435695.1. NCBI lineage: Eukaryota > Metazoa > Chordata > Actinopteri > Salmoniformes > Salmonidae > Brachymystax > Brachymystax lenok. Next base: position 34,435,603 of record CM059803.1, read on the forward strand.
CTGGGTAATGTACTCTCTATCTGTTCAGGCTAGACTCTGGGTAATATATTCTGGGTAATGTATTTGATATATATTTTCAGGCTAGACTCTAGGTTATATACTATGCTCACTGATGATAGCTCGTTAAACATTGTGCTTTAGTCTTCCTTTGCAGAAAGATTCCAAGTAATGTAGCTATGCTGATCAAAGCAGAGGGGAAAGACTTATGGAGGCTCCAATAAGTGCACTTTTCTATTTGTAATTACTTGACCATGTCTCTAAGGCAACTGACTTGATTCCTCATTAATAGGACTTCATATCTACCTTTTTTTTATTGCCCGTTTGAACCTGTCGTATTCCCATCCATCACATTGGCTAATAGTTTAGAAGGAAATGGCGTATTCAAGATAGTATTGTGAAATAACTAGCCGGGAAAACCCACAACATCATCACAGTCCCCTTTTCCTATATGTAGCAATTATTTATTTACTTTTAATACAAATATTATTATTAAGAAATAATCATTATTGTATACAGTATTTATACATCATGCATACCTTGTTCATAGTATACTCTCCAATCCCATCAGGAACAGGGGAAATACATTACAAAAGGAGGTGAAATACCTAATTGACTTTGATTCTTGATTTTGGTTAAAGGACAAGCCTCTTTACTTCCGTTGTATCATTTTCCCCTCTCTTGAGTAATTCACTCCCAACACACATCAGTCACCATCTGTTACTGTATTATGTAAGTGCCTTTTGGGAGCGCCTCTATCCTTGAACAATAATAGGCTGACTGACTGGGCTCACCAACACCAAAATGTTTTATGACTGAGTGCACGTATCTTCCGTGACAAACTTGTTGTATCTCAACGTGTAGTTCTGACCATGAGCTCCTTTGCCTGAGATTGGGTTTAGTATTTATGAACAATTGTAATATCTTGTGATGTAACGTTCCTTAATCTTCATTTCTGATGAATGTGATACTTATAAATTGCCTTCCGCTTTCCAAATACTGTACCGGACGGCATGTCTTGTCTACCTACCTGCTGGTGGTATTAACATTGCTGCTGGAGGTTGAGAACACCCATAAAGAGAAACTGATTTTAGTTGACTTGAAATTAGTTTTGTTTCCTTTTGTTGAAGAATCCCATTTTAACCATGTCAGCCAAGTACCATATATCGAATTATGTTTCACATTGGTCTGACCTTTTGTTCTCAAACTGCTCTCGCCCACTGGATGGCAGAACACAGTGTTCCCAGAAGTCAACCCTCCTCATAGAGAGAGAGAGCGAAAGAGAGGTGGAGAACAGCCTGTGCCAAAGCAGCGATTCAACATTCACTATATATTTTACTTTTCTGAGATGCTTACTGTCTGTCAGGACACGCAAGGGTTAATTTTTCATGGAGCCATTTCTAAGCTCTTTTCTAAACCATTAGATGGATTGGCATGTATTATGCTGCCATTTTGACAGTACTCTGCAGCTTGACAATGACAAGCTATCCATAGTCTTTGGAAAAAGAAGACAACTGGATTTGTTGACCCATTAAGGTGTACAGATTTGGCTGTGCATTGCGCGGATTAGTGTCATGTGAAACCACACACTGACACGGACCTGGAAGTTGGGAGTCAGAAGGGTATGCTACTTTCTCTGGTCAATCAAATCGGTCAATGGAAATTGAAAAGATAATTGGTATTAGGTTAAAACTTGTTATAACACAGTTATTGTACAAGAGATTCAGTGTGCACTGTGCAAATGCTAAGCTGATTTGAGTTCTTTCAGGGACCATTCTGAGGTCACAGCAATTGAAAGCTGTTTTGTGGACTTTGATGAACCTCCAGGATGAAGCACACGTAAGGAGAGGTGTCTCTGTAGGGGATTCTACTCCAAAGAAGACAACATAAGCAAAACACAACAGGTTGAGGTAATGGCCCTTGGCTTAATTGATGTCATGAAGTGCAGCTGGTAGGGCAGCAGTTAGCCTAGTGGTTAAGAGCGTTAGGCCAGTAACCGAAGGTTCGAATCCTAGAGCTGACCAGGTGAAAAATTTGTCGACGTGCCCTTGAGCAAGGCACTTAGCCCTAGTTTCTCTGGATACTAGTGCCTGCTAAATGACTCAAATATAAAGTGGTATACAGTGAGGGAAAAAAAGTATTTGATCCCCTGCTGATTTTGTACGTTTGCCCCCTGACAAAGAAATGATCAGTCTATAATTTTAATGGTAGGTTTATTTTAACAGTGAGAGACAGAATAACAACAACAAAATCAAGAAAAAACGCATGTGAAAAATGTTATAAATTGATTAGCATTTTAATGAGGGAAATAAGTATTTGACCCCTCTGCAAAACATGACTTAGTACTTGGTGGCAAAACCCTTGTTGGCAATCACAGAGGTCAGACGTTTCTTGTAGTTGGCCACCAGGTTTGCACACATCTCAGGAGGGATTTTGTCCCACTCCTCTTTGCAGATCTTCTCCAAGTCATTAAGGTTTCGAGGCTGACGTTTGGCAACTCGAACCTTCAGCTCCCTCCACAGATTTTCTATGGGATTAAGGTCTGGAGACTGGCTAGGCCACTCCAGGACCTTAATGTGCTTCTTCTTGAGCCACTCCTTTGTTGCCTTGGCCGTGTGTTTTGGGTCATTGTCATGCTGGAATACCCATCCACGACCCATTTTCAATGCCCTGGCTGAGGGAAGGAGGTTCTCACCCAAGATTTGACGGTACATGGCCCCGTCCATCGTCCCTTTGATGCGGTGAAGTTGTCCTGTCCCCTTAGCAAAAAAACACCCCCGAAGCATAATGTTTCCACCTCCATGTTTGACGGTGGGCATGGTGTTCTTGGGGTCATAGAAAGCATTCCTCCTCCTCCAAACACGGCGAGTTGAGTTGATGCCAAAGAGCTCCATTTTGGTCTCATCTGACCACAACACTTTCACCCAGTTGTCCTCTGAATCATTCAGATGTTCATTGGCAAACTTCAGACGGGCATGTATATGTGCTTTCTTGAGCAGGGGGACCTTGCGGGCGCTTCAGGATTTCAGTCCTTCACGGCGTAGTGTGTTACCAATTGTTTTCTTGGTGACTATGGTCCCAGCTGCCTTGAGATCATTGACAAGATCCTCCCGTGTAGTTCTGGGCTGATTCCTCACCGTTCTCATGATCATTGCAACTCCACGAGGTGAGATCTTGCATGGAGCCCCAGGCCGAGGGAGATTGACAGTTATTTTGTGTTTCTTCCATTTGCGAATAATCGCACCAACTGTTGTCACCTTCTCACCAAGCTGCTTGGCGATGGTCTTGTAGCCCATTCCAGCCTTGTGTAGGTCTACAATCTTGTCCCTGACATCCTTGGAGAGCTCTTTGGTCTTGGCCATGGTGGAGAGTTTAGAATCTGATTGATTGCTTCTGTGGACAGGTGTCTTTTATACAGGTAACAAGCTGAGATTAGGAGCACTCCCTTTAAGAGTGTGCTCCTAATCTCAGCTCGTTACCTGTATAAAAGACACATGGGAGCCAGAAATATTTGAAATACTTATTTCCCTCATTAAAAAGCAAATCAATTTATAAAATTTTTCACATGCGTTTTTCTGGATTTTTTTGTTGTTATTCTGTCTCTCACTGTTCAAATAAACCTACCATTAAAATTATAGACTGATCATTTCTTTGTCAGTGGGCAAACGTACAAAATGAGCAGGGGATCAAATACTTTTTTCCCTCACTGTACGTCTGCACTGCAGTCAGGGTGTTTAACATAGACTGAACAAATGGAAGGGGAGATCTGCACCGTGAGGTCTTATTTTATTTAATGGTACTGTATACTTTACCATCAATCACAATGCTGATCTCTGTTGTCCATGTAGCGTATAAGTTAAATAGCATTGTCACTCTGCATATATTGCAAGACATGTAGTAAGTAAGTAGGTAGGTAGGCTGTATCCCAACCGGACGTGATTGGGAGTCCCATAGGGCGGCGCACAATTGGCCCAGCGTCGTCCGGGTTTGGCCGGTGTAGGCCGTCATTGTAAACAAGAATTTGTTCTTAACTAATTTGCCTAGTTAAATAAAGTGTAAGACCAGTCTAGATCATAAATTAACGATTGTCCAGACAGAGGATTGAGTTTACGAATTCCCTGTTTATTAACCCAACTCAACACAGGCTACTGTTTGGCCATAGCCCACGCCAAATAAATGAAGGATACCCTATAAACCAACAGTGACCTGCTCTTGTTAAGACCAGACGTAAGAGAGAGAACAATGACTAAACCTGGTCTTATACTTGTGAAGCTCCACCCCCCTGCCAAACACCCCTCTGCCGCTCCACCAACCACCAGGATGCCCGGCACCAGAACATTCCAGGCATTCCTGTGGTTGGCAGATAGCAGGTTGACCATGCGGTAACACAGGGAGGGAGACTGGATGAGTGGGCTGTCTGACCCAGACCAGCTCCCCAGCCACAAAGTGCCTTCCCCGGGAGTGCACGTCATAGTTCCTCTTCTGCCTCACACCTGCATTCACCAGCTGCTCTCTGGCGAAGGTGTGGGCTGTCTCCAGGCGGTCCTGGAGTCTCTGGGCATACTCCGGCCCCAGGGGAACAGGAGGGCTATCCAGGGGTCGACCAAACACCATCTCTGCAGGGGTGCGGATCTCTCTCTCCAGAATGGGGAGGGCAGGCATGCAGGAGGTGGAGTCTTGGACAGCGGAGCGGCATGCCTTGAGGACCATGGGCAGGTGCTTGTCCCAGTCACGCTGGTGTTTGGCAGAGACTATGGCCAGCTGTGTTTTGTTGAAGTGCTCCACAAGGCCATCACTTTGAGGATGGAGAGGAGTAGTGTGGGTCTTGTGCATACCCAGCCTCTCACACATGGTGGCGAACACACGGGACTCAAAGTTTCTGCCTTGGTCGCTGTGGATGGACTCCGCAGCTCCAAACCTGCTGAACATCCCCGCTGTCAGGGCGTCGACGATGGTCTCTGCCACCTGGTCAGGCAGAGCATAGGCCTCGGGCCATTTTGTGAAATAGCCCATGGCCGTGAGCACCCATCGATTTCCACTGTCTGTGGTGGGGAACGGCCCAACTACATTCACTCTCACCCTCTCCGTGGGAGCCCCAACTGGGAACTGTTGGAGCAGAGCATGAGAGCAGCCTAGAGGGCCCTTTCTCGTTGTGCAGTTGTCACTGCGGTGGCAAAAGTCCTCCACATTCCCCTTGCCACAGTAGTCAGCTAGCTAGCTGGCTAACTTGTATCTATGTTTTTACTTCTGACACCAATGTAATGACCTGGCTAGATCATAAATGAACAATTGTCCAGACAGAGTGTTGAGTTTACGAATTCCCTGTTTATTAACCCAACTCAACACAGGCTACTGTTTAGCCGTAGTCCTTCCTGTTCTCTATGTAGCTTTGTGTTGGCTTCCTCTCTAAGTAATTGGATGTGCTCACAGTTTTGGGCAGGCTCTTGCTGTGGCCCTTCTGCCTTCTCAGGCTGACCTATTTACAGGCTGCGTGGAGCGATGACAACTCTGACGTATCTTCCTCCCAAGTTCCCGTCTGCCTCAGTAGTATCCACACCTCTCCCCGCGGAGCTCTCAGGAATGGGCAGACACTGTACAGCTGCGGCGCTTAGACTCTCTGAATATCTCTCTCGCTGAGGCAGAGAGCACAGCCACTGAAAAGAAAAACTCCAGACAATACTCTACTCTCATCAATTATTTTCATTAAGTTTCCTTGCACTTATAACTGCGTCACAGTGTATATTTAAAGGGCCTGAAATCCTCACTGGGCTAAGCTGGGTAATATCATTATTTTGTTTCCATGGTTTTGTGTTACTTGATAATATAAACACTTGCATGCACACACTAATACGTATGTAGCCTAGCCAAAATGTGAGATTGTGAGTTATTATTGGAATATAACTCAGCTCAACCTCCACATTAAGATGAAAATAACAAAGATGACCCTCTGAGGACATACTGTACAGTGATCCATATTAATTTGTTAAAAATGGGAGCTCCTGAGCTCTATGCATAGCACCAAATCAATAACACAATTTGCTAAAACGACAATACAATGCTTGAGATGAGCAATTTTACTGCATCTAACTGGGTCTTTACTGCAAATTAATTCCTGGACAATTTACTCCATCAGTACTTATTGCAGTTTCCTTCTCTCCTTCAAGAAAATGTACAAAAAAATATATATTTTCTTTCTCTACTGTATGTGTTTAATATATATGACCCACATATTGCTACAGTAGATAGCTCTGGTTTGTTTGAAGCACGCGCATGACATTGCTCTTGTTGTGTGATCAATGTAACAGTCTCAATGGGGGAAAAATACATGTAATTATGCGCATTCTGTGGTTCATCATCGTTCAGTTATATGGCTATTATGATCAAAGCATGTTTCTTGTCTTGAGCAGGGGGAACACAGGGGAGTCAGTCATGGCTCTCCAACCCTGTTCCTGGAGAGTTATCGTCCTGTAGGTTTTCACTCCAACCCTGTTCCTGTAGATCTACCGTCCTGTAGGTTTACAATCCAACCCTGTTCCTGGAGAGCTACCCTCTTGTAGGTTTACACTCCAACCCTGTTCCTGGAAGGTTTTCACTCCAACACTGTTCCTGTAGAGCTACCCTCCTGTAGGTTTACACTCCAACCCTGTTCCTGGAAGGTTTACACTCCAACCCTGTTCCTGGAGAGCTACCCTCCTGTAGGTTTACACTCCAACCCTGTTCCTGGAAGGTTTACACTCCAACACTGTTCCTGTAGAGCTACCCTCCTGTAGGTTTACACTCCAACCCTGTTCCTGGAAGGTTTTCACTCCAACCCTGTTCCTGGAGAGCTACCCTCCTGTAGGTTTACACTCCAACCCTGTTCCTGGAAGGTTTACACTCCAACCCGTTTCCTGGAGAACTACCGTCCTGTAGGTTTACACTGAAACCCTGTTCCTGGAGAGCTACCGTCCTGTAGGTTTATACTGAAACCCTGTTCCTGTAGTTCTACTGTCCTGTAGGTTTACACTGAAACCCTGTTCCTGGAGAGCTACCCTCCTGTAGGTTTTCGCTCCAAACCCCAATCTAGCGCACCTGATTATAATAATTAGCTGGTTGATAAGCTGAATCAGGTTAGTTACAACAGGGGTTAGAAGGAAAACTTACAGTAGTGTAGCTCTCCAGGAACACAATTGGAGAGGGGAATCCACTGGCACTTGGACTTGTCACAACAATCACTACCATATCAATTACAGCACCATATGTTTTTCCTACCTGAATCTTGATTACATTTTCACCCCATTTCACTGTCAGAAAATACAAGAAGAGATTCCAAAGCGTAATAAATGCCCCATTTTTAACATTTGCATATTTTCTTCTGAAATGAATGCTCATGGGTCTTTTCTACAGTGTCTTCAGAAAGTATTCACACCCCATGACTTTTTCCACATTTTGTTGTTACAGCCTGAATTTAGAATGGATTAAGTTGAGATGTAAGTATTCAACCCCTTTTTTTATGTCAAGCCTAAATAAGTTCAGGAGTAAAAATGTGCTTCACATACTAAGTAGCATGGACTAACTCTGTGTGCAATAATAGTGTTTAACATGATTTTTGAATGGCTACCTTATCTCTGTACCCCACACATACAATTATCGGTAAGGTCCCTCGGTCGAGCAGTGAATTTCAAACCCAGATTCAAACACAAAGACCAAGGAGGTTTTCCAATGCCTGGCACAGAAGGGCACCTATTGGTAGATGGGTAAAAAAAGCAGACATTGAATAACCATTTGAGCATGGTGACGTTATCAATTACACTTTGGATGGTGTATCACTATACAGAGTCACTACAAAGATACAGGCATCCTTCCTAACTCAGTTACCGGAAAGGAAGGAAACCACTCAGGGATTTCACCATGAGTCCAATGGTGACTTTAAGAAAGTTACAGAGTTTAAAGTAAAGATTCACCCATTTTGAATGTTATATTGTTTTTGTCCATCTCTGAACGATGTTCTATCGATTCCTTGTGTCATTCCATGTTTTTATGTGTATCTGAGCTATGGCCGTTCAAGCAGGCAGAAATTCTGCCGGTATGACGCAGCATTGTGATAAAGTCTCTCTCACTACACTGGAATTTAATAGGAATACGACTTTTAGATTGCGAAAACGTCTTTTATGCATGTCAGATTTCAATACTGGCCGATGTCATAACGTGGGAGGTTGTCTTCTCGCGAATGTTAGACTCCACTCTGTGAGGCACATCGATCTGCAGGTTGAACATGGTGAGATTGTAGACTCCTAAATTGATAGTACAGTTTGTTTAGGTAATTTTACAGCTAAGTAGCTAATTCACATGCTGATATTTACTTTGGTATTATTGTGTGTAGCTATGTTTGCTAGCTAGCTAGGCAGCCAGCCCATAGAGAGAGCATTGCATTGTAGGTTTTGTAGACAACTTGAGCTGCATCAGATTTTCCACAACAATTTTAACATATTGCTACCAACCTTATTATAACGACAAAATACAACTTTTGTTCATAAAAAATATTGTTCTCACATTAGTGTTAATGGTTGTGATAGGAGAAAACTACTAACCTAACCTAAATGACCTAAATGACAGAATAAGGCACTTAATTAAACTGCAAAAAATATGGCTAAAATATTTACTGTATGTCCTGAATACAAAGCCTTACTGTATGTCCTGAATACAAAGCCTTACTGTATGTCCTGAATACAAAGCCTTACTGTATGTCCTGAATACAAAGCCTTACTGTATGTCCTGAATACAAAGCCTTACTGTATGTTTGGGGCAAATCCAACACATCACTGAGTACCACTTAATATTTCCTAAAGAATCTGCCGTTTCCAGCTACAATAGTAATTTACAACATTAACAATGTTTACACTGTATTTTTGATCAATTTGATGTCCATTTTAATGGACAAAAAATTTGCTTTTCTTTCAAAAACAAGGACATTTCCCAAACATTTGAACGATAGTGTATATTTTAGCAAGTACATTTACTTTTGATGCTTAAGTATATTTCGTTTTCAATAAATTATAAAAATTTCTGAAAACATGTTTTCACTTTGTCATTATGGGTTATTGTGTGTAGATGGGTATATTTAATTCAATCTGAATTCAGGCTGTAAGACAACAAAATGTGGAATACGTCAAAGGGTATGAATACTTTCTGAAGGCACTATATGTGTATGAATGGATGTTCTCATGCTTTTAAAACATTTTCTTTAGATGTGCTTTAAAATGTGTTTTTTTGCAAAACACTTGTTTCATACCAAAACACGCTATATACCGAGCCATGTGTTTACAGAGTTGGGACAAGGAAGTTCCTGCATTATGATGCATTTACATGACTAAATACATGGCTCTGGCTATATCCACTGTCCAGACGGATGGAACAGTCCATATGGTTTTGCCAATGGCGTGAATGTGAGTCATTTAGCGAATTGTTTTCATTTTTGTCTGTTCAGTCGTAAGTTAAGTACCTCTTAATACTTTTTCCACACTTAGGAACGTAATCATAACTTTATCTTATTAATTTAGGCTAACAGCTGTCACTCTCAGCTGGCTTCCTAGTGTTACATTAGCTTTGAACTCTTGTGTGAACAGGACCTTTTGATTATGGATCCCTTCAGCAGTTTATTGGAGCATGTGATATCTGTTCCTGTTGGCTCAAAGAGGAAACTTGCTAAACAACCTCATAAAAAGGAGAGAGCCAAGATCCATCGCCACTCAGGTGAGGGGAAACAGTAATATGGCTGCAAACATACACGGAGGCTGAAAACATATAAGGAGGCTGAAAACATATACTGAGGCTGAAAACATATACTGAGGCTGAAAACATATACGGAGGCTGCAAACCTATACGGAGGCTGCAAACATATACGGAGGCTGCAAACATATAGGGAGGCTGCAAACATATAGGGAGGCTGCAAACATACGGAGGCCGAAAACATATACGGAGGCCGAAAACATATAGGGAGGCCGCAAACATATACGGAGGCTACAAACATATAGGGAGGCTGCAAACATATACGGAGGCCGAAAACTTATACTGAGGCCGCAAACATATACGGAGGCCGAAAACATATACGGAGGCCGCAAACCTATACGGAGGCCGCAAACCTATACGGAGGTTGCAAACCTATACGGAGGCTACAAACATATACGGAGGCTACAAACATATAAGGAGGCTGCAAACATATACGGAGGCCGAAAACTTATACGGAGGCCGCAAACATATACGGAGGCCGAAAACATATACGGAGGCTGCAAACATATACTGAGGCTGCAAACATATACTGAGGCTGCAAACATATGCGGAGGCTGCAAACATATACTGAGGCTGCAAACAGCAGCTTGTGTTACTCTGACTATAAGAATCCGCCAGATTGCAATGTCCTTACTAGTCCTTAAATTCTTCCCTTAACTGTAAATAATCAAACAAACAAAAAACTGCCCTTGATTTATCATAACGAAAAAACCTGTACATTTTTTGTTCGATCAGGTTTAAGTCTGGACTCTGGCTGGGCCATTCAAGGACATTCAGAGACTGCTGACACCACCGTGCTTCACCGTAGGGATGGTGCCAGGTTTCCTCCAGATGTGACACTTGGCATTCAGGCCAAAGAGTTCAGTCTTGGTTTCATCAGACCAGAAAATCTTGTTTCTCATGGTCTGAGAGTCCTTTAGGGGCCTTTTCGCAAACTCCAAGCGGGCTGTAATGTGCCTTTTACTGAGGAGTGGCTTCCATCTGGCCACTCTACCATAAACGCCTGATTGGTGGAATGCTGCAGAGATGGTTGTTCTTCTGGAAGGTTCTCCCACCTCCACAAAGGAACTCTGGAGCTCTGTCAGAGTGACCGTCGGGTTCTTGGTCAACTCTCTGACCAAGGCCCTTCTCCCCGATTGCTCAGTTTGGGCGACCATTCTTGGTGGTTCCAAACTTCTTCCATTTAAGAATGATGGAGGCCACTGTGTTCTTGGGGACCTTCAATGCTGCAGAAATGTTTTGGTACCCTTCCCCAGATCTGTGCCTCGACACAATCCTGTCTCGGAGCTCTACGGACAATTCCTTCAACCTCATGGCTTGCTTTTTGCTCTGACATGCACTGTCAACTGTGGGACATTATATAGATAGGTGTGTGCCTTTCCAAATCATGCTTAATCAATTGAATTTACCACAGGTGGACTCCAATCAAGTTGTAGAAACATCTCAAGGATGATCACTGGAAAGAGGATTTACCTGAGCTCAATTTCGAGTCTCGTAGCAAAGGGTCTGAATACTTATGTACTTAAGGTATTTCTGTTTAGTTTTTTATACATTTGCAAAAATTGCTAAAAACCTGTTTTCACTTTGTCATTATGGGGTATTGTGTGTAGATTGATGAGGAAAAAAAATATTTAATACATTTTAGAATTAGGCTGTAACGTAAAACAAAATGTGGAAAAAGAGAAGGGGTCTGAATTCTTTCCAAATGCACTGTATACACACATAACCTATACAGTTGAAACAAATGTATTATTTTAATATTTATTTCTGTATCAATACTTTATTACTTGTAGCCTAACTGTTTAAAACCCAAACGAGATGCAATACTTTTTCTGTTGGAGTTCTGTTTGAAGTGCGTTTTGCCACAATACATGATTATTTGTCTCTCAAAAATAATCACCTTGCAATTATATTTCAAACTAAATCACGTCTGTCTTTTCACTAGCCCATGTCATGGTAAGATAAAAAAAATTATATATAGCTCCCTTTCACATTTCTGAAAATGTGTATATTGCATTTTGGAATTAAACTCTTCAATTGTGTTAATCCAAGTTCTCAGAATATATAAATGTCCTCAAAGAAAATACAGAACATATAGTTATTTATCTTCAGAATCAAGGAGGGAATCCATTAACTTTCGAATAGCCAAAGTATTTAAAAATAGGATTTCTCCATGGATAAAAATAATGAATCTACATATTGTAAGAGTCCCCAAGGCATTCCACTGCGATTTATAATAATATATGCCATGAAATATCTTAGCACAAGCAATAATATAATAAGCCTACCATGGAGAGTGTTTGTTTTGTGAAACTGGATGTTTTGTTTTTATCTGATGTGAAACTGATCAGGGAAGACTAATAGATGTTCTGAATCCAGTAATGTAGCCTAGTAATGAAACAGTATAATGTATCGCTGCTGAGAAACATCTTTCAAAAGGAAATTGTAATTTCTGCCATTATGAATTCATTGTTTTGATATAATTTTAAAGCTGTAATCTTCTTCTACAGCCCACTATAAATGATATTAACTACTTCCCCAATTTCAGTCATGCCACAAGGTATGGTCATTGTTTTTTATGACATTTAGATGCCTCATGATGACAGTGAAGAGTTAACACTTTTATACATATTTTCTTTGGACCCCAAAACATGTTCCTGATAGCCTGGGCAAGTTCCCCTCCCTGTCCTGCCCCCCGCTTTTTCCAGAGTCAGTGAACACATTAACTAGAAGACGCCTTCCCCTAAAATACGCTGGAAGGAAATCAATCAGCTCTGCTTCGTACAGCATTCTCTCTTATTCAGTCACATACACACATATCCACTTACAAAGAGTACAATAAAGCAATTATATAATTATACAATTATATTTACAACAGTATGCCCATAACTGGACATTGAAGATGATGTGTAGCAACCAGTACAGTGGCATATGTCAAGTTGTAACTCAATTGGCGGTTGAGATATGCACATTGGATTATGTTATTATGCTTCTTCCAAAATCCCTCCACCATATCATCCTCTCTCTTGTCTACTGCTGTGCCTTAACTAAATTAAGACCACTGGTTACATTGTGCAGAATGTTCTGGCATTGGCTATTCGTAACAATACCTGATACAGCCAACCAATGTTACAGCTATTGGACAATGTTGATTTAACAAAACAGACACAGTCTGCAACACTTTTTCAAACTGTCTGCACGCAAACCAAACAGCAAAAAGAGAATGTTATATACAGTTGCAGTAGACATAGTCAGCAATACACTTACTTACATACAACAGTCTTGTGCAGAAAAGGTCCAAGCTGATTACTCCCTGTGTTTCTTCAGCACCAACTCTTACAGGTAAACTACAGCAGAGCCATGTATTTAGAGAAATGGGACATTGAGGATTCTGCATTATGATGCATATACATGACACTACAACATTCTATGGCAGTCATGTTAGTGCCCGTTAACATTACATGGAGAATATTTAAAGTAACTGTCCAGTAAAATCCTCACTTTTAAAAGTTCATATTCTGTTAACTCATACCCAAATAATGGTGTTGACTCATCCTACACTCGTATTTGTGGCCAAATCGTAAATTGGATAAAAAACTGAAAGAAAACCCCTGGAAACACTGGACTGTTACTTTAAATAACCCTATCTAACTGTATGTCTAGAATTACAACAATTAAAAAAATTACAACTTTGCCCAACTCTCTAAATATATGGCTTTGGCCTACAGTACCTGTATTTTAATCCAGTATAGCCTACAGTACCTGTATTTTAATACAGTATAGCCTACAGTACCTGTATTTTAATCCAGTATAGCCTACAGTACCTGTATTTTAATACAGTATAGCCTACAGTACCTGTATTTTAATCCAGTATAGCCTACAGTACCTGTATTTTAATACAGTATAGCCCCAGGAGCTCATTGTCCTCGTGATGATGAATCGTCCTTATAATGTGTCGTCCTCGTGATGTGTCGTCCTCGTGATGTGTCGTCCTCGTGATGTATCGTCCTCGTGATGTGTCGTCCTCGTGATGTGTCGTCCTCGTGATGTGTCGTCCTCGTGATGTGTCGTCCTCGTGATGTGTCGTCCTCGTGATGTATCGTCCTCATGATGTATCGTCTCCAGGAGACAGCATCTCTCTCTGAAAATAGACAGACAGGAACACATTTCTAAAGCCAGCTTCCTCATTTTCATGAAAGTTTTCTGCAAATTCCACTCCTCTGTATGCTAATGACTTTCAGCCATTAATCAGAATTACATAAATGGAAATAACCATTGCAACTGTAATGTAATAACACTCTTATTTATATAACTGTACATTTTCTCACCTTGTTGCTGTAATCCTGAGGTACGGTAGTTTAAGATGCCTTTTGTAGTCTTGTATGTCCAATCATGTAACTACAATATTTGTTGAGACAATTAACAGGTGATCTAAATCTTTATTTCTGGTCTACAAACAACCTCGGCCCATACTTCACCTACTGTAGGCCTAAATGTGGGTGGTTTCAGGTTTGGAAACTGAGTAGTTGAACATGAACAATCAGCGCGTTAATGTACAGTTGAGGTGACAAAACCTGTAAAAATTGCCCAAATGGCAATTGAATGTCATGTTTCTCCTTAAATTATGAGGTAATTTGCAGTGTTCAGAGGACTCTGTTGCGAGGGGCGAGGCCTCACATTCATTCTCAGCACAGCCACTAATTTAATACCTTTTATGCACAGTTCTGGATTTATGTCCTGTGTCAATTCTCACATTAATCAAAGGAGATGGCTGGGATGCATCGCATCTGCTTTCTGCCATTACAGCCAGCCTTGTCAGACTGGGCTGGGCTCAGCACTGTGGCTGGGCAAGTCAGGGGTTTCACTGGGACTGGGCAAGGCAGTGGTTTCACCGGGACTGGGCAGGGCAGTGGTTTTACATGGACTGGTTCCACTGAGGCAGGTGGAACATACACTGAGTGTTTAGGGGGGGGAATAGTCTCCCTCCCACATTAACAATGTTCCCATAGCGCTGTTTCCCTAGATCTGGGATTTAATAGACTAGGGGAGAAATAGTTGGGTCTACTGGGACTACTGACTGCTCAATACCCCAACATTGTATCTACAGTACTAGCCTCATTCAGGCTGTATCTACTAGCCTCATTCAGGCTGTATCTACTAGCCTCATTCAGGCTGTATCTACTAGCCTCATTCAGGCTGTATCTACTAGCCTCATTCAGGCTGTATCTACTAACCTCATTCAGGCTGTATCTACTAGCCTCATTCAGGCTGTATCTACTAGCCTCATTCAGGCTGTATCTACTAGCCTCATTCAGGCTGTATCTACTAACCTCATTCAGGCTGTATCTACTAACCTCATTCAGGCTGTATCTACTAGCCTCATTCAAGCTGTATCTACTAGCCTCATTCAGGCTGTATCTACTAGCCTCATTCAGGCTGTATCTACTAGCCTCATTCAGGCTGTATCTACTAGCCTCATTCAGGCTGTATCTACTAACCTCATTCAGGCTGTATCTACTAGCCTCATTCAGGCTGTATCTACTAGCCTCATTCAGGCTGTATCTACTAGCCTCATTCAGGCTGTATCTACTAGCCTCATTCAGGCTGTATCTACTAGCCTCATTCAGGCTGTATCTACTAGCCTCATTCAGGCTGTATCTACTAGCCTCATTCTGGCTGTATCTACTAGCCTCATTCTGGCTGTATCTACTAGCCTCATTCTGGCTGTATCTACTAGCCTCATTCTGGCTGTATCTACTAGCCTCATTCTGGCTGTATCTACTAGCCTCATTCTGGCTGTATCTACTAGCCTCATTCAGGCTGTATCTACTAGCCTCATTCAGGCTGTATCTACTAGCCTCATTCAGGCTGTATCTACTAGCCTTATTCAGGACGAGAGATAACGTTCCCCAGGACGAGAGTTAACATTCCCCAGGACATCCATAAAAAGCTGCCCCATTGCCACTCACACTTATTTTACAGTTTGATTCTGATAAATCAATGCACATACTACCCATAATCCAAAGGTTTCTTACCTCCATATGAATCTACTACTTCACAACACTACTTGTACTCCTTGATTTTAAAGGGACAGTTTTATACCACTGAGATGAGCACGTCAAAGCAATCAAAGGTGTGAACAAAGTTGACGTTTATGCTGTAATAAAACAATTATAATCTCTTCAGGTCTGTCAAGCAGAATGGAGTGAACGTGTTGAGTAACGATGTACAAGCAACTTCAATGCACAGTGCACTTGTGTCTCACTAGGGTGTGTATGGTTCTGTCGCTCCCTTTCAGCTGCATTCCACAGGGTCACTGAAGCAAAGAGGTGTAAACAATTCAATATCAGGGAATAACAAAGAGCATAGTAACACAAAATACCAATCCTTCCTTCTGCAACTTTTATATGTTTCTTATTAATAAATAATATTCAATTGAATATTACACTGTTTTGATGAACTGTTGGAAGGGGAGAAGCTATGCTTGCATTGCACATGCTATCTACTATATGTGGTACTGAAAAGGACATAGACGCTTAGCTAAATTACATTTAAATCAATTGTATGTACAGAAGCTACATTGTGAATGTGATTTGTTTCTATAGACTAAAACTGAAGGTCTTTTTGAATTGTGTGAATTTTTGTAAAATAATTATTGCACAGTGCTATTTACATTATTCATGAACATACAGTAATATATAAGCAAATATCTCAATGGAACAGTATGGTTGGTCCTTTAGTTCCTTCTATGAAAGACAGTTTTTCCGACAGTTACATGACAGGACTCCGTTGCACTTGAGCAATCTGCTATTATGGAGACTTGATTTAAATGTAATTTCCCTGACAGAAAATTGTCTTTAATATTCATTGGATATCTAATTCAATTGTCACGTTCGTTGAGTGCAAAAGCTTGTCCTGGTCGACAATGGCAGTCTACAGTTGGTTATTCTATTAGTATGATAAAATACCGTTTTATTCCAGACCTATAGGAGGCCAAATAGAATGATGTTCTTATTGTGTTGGTATTTGGTCATGCATAAAATGACAGTATGATGGTTACAATAAGATTCTCTAAATGCTCATGAGGACTTACTTTGACCGAGTCATTCTTTCTTTAGAGAATACAGTTGTGTACGTGATAACTGAAAAGTAGACTAAATGAGAATGTATATCTCTTTATGAAGGCCATTATAAACCAGGTCGTTCAAGCCCTAGATGCTGATTGGCTGAAAGCCGTGGTATATGAGACAATATACCCCCTCTGGCCTTATTGCTTAATTATAACATTATAATTCCTAATGTCATTTATAAATGGCAGAATATCTCATCTCTGGGTGAAAATACAAGGACCATTAGTAAAAGGTTTTAAAAGGTTAAAAGGTTAATGAGACGGAGATTTCTAGCTAAGAGGTATAGTTGAAGTCGGAGGTTTACATACACCTTGGCCAAATACATTTAAACTCAGTTTTTCACAATTAATCGAAGTAAAAATCCCTGTTTTAGATCAGTTAGGATCTCCTCTTTATTTTAAGAATGTGAAATGTCAGAATAATAGTAGAGAGAATGATTTATTTCAGCTTTTATTTCTTTCATCACTTTCCCAGTGGGTCAGAAGTTTACATGCTACCAAATACTAATTGAGTGTATTGCCTTTAAATTGTTCAACTTGGGTCAAACGTTCCACAAGCTTCCCACAATAAGTTGGGTGAATGTTGGCCCATTCCTCCTGACAGAGCTGGTGAAACTGAGTCAGGTTTGTAGGCTTCCTTGCTCGCACACGCTTTTTAGTTTTGCCCACACATTTTCTATGGGATTGCGGTCAGGGCTTTGTGATGGCCACTCCAATACCTTGACTTCGTTGTCCTTAAGCCGTTTTGTCACAACTTTGGAAGTATGCTTGGGGTCATTGTCCATTTGGTAAGACCCATTTGTGACCAAGCTTTAACTTCCTGACTGATGTCTTGAGATGTTGCTTCAATATCCCTCCTGCAGCAAAGCACCCCCACAACATGATGCTGCCACCCCCGTGCTTCACGGTTATAATGGTGTTCTTCGGCTTTCAAGCCTCCCCCTTTTTCCTCCAAACATAACGATGGTCATTATGGTCAAACAGTTCTATTTTTGTTTCATCAGACCAGAGGACATTTCTCCAAAAAGTACGATCTTTGCCCCCATGTGCAGTTGCTAACCGTAGTCTGGCTTTGTTATGGCACTTGTGGAGCAGTAGCTTCTTTCTTGCTGAGCGGCCTTTCAGGTTATGTCGATATAGGACTCGTTTTACTGTGGATATAAATACTTTTGTACTTGTTTCCTCCAGCATCTTCACAAGGTCCTTTGCTGTTGTTCTGGGATTGATTTGCACTTTTCGCATCAAAGTTTATACTTGCGTACTATTGTTTGTACAGATGAACGTTGGTACCTTCAGGCGTTTGGAAATTGCTCCCAAGGATGAACCATTTTTTTTTCTCTGAGGTCTTGGCTGATTTAATTTGATTTCCCATGATGTTAAGCAAAGATGCACTGAGTTTGAAGGTAGGCCTTGACATACATCCACAGGTACACCTCCAATTGACTCAAATGATGTAAATTAGCCTATCAGAAGCTACTAAAGCCATGACATCATTTTATGGAATTTTCCAAGCTGTTTAAAGGCACAGTCAACTTAGTGTATGTAAACTTATGACCCACTGGAATTGTGATACAGTGAATTATAAGGGAAGTAATCTGTCTGTAAACAATTGTTGGAAAAATCACTTGTGTCATGCACAAAGTAAATGTCCCAACCGACTCACCAAAACTATAGTTTGTTAACAAGAAATCTTTTGAATATTTGAAAAACAAGTTTTAATGACTCCAACCTAAGTGTACGTAAACTTCCGATTTCAACTGTATCTGTAGCCCTTTTCTGCAGTCAAATGACTAGTGGTCTCATGGGTGGAATGTTATTAATATTTTAACAGACGGAAATGTAATGCATTTCAACTATACCTGACATGGTACAGGTATCTTTGTTTTTAAACCCAACTCAATGACTACCAAGAAACACTCTCTGTGACCCTAATTTAACCCGCTGCAGTAAAAGATTAAGAGGTGTCTTCTGAGAGGTGTCTTTCTCTAGTAGATTTGCAAATGACAAAGGCATTATTTGCAGTGATCTTTGTGTTCTTTGCATTAACCCTCTCTGCATGGACGTGGCTATATTTTGAACAGAAAATAAGTCCCTATTTGAAGTAGCAGGCGTATATTGCTCATTGAGGCTTTGTCATTATTATCTGAGAGATATAAGAAACATTTGTTATTGTTTGAACATGTATTTAACCTCTTTCTTTTGGTACTAAAAAATCTAAGCCCTGTCTAAGCTGACAGAGGATTATTTTGCTATTTGATTTAGAATTTTAGTACCTCTTGAAGTATCCAAAGCATATTTTACTTGGCCTTACTGCTATTAGCCCATACAAACGCATTGAATAACAGATTCACTACATGGAACAATAGATAGTCCCCCCCAAAATATAGATATATTTGTATACATATTTAACCCCTTATCTTTGGAACTAAACAGTTGATGTAGATTAAGGCAGCCCTCCACACCTCTCTGATTGAGAGGGGTTGGGTTAAATGCGGAAGACACAATTCAGTTGAATGCATTAAGTTGTACAGCTGACTAGGTATCCTCCTTTCCCTTTTCCATATATACTTCCATACATGTTTTCAAATGGTACCGGGGGACCTTCAGACAAGTCTTGTGAGGCCTGTGGGAGTCCTATATTAAAACAACAAACATGCATGTGTTCGTGAGAGTCTCACGCTACACTGGCAGATCGGCTGTACCGACTTCAGATAAGTCCCAAGAGTTAAATTTTGTGAGAAGACTGATTTTCGGGATGTCTCATGGTCTGATAAACACCTCTCTAGTTCTGTCACCTTTCACAACAGATGCGGAAGTGTGACATAGGCGGATGTGGTGGATTGAAACGCGTAGTGGATTGAGACGCATCCAATGCAAAAACTGATAGCTCTAGCTTAAACTGACAGATTTGGATGGGGATTTTTGTATTATGCTAGTTGGATATCCATGGGGGTTAAGTTATTGGCTATAGTTATTGGAGTATAGATTAGATAGCATGGTGGAGTAAGGTGTGGAGGAGAGAGTGGTCCTCTGCTTTTAATTGCATTCTTTGTTTCTCCCCAAGCCCCAAGCTGTAGGGAGGTATATATTTTACTGTGGCTTCTAGCAGTATAGAATTGATATTCCACTTTAAGAGAAACCAGATGCTGCAGAGAAACCTCTTCTCTGGGGTAATATTTACCTCACAATACCATCCTCATCTTCTCTGGGGTAATATTTACCTCACAATACCATTAACCTTCCAGGTCCTGCACTCAGGTCAGACAGTTTATACAGTGAGGGAAAAAAGTATTTGATCCCCTGCTGATTTTGTACGTTTGCCCACTGACAAAGAAATGATCAGTCTATAATTTTAATGGTAGGTTTATTTGAACAGTGAGAGACAGAATAACAACAAAAAAATCTAGAAAAACGCATGTGAAAAATGTTATAAATTGATTTGCATTTTAATGAGGGAAATAAGTATTTGACCCCTCTCAATCAGAAAGATTTCTGGCTCCCAGGTGTCTTTTATACAGGTAACGAGCTGAGATTAGGAGCACACTCTTAAAGGGAGTGCTCCTAATCTCAGTTTGTTACCTGTATAAAAGACACCTGTCCACAAAAGCAATCAGTCAATCAGATTCCAAACTCTCCACCATGGCCAAGACCAAAGAGCTCTCCAAGGATGTCAGGGACAAGATTGTAGACCTACACAAGGCTGGAATGGGCTACAAGACCATCGCCAAGCAGCTTGGTGAGAAGGTGACAACAGTTGGTGCGATTATTTGCAAATGGAAGAAACACAAAATAACTGTCAATCTCCCTCGGCCTGGGGCTCCATGCAAGATCTCACCTCAGGGAGTTGCAATGATCATGAGGAATCAGCCCAGAACTACACGGGAGGATCTTGTCAATGATCTCAAGGCAGCTGGGACCATAGTCACCAAGAAAACAATTGGTAACACACTACTCCGTGAAGGACTGAAATCCTGCAGCGCCCGCAAGGTCCCCCTGCTCAAGAAAGCACATATACATGCCCGTCTGAAGTTTGCCAATGCACATCTGAATGATTCAGAGGACCACTGGGTGAAAGTGTTGTGGTCAGATGAGACCAAAATGGAGCTCTTTGGCATCAACTCAACTCGCCGTGTTTAGAGGAGGAGGAATGCTGCCAATGACCCCAAGAACACCATCCCCACCGTCAAACATGGAGGTGGAAACATTATGCTTTGGGGGTGTTTTTCTGCTAAGAGGACAGGACAACTTCACCGCATCAAAGGGACGATGGACGGGGCCATGTACCGTCAAATCTTGGGTGAGAACCTCCTTCCCTCAGCCAGGGCATTGAAAATGGGTCGTGGATGGGTATTCCAGCATGACAATGACCCAAAACACACGGCCGAGGCAACAAAGGAGTGGCTCAAGAAGAAGCACATTAAGGTCCTGGAGTGGCCTAGCCAGTCTCCAGACCTTAATCCCATAGAAAATCTGTGGAGAGGGCTGAAGGTTCGAGTTGCCAAACGTCAGCCTCGAAACCTTAATGACTTGGAGAAGATCTGCAAAGAGGAGTGGGACAAAATCCCTCCTGAAATGTGTGCAAACCTGGAGGCCAACTACAAGAAACGTCTGACCTCTGTGATTGCCAACAAGGGTTTTTCCACCAAGTACTAAGTCATGTTTTGCAGAGGGGTCGAATACTTATTTCCCTCATTAAATTGCAAATCAATTTATAACATTTTTCACATGCCTTTTTCTGGATTCTTCTTTTGTTATTCTGTCTCTCACTGTTCAAATAAACCTACCATTAAAATTATAGACTGATCATTTCTTTGTCAGTGGGCAAACATACAAAATCAGCAGGGGATCAAATACTTTTTTCCCTCCCTGTACATAATAACCAGAGGCCAAACATACTGTATATTTTTACATTTGCAAAATTCTAATATCACTTCCCCTCAAGTTTTAGCTGGGGCACAGAGAATAACCAACTGGCCACCCAGAATAGAGAAGTTTAGTGCAGTGGTTTTTAAAAGAGAGAGATTGCACAGTATATTGTTTGTTTGGGTTATGATAATTAGATTTTAATGCACCAGTAACTGAGGCTAAGTAAATTGAATGGGCCAATCGTGATCGTTCGTCTTAAGAATGATGACTTTTGCCTAAGTAACTTCTTGTTAATTGCGTATACAGTAAAAAACAAATATTAACTTTGAGAAGTTCATGAGCTACTTGCAAAAATGTACATATAGACAAAACAACATAATTAGTCTATTCTGAAATAGTGTAGTAAACCAGGAAATTACCATTAGCAAAAAGACTTGAAACAAACAACCACACATGATTTGAAGTGACTAGTGATCCATTTATTAAAGTGTCCAGTGATTGGGTCTCGATGTAGGCAGCAGCCTCTCTGAGTTAGTGACTGCTGTTTAGCAGACTGATGGCCTTGAGATAGAAGCTGTTTCTCAATCTCTCGGTCACAGCGTTGATGCACCTGTACTGACCTCGCCTTCTGGATGATAGCGGTGTGAACAGGCAGTGGCTCGGGTGGCTGTTGTCCTTGATGATCTTTTTGGCCTTCCTGTGACATCGGGTGCTGGTGGTGTCATGGAGGGCAGGTAGTTTACCCCCCGGTGATGCGTTGTGCAGACCGCACCACCCTCTTGAGATCCTTGCGGTTGAGGGCGGTGCAGTTGCCGTACCAGGCTGTGATACAGCCCGACAGGATGCTCTCAATTGTGCATCTGTAAAAGTTTGTCAGGGTTTTGGGTGACAAGCCAAATTTCTTCAGCCTCCTGAGGTTGAAGAGGCCCTGTTGCGCCTTCTTCACCACACTGTCTGTGTGGGTGGACCATTTCAGTTTGTCTGTGATGTGTACGCCCAGGAACTTAAAGCCTTCCACCATCTCCACTGCTGTCCCTTCGATGTGGATAGGGGGGTGCTCCCCTCTGCTGTTTCCTGAAGTCCATGATCATCTCCTTTGTAGATGCAGTAAACATTACGTTTAAATGCCCTTCCTCGTCTCCTTCTTAAATCAGATTAGATGTGGGTTGTGTATGATATACTGTTGATAGCGATCTAATGCCTCTCCTTGCCTTAGTCATCACAAATGGATTCATATCTGCTCAATCTGGCTCGACACAACCAGCCAAGGATGCTCTCGGAGTACTCTCTTTGACATGCTGAACAATTAATCAAATGGCTACCTGGACTATTTACATTGACACCCCCCCACCCTTTATTTTTACACTGCTGCTACTCGCTGTTTATTATTTATGCATAGTCACTTTACCCCTACCTACATGTACAAATTACCTTGACTAACCTGTACCCCCGCACATTGACTCGGTACCAGTGGGTAGAGCTGCCGCTTTCAAGGTGCGGGACTCTAACCCGGGAAGCTTACAAGAAATTATGCTATGCCCTGTGATGAAACATCAAACAGGCAAAGCGTCAATACAGGGCTAAGATTGAATCATACTACACCGGCTCTGATGCTCGTCTTATGTGGCAGGGCTTGCAAACTATTACAGACTACAAAGGGAAGCACAGCCGAGAGCTGCCCAGTGACACGAGCCTACCAGACGAGCTAAATCACTCGCTTCGAGGCAAGCAACACTGAGGCATGCATGAGAGCATCAGCTGTTCCACACGACAGCACGCTCTCTGTAGCCGACGTGAGTAAGACCTTTAAACAAGTCAACATACACAAGGCTGCGGGGCCAGACGGATTACCAGGACGTGTGCTCCGGGCATGTGCTGACCAACTGGCAGGTGTCTTCACTGACATTTTCAACATGTCCCTGATTGAGTCTGTAATACCAACATGCTTCAAGCATACCACCATAGTCCCTGTGCCCAAGAACACAAAGGAAACCTGCCTAAACGACTACAGACCCGTAGCACTCACGCCCATAGCCATGAAGTGCTTTGAAAGGTTGGTAATGGCTCACATCAACAACATTATCCCAGAAACCCTAGACCCCCCTCCAATTTGCATACCGCCCAAACAGATCAACTGAAAATGCAATCTCTATTGCACTCCACACTGCCCTTTCCCACCTGGACAAAAGGAACACTTATGTGAGAATGCTATTCATTGACTACAGCTCAGCATTCAACACCATAGTACCCTCAAAGCTCATCACTAAGCTAAGAATCCTGGGACTAAACACCTCCCTCTGCAACTGGATCCTGGACTTCCTGACGGGCCGCCCCCAGGTGTTGAGGGTAGGTAGCAACACATCTGCACGCTGATCCTGAACACTGGAGCTCCACAGGGGTGCGTGCTCAGTCCCCTCCTGTACTCCCTGTTCACCCACGACTGCATGGCCAGGCACGACTCCAACACCATCATTAAGTTTGCAGATGACACAACAGCCTGATCACCGACAACGACAAGACAGCCTATAGGGAGGAGGTCAGAGACCTGGCCATGTGGTGCCAGGACAACAACCTCTCCCCAAAGTAACCAAGACTAAGGAGATGATTGTGGACTACAGGAAAAGGAGGACCGAGCACGCCCCCATTCTCATCGACGGGGCTGTAGTGGAGCAGGTTGAGAGTTTCAAGTTCCTTGGTGTCCACATCAACAACAAGCTAGAATGATCCAAACACACCAAGACAGTCGTGAAGAGGGCACGACAAAGCGTATTCCACCTCAGGAGACTAAAAAGATTTGGCATGGGTCCTGAGATCCTCAAAAGGTTCTACAGCTGCAACATCGAGAGCATCCTGACTGGTTGCATCACTGCCTGGTACGGCAATTGCTCCGCCTCTGACCGCAAGGCACTACAGAGGGTAGTGAGTACGGCCCAGTACCTCACTGGGGCTAAGCTGCCTGCCATCCAGGACCTCTACACCAGGCGGTGTCAGAGGAAGGCCCTAAAAATGGTCAAAGACCCCAGCCACCCCAGTTGTAGACTGTTCTCTCTACTACCGCATGGCAAGCGGTACCGGAGTGCCAAGTCTAGGACAAAAGGCTTCTCAACAGTTTTTACCCCCAATCCATAAGACTCCTGAACAGGTAATCAAATGGCTACCCAGACTTTTTACATTGTGCCCCCCCTCTGCTGCTACTTTCTGTTTATCATATATGCATAGTCACTTTAACTATACATTCACGTACATACTACCTCAATTGGACCGACCAACCAGTGCTCCCGCACATTGGCTAACCAGGCTATCTATCTGCATTGTGTCCCGGCACCCACCACCCGCCAACCCCTTTTTTACGCTACTGCTACTCTCTGTTCGTCATATATGCATAGTCACTTTAACCATAACTATATGTACATATACTACCTCAATCAGCCTGACTAACCGGTGTCTGTATGTAGCCTCGCTACTTTTATAGCCTCACTACGTTTATAGCCTCGCTACTGTATATAGCCTGTCTTTTTTTACTGTTGCTTTTATTTCTTTACTTACCTATTGTTCACCTAATACCTTTTTTTGCACTATTGGTTAGAGCCTGTAAGTAAGCATTTCACTGTAAGGTCTACACCTATTGTATTTGGCGCACGTGACAAATAAACTTTGATTAGATTTGGCCCCTTTATATAGCCTCGTTATTGTTATTTTATTGTTTTACTTTTTACTTCAGTTTATTTAGGAAATATTTTCTTAACTGTATTTCTTGAACTGCATTGTTGGTTAAGGGCTT
This sequence comes from Brachymystax lenok tsinlingensis, assembly GCA_030435695.1. Taxonomy (NCBI): domain Eukaryota; kingdom Metazoa; phylum Chordata; class Actinopteri; order Salmoniformes; family Salmonidae; genus Brachymystax; species Brachymystax lenok. The sequence goes on from CM059803.1 coordinate 34,461,144, forward strand.
GTAAGTAAACATTTCATGGTAAGGTCTACACCTGTTGTATTTGGCACATGGGGCAGCAGGTAGCCTAGTGGTTAGACCTTTGGACTTGTAACCGAAAGGTTGCAAGATCAAATCCCCGAGCTGAGAAGGTAAAAGTATTTTGTTCTGCCACTGAACAAGGCAGTTAACCCAATCTTCCTAGGCTGTCATTGAAAATAAGAAGTTGTTCTTAACTGACTTGCCTAATTAAATAAAGGTAAAAGAAAGTGTGACAAATTCGATCTTCATCTCATCTTGTAGTTGTGGTGTTCAGTGTTTAAACAGTACAGCTTACTGACCTCTGTTTAGTGTATAGTCTGTCAGGTTTCATTTAACTTCAATGGGTCTGCTTTGATTGATCTAATATTTTCCTACGGTTATCCCTTAGGGCAATGGTCACCTCAAACTCAAATTAAAATGGAAGATAGCAACATCTAATTAGAGGTAAATAAATGGTGCCAATCTTTAATTTGGGATTTACTTTGTTTTCCGTTGTTTATAGAGTACTTTGAGTGCCATGCAAAAATAAAAGTAATTGTTATTATTATTCTTGCCTAAAGACTTTCTGTAATCCGCATTAAAGTATTCGATGAATGTACACATTGTCTACACTGTGTACTTTCAAGACATTCAGATCCCCTGGCGCACTGACTGACTCCTCTAAATAGCAGACTCCTTATCCATTGGAGCATAGGGGGCATTTAGAATGCCCTTCCTGCTTAGAGAGCCACAACATTCCACCTGAGCCTTTTGACATGGTCACAAACAGCCAGCCAGCCAGCCACTCTGGGGTTGTGTACAGGTGTTATGTTCTATCTCAAGGCCCTGCTCCTTTTATCAGCATGTTCACTGGTGTCCTCTTGATCATCAGCCTGTTCCCCCATGCTCCTCTTGTTTCGTTGACCTCTCCTGGACTTCCTCTTCCTTACCCTTTTATTTGTCCTTGGCCCACCTCTTCCACTTATCCACCTCTGGCGTCCTGACAAGCCAGCACTCACACCTCCTATACCTTTCCATTTAGCTGGTGTCCATTTCTCTGCTCTTTCCTTTTTACCTTCACTACTCTCTCTCTTCCTTCTCTGTCTCTCTGTCTCTCTGTCTCTCTCTCTCTGTCTCTCTCTCTCTCTCTCTGTCTCTCTGTCTCTCTGTCTCTCTCTCTGTCTCTCTGTGCATTTCTGTGCATCCTTGACAATCACTAATCACTAGCTCCCGAGTGGCACAGTGGTCTAAGGCACTGCATCTCAGTGCTAGAGGCATCATTACAGACCCTGGTTTGATCCCGTGCTGTATCACAACTGCCGTGATTGGGAGTCCCAATGGGTGGTGCGCAATTGGCCCAGTGTCGTCCGGGTTAGGGGAGGGTTTGGCCGGGGAAGGCCGTCATCGTAAATAAGAATTTGTTCATAACTGACTTGCCTCGTTAAACAAAGGTCAAATAAAATAATCAATATCAAAAAACCTGCAGATAACTTGACCCCCCCAAAAGGATCTTACTGTTGAGAGTTAGAATTGTAGAATACACAAGATGCATGTTTGAAATTTTGTTCTGCATCAGAAATGTTTCTCTTTTTACGTCAATCACTGACAGTCACTCAAATAGCCATGTAAGCTACCAGTCTCACTCAGATATCATTAACATGGAATAAGTATTGGCAAAATGTGTAGAATTGCAGGAAACTTGCTTTAAAACAAAAAAAATTTAAGTAAGCATTTCAGTTAGTTCACACCTGTTGTTTACGAAGCATTTGATGAAAACAATTTGATTTGATTCTACCCCATTGCCAAATGGCTAGAATTGCTGTAAATTAGCTGTTTGCTCAACCACATCTTGCTTAGGGCCCCCACAAAGCTCCAGCCGGCCCTGCATATTGCCCTCTCAAGATGGTCTCAATTCGGTTCACTTCAGGGACTCTTTTAAGGGGTCTGGGTTCCTTTGGAGTGTTCACACTGCACAAAAAAAATCGCAGAAATTGGCTGAAAGGGAGCAGGTGTGAAAACACCCTAAGAATGTAGTTATCCACAATATCCATCCGTCAAAACTCTTCTGGAGACCTTTTCTCTTTGTCATTAGATTCCAGTTGAGTGTCTGTTACCAGTTCCTCAATATTTACTTCAAACCCATAATCATTTTGAAAAGAGTTAGCCTTCTTTAGACAGAGCAAAATCATGAGTTTATGAAAGCAAGGAATGAACCTCAGTTGTGCTGAGGGAAGTAACATACTTATACTGTAACTTATGACATCATGAGCTTTAGCGCTCGGCTATGCAGACCAAAGGCTCTGGGTATGATGGTAGAACATTCCAGATTAAATATTAAAAGGTAAAGAACAAAAACCTCAAATGATCATCCTCTGAATAAAGTTCCATAAAAATGTTATCTGTTTCAGCCAGACTGTCAGTGACTTGTCTGTATAATTTTTATATTCTTGATTGTATATCCATATCTTGGGGATATTTTTGGTAATATATGTAGATTGTCCTTGGTCTGAAATAGTGTGTTGGTCCCGGTCTAGTCTGACAGCGATGCTGCAGTCTCTCAGTCCCTCGCCCTGGGCTTGAAGCCAATAGACGCAGTCGGCTTGGGTTGCATTTCCCTTTTTAAACAGAGGTACCTTGAAGGGCAAGGCTAAAAGCCATACAAATATGGTACAACTGCCTGTATTGTGTCTGTTCATTATTTATCATGAGAGCTCTGCACACTAAAATCATTTCATCCATAATGAGGTACGGACACTTTATTCAAAACCCCTGAGATGCAGATATTAAGCCCCAGTGCAGGTGATATAATGGAATGGTTAGCTATGTATTCCCCTCTAGCGTTGGAAGGTTTATTAAGACTGGTGTACACCTGAACAAGCATACCTTATAAACGGGCAAGCATATTTCTAAAACTGGTATTAATCTGATATTTTGAGACAAAACAGCTCTGAAACAAAATGATGAACCAGTCTGTAAGTTAAGTAGATGGAGGATGAGGAAGAGGAGGGGGGGAGGAAGGGGGATTATGAAATCTTGTGGATGCATTATTGCTTTTGTTAGAAAATGAAAACACCCATTGAAATGGACATATTTTTTATTATTTTTGTGTTATTGTTTGTAATTAGTCTTCGCCGTTTGTGTTCCCTGTAGAGTGACGTTTACAATGGAATGTTGTGCCCGTCCAAGGCCTGCCATACAGCAGACATTGGAATGTAGAGGTACACACGTCATAGTCATGCTTTGTGTGGCTGAGGATGCCGTGCTTCAGAGCTTCAGGTGGAAGATTCAGGTTTATATTAAGGATATATACAGTACAGCACACGACAGTATGTGTAGTGAATGACGGCATGAGAAAGACATACAGTGTGTCATCAGTAAACTGATTGACCTTTTCATACATGATGACACACTGTACGGTACGTCTTCTTATGACATCATTCACTACAACCACTGTTGTTATATACAGTTTTCCATCCTTGTCACATGTGGTAACTCTTTATTTCAGAGGCCTTCAGTTGATCCCTCTGGGGAGGAATAACACTATCTCTCTGTGCTACTATGTGGAATCCCAGGAGTGGAATAACACATTCTCTCTGTGGTTCTATGTGGAATTTGTGTATATTCTGCAGTGGCAATACAGAATGTTCTTCCTTAAATTAGATCTAGCTTCACTTAATAAAGGATCCTGAATGAGATCTAGCTTCACTCATTTTAATAAAGGATCCTGAATGAGATCTAGCTTCACAGTTTTTAATAAAGGGTCCTGCATATAGTGCTCAGCTAATGAAGACCTTTGACCTAATTATCTAGTTTGTAGCGTCAACACCTCAATGAGCAGCATATCAAGATGGCTTATTGAATGTAAACAGTGTCTATTCGCTTAAGGGAACCATTTAGCTAAACCTGTGAAAAAGAGGAGAAGTTTGTTTTGAATGAATTTCCTTCAGGCTGTTTTGTTAACTCACTTAACGGTGCAGTTCAGTATTTGTATTCCTTTCTCACTGAGAAAACTGAAAGGTTTTTCTTCACTTTATCTCCGTCAATACAGTGCTGGATGTAATCTATTTTCTGAGGATAATGGTAAGTCATTTATATTGGTCCAGAGATTCAATAACCCATCAGTCAACATTCTCATACAGTATCACTCTGCATGTATGTCTTGCACTCCCACGTTAGTCACCTTGTCATGTTTACATTTACAGTCATTTAGCAGACACTCTTATCCAGAGCGACTTACAGAAGCAAATGCCTTGCTCAAGGGCACATCAATAGATTGTTGACCTAGTCGGCTTGAGAATTCAAACCTTCAGTTACTGGTTCAACTCTTAACCCCGCTAGGCTCCCTGCCGCCTGTCATGTCTACAGAGTATTGTGAAGGGTACCTATCGTGGCTGATGATTTTCAATGGACCACTGTGTTCTAAGGAAGATTATTTATCTCAAGGGGATAAGGCTTTCTAATTGATTTGAGTGAATCAAGACCTTACAGTGCATTCGAAAAGTATTCCGACCCCTTGACTTTTTCCACATTTTGTTACGTTACAGCCTTATTCTAAAATGGATAAAATCGTTTTTCCCCCTCATAAATCTACACACAATACCCTATAAAGACAAAATATAAACAGGTTTTTAGAAATGTTTGCAAATTGATAAATAAAAAACATATTACATTTACATAAATATTCAGACCCTTTACTCAGTACTTTGTTGAAGCACCATTGGCAGTGATTACAGCCTTGAGTCTTCTTGGGTATGATGCTACAAGCTTGGCCCACATGTATTTGGGGAGTTTCTCCCGTTCTTCTCTGTAGATCCTCTCAAACTCTGTCAGGTCGGATGGGGAGCATCGCTGCTCAGCTATTTTTAGGTCTCTCCAGAGATGTTCGACTCCGGGCTTTGGCTGGGCCACTCAAGGACATTCAGAGACTTGTCCAGAAGCCACTCCTGCATTGTCTTGGCTGTGTGCTTAGGGTTGTGGTCCTGTTTGAAGGTGAACCTTCACCTCGGTCTGAGGTCCTCTTGGAGTTCAATCTTGGTTTCATCAGACCAGAGAATCTTGTTTCTCATGGTCTGAGAGTCCTTTAGGTGCATTTTGGTAAACTCCAAGGGGCCTGTCATGTGCCTTTTACTGAGGAGTGGCATCCGTCTGTCCACTCAAGCATAAAGGCCTGATTGGTTGAGCGCTGCAGAGATGGCTGTCCATCAAGGAGTTGGGGAAGGGTACCAGAAATGTCTTGGTACCCTTCCCCAGATCTGTGTTTCAACACAATCTATGGACAATTTCTTTGACCTCATGGCTTGGTTTTTGCTCTTTTATTTTACCTTTATTTAACTTGGCAAGTCAGTAAAGGACAAATTGTTATGTACAATGACGGCCTAGGAACAGTGGGTTACCTGCCTTGTTCAGGGGCAAAACGACAGATTTTTACCTTGTCAGCTCAGGGATTCGATCTTGCAACCTTTCAGTTACTAGTCCAACGCTCTAACCACTTGGCTACTTGCCGCCCCCCTCTGACTTACTCTGTCAACTGTGGAACCTTTTATAAACAGGTGTGTGCTTTTCCAAATCCTCTCCAATCAATTGATGTGAAAATGGGGTCGTGAAAGAAACTCTGTGCTTGGTTCATAGAACAAGGGTTACATCATTAACCTTTGTTAGCTGCTAGATGCGGTTTTAGTAAACAGAGCGGTTTCTGTTTTATTCCTACAAATGTGGCTCTACCTTCTGTAAGGTTTAAGCTACAAAATATTCTGACCCCATCACTGAAAGATAAGACTTATATAAACATACACATGTCTTCTGTACCCTCTACAATCCTCACGAGCAGGACTCATTAGAACAGAGTGGACAAGACCAGGTACAAATTAGACTGAGGGAAAAAGAACATCATCAATGATGAAAGTCTTTTCTACACAGAAGATCATACAAAATTATTGCCTGATGATCTTCTGATTACTTCCGGCGCCGACAGAGATGGCAGCCTCGCTTCACGTTCTCAGGAAACCATGCAGTATTTTGTTTTTTTATGTATTATTTCTTACATTGTTACCCCGGGAAATATTAAGTTTTATTACATACAACCGGGAGGAACTATTGGATATAAGAGCAACGTCAACTTACCAACATTACGACCAGGAATACGACTTTCCCAAAGAGGATTCTCTGTTTGTTACCCCAGCCAGGACAATAGAATGGATAGCACGCGGCGACTCAAAACGGCGGCGCCAGAGAAGAGGGAAACGGGCCGGTCTTTTGGTCAAGCTACGTCGACGGGCGCATCGTGCACCTCTCCCGAGTATTTTAATCGCCAATATACAGTCTCTTGACAACAAAGTAGACAAAATCAGATCAAGGGTTGCCTTTCAGAGAGACATCCGAGACTGCAACGTTCTTTGCTTCACGGAAACATGGCTCACTCAGGACACGTTATCTGAGTCGGTACAGCCACCTGGTTTCTCCATGCATCGAGCACGTGGACTGGGATATGTTCCGAATAGCATCTGACAACAACATTGATGTATAAGCTGATTCGGTGAGCGAGTTTATTAGCAAGTGCATTGGTGATGTTGTACCCATAGCAAATATTAAAACCTTCCCCAACCAGAAACCATGGATTGATGGCAGCATTCAAAGAAACTGAAAGCGAACCACTGCTTTTAACCAGGGTAAGGCTACCGGAAACATGACTGAATACAAACAGTGCAGCTATTCCCTCCGCAAGGCAATCAAACAAGCTAAGCGTCAATATAGAGACAAAGTAGAGTCACAATTCAACGGCTCAGACACAAGAGGAATGTGGCAGGGTCTACAGTCAATCACAGACTACAAAAAGAAAACCAGCCCCGTCGCGGACCATGACGTCCTGCTCCCAGACAAACTAAACAACTTCTTTGCTCGCTTTGAGGACAATACAGTGCCACCGACACGGCCCGCTACCAAAACCTGCGGGCTCTCCTTCACCGCAGCCAATGTGAGAAAAACATTTAAATGTGTTAACCCTCGCAAGGCTGCCGGCCCAGATGGCATCCCTGGCCGTGTCCTCAGAGCATGCGCAGACCAGCTGGCTGGTGTGTTTACGGACATATTCAATCAGTCCCTATCCCAGTCTGCTGTTCCCACATGCTTCAAGAGGGCCACCATTGTTCCTGTTCCCAAGAAAGCTAAGGTGACTGAGCTAAATGACTATCGCCCGTAGCACTCACTTCCGCCATCATGAAGTGCTTTGAGAGATTAGTCAAGGATCATATCACCTCCATCCTGCCAGACACCCTGGACCCACTACAATTTGCTTACCGTCCCAATAGGTCCACAGACGACGCAATCGCAATCACACTGCATACTGCCCTAACCCATCTGGACAAGAGGAATACCTATGTAAGAATGCTGTTCATCGACTACAGCTCAGCATTTAACACCATAGTTCCCTCCAAGCTCGTCATTAAGCTCGAGACCCTGGGTCTCGACCCAGCCCTGTGCAACTGGGTCCTGGACTTCCTGACGGGCCGGTCCCAGGTGGTGAGGGTAGGAAACAACATCTCCACCCCGCTGATCCTCAACACTGGGGCCCCACAAGGGTGCGTTCTCAGCCCTCTCCTGTACTCCCTGTTTACCCATGACTGCGTGGCCAAGCACGCATCCAACTCAATCATCAAGTTTGCTGACGACACTACAGTGGTAGGCTTGATTACCAACAACAACGAGACGGCCTACAGAGAGGAGGTGAGGGCCCTCGGAGTGTGGTGTCAGGAAAATACCTCTCACTCAATGTCAGCAAAACAAAGGAGATGATATTGGACTTCAGGAAACAGGAGAGGGAGCACCCCCCTATCCACATCGAGGGGACAGTAGTGGAGAAGGTGGAAAGTTTTAAGTTCCTTGGCGTATACATCACGGACAAACTGAATTGGTCCACCCACACAGACAGCGTGGTGAAGAAGGCGCAACAGCGCCTCTTCAACCTCAGGAGGCTGAAGAAATTCGGCTTGTCACCAAAATCACTCACAAACTTTTACAGATGCACAATTGAGAGCATCCTGTTGGGCTGTATCACCGCCTGGTACGGCAACTGCTCCGTCCACAACCGTAAGGCTCTCCAGAGGGTAGTGAGGACTGCACAGCGCATCACCGGGGGTAAACTACCTGCCCTCCAGGACACCTACACCACCCGATGTCACAGAAAGGCCAAAAGATCATCAAGGACAACAACCACCCGAGCCACTGCCTGTTCACCCCGCTTATCATCCAGAAGGCGAGGTCAGTACAGGTGCATCAAAGCTGGGACCGAGAGACTAAAAACAGCTTCTACCTCAAGGCCATCAGACTGTTAAACAGCCATCACTAACATTGAGTGGCTGCGGCCAACATACTGACTTAAATCTCTAGCCACTTTAAACATAGGAATTGGATGTAACAAATGTATCACTAGCCACTTTAAACAATTTTGTATATAATGTTTACGTATCCGACATACTCATATCAAATGTATACACTGTACTCTAAACCATCTACTGTATCTTGCCTATGCCGTTCGGCCATCGACCCAAATCTCTAGCCACTTTAATAATTATAATTGGATGAAATAAGGTATCACTAGCCACTTTAAACAATGCCATTTATATAATGTTTACATATCCTACATTACTCATCTCATATATATGTGTATATACTGTATTCCATACCATCTACTGCATCTTGCCTATGCCGGTCAGCCATCGCTCATCCATATATTTATATGTACATACTCGTATTCATTCCTTTACTCTTGTGTGTATAAGGTAGTTGTTGTGAATGTGTTAGATTACTTGTTAGATACTACTGCATGGTTGGAACTAGAAGCACAAGCATTTCGCTACACTCGCATAAACATCTGCTAACCATGTGTATGTGACAAATAAAATTTGATTTGATTTGATTTGACTTCCCAAGACCAGTCTTCCTTTAGATTCATACCATTCCGTACCATTCCGTACAGTGTGTTTTGTCATTTCGTTACTCTGCTCCATCCATTATTATGAGCTGTCCTCCCCTTTAGCAGCCTCCACTGACGTGCAACATATGGCACTGTTATTAGACATGAAAACAGCCTTTGGGCTGGATACACGGATCATGGACAAAACCTCTCCTTCAAGCAGCCATATCATGCCTTGATTGTAAAGAGACAGGCATAAAGCGATGCAGTGTCTGTAGTGCTAATGGTGTTTCATCTGAAAAGCGTTGTTGTACTGCATTCACATGGCTGCCAAGCATTTTGGGTAGCCATAGAAATAATTGCTGATCTTAAAAGACATGTTCTAAATTAATTTTGTGAAGCATTTACCAGTAGGGCTGTTTAAAAAAAGAAGAGTTAAGTCTTTTTACATTGTTTGGTTCACTCCTCTCTACTCAATCTACCATGTTAACTACTAACAACCATCCCTTAAATATTCCCTTAAATATTCCCTTGTTATAATTGCAATGGATTGCAATTATGCAGTATAGCTTTCATAGCATGATATCAATGAGCATTAACATTCGTAGCACACAGAGAGACATTTATGTTAATGACCATCTTTCTACAGATCTATGTATATTGTTGAACCCAAAGCCATCTGCAGATATCATTCCTTTCCATCATTTTGATGTTTTCCAATGCGGAGATTAGAGGCTGGGGTTGATGTAGATTGGTCCAGGGAGCGCAGAGCCCCTTAAGGGCTATTGAAGAAAGGGGAGCAGGGAATGCAACAATAGGCAGCATCTTCCCATTAGAAGCAGGCAGCAGGCAGGATTTGAGCTTTTTTATGGGCTTTCTGAGAATTATTCTTCCGGGTATGGGCTGGTCGCTTTGTTTCCTCGCTAACTTGCAACCAGGTAAAACGTTGCTCACATTCATCTATTTTTTTAATTTAAAAGGGAAAACAGTTAGCTGTGGAATTTATTAGGATCAGACCTAAGATGGATTTGAATGATTCTGCAGTAAAAAAATATATACTGTGGTTTCTTATACTTCATAAAGTCCCATTTGCTTATGATAGATTACTTGTATAATAAGATGTGTGAGTCTCGCTGTGACCATGTAGATTCTGTCCTGAATAAAGATATACAGTTTTCATGTACAGTATTGGCATACTTAACCAAATGCCAGTACTAATTCTACTAATATTACTAAACAACCATCTCCTCTGCAGCTCTCCCTTTACAGTGTAATTACAACTACTCAGATGGTAGTAAATGGCTGAAGCTCCTAAGCATGATTATGGTGTGTTGAAATAACAACATAATGAGGCACCAAAAAAAAGGTTTCAATTGGTGCCAGTCTAAAGGGCTTGGTTGGTTTACAAATGTCCCCAGTCCCAAGTAACTCCATTAGCTTTCCTATCAATTGTAGAGTAATCTTTCTCAGCACTCTGTTTCCCCCTGCAGTTATCCAGCACTGAATTCAACTGTAGAAAAAAGGGTTCCAAAAGGGTTCTTCGGCCGTCCTCATAGGAGAACCCTTTTTGGTTCCAGGTAGAACCCTTTTTGGAAAGGATTCTACATGGGACCCAAAATAGTTCTACCTGGAACCAAAAGGGTTGGACCTGGAACCAAAACGGCTCCTTTAAAAGGGTTATCCTATGGGGACAGCCGAAGAACAATTTTAGGCTCTAGATAGCATCTTTTTTTCTAAGACTATGCCTTTAGGAGTCCATCAGTAGCTTAACATGTCAGCAGTAAATCAAATATGTTTGTGAGGCAGTGTTCCTATATTATTTTTATTTGTGCATTTTATGGTTGTATGCATCCTACAGTATTAGACTTTTGTATCAATATTTTCTGAATCAATATGCTACTGTTACAGTGATTGGTTGTTAAGGTATGCAGATCCAAATATGTTCATGCTTGTTATTGTACCTGCAGAATATTGTCAAATGGGCAACCTGTTGAGAATATTAGTGTGTTATGTACTGTAGTACCACTGTGTGGTCTGATTGTTGTTACATACTGTAGTACCACTGTGTGGTCTGATTGTTGTTACATACTGTAGTACCACTATGTGGTCTGATTGTTGTTACATACTGTAGTACCACTGTGTGGTCTGATTGCTGATACATACTGTATTACCACTGTGTGGTCTGATTGTTGTTACATACTGTAGTACCACTATGTGGTCTGATTGTTGTTACATACTGTAGTACCACTGTGTGGTCTGATTGCTGATACATACTGTATTACCACTGTGTGGTCTGATTGTTGTTACATACTGTAGTACCACTATGTGGTCTGATTGTTGTTACATACTGTAGTACCACTGTGTGGTCTGATTGTTGTTACATACTGTAGTACCACTATGTGGTCTGATTGTTGTTACATACTGTAGTACCACTATGTGGTCTGATTGTTGTTACATACTGTAGTACCACTGTGTGATCTGATTGTTGTTACATACTTTCTCAAGTTCTGTAATGTGGCAGAAATTCCTTTGTTCTCCCTATGAAACCCTCTGTGTATACTGCAGGGCCCTGAGGGAGAGAGTAACCCCCCGGAATTTATGACGTGCGATAGAGAACCTGGGTGTAAGGGAGGGGGATGGAGGGAGAGAGAGGGGGATGGTGCTCTCTATCCCCAAAGAGGGCCAACGTCATGACACTGTAGTACCACTGTGTGGTCTGATTGTTGTTACATACTGTAGTACCACTATGTGGTCTGATTGTTGTTACATACTCTAGTACCACTATGTGGTCTGATTGTTGTTACGTACTGTAGTACCACTGTGTGGTCTGATTGTTGTTACATACTGTAGTACCACTGTGTGGTCTGATTGTTGTTACATACTGTAGTACCACTATGTGGTCTGATTGTTGTTACATACTGTAGTACCACTGTGTGGTCTGATTGTTGTTACATACTGTAGTACCACTATGTGGTCTGATTGTTGTTACATACTGTAGTACCACTATGTGGTCTGATTGTTGTTACATACTGTAGTACCACTGTGTGGTCTGATTGTTGTTACGTATTATAGTACCACTATGTGGTCTGATTGTTGTTAACATACTGTAGTACCACTGTGTGGTCTGATTGTTGTTACATACTGTAGTACCACTGTGTGGTCTGATTGTTGTTACATACTGTAGTACCACTATGTGGTCTGATTGTTGTTACATACTGTAGTACCACTGTGTGGTCTGATTGTTGTTACGTATTATAGTACCACTATGTGGTCTGATTGTTGTTACATACTGTAGTACCACTGTGTGGTCTGATTGTTGTTACATACTGTAGTACCACTGTGTGGTCTGATTGTTGTTACATACTGTAGTACCACTGTGTGGTCTGATTGTTGTTACATACTGTAGTACCACTGTGTGGTCTGATTGTTGTTACATACTGTAGTACCACTGTGTGGTCTGATTGTTGTTACATACTGTAGTACCACTGTGTGGTCTGATTGTTGTTACATACTGTAGTACCACTGTGTGGTCTGATTGTTGTTACATACTGTAGTACCACTGTGTGGTCTGATTGTTGTTACATACTGTAGTACCACTGTGTGGTCTGATTGTTGTTACATACTGTAGTACCACTGTGTGGTCTGATTGTTGTTACATACTGTAGTACCACTGTGTGGTCTGATTGTTGTTACATACTGTAGTACCACTGTGTGGTCTGATTGTTGTTACATACTGTAGTACCACTATGTGGTCTGATTGTTGTTACATACTGTAGTACCACTGTGTGGTCTGATTGTTGTTACATACTGTAGTACCACTGTGTGGTCTGATTGTTGTTACATACTGTAGTACCACTGTGTGGTCTGATTGTTGTTACATACTGTAGTACCACTGTGTGGTCTGATTGTTGTTACATACTGTAGTACCACTGTGTGGTCTGATTGTTGTTACATACTGTAGTACCACTGTGTGGTCTGGATTGTTGTTACATACTGTAGTACCACTATGTGGTCTGATTGTTGTTACATACTGTAGTACCACTGTGTGGTCTGATTGTTGTTACATACTGTAGTACCACTGTGTGGTCTGATTTTTGCTGCTCCAAAGTGCTGACAGTGCCATATGTGTCTTACTGTATAGACTGTTGTATGGCTGGCCGAACCCTCCCTTAACCCGGACGACGCTGGGCCAATTGTGCGCCGCCTCATGGGTCTCCCGGTCTCGGCCAGCAGCGAGAAAGCCTGGGATCGAACCATTATATGTAGTGACGCAGCTAGCAATGCGATGCAGTGCATTAGACTGAGGTGCCACTCGGGAGGCCCAACAAACTGTATGTTGATAAGCAACTACTTGCTAAGGTTAGGGTTAGGTTTATAGTAAGGGTTAGGGTATGGGTTAAGGTTAGGGTTAGGGTTAGTCTACAGTATGTTGAAATGTGGTTGACAGTTATTGACCATCTATCCAAATAAAGTGTTACCGGGGTTTGTAGTGTTTGTCTCAGACAGCAGCCCCCTTCCCTGTTGGTGCACAGCTTCTCTATGTACAGTAGGGTAGTCCTTACTGTAATGGGACAGCTTCTCTATGTACAGTAGGGTAGTCCTTACTGTAATGGGACAGCTTCTCTATGTACAGTAGGGCAGTCCTTACTGTAATGGGACAGCTTCTCTATGTACAGTAGGGCAGTCCTTACTGTAATGGGACAGCTTCTCTATGTACAGTAGGGCAGTCCTTACTGTAATGGGACAGCTTCTCTATGTACAGTAGGGTAGTCCTTACTGTAATGGGACAGCTTCTCTATGTACAGTAGGGTAGTCCTTACTGTAATGGGACAGCTTCTCTATGTACAGTAGGGCAGTCCTTACTGTAATGGGACAGCTTCTCTATGTTGGGTAGGCCTTACTGTAATGGGACAGCTTCTCTATGTACAGTAGGGCAGTCTTACTGTAATGGGACAGCTTCTCTATGTTGGGTAGGCCTTACTGTAATGGGACAGCTTCTCTATGTAGGGTTGTCCTTGCTGTAATGGGACAGCTTCTCTATGTTGGGTAGGCCTTCCTGTAATGGGACAGCTTCTCTATGTAGGGTAGTCCTTACTGTAATGGGACAGCTTCTCTATGTACAGTAGGGTAGTCCTTACTGTAATAGGACAGCTTCTCTATGTTGGGTAGGCCTTACTGTAATGGGACAGCTTCTCTGTGTAGGGTTGTCCTTACTGTAATGGGACAACTTCTCCTTGTAGGGTAGTCCTTACTGTACTGGGACAGCTTCTCTATGTAGGGTAGGCCTTACTGTAATGGGGCAGCGTCTCTATGTAGGGTAGGCTTTACTGTAATGGGACAGCTTCTCTATGTAGGGTAGACCTTACTGTAATGGGACAGTTTGCTGATAAGACATCAGGTGGCATATTCCTCCAATACACTGCAATGGCCATGATGAATGTGGGAAATGTCTCCACCACACCTGACTGGCTTCTGACACCCCTCCACTTTTATTTATTTTCAGCAGTTGCTCAGCACCAGTGATCTATGGAACGAACTATGCCAATCAGAGGCCAGATGGTGTACTTTATGAGGCAACCACCAGCAACTTGTTTGCCTGTGTGTGCATGATAGCATGTGCTTAGAGAAAGTGGGAAAAGGTGTGTGTGTGTTCAGTGAGACTGAAGAGAGACAGAAATATTTTTCTTAACTGCTCTGGCGTGATCATTCTCAGTCATGATAAGGGATGGATTGAAATGTATAGAATGGTTACCTTAAGGAGAATGGGGGAGGGTCATGCTTTTTCCATTTCAGTCAAGGGGAGGGTTTAGTATTGTTTAATCTAGTCCAGGGGAGGCTCATGTCATTTGTAATTGATGAAATGTCAATATTTCTCTGTTTTAGAATTAGTTGCCTATTAGGCTATACATCGATGTGTGCCCGATGCTGCCCCTCATCTCTGATTCTCCGCTGGGCGCACAATATCAAGAGTGCCTATAGGCTATTTAGTGTGGTCTCAATCAAATGATCCATAGCCTATAGGCTATTTAGTGTGGTCTCAATCAAATGATCCATAGCCTATAGGCTATTTAGAGTGGTCTCAATCAAATGATCCATAGCCTATAGGCTATTTAGTGTGGTCTCAATCAAATGATCCATAGCCTATAGGCTATTTAGTGTGGTCTCAATCAAATGATCCATAGCCTATAGGCTATTTAGTGTGGTCTCAATCAAATGATCCATAGCCTATAAGCTATTTAGTGTGGTCTCAATCAAATGATCCATAGCCTATAGGCTATTTAGTGTGGTCTCAATCAAATGATCCATAGCCTATAGGCTGTAGGCTAGGCTATATGAAGTGCATGCTCGGAGAAGCTGCTGGGATGGTGTAAATAAAACTAAGCTGCATTACACACTGCAATGCGCTCTAAAAAGAGAAGGTTCCTGGAGAATCCTTTAAGGGTTCTTCAAATTGAAACTGTTGGGGAACCCCTATAACACCTTTCAATGGGTCCTCGAAGAACCTTTTGAAGAACCTTTTGGGGTAAATGTTTTAACTACCCCCCTCCCCAATTATTATTAATAATAATATGCGTAGCAATAACACAACATTTTAGTTCTCAGTGTGTATTATGATTTTAGGGGCAAAGCAGAATAAAAAGGTCCCAATATAAGGTAAACTCCCAGCAGAGCCCTAAGTCCAATGGATATATCCTCTGGCGCGTTGATGTTAATATGTTGGTGTCCTCCGTATCCATAGCCAGTATGATTTAGCAGTGCATGGTGATCAAACAGGTTTCCTGTTATATTTATCAGAGGTGTAGTGAGGGTGATGTCTGTGAATCCCAAAAATAGTAATTATACAGATGATTAACAAAACATGCACACAACAGTATTCATACCTTGGTTTTTGTGGTAAATATGAATGAAAAAAACTATATTATGGACATACCTTGGCCATAATGTAGAGGCCTGTGGGATTTTCATTGAAGAGGTAAGGGAGGAACATGGTTCATGTGATCTGCGTAACATTGCCAATTGAAACACCTTTTTATGCCTCCTCGTATACCTACAGACACTAAAGTGAGCAGTTCAGTCATCTGCACCCAATACAGCTAGCCTTCAACATATTCTTATAGCATACATATTCTTACCTCTTTGTTAATTGATATCCATTGAATTGTATCCATTTTCTGTTTTAGAAAGACTGGCACATATATGAAAAGATTGATTGTATCATCAGAAAACAATAGCAATTTAGATCATACAAGGGACAAACCTTAAATTGAGGAGATCTTTACATTTTTCAGTTAAGTGCCTGCCCCTGCTGTTCTTTCAAATCCATGTTTCAGTTGGGCAGTTAGGTTCCTGCAAGAACCCCCACCAACTAAGGAGGTTCCTCGATGAACACCACCTCCTATGGGATTCTTGGAAGAACCTTTTGGGGGCAATTTTCATCGTCAAGAACCCTACGGTTCTTTGAAGAACTTTGAGGATCTTAGAAGAACCGTTGTTGAACCCCTAATTTTTTGAGTGCTATTATTCTAACCCTGTGCCCCGCTCCTAACCAATGGCTGTGCTGTGTAGGCCTATAGTGGCAGTTCAGGAGTAGAGTCAAAGGCTTCTTCCTAAAAATATATATATTAGTCCCAAAAATTCTATATCGTGTGCGAAGACTAGCCTATGTTCTGTTCAGTTTGAGAGGGAGCGTGTAAAGATGAGAAGGAGGACCGGAAGTCAACTTTGATAGCTTGCTACTACTATAATATATATTTTTATAAAAACAATATGTTTCTTGCCCATGATGTATGTATGTGTTTATTTATTCTTGCCCATGGAGTTATTGATCTCACAGTAAGCCAGATTCTAGGATCTTACATTGTGGAGCTGAAACTTGAAGTGGCTGCCGCGGCATAATCGATTCTGAATGGACAGCTCATGGTGCTGCAAGTAGCCAAATTCGAGTAGGCATAATTCACTTCAACCATCTTAATTTCAATTTGACTTTACTAACAACAAGAGGGCTTTGTGTTGGAGCCTAAGAAATAAGAGGCAGGCTTACCTGTTTGACAGACCAAATTAGGTTCCTATACATAGAGTTGTCAGTTAAATGTTGTCCAATCCCTCCACCCACCATGCTATCTTTGAAAATATCCTACCTCCGTGTCAGTGAAATAAAACCGGGACTAGAATTGAGGGAGTATGAAAGAGTATGGGTATCATGCCACAGGCCTACCTTTTGTTAGTTTAACATTTTGAAGAAAATGTACCTCTTAAGCCTCATTAAGGAGCGCTGGCGTGCTAGCGCCCCGTTCCCGACACTACCCGGTGAAATGTAAGGCGCCAAATTCAAAATCCAAAAGTTGAATTATTAAACATTCATCAATATACAAGTGTTGCAAAGTCATCAAAAGCTCTAATTCTTGGCAATATCACAGCGTTGTCAGATTTCAAAAAGGCTTTACGGCGAAAGCACAACATTTGATTGTTTGAGGATAGCATCTCATATATTTTCCACATTAGCATAAATTCATATCCAGCGCTGGTCACAAAAAAACCATATAAGAGCTAAAATAAATCACTTACCTTTCGAAAAACTTCTGCTGAGGGCATCCCAAGTGTCCAAGGAAGACATCCAATGGTTCTTTTGTTAGAAAAAGTCAATTATTATATCCATAAATCTCCATTTGGTTTTGCGCGTTATGTTCAGAAAATCCACTGTCGAGTCGCCCATTGAACCTTGAAGAGTATGCGTTCAAACTATACCTATCAACTTTGTCCAAACAAATCAAACATCATTTATAATGTATCCTTAGTTACACTTTTATGTATATTTACTATAATATTTCAACCGGATTATAACCTGAACCATAGGAAAGGAAAAAAACAAAGAGCGCGCGAGACCGTGAACGCGCATTTCATTCTATTGACTTCCTGGGTCCACGTCTAAATTCTTCTTCTATTCGCTTCTAATTCAACCTAACGTCATGAAACCCTGTCTAAAGACTGTTGACATCCAGTGGAAGCCATAGGTACTGCAGTCTAAGTCCTAGATAACAGCAAATCCCATAGGCAGCCAGGAGAAAAAGGTCATAAAAAAAAAAATGCAAATCCGAATGGATTTTCCTCGGGTTTTCGCCTGCTATATCAGTTCTGTTATACTCACAGACATTATTTTAACAGTTTTAGAAACTTCAGAGTGTTCCCTATCCAATAGTACTAATTATGTGCATATCCTAGTTTCTGGGCCTGAGTGGCAGGTATTTTACTTTGGGCACGCCAGACTCTCCAAAACCGACACCTCGGCTGCCGCTCCCTAAGAGGTTTTAAGCAGATCCAATTCTATAACGTGATGGATAACAGCGATTTGGTCCGTGATGCTTTATGCTAGAAACAAGCTGTAAAATACCCAGGAAAGAGGTGAATGAATACATATGGGGATACCTTTGTTACGTATCTATAGCATTCATTGGCTAAGCTACAACCTTTAATAGCCGAGGAGACAAAAAATGGACTGCTTGGAAAGTAATCTAATTCTGTTGCTATCAGTTGATTGAGCCATTAACTTTCTGTAAAAATAGATGTTTAAACCAATACAGCTTTTAGGGAAACACTTGTGACCTTCTCTCGTTGGGTTAAGCCACGGAAGAAGAGTAGCCAGCAGTTAAAGCTTACATTTTTCTGCGTCAGTAAGCCTACTCTGTACACCTTTTCACCGCAGATAGAGCAGGTAGCCTAGAGGTTAGATCGTTGGGCCAGTAACCGAAAGGTTGCTGGATTGAATCCCCGAGCTGAAAAGGTAAAAATCTGTTGTTCTGCCTCTGAACAAGGCAGTTAACCCACTGTTCCCCGGTAGGCCGTCATTGTAAATAAGAATTTGTTCTTAACTGACTTGCCTGGTTAAATAAAAATGCAACTTTTTAAAATATCATGCATAATGACGTCTCAGATTTAATTATTTGCAAACAGGGACAGTTTCATTGCAAACAAGACATGCTTACTTGGCACTGGAGAAATATGAGATGAATGCACCGGCCTCTCTCTCTGTGGTAATTTGTGTGATATAAAAAAATATCCTGCTAATGCTTCTAGTTATGTGAAATGACGTCGAATTGCATGAAATTTTTATAAAAGACCAAAAATGATTCTCAGACCCGCAAATACGATGAATTATTTTTATGATATATTTCCATCCCTACTTTTGTGCACTGTGGTCTGATAGCCCACAACCTTCTGGTCCACAGACCTGTGCAAGATGAATGAGTTGTAATGCTTACAGGACGAAGAACAGTTTGTAAAACTGCATAGGCCTATCTAAGTTTCTGGTCTGTCCAAGAAGTCAGGGTAAATGGTAGGCATGTTTTCTGCTATCCACTTTATGTTTTTATTATTATTTTGGGTATAGGTGATGTTCACTTGGTTTTTTTTAAGCGTTCAGGGAAGGTTTAGTTAAAATATATTTTGCTAAAGGCAAGGCCATCCATTCTCATTTCAGAGAGGTACGATTTTCCAGAGGTAAACCTTATTATAAGCAACGTACACTACCTAATCAGCCTTTCTTTAATGAGGTGTTCAATTACAAAGATACATTTCTGAATTTTGACAAGTAATGTATTATAAATAAAATGTGCCAACATACACAGTGAAGACTTGTCACAATGGACATACAGTATTGAAGTCTCACTACACATACTGTAGTAAGAGTATGCTTCAGTTGATTTCATTCTCCTCTCACCCTATGAGTTTCCAATTTGAATATGTTTTCTCACAAGTGGTAGAGTGCTGTAATTGTCATCTATTTCTGCCACATTTCTTTTTTATTTTCAGAGCAATTCTAAAGTAAACTGTTTGAAATTCAAGGCAGGACGTTTGACACGTTTACACTCACAGCCGTTGGTTTGTACCTCTTTCTGTCTGTCTCTACTGTGATGTTGAGATACAACTGTTCCGTCGCACTAGTCACCGTAATGACCCGAGAGAAGCGTTGCTCACATTAACCCCCAGCTGGCTTGTTGTTGCTGTTTTCAGATATGGAGACATGGTTCCAGACTCCATAGCGGGCAAGATATTTGGCTCCATCTGCTCCCTCAGTGGCGTGCTGGTGATCGCTCTACCTGTGCCTGTCATAGTCTCCAATTTCGCAAGGATCTACCACCAGAACCAAAGGGCAGATAAGATGAGGGCACAGCAGGTAAACGAGAGAAAGGCATGATGTCATTCTCATCATATGTGTGTCACATTGTTGTTCTTTTGCTGTATTGCGTGATATGTGTGATAAATAAGTAGGAGGATTCTGCCTTAATAATAAGAAGGTGCGCTTGTCAGGCAAAAGCTTATTGTAAAGCTACGAGGAAACACACTGTCTTGTGTAATGGGAGTTTTGTTTTTATTCCCCAGATATTGCTCACTGGGTTGTATGTGGAACAAGTGCTGACACAGGCATTTCTGTCCAATTCTTTTCCGTTCTCCAGAAAGTGCGTCAGGCAAGGATTCGAATGGCTAAAAAAGGGGCCACCAATGCATTCTTGCAGCACAAAGAGGATGGGGGATTGCAGGTGAGGAATTCACATGAACAAATGTTAACTTATGGTCATATACAGACAATCAAGGTTATTTCACGTGTACAGAATACAGTATTTAATCTAAAGTATGTTCAACACAGTAGGGAAGAGTGAATAGTAAAAGGTTAAATATACCTACATTAATGCTTTTAGCAGAGGCTCCAAAGTGCTGGGATGGACTCATAAGATCAAGCACTTGTTCAGCTTTGTGATGAAACGAAATAACACTAAAGCTTTTTCTCTGAAGCTTTTTCTCTTTTCAGGAGACAGTTTTGTTGCCATGGCATCATTTATTGTAGCTTGTAACGAACTGTAGCTTGTAACTAACTGTGGCTTGTAACTAACTGTAGCTTGTAACTAACTGTAGCTTGTAACTAACTGTAGCTTGTAACTAACTGGAGCTTGTAACTAACTGGAGCTTGTTCTTGGCCAGTAATGACTGTATTTACTTCAGAATTAGACAGATTGCTGTTCTCTCTGTCTCTCTTTCTCTGCCATCTCTCACGCTCTCTATCCGATTCTGGAACACCTTCCTTTCACCAGCACGTTCTGCTACAGTTCCACTAAATCTGCATAAGAATGTCATGTCACTGTGATTGCCAACAACACAAAACGGATGAATAAAGCACATTGTGGGGATCAGTCATCTTCAGTTTCAAAAGGGTTTAAAATAACCAAATGTCACATTGACAGTCATTAATATTTCATCCCAAACTTCTCCTTGATTAAATCTATCCACCGGAATCAGTCCTGCAATAGTGAAGGGTGACTTGCTACACCAAAATTGAATCCTGGAAAATATGAACCCACCCCCCAGAATTAAACAAAATCTCATTGACACTGTGTTTACCAACAACATAAGGTCCCTGGCTATATGTGGCGTTTGTTGTGAGGTGTGTGATGTGGAATCCTATTGTGAGGTCATCAAGTCAGAGGACAGAAAGCAGATGTTGTGGACAGGTGGGTTATGGACACACAGAGATAATGATGTTAGCAATGGGGACCAGAACAGATAAAGAGAGTTACTAGAGGATGAGTTGCAATTCACTGCTCTCAGGAGTCACCCTCCACTCCTAGCTGTTTTCACCTCAGTTGTATTACCAGTACCCAGAACCAAATGAAACTTTCTAACATACAGTATCTAGCTTGCTATCACTTGGATTTCCCTAGTTATTGCCCTCCTGAGGAAAAATCACATCATATAGTGTCAAATAATTTCATATAGTGTAAAATCACGTTGTATAGTATAAAATCATGTCATATATTATAAAATCATGTCATATAGTATAAAATCATGTAATATAGTGTAAAATCACGTCATATAGTATAAAATCATGTCATATAGTGTAAAATCACGTCATATAGTATAAAATCATGTCATATAATATAAAATCATGTTATATAGTATAAAATCATGTCATATAGTGTAAAATCACGTCATATAGTATAAAATCATGTCATATAGTGTAAAATCATGTCATATAATATAAAATCATGTTATATAGTATAAAATCATGTCATATAGTGTAAAATCATGTCATATAGTATAAAATCATGTCATATAGTGTAAAATCACGTCATATAGTATAAAATCATGTCATATAGTATAAAATCATGTTATATAGTATAAAATCATGTCATATAGTGTAAAATCATGTTATATAGTATAAAATCATGTCATATAATATAAAATCATGTCATATAGTATAAAATCATGTCATATAGTATAAAATCACGTCATATAGTATAAAATCATGTCATATAGTATAAATTCATGTCATATATTGTAAAAGCATGTCATATAGTGTAAAATCACGTCATATAGTATATTGGCCATATACTGTTTTGAAATGCCCTGCCCTATATGGAATATAGGCATTGGGTAACTATTCTAATGTTCTCATCATTGTACATAACACATAACCCCTCCAGGATGACCCCTCCTCACAGAAATTTTACCCCATGCAATCATTGCTGTTCATGGAGTTGCTATGCCGACGGTGGTTGGTAATCCTTAATTGTGTTATTTGTGTTGTTTGATTTTAAAGAAATTCTGCAATCTACCATAAGAGGAGAGAATAGCCTGTGGGTAAAGCTTTGAAAAAAAAGGAAAGTCTGAAGTTTTACTGTCAGACTGCACCTACCTACATACAATACTGTGTGCATGGCAGACTTGTGTATTTAGTAACTACAGTAAGGGGGGAAAAAAATGATAAAAATTACAGACTTCTACGTGCTTTGTAAATGGGAAAACCTGCAAAATCGGCAGTGTATCAAATACTTGTTCTCCCCACTGTACGTTGAACCCTTTCACCACTAAAAAGTATTACCTGCTTCACCACCAAAGGGTTTTTCTAACTGAAACCAAAAAGGGTTCTCCTATGGGGACAAACACTCTATGATGCCAAATATGATTGAAAACAACGCAACTCTAAGTATCTCCTGTAACCTTCCTTAATAGCCGTAGCCAGGGGAAGGAGGTGAAGAAGTGTTCCCTCTCCCTGCAGACATATTTCAGTATCCTAATCTCTCTTCACACCAGTGGAGGACAGAAGAATATGAGAAGACATTCTGCTGATTTAAGGACTAGAGGTGATAGAGGAGGCAGAGGTAGAGAGAGATTGAATTCCCATCTTTACTAATGTACCAGGTTGAGTCCTGAGTAGTCTTTATTCTGTTTCATCTCAGCAGTTGCAGTCACTATAATCCAATATTTACAATCCCAGAGTGAGATCAGGGATCTATAAACCCATTGCTAACAGGACTGCAGAGCTATTTATAAACCTAGAGGGGTTGTTTTCTCTCCCAGGTCTTTTCTTGGTTTTGGCTGCAATAATGTCTCTCTATCAGTTCGTGGGACGATGTTATCGGACATGTCTGTAGTGAATCCAGCAGGTCTCCAGACTGGCTTTGTGACTGGCATAGCTTTTTACCAGCTCCCTCCCTCCCAGCCTGGCACACTCATGTCTCTCAGTCTAACAGAGTAGATCATCTGAATGGTAAGGATTTTGACAGGCTGTTCACCGTCTATAACAGTTATGATGGTGATCAACCACCTTGACCTGGAAATCTCAGCTCCAATCAATCAATCAATCAAATGTATTTATAAAGCCCTTCTTACATCCGTTGATGTCACAGAGTGCTGTACAAAAACCCAGCCTAAAACCCCAAACAGCAAGCAATGCAGGTGTAGAAGCACGGTGGCTAGGAAAAACTCCCCTAGAAAGGCCAGAACCTAGGAAGAAACCTAGAGAGGAACCAGGCTGTGAGGGGGTGGCCAGTCCTCTTCTGGCTGTGCTGGGTGGAGATTATAACAGAACATGGCCAAGATTTTAAAATGTTCATAGATGACCAGCAGGGTCAAATAATAATAATCACAGTGGTTGTCGAGGGTGCAACAGGTCAGCACCTCAGGAGTAAATGTCAGTTGGCTTTTCATAGCCGATCATTCAGAGTATCTCTAGTGCTCCTGCTGTCTCTAGAGAGTTGAAAACAGCAGGTCTGGGACAGGTAGCATGTCTGGTGAACAAGTCAGGGTTCCATAGCCGCAGGCAGAACAGTTGAAACTGGAGCAGTAGCACGGCCAGGTGCACTGGGGACAGCAAGGAGTCATCAGGCCAGGTAGTCCTGAGGAATGGTCCTAGGGCTCAAGTGCTCAGAGAGAGAGAAAGAAAGAGAGAAAGAAAGAGAGAAAGAAAGAGAATTAGAGAGAGCATACTTAAATTCACACAGGACACCGGATAAGACAGGAGAAATACTCCAGATATAACAGACTGACCCTAGCCCCCCGACACATAAACTACTGCAACATAAATACTGGAGGCTGAGACAGGAGGGGTCGGGAGACACTGTGGCCCCGTCCGACGATACCCCCGGACAGGGCCAAACAACAGGATATAACCCCACCCACTCTGCCGAAGCACAGGCCCCCACACCACCAGAGGGATATCTCCAATCACCAACTGGGGGGAGGGCGGCAACCCTCCACAGCCAGTTGTTTATCTCTGAACGAACCACAAAGAAACAGCTTTTTAGGAAGCATCTGAGGTGGCACTGGTCCTCTGGGGCTCTGTGTTCAAATCAAATCAGAGTTTATTAGTCACAGATGTACAGTAATTGCAGGGTACAAGGAAATTCTTAAGCTCCAAGCTCCAACAATGCAGGTCAAAGATAAGTGAGTGAAACAATAGTAATAATACTAGTAATAATACTAGTAATAATAGTACTAATAATAGTAATAATACTAGCAATGATACAAGTAATAATAGTAATAATACTAGTAATGATACCAGTAATAATAGTAATAATACTAGCAATGATACTAGTAATAATAGTACTAATAATAGTAATAATACTAGTAATGATACTAGTAATAATAGTAATAGCACTAATAATAGTAATAGCACTAATAATATTATTAATAATAATAATAATAGTAATAATAGTAATAGTAATAATAATAGTAATAATACTAGTAATAATACTAGTAAAGAAATACTACTAATAATAATAGTAACAGTAATGATGATAGTACTAATAATAGTAATAACACTAATAATATTAATAATAATAATAATACTAGTAATAAAAGTAATAGTAATAATACTAGTAAAAAATAATACTACTAATAATAGTAACAGTAATGATGATAGTACTAATAATAGTAATAATAATGGTAATAATACTGGTAATACTACTAGTAATAATACTAGTAATAATGGTAATAGTACTAACGATAGTAATAATACTAGTAATAATACTAGTAATAATAATAATAGTAATGATACTAGTAATAATAGTAATAGTAATAATAATACTACTACTAATAATAATGATACTAGTAATAATACTAGTAATAATACTAGTAGTAATAGTAACAATATTAGTAATAATAATAATAGTACTAATAATAGTAATTTGTAATAGTAATAATAATAGTACTAATAATAGTAATAATACTGGTAATAATACTAGTAATAATGGTAATAGTAATAATACTAGTAATGATACTAGTAATAATTGTAATAGTAATAATAATAGTAATGATACCAGTAATAATACTAGTAGTAAAAGTAATAATATTAGTAATAATAATAATATTACTAATAATAGTAATAGTAATAATTATAGTACTAATAATAGTAATAATAATGGTAATAATACTGGTAATAATAATGGTAATAATACTAGTAATAATGGTAATAGTAATAATAATAGTACTCATAATAGTAATAATACTAGTAATAATACTAGCAATAATAGTAATGCTACTAATAATAGTACTAACTAGTAATAATACCAGTAATAAAAATAGTAATAATAGTACTAATAATAGTAATAATACAGGTAATAATAATAGTAATAATAATACTAATAACAGTAATAATACAGGTAATAATACTAGGAGTAATACTAGTAATAATAGTAATAATAATAGTAATAATACTAGTTATAATACTAGGAGTAATAGTAGTAATAATAGTAATAGTTCTAATAATAGTAATAATACAGGTAATAATACAGGTAATAATAATACTAATAATTGTACCTTTAATAGTAATAATACTAGTAATAATAGTAATGGCAATAACAATAGTAATAATAATAGCAATAATACTAGTAATACTACTAGTAATGATACCTGTAATTGTGGTAATAGTACTAATAATAGTAATAATACTAGTAATAATAATTGTAATAATACTAGTAATAATACTAGTAATGATACTAGTAGTAATAGTAATAATATTAGTTACAATAATAATGGTACTTATAATAGTACTAATAATAGTAATAATGCTAGTAATAGTACTAGTTACAATAGTTCTAATAATAGTAGTAGTACTAGTAACAATCCTAGTAATAATGCTAGTAATAATAGTGATAGTAATAATAATAGTACTCATAATAGTAATAATACCAGTAATAAGACAAGTAATAATAGAAATAGTACTAATCATAGTAATGATAATAGTAATAATAATAGTAATAATACAGGTAATGATAGTACTAATAATAGTAATTATACCGGTAATAATACTAGTGATAATAGTAACAGTAATAATAATATTACTAATAATACAGGTAATAATACAGTTAATAATACGAGTAATAACAGTAATAATACTATTAATAATAATAGCAATTACAATTGTAATAATACTTGTAATAATACTAGTAACAATTGTACTAATAATAGTAATGGTACTAGTAATAATAATAGTAATAATAATAACAGTAATAATAATAATAGTAATAATAATAGTAATAGTAATAATAATAGTAATAATACTAGTAATAATTCTAGTAATAATAGTAATAGTAATAATAATAATACTAATAATAGTAATAATACTAGTAATAATAGTACTAAGTAAAATAATTGATTAGGGAAAGATCACAAGACAGCACCTTGTCTTGTCTGTATATATATATATTTACTATTAGTGAAAAATGTGATACAGTTGCTGCAGTTAAAAGTGGCGAAGTGTGTAAACAAAGATTGTGACAAGTGACTAACAAGTATAAATGTTCATTGGGGGGTGAGGGAGTGCATGGGCCAGTGGATAAATGTATGTTTGGGGGAGAACAGGCCGTGAAAGCGGGGAGAACAGGCCGTGTATCAGGTGGTTGGGTTCCCTGATGATCTTCTTGGCCTTCCTGTGACACCTGGTGTTGTAGTTGTCCTGGAGGACAGGCAGTGTGCAGCCAGTGGTGCGTTCGGCTGAGCGTACAACCCTCTGTAGTACCTTGTGGTCAGCAGTGGTGGAGTTGCTGTACCAGGCTGCGATGCAGCCTGACAGAAGGCTCTCGATGATGATCCTGTAGAACACTGTGAGGGCTCTCAGGGACAGGCCCAATTTCTTCCACCTCCTGAGGTTGAAGAGTTGCTGTCGTGCCTTCTTCACTACGGTGTCCGTGTTGTTTGAGAATTTCAGCTCCTTGAAGATGTGGGACTTTACGAGGGACTTGACTTTTTTGACCGTCTCCAAGCGACTCCGTTGATGAGAATGGGGGCATGCCCAGTCTGGTTCTTCCTGAAGTCCACAATCAGCTCTTTTGTTTTGCTGACGTTGAGGGAGAGGTTGTTTACCTAGTATCACAACGTCAGAGTACCTACCTCCTCTCTGTAGGCCGTCTTGTCGTTGTTGGTACTCAGGCATACTATTGTCGTCAGCAAACTTGTTGATGTAGTTGGAACTGTGTGAGACCATGCAGTCAGGGGTATAAAAGAGACAGTTCTTTGTGTCCCGGTTAACATCACTAGAGAGGGAGAAGACTTACTGTACAATCAGACAGTCAAGGGCAGTCACTCAGTAATAAGCTGTGGAGATATATTGTCTACTCATCAGTAAAATGTCAACTCATCAGTTTACTGTCAACTCTTCAGTATACTGTCGACTCATTAGTATACTGTCGACTCATCGGTATACTGTCGATTCATCAGTATACTGTCGTCTCATCAGTATACTGTCTACTCATCAGTATACTGTCGACTCGTCAGTATACTGACAACTCATCAGTATACTGTCGACTCGTCAGTATACTGTCGACTCGTCAGTATACTGTCGACTCGTCAGTATACTGTCGACTCATCAGTAGACTGTGTACTCATCAGTATACTGTATTATTGCCTAAATAATAACTAATTCTACAATGTTTGTTGGACAAAATCACCTCCCATTTGTGTTTATAATGTGAAGTTTGCTTACCACAGCAATAAGTTGCCAACTACTAATTCAACTATTGATGTGATCGTGTTTTCACTGACAATGTTTTTTCATGTGTGGCTATGTTGGGCTAAGTGAGTTGCTGTCTTGATGTGTCCCTCAGGGTGGTGATAGTGACAGCACAGCTCTATGTGTGAAGAACAGGTCCGCCTTTGAGCATCAACATCATCATCTATTGCAGTGCTTGGAGAAAACCACTGTGAGTGCAGCTTTTTTTTATCTCATGGATAATTTTGTCTGATATGTTTATTGCTCACTTTGATGTACTGTATATATACTCGGCAGTGTTTCACGCTGTTTCACACTTTCAGCAGTTATGAGAAGTTATGATATAGTATACAGCCAGTATACAGCTTTCTTTCTTTTATGTGTCGACAGAATCACGAGTTCACCGATGAAGTCACCTACAGCGAGGTGTGTATGATGGACTCACTGGGCTTCCGCACCAGCCGCAGCACTTCCTTGTCCAGCCAGCAGGGGGCCACCACCACCTGCTGCTCCCGGCGGGCCAAGAAGAGGGCCATCCGCCTTGCCAACTCCACCGTATCTGTCAGCCGGGGAAGTGTGCAGGAGCTGGACACGCTGCACGTCACCAAGACACCTGTTGGTACTCAGTACCCACAGAGGTACTGTACAGCACACACTATCCACCTGATCCAAGGAGCCCACTCCTCCCTTTCTATCTTTGCCTCACCACTTAATCACCTGTAGAGGCTGTTGATGTTTTACTACATTTAGCTCTGGCCGATTCATTAAAAAGAACATTCTGCTGATCCTGAATTACAAGCTGAGGATAACATTTTCTAAATTGTTCAAACTCTGCTGGCTCTAACTATTTTCATGCTGTTGATGTTTGTCAAAACAACCTCCATGGGTTTATTGAGAAATGTAGCTGAAAACAATGGGAAAATGTATTTCATTTGTCACTGTAGCATGACTAATGATCGTTTATTTTGAAGGGAAACAGTTGATAATGGTGAGTTAGTTTATTTTATTGAGCGCTTGCATTTTTATACATAGTTGCTATGATGGATGTATCACTATACACACGGTGGAAGAACAAACGAATTGTCTAGAATACACTGATCTACTTACAATGATTACACATAAAAGTCCTCTCAACATAAACAAATGTGACTATTTTGGGGTAATAGTGACAGATACGTGCATTGTCTAACTTTATTTATGTGTGTGTGTGTGTGTGTGAGCAGTCGCTCCAGTCTAAATGCCAGGACTGAAGACCTGAAGCTGAACTGTACTGACTACACAGCAGCCATCATCAGTATCCCCACTCCCCCAGCCAACAGTCCTGATGAGAGCCTACCAAACTCACCCGCAATCCCTGGCATCCTACGCAACTCTCGCTCCAGTATCTACAACACCCAGGAAACTGTCAAGATCTCCTCTTTATAACCCTCTGAAGCACAGGAGCTTGACCCATTGCACAAAACAAGAGGAATGGGGTCCGTCAGAGAAGATCATGGAAAAGAAGGATGATAACATCCACACTCTTTGCAAATGCTTCACTCCGATACCAACGTAATGTCTACTAAATAGTCAAGGTAGGGGCAGCGCGAGAAAAAAAAAGTCAATTAATTGTAACTATCCATTTGATGTGCTGGAACAGTTACTGTGAGGTTGACCTTTTGGCCCAGGGAGATATGGGGGGGTTTGAAGCAGTACCACAGACACAATCTGAGTTGGCCAGGAACAGATGACAATGCCTCTTGGACTCAGAGAAGGGACACAGATGGATGGTGTGGTTAGTAAGAGTGCTTTTCAACAATAATATACCCACCGTGGCATCGAAAGCCTTTAACTTTTTCAATATATGCAACGTTAGAACAAGCAGGAAAAACAAATATACATAATTGGTGTAAAAAATTGCAGGGAGAGACTATAAAGATTTTGAATAATTGCACAAATATATTGACATTTAAATACATCTTTACAGATGGAAATATGAATACTGTATTCTGCAATAGATATCTTTACACAAATTAATTTGAAAATAAAGGAGTGATCGTTAGATTGTAGTACATATGTAACATATTTTGTATCATACGTCTCTAAATCACATGCATCTTCAAACTTTACCAAAAAATGTCAGTGTACTGACTAGCCTAATACAGCAGTGCATGTTCCTGTTCAGTAGACAGTGGAGAAGAGAAGCTACTGATATTAGTGGTGTCAGATATGACTAGCTCATCTGTTTTTTGCATGGTATCTTATTCTTTCTCTCAGAACAGTTTGTTTGATTTCTTTTTCCTGACTACATTGTAACGTAATAATGATGTCTGCACCAGAAGTGTACATTAGTTAAAAAATGAATTCAATAAAAACATTCAGGCATGTTCCTCGCCAGAATGCAAAGTGGGTGAGTCCGATTGTATGGTCTGTGTGTAGTAGGTTGGGAGGACTTGATCACCGATATGCATGGATACCGTTTTAGGTATTTTACCTGTTTTTTCCCTTGGAAAATCGAATGCACAGGAGGGGTTGAACAGCATCCATTGTCAATGAGTGATAAATAAGGGAGAAGAGGTTACCAGTAGGAAAATAGTATCTATCCATCTTTGAGTTCACAGTAACCTATCATTGACATCCATTATCATCACAGTGTCATTCAGTTCAGACCCTCTTGTAATATTGTGTTACAGGTTTAAGTGTATGCAGCCTGTTGACGGCTGTGTAATACACAAGCTACTTTTCTGTTCAACATGCTAACATAGCGGTGCTGTTACTGTACTTGATTGGACTTCTATTTATGATATCTGGTGTTTAAAATCCTATTTTTTTTCTCCTACAATTATTATTATTTGCATAATATTGCAATGAAAAATCTGAAACTGTGCACTACAGCTGTTTTAAAGTTACTTTAGTATTTTTTCGTTAGCTTTATTTTGGGTTATATAATACAGATAGGACTAGAGTAATGAGCACTGTTATGGATAACTACAGATTGTACACCAGACAATGAGACATAGCCAAAGATTTTGGCATCCATTACTGGACATTACAGGTTTGCCTATAGATTCTTCAACAGCTTGAGGCTCCCGAGTGGCACAGCAGTCTAAGGCACTGCATCTCAGTGCTGGAGGTGTCACTACAGACCCTGGTTTGATTCCAGGCTGTATCACAACCGGCCAGGATTGGGAGTCCCATAGGCTGGTGCATAATTGGCCCAGTGTCGTCCGGGTTAAGGTTTGGCTGGGGTAGGCCGTCATTGTAAATATGAATTTGTTCTTAACTGACTTGCCTGGTAAAATAAAATACTAACCTAGTATTGGTGATACTCTCTTGGTGATACTCTCAAATCTGGAAAACATTTGCCTTATACAGTAAATGTTGTTTATAAGATAACTGTTTTCCAGAATCGAGAACGAAGAGAGTAACGCCAATACCAAGTCAGTTGAAGAATCTATGGCAGCGCTTTGTGTAGGCCAACCCGTAACGTGCAGTAATGGATGCCAAACATCTTTGGTTGTATCTCATTATCTGGTGTACAATCTGCAGCTATGTTATGGACACCTCACACATATTTGCCAACATGAACTTCCAAACATATATAGCTATATGAATCACCTTATTTACACAATGTCATTTTCTAATGGAAGTGATAACAGCTGATAACAGCTGGGTAAAGTTGTGTCATATGCTATATATATATATATATATACGTACGTACGTACGTATGTGTGTGTGTATATATATATATATGTATGTGTATGTGTATATAAATGTGTACGTATATATATATATATATATATATATATATATATATATATATATATATATATATATATATATGTATGTATGTGTGTGTGTATATATATATGTATATATATATATATATATATATATATATATGTGTGTGTATATATATATATATGTGTGTATATATATATATGTGTATGTATGTATGAATAAAATACATGTTTGAGTGGATGGTTGTGTAGTAGCCATAAGAACCTTATACATTCACTCCTCATAAACCTGATCCAATGACAAGTGACCGGATGTGTAGCTTCAGGAGAGGTGGCACCAGTACAATAGAGATAAGCTGATTCCCTAGAGCAGGGGTATCAAAGTCAAAGTCACCATTATTAGTCAGTTGTACAACCAAATGCCTTCAACCGAAATGTTTCTTCCGCATTTAACCCAACCCCTCTGAATCAGAGAGGTGCGGGGGGCTGCCTTAATCGACATCCACGTCTTCGGCACCCGGGGAACAGTGGGTTATTTGCCTTGTTCAGGGGGCAGAACGACAGATTTTTTCCTTGTCAGCTCAGGGATTCGAACTTGCAACCCTCCGGTTACAAGTCCAATGCTCTAACCACTAGGCTACCTGCCGCCCTCTTAGCCTGCGAGGTCTGGAGACGACTGCTGCTTTTCTGTTCTACCTGATAATTAACTGCACACACCTGAGGTCCCATCTCTAAAGCAGTCCCTGATTAGAGGAGAACAATGAAAATATCCAGTGAAACTGACTTGGAGGTCTAGATTTGAGTTTGAAGGCCCTAGAGGATGATAGCTGAAAAAGACCAGGGGCACAGAGGTGTGTATTCTATTCCACGAATAAAGAAATAAGAATTCAGAAAATGGTTTTGCCTTTTATTTTCAGTCCCCCATAAAGACATTGGATAGACACTTGTATGTGCTATCAAGTTGTTTGTTTGTTCTAGTGTTTCTCCCCCTGAATGATGGTAATATGTTTATATTTTTATTTATTTATTTATGTTTTTTTACCTATTATGCCCTCCATGGTGAGATTTGATAAATCACCAGTAGGGGACGCTACAGTGTGTGATATAAAATCTTCACCTTTCACCTTTACTCTCAAATGACCGTAGAGTCCTGTTTCTTAATCCTGGTCCTGGGGACCTGAAGGGACAAACGTTTTGTTTTTTGTCCTAGCACAACACAGCTGATTCAAATGATCAACTCATCATTAAGCTTTGATTATTTGAATCAAGTGTGTAGTGCTTGTGCAAAAAAACGAAATGTTTGTCCCTTTAGGTCCCCAGAACCAGGATTAAGAAACACAACTCTAAATTAAAAATGTCTCCCCTTTAGGTCCCCAGAACCAGGATTAAGAAACACAACTCTAAATTAAAAATGTCTCCCCTTTAGGTCCCCAGAACCAGGATTAAGAAACACAACTCTAAATTAAAAATGTCTCCCCCTTAGGTCTCCAGAACCAGGATAAAGAAACAAAACTCTAAATTAAAAATGTCTCCCCTTTAGGTCCCCAGAACCAGGATTAAGAAACACAACTCTAAATTAAAAATGTCTCCCCTTTAGGTCCCCAGAACCAGGATAAAGAAACACTGCCAGTAGACAAAGGATGGCATAATCCCAATGGTTTATTCTTTTTTTCATTTATTTCAATTACCAACAGTCTGTTTTCGTAAATAGTGCAGAATAAATACCTTGCAGTTAAAATCTCAAGTACTGTATGATTAGTTTAAGACCACTGGATGATCTAACCATAATATGACCTGTGTTTGGTGACACTGTCCGTCTCTGTCAGTCTGTCTGTCAGTCTGTCTTAATCTTCCTGACATTGGCACTGACCTTTGAAGTGCCACTAAACCTGTTTAAAATGACATCACTAACATGATTTGTGGCATTGACTGTCAGAGCTAGCTAGAGAATGCCTGAATGGTATTCACGGCTTCACTCCTATTGCATCACAATAGACCATTAGGCCTCACTGTCATCATGGTTACTGGGGTGTCTTATGCAATAGTCCGTTTTAGGATCCCACATACTTTATATTACACCTAAACTTTTTAAATGAAATAAATCAATAACAAAAAAAGAAAGAGATGGAGACATTGTATAATATAAGAACTCATCTAAATTGCAAGTTCAATTTAAGGACATGCAATACCTACAGTATGTGAAAAAAACAGTCAGTGCATCGGCTCACTACGATGGAAGATGTGGTTTCTGTTAGCAGAGATGTCTCTGTGGTATGTGTTTTTTTCTCATGAAATGAGAGCAAGCATTGCAAGTACAGTAGTTTAATGATAATCATCATAGTAGACATCCAAGCATTTCTCTAACACATGTTTGCTACTAAGTTCACATCCAAAGCGAATAATTAACTAACATAAACATGACGCATACAATGATTATCTTCAGTCATATTGCAACAGGGGAAAGTTTCAGAGTGCATTTTATCTGTGCTTTACTAAGTGCTTCTTTAAAAGTACCCTGGCAGGCAGCACTGCCACAAAAAAAGATGTTGGCTCTTAGACGGCAATCACTTCACTCTCTCCCATTTAACCAGTGCATACAGTTACTACAGAGGTTCTAACATTAGAATTAGCGACAGCGAGAATGAATGGTGTTAGTCAGGGAACAATTAAGGCCTGGACAAATATACTTGACTCTGTAAAGAATAATCTCAGCTAAAGCCCAACACATACAAATAAACAATCTATACAGCCCAACACATACAAATAAACAATCTATACAGCCCAACACATACATAAGATAATATAAACACAACATGCAACAATTTCAAAGATTTTACTGAGTTACAGTTCATATAAGCAAATCAGTCAATTGAAAGTTGTGAAGTTTCTGGATATTGGCGGGAACTGGAACATGCTGTCGTACATGTCGATCCAGAGCATCCCAAACATGCTCAATGGGTGACATGTTTGGTGAGTATGCAGGCCATGGAAAAACTGGGACATTTTCAGCTTCCAGGAATTGTGTACAGATCCGTGTGACATGGGGCTGTGCATTATCATGACGAAACATGAGGTGATGAATGGCACGACAATGGGCCTAAAGATCACATCACGGTATCTCTGTGCATTCAAATTACCATCGATAAAATGCATTTGTGTTTATTGTCCGTAGCACTCTGTTCACAACATCAACATCAGCAAACCGCATTAGCAAACTGCTAGCCCAATGACGCCACACATATACTGTTTACATACACCTTTTGCCAAATACATTTAAACTCAGTTTGTCACAATTCCTGACATTTAATCCCAGTAAAAATTCCCTGTCTTAGGTCAGTTAGGATCACCACTTTATTTTAAGAATGTGAAATGTCAGAATAATAGTTGAGAGAATTATTTATTTCAGCTTTTATTTCTTTCATCACATTCCCAGTGGGTCAGAAGTTTACATACACTCAATTAGTATTTGGTAGCATTGCCTTTACATAGTTCAACTTGGGTCAAACGTTTCGGGTAGCCTTCCACAAGCTTCCCACAATAAGTTGGGTGAATGTTGGCCCATTCCTCCTGACAGAGCTGGTGTAACTGAGACAGGTTTGTAGGACTCCTTGCTCGCACACACTTTTTCAGTTCTGCCCACAAATGTTCTATGGAATTGAGGTCAGGGCTTTGTGATGGCCACTACAATACCTTGACTGTTGTCTTGAGCCATTTTACCACAACTTTGGAAGTATGCTTGGGGTCATTGTCCATTTGGAAGACCCATTTGTGACCAAGTTTTAACTTCCTGACTGCTGTCTTGAGATGTTGCTTCAATATATCCACATAATTTTCTTTCATCATGATGCCATCTATTTTGTGAAGTACACCAGTACCTCCTGCAGCAAAGCACCCCCACAACATGATGCTGCCACCCCCGTGCTTCACGGTTGGGATGGTGTTCTTCGGCTTGCAAGCCTCCCCCTTTTTCCTCCAAACGTAATGATGGTCATTATGGCCTAACAGTTATATTTTTGTTTCATCAGACCAGAGGACATTTCTCCAAAAAGTACGATATATGTCCCCATGTGCAGTTGCAAACCGTAGTCTGGCTTTTTTATGGCGGTTTTGGAGCAGTGGATTCTTCTTTGCTGAGTGGCCGTTCAGGTTATGTCAATACAGGACTCGTTTTACTGCGGATACAGATGCTTTTGTACCTGTTTCCTCCAGCATCTTCACAAGGTCCTTTTCTGTTGTTCTGTGACTGATTTGCACTTTTCGCACCAAAGTACGTTCATCTCTAGGAGACAGAACCCGTCTCCGTCCTGAGCGGTATGACAGCTGCATGGTCCCATGGTGTTTATACTTGCGTACTATTTTTTGTACAGATGAACGTGATACCTTCAGGCATTTGGAAACTTGTGGAGGTCTACAATTTTCTTTCTGAGGTCTTGGCTGATTTCTTTTGATTTTCCCATGATGTTAAGCAGAGGCACTGAGTTTGAAGGTAGGCCTCGATACATCCACAGGTACACTTCCAATTGACTCAAATGATGTCAATTAGCCTATCAGAAGCATCTAAAGCCATGACATCATTTTCTGGAATTTCCAAGCTGTTTAAAGGCACAGTCAACTTAGTGTATGTAAACTTCTGACCCACTGGAATTGTGATACAGTGAATTATAAGTGAAATAATCTGTCTTTAAACAATTGTTGTGAAAATGACTTGTGACATGCACAAAGTAGATGTCCTAACCGACTTGCCAAAACTATAGTTTGTAACAAGAAATTTGTGGAGTGGTTGTAAAACAAGTTTTAATGACTCCAGCCTAAGTGTATGTAAACTTCCGACTTTAACTGTACATATACCTACCGTACCAGTCAAAAGTTTATACCTATTTGAATCTGTGTTACTTTCTTTGCTTTCAGACCCATGGGGAAGGGGTAGTATGGAGACGTTTTTCTCTGTTCACTGGGAGGGGGATCTGGGGGATCTGGGGGTGGCTGGTGACTAGTTTATAGGTTGGTTGGGAAGGATGGAATTATTGTTTCTGGGAGTGGGGGGTGGGGTGGAGGGGTTCGATGGAGACATGCTAGCTGGGTGGGGTTTGGTGAATGGGATGGGAGGTTGGGGGTGGAGGCATGTTGGCTGGGTGGGGTTGGGTGAATGGGATGGGAGGTTGGGGGTGGAGGCATGTTGGCTGGGTGGGGTTGGGTGAATGGGATGGGATGGGAGGTTGGGGGTGGAGGCATGTTGGCTGGGTGGGGTTGGGTGAATGGGATGGGAGGCTGGGGTTGGGGGTGGAGGCATGTTGGCTGGGTTGGGTTGGGTGAATGGGATGGGAGGTTGGGGGTGGAGGCCCACTTATTTTTTAAATGTATTATTACTTCAACTTTATAATATGATCAAAATGATCAATACTTTTTAGTTATGTACAGCAGGTGGCCTAGCGGTTCAGAGGGTTGGGCCAGTAACCGGAAGGTTTGAATCCCTGAGACGGCAAGGTGGAAAAATATGTCGTTCTGCCTTTGAGCAAGGCAGTTAACACTCAACAACAACTGCTGCCCTGGTGCAGTGGATGTCGATAAAGGCAGCCCCCCGCACCTCTCTGATTCAGGTTGGGTTAAATGCAGAAGACGCATTCAGATTTGCAACTGACTAGGTATCCGTTTGTGTTGTATTCACTATGTTCTGTGGGAAATAATGAATTGAAAATATGTAAACAGAATATGGATTGAGGTTCATTTGAATATCGTACCCTTTAACCCCCCCACCCCCAATAAAAGAAATGACAAAACATGTTTGTTTTTTTAAAGTACACTTGGATGACTGATAGGCCTACTCATAATCTGACGAGGTGTCCTCTTTGGAGAGGGAGAATTTCCCCTTCTACACATATAGAAGAACAGTGTGTACGAATGAAAATGCCTCTGCTAAAGATGATGAGCTTCATAAAAGTGTCCCTACCCTTTCCTCTTCTGAGATGGTAGGAGATAACTGCATCTCCCCAGTAAGCAGACAGACCACAAAGAAACAGATCACTCAACATTTCCACTTAGCTGGCAGATCTCTTATGTCAGGCACAGCCACAGCCTGGCATAATGACATCTAGCTGAGGGTCTCAGATTAGTTTTTTTGCTCATGAAAAAAATAGTTGTTCAAGGTAAACTCATTTATATGATACCATGTTGAAATATGCCATATAATACCTTACATGTAAAAAAATAAATAATAACATACACATAATAGGTGCAGTGAAATGTGTTGTTTTACAGGGTCAGCCATAGTAGTACAGCGCCTCTGGAGCAAATTGTGGTTAAGTGTCTTGCTCAAGGGAACAGATTTTTCACTTAGTCGGCTCGGGTATTCAAACGCTGCGACCTTTCAGTTACTGGTCCAGTTCTCTAACCGCTAGGCTTCCTGGCGCTCTATTGGTTGCAAAAAGTGTGTGTTTACAGTAATTTAGGCTAATATTAGTTGGTTTTAGTCATATCTGGTTTTCACATGTATTTTTTTCTTAAGACATATGAAACTTGATAATAACCTCTACTCTTGTAGTTATTTTAACAGTTGTAAGCACTCTGTGACAATAATGCATGTACCTTTACTGTAAATACATCAACCCTACTAAACTACATCTTACTATCATGAAATACTGATTTATATGACCACAAGAAAACCATGGTTTATCTAAGTGTGGATGGCTACTTTGTGTCAATATGCAAGGCCTCTTAATTTACAATGGGCACCTACAGTAAAATGTAACTTCATTTGTCCATTTAAAATTCTTCTGTAAAATATAATATAGCTTTATCAAAGTGTGTAATTTCTTAAACTCTGAATACAGTAATGTAACAAATAGTGGGATTATTGGAGCTACATTGTATGGTGTTTTCTATGACCTGTTTTTATAGTTGAAGGAAATTCAACCCCTCCTTATAAGCCAAGGTAGTTTTTGTCTGCCTCATTTTTTAGTTCTGTTCTAACTATGTGGTTCCTCCTACTGCTCTGGTATGCATCATCCCCACACCTGTCCTCCACTCAAGGCAAGTAGAAACTTTGATTAATAATGGAAGTCAATAGGATAGTAAATTTACTTTATATAAGGGATATGTAGCCTTCTTATAGATAATATAACTGAAACAATTTCCCTCCATGCATTTACAATTCCGGACAAATATATTGGTACCCTTGCACATTTCTTAAACAATTTCCTATTTCTTCTAAATTCAGTTGAAATTGAAAAAAACTTTTGGTCTCCACACATTGTTGTTGAATTTTCAACGTTGCGGAACAAATTTCGTTTTTTTAAACTTAAGTTTGCATTTTTTTATGGAGAAAACTAATACTTGGTTGTAAGGCCATGATAACTACTGACAAACACTTCTTGTAGCCATCAATGAGCTTGCTGCACCTACAGTATCTGCTGGAACTCTTCAGCTGCAAACTGCTCCAAATCTGCCATATTTGAGGGGTGCCTTCCACTAGCTGCTGTCTTCAGAACAGGAATTCAGATGTGGACTCAATGCTGGCCGCTCTAGAACAGTGTTATTTTTTAACCATTCTTGGGAGCTTTTTGATGTGTGCTTGGGGTCATTGTCCTGCTGGAAGACCCAGGTTTTGGACACTGTGTTAAACATTGGAATCCAAAACACCTTGATAATCTACTGATTTCATGATGCCTTGTCCCCAATACCAGATGCAGCAAAGCAACCCCACAGCATCATCAAACTTCCCCCATGTTTGATTGTAGAGAGGGTGTTATTTTCTTTGAATGGTCCATTAAGTTGGTATACATTGGAATACCCCAATGCTGAAAGAGACACAAGAAACCCCAATTGAACATTAACAAGCCTTAATCCTGGGAAAAAGGTTATGTGGACAGATGAAACAAAATCAGAGCTCTTTGGCAATACAAATCAGCGCTATGTTTACTGACGACCAAATTAAGCATTCAAAGAAAATAACACCCTCCCGATAAACAAACATGAGGGAGGTTCGATAATGCTGTGGGGTTGCT
Organism: Brachymystax lenok tsinlingensis; assembly: GCA_030435695.1. Lineage (NCBI taxonomy): Eukaryota > Metazoa > Chordata > Actinopteri > Salmoniformes > Salmonidae > Brachymystax > Brachymystax lenok. The sequence continues at coordinate 34,501,026 of CM059803.1, forward strand.
TTTCTGCCTCTGGTACTGGGGACCTTGAATGTGTGCAAAACCTCATGAAATCTGCAGATTATCAAGGTGTTTTGGAGTCCAATGTTTAACACAGTGTCCAAAAATTGGGTCTCCATCCAAGGCTGTGGATCTTCCAGCAGGACAATGACACCAAACACACATCAAAAAGCACCCAGGAAGGGTTCAAGAAGAAACGTTTCAAGAAGAAACGCTGGACTGTTCTGGAGTGGCCAATGTGTTAAGTTCAGGGCCTCGTTTCCCAGAGCGTTTGAAGTGTTAAGATCATCGTTAGAACCTTCTTACGATGTATCTTTAGTAGCCGAGGTGTTTCCCAAAGCTTTCGTTAGTGACATGGTTCTTAAAAACCTTTACACATCTACTAGTGCTCCAGACCCTTCGTAGAGCGGCCAAAGTGCATCGTTAGATTCTTTTTTGGCCCTCTGCATCGCTTTATTCACAGAAGATCTCCGCTAAACATAGAATCCAGATGTTTAAGCTGTCCGTGTGACTGTGACTGCCGATCATTTCAGAACAAAGTTGACTACAAATACAAAGTTGCCTAAGTATTGGCAATTGTTACAAATAAGTGAAGGATAAAATGATGCTTCAAATGAAAAATCGAGATGACGGCATTAAAAGACAAATAGGCTACATTTCAATCATATTGAAATACATGCATCTTTTACAATCAATTGAGTTATATTTTGCGACTAGGCTAATGTTTGCCTCAATGTGTTTCATGATGTGCGACAACATGTGTTTCATGATGTGCCCAGTCTGTGATTTAGTGCATTATTATTGGTTAAGCATAATAAGCCTCCTCAATAGACTATTTGCAGCCTTAGGTGGTAATATCTCTCTAGGGTCAATTTCACTGTTTTTCAACCTCATTTACAATATCTCCAGCGCAACACTAGGTTCTACATACAGTGAGTGTACAAAAAATTAGGAACACCTTCCTAATTTTTGCCCTCAGAACAGCCTCAAATCGTCGGGGCATGGACTCTGTCAAAAGCATTCCACAGGGATGCTGGCCCACGTTGACTCCATTGCTTTCCACAGCTGTATCAAGTTTGCTGGATGTCGTTTGGGTGGTGTGACATTCTTGAAACACATGGCGGGAAACTGTTGAGCGTGAAAAACCCAGCAGTGTTGCAGTTCTTGACACAATTTCAACTTATTATAGAAAAATAAATTGAATTATTTAAGAAAAGTGCAAGGGTGACAATATATTTAGCCATAACTGAATTATTTCTATAAGATGTTAACACTGGAAGTAAATTCTTCAACGATACAGACAGTATCCCTTCATAGGCCTACAATGTATTTGTTAAATATAGATCATACAGATGTGTCTGCATTAGGCCTAGTTCTAAATTAGTAAATCAATTATTGTGTATGATTTCTAAACGTATGTTATTAATATTTATACAATTATTGTCCTGGATTTTGGTTTAAAAGCTTGTTTTTTTGTCTAATCTTAACCTGTTCCAGATGCTTGTAACAAGCAATTTTTTATTTTGAAGAATAATAAAATACCTACCGTAGAGCCAAACTGAGTATACTCCTCTATCATATCAGATTATGAATCTATGAAGATTGTGCCATTTGCTATCACATTCAAAAATTGGGGATACATTTTTTTTTGTAATTTCCCCACCATTAAATAGCTAGTAAATGAGGATTTCACTCCGATATTTCCCCAATTACAGTAACCTAATAGCAGACCTGGGTTCAAATATCTCAATTACTTTAAAATACATTTCAAATTAAGTATTCAGACATTTATTTTAAGAGACAAGTAGTTGAATATTGGAATGAACTTTGGAAATAGACTTGGAAAGTATTGGCATACAAAGACACTGACTCAAATACATTCCCAAGCATTTAACCTAGAGTTTTGAAAATAGTATTTAAAATAACTATTTGAAAATACTTTCAAATATTATTGCTAAATATTTTCAAATACTTCCAATAGAAGTAGTTGATTTGGGCCTCATTATTAAAACATACTGAAATACCCAGAAAATAAGTATTTAAATAAAAGATAATCTACACATCTATTTGAACCACAGTTCTGGTTATTAGTATAATATCTATTTTACTGTGCAGTGGCAGACAGGTTGATCCTGCAGGGTGGGAACGGTCCATGCGAAGGCTATGTTGAAATCTTCCATAATGGGATATGGGGTATTGTTGGTGATCAGAAATGGAATCCGAATAATGAGAAGGTCATCTGCAAGAGCATCGGCTGTGGGACATCCAAGAGCTCCAAAGACATTTTGTTCCAAAAGGTTATGCCTACTACATGGATGAACGAGGTGGAATGCACTGGACATGAAGAGTATCTATGGAAGTGCATGTTTCCAGGGTGGAATATAAGTTCCTATACCAAAGATACAGTCAAAGAAATCACATGTTCGGGTAAGTGTACTTTTAAGTTATTTACATTTTCTGTCGTGTATTGGTAACTCTATCAGGTTGGACATTTAAGTTATTTACATTTTCTGTTGTGTATTGGTAACTATCAGGTTGGATATTTAAGTTATTTACATTTTCTGTTGTGTATTGGTAACTCTATCAGGTTGGATATTTTACTACATTGACAGACATTCTTTCTTCCCCCTTTCATCCCCCTTGTAAGAATTTATTTTGTTGATCTTCGGCAGTTTGGTAATTTACTCATGTTAATTGTTGGCTAATATTGACACCTCAATATTTTCTTTGTCACAATGGCCGATGCCGATATGGTGGTATACCAAATACCGATATAAAAAAAATTGCGTTACTAACTTTGATATTTAGCAAAATTACTTTTTACATCATCTGATTGTCAACTCGAATATTGAAAAATATAGATTTTATTTTGTGTTGTATTTGCATTATTTCATTCCATAAGTTAAAAACAAAATTAAGCATTTGAATTACATTTTGAGCCTCACAAGTATTTTTTTTTTTACATTATCACCAGATACGATTCAGCTTGAGCTTGAGAGTTTGCCTGTGTTTAGATGTGCTGGAACTCTCAAGTACAAAACAATCTCAATGGAGAAGGTCAAAGAAACGGGCTACTTTTGTAGTCCGAATTGGGGTAAGAGCAACATCTTTACAACTTGTCACTCGTTAACTTGATCTCTGATGGTAACAATAAATACTCTACTTTTTAGTTTTAGTTTTACCATTTGCATGGGGTGAAATATTAATGAATCATTTTAGGCTGATTTGATTTTGTGTTATTATAAATTACTTAAACATTTGGGACCCATGTACTTTTTTGTTAATATACAATCTAATTATATTATATATAATTTGATTACAATTAACTTTCATTAGAACTTACTTTATATGCTTAATTAGGTTCTGCAAGCAATCACTATCCACATTTTGTTTTAGGTAGTGAATAGCAAAACTACAAATGTGTCAATTATCCAGGTAGTTTCATTTGAAGATATTTCTTCTCCTTTACTTTATACAATTCATTACAAGAAGTATGGCTAGACTGTGCGAGCAGTGAAAACAATCCTTTAGTGATGGTCGTAACATAGGCAAAATTGTATTTTATTTTCTTGGGGTTAGGGGCATTTGTATAATTGCGGAAAATGCTGAAAAAACATTTTAAATTGTCAAAACAAATTCCGGGGAGATACCCGGGACCCTCGTCTACTGTTCATCTTCCCCAATACCTACACCACAATTTCGCCCTTGGGTCGTAACACATGTCTGTTCTTTACCTCTGGCTCAGATAAAAGCAGGCTGACCTTGTGTGTGAACATCTCAAATGTGGCCAATCTAAGCGTCTCCCAGCAGCCGGAACGTACTCAAAAAACGAGAATCCTGTCATCCTCAAAGCTATACAGTGCAGCAGCGCAGAGCATCAGAAACATATCTGGCAATGTATAACCAAGGCTAGCGGAGTATGTACAGAACCTGTCTCCGTGATTTGCTCAGGCAAGTATTTCATATTCACCTAACCACATTCACTGCTAACAGTCATTGATCTTTCAACCACTATCTTATGCTCTAATCACAATTGTTTCATATAACTCTCACGCTGTATGTGTGATGCATTAAGGTGCTTTAGTGCCTAACTGTTTGCAGATTTCACCCTTCACTTTTGGGGTTACCTTCACAAGGTTGTGCAGTTCTATGCCCACACTGAGTAGTTAAAGTTAGTGGAACTGTATGTACAGTTAGTGGAGGTCTTAGTGAAACAACCTGGTCTCACAGCATTTCGTATTATTCTGTACGTAAATCCGTGACACTCCGTTTAGTCTGATATCTTATGTTTCGTACGGTATGTATTAATTTGTGGATATTCATCACCCATTTCGTATTATATGTTACGAATTTTCCAAACGTATGATATGTTACGAATTCTAGCTAGGTGGCTAATGTCCAGTCAAAGCTCGCATTCACTACTAGACCACGGTGCTTGCCTACAGAGCAGCAAGGGGAACTGCCCTCCCTACCTTCAGGCTATGCTCAAACCTTACACCCCAACCCCAGCACTTCGTTCTGTCAACCCCGGTGTCCTGAACCAACACTTGCACTTGATTCCCCTCCACCCCCCTCATTTCTAGCTTTGACTCTGATAACTACTTTATTGAGGAAAAGTGTACTTACTGTTGTTAGCAATTTATTTGTCAATAACACAAACTCCAAAGCAAATCAGGGGGAGAAAAATACGTTTATTTGAGAAGGACAAATCAAGATGTTATGCTGGGAGGTAGATGGTCAGTCTCCCCTGTCCTCAGCTTTTCTCCACCAAACAAAGGAACAGGATGCCATTTATAACCCCCCACCCTAGCCTGGGGTTGACCAATCAGAAGTCCTTGCAGGACAACTGGCCAATGGTCAAATACCAAGTATCCTGTCCCAGACTCAATGTACAGAACGTAGCACACGTGGCTCTGAGTTCAGGACTGACAGCACACAGATTCTAAACAGATGTTGAACTGATAACCAACTATTATTGATCGTTAATCCTAGTCCTTTAGTCCTCCGCGTTGTGTATTTATCTTCTAAATATTCTTATACTGTGACTGTGACATGTGGTTGTCCCACCTAGCTATGTTAAGATGAATGCACTAACTAACTGTAAGTCACTCTGGATAAAAGCATCTGCTAAATGACTCAAATGTCAATGTACATGTATCAAAGTTCCGATTTTGGTATCTGCCTGTGCACTGTGATCACCTTCTGATTTGACTAATTTAACAGCATATACTGTCTATGTCAACTAATTTTATAAATGTGGAACGTTTACTGTTACCTTTGTAGGTGTAATTACAAAAAACGTATGATTTATGTCCAACAGATCATCCCCATTTTCATCTACAAGGTGGAATCAATGCCTGTTCTGGACAGTTGGAAGTGGATGATGATGAAGGCGTTTGGAAACCTGTATGCCAAAGTCAATACAAGCTGAACAAATCAAGTCATGATCTGTGCTTACACATGCGGTGTGGCACCAGTCACAGTCAGGAACCCATGGTCTGTGACAGTTCCAAAAACATCTCACTGGATTGTCCAGGTAAAGCTCTCTAAGAGGTCCATTTTTCATTCTTTGAGACAGCGCATAGTGTTCTCTAGGCAAAAATCACAAATGTTCTAAGGTTTTGAATTATGAGCAAAGCTTTATAAAGGCAATCTTAAAAAGGGAAAATACTATCAGAGTAAAACGTATTTATTGTATTTGTTAAATTTATTTGATGTCCAAATACTGTATGTTTTTGTTTGTTGGTCTAAAGCAATATGCATAAAATAATATCTTTCTAGAAGTTTTTGAGAATTATTGTTCAATGTGTTTCAGACAAAGTCAACTTATCCCTGTTGAAAGATGACCAAAGCCAGAATGTCAGTCATTGTTTTGGGTCAGTACACTTCAACCACTCTGGCACCCTGGAGGCTGTGTGTTCTACTAGTTGGGATGAGAAGGATGGACGAGTCGTGTGCCGAGAGTTGGGTTGTGGAGAGGTTGTGTCAGTCAGCTCTGGGAGTCAACGCCAGAAAGGTGGAAAGCATGACCTAGTAGATTGCAAAGGCTCTGAGGCATCACTGTGGCACTGCCTGGCCAAGCACTATGAGAACTCAACCTCATGCAGTAAAGCCAGTGTCATCTGCTCAGGTACTATACATTACACAACACAGGAAACTTGAGAGCAGTAGGATTGTTTTCAGCATTGTTTATAGAATTACAACAACATGAAAAATATGTGGAAAACTATAACTATTGTTAATTTCTAGTGCTATATCTAAAGAAGTAGATTTTTGGTTTATAATCTTCAAAAGGCAATTGCACATCTGAGCTATCTTTGTAGCAGGTGCAAGTTAACAGCTGAATAAGATGAGAAAAAAGGAAGAAGGCCGCAGCCTGCTCCTTATTAAGGTGGACGTATCGGCCTCAAGGCCTTCTAGGAGCAGTGATACTAGCAAGAGCAGTCTGTGGGTTTCTCCTTCTTTCTCATTGGTTTATAATTTTCACATTTTTGCATTTGTTTTATGAATAAACCTAGAATTTAGCACATTTAGAATAAAATCAATCGTTTTTCATAGTCTTTTCCCCTGACATTGTTCTCCAGGTAGTGTGAAAGTGCGTTTGTCAGATGGCCCTGGGAGGTGTGCTGGAAGAGTAGAGATTCAGCATGAAGGGGTGTGGAAGAGCGTCCGTGCAAGCAACTGGAATGATGAAAACTCCAAAGTGATCTGCAATCAAATGATTTGTGGTGATGCTTTTGCTGATACTGATTCCTTCATTCAAGGAACGAGTCAAGTAATGAACAATGAGGTGACCTGTACTAGTGACTCTAAATCTATCTCTAACTGTATCAAGCCAACCAAGAAACAGCAACAACAGGGTAAAAACAAGATGTTAATCTGCCAAGGTATCTGTTTTTTTCCTTTTTGTACATATGAAATAGATACAAAAAAATATATGCATATTAAACTTTACAGTATGTTATGGCAAGTTTGTTTAATCATAGGTACACTTTTACCCAAGTAAAACTATTTTCTGCTTTGATGCTGCAGTTTAATATAGTTTGTTTAGGATTACATGTGTTTTACTGATTGGTGGAACCTTTCCTCTGCCTCTCTTCTGATTGTTTAGAGCATGCAGTGGTGTTTCTGATGGGGAACTGCTCTGGCAAGGTGGGCATAGAGCAAGCTGGGAAGAGTTACTGGCTGTCTGGGTCCAACGCCACTTTTGATCGTCAAACTGCCACGGTGGTGTGTCAACAGATGGACTGTGGGGATGCAACCTCATTTAACTTTGAATCCACTAGTGGAACCACTGATATGTGGAAATACTCTTACAACTGCCTGGAAAGGAAAAAATCCCTTTTTGACTGCGAACGGAGTGAGCGTCTGTCAAACCACAGTATAGCCTCTGTCGTCTGCTCAGGTACACAGCATTCTGTTGACAACAAATTTGACATCCCATTCCTCCTTCTCTCTCTTTATTTATAATGGTTGATTATTTTACTATTCGAAGGAGAATAACTTTATATGATGATAAAAGGTGATGGAAATCATTTGATAATAATACTAATAATAGGTCTTCATGGTGTTCCTCCTTATCTTGGGCTTTGCCCTGACAGGTAGTAAAAGAGTAAGCCTGAAAGTTAGCGCTACAGACATGGGGAATTGCTGGGGAAAGGTGGATGTGTGCCTCAACGGAGCGTGTGGAGGTGTTTGTGAGGATTCCTGGACGGAGCATGAGTCCATCATGTTGTGTAAAGACTTGAAATGTGGATCAGCCATCTATCCTCTGTCTTACCTGAAAAAATCACAATCAGCTTCCGACAAAATCACCATCAGCAGTGTGCACAGAACCCAGCAGACAACCAGCATGAGTCAGTGCAACATGGTCAAAAACGTTAACCAGTCTTACTGTAAGGACAAGCCAGTCTATGTTGTTTGCTCAGGTAATATCATGTAGCAGTCTCTGTTTTTGAAATTAAATCCATATTTTTGTCATTTTATTCTCACATTATTTTGCTGATGCATGATTGTTTTTAATTTGATGTTATTATTCCAATGCAGGAAGTGTCAAGGCCAAGCTAATGGATCATGGAGAGAGATGCTCGGGCAACGTAGAGATGTTCTACCAAGGAAATTGGAGACCTGTCTGTAAGACTGCCCTAGAGAACCAAGATGTCCAAAACACTATCTGCCGAGAGCAGGGTTGTGGACATGGTGTCAAACCTCTCTCGTTCTTTGGCCCTTCATCTGAAAACGCTGGTGCTGTTGTGTCAGGCCTCACCTGTAATGCAAACAGCAATTCTTGACAGAATGCACAGTAACAGTTACTAATACCAACAACCAACAATGTGCCCTCGGTGGTCTCCAATGCTCTGGTATTTTGTTTGTTTCTATGCTTTCAACATCGGAGTCAAAATGAGAGAATATATTGCATGAAGTTTATAATAATAGCTATACATTTTTTACTATTTACAATCTCTGTATGAAAGTCATTATGTACACAACAACTAGTTTGTCTTTGTAAAAAGTATAGTTTGGGGCCCTTGCTCTTAAAACTATATTTGCCTGAGGGTTTCCTCACATCTTTTCAGTTTAGTCTTTTAGCAGATACACTTATCCAGAGCAATTTGGATCAAGAGCCTTGCTCAAGGGCAAATCCACAGATTTTTCAACTAGTCAGCTCAAGGATTTGAACCAGCAACCTTTCAGTTACTGGCCCAACGCTCTTAACTGCTAGGCTACCTGCTGCACATTCTTTACTGTGTGTTTAACATGGCCCAACCTTCACTGTGCCTTGTGTTCTTTCACAGAATGGAGGAGAATGGTGTTGAAGCTAGGAACGGGCTTGTGAAGGGTGCGTGTTCGTGTACAGTGGAGCAGAAAGTCGGGCTGTCAGCAGCGATGGTTGGACTGAGACAGAGAGCAAGGTGTTGTGCAACGACTTGGGCTGTGGAGACTACATAAACCATACTGCTAAGGAAAAGACAGATCATCTTGATCTCTTGTGGGGGAAGAAGTACAGCTGTAAAGGCGAGACAAACAGCATCTGGGACTGTGAAATAAACAACAGGCCCTCTCAAAACCAGTCCATCTACTTACAGTGCCACGGTAAGATACTGATCAAATAATTGTACAAGACAAATAATTCCAAATACTCTCACAGATAATGGTGTGATTTTTGCCTCTGCATATCTTTAATCCAAAATGACAACATTAGTCACTATAGAAACATATACACAAATGAGCCTTAGCCCCCCACGTGACATCCTATATCTGTGAACACAGGGGCAATGTCCCAATTATCTCCCCTTCATTCCAAAGTATGCACTTGTTCACTCCCCTTCACTGATTTGAAAGGAAAATAATGAAACTTCAAACATGGAGTAGGGAGATATGATTGGGACGTACCTAACATTTTCCTGAATGTACTGTATATTTAAAAAATAAGGCCCGGGGGGGGGGTGCGGTATATGGCCAATATACCACAGCTAAGGGCTGTTCTTAGCCACAATGCATCGCGGAGTGCCTGGACACTGCCCTTAGCCGTGGTATATTGGCCATATAACACAAACCCTGAGGTGCCTTATTGCTATTATAAACTGGTTACCAACGTAATTAGAGCAGCAAAACAAAATGTTATGTCATACCCGTACGGTCTGATAAACCACGGCTGTCAGCCAATCAGCATTCAGGGCTCAAACCACCCAGTTTATAATACCAAATAAATGTTGTTGTATTTAAGTTGTCAAGATAAGTGATGTTACTGCTGAAGTACTGAGGCACCTATATATTCTTACACCTATGTTTCCCCATAGATAATCGCACAGCAAGCCTGGGAGATCCAGGTAACTGCTCTGGGCAGGTGATGTTAAATAACTTGTCAGTGTGTTATGATAACTGGGATGACAGTCACTCCAAAATAGCATGTCAAGAGCAGCAGTGTAGCAACAGCATCTCATTTGAAAAAAACAACATTGAAAGTCAAGTTGATGCACATTTTGTCAGCTGCAGTGGCTATGAGTCCAATCTCGGCAGTGCAAAACAACAAGAGGAACGTGTAGTAGTGGATTGGTTTCTGTGTCCTGTGCAGGTAAGAGTTCAATATTAACTTTGTAGACATGTAGATGACAAGCGATAACTAATTGTGTAGTTAATGCAGTAGTGATGTTTCCATAACAGTGCAGTAAGTTGTGGAGATTTATTTTTCAGGTGGTGTGAAATTCAATTTAACTCAGAAATGTGGAGGGACAATTCAGATACTTTATCGAGGCACCTGGGAGTCGGTATGTCTACCGAATGTGTTCTCAAAAGAAGGTGTATTACTTTGCAAGGAGCTAAATTGTGGCAATCCTGTAAGTCTCCGACGGGATCAGATTGAACAGCCAGAAAAGGAAAAACAAGGACAAAAAATCCCAGAGATGTCTCTCCAATGTTCCAATGAGAATAACAAGTTACAGCACTGCGTCAAGAAGAAGGAATGTAAAACACCGAGTGAAATCTACTGTAAAGGTACTGCAATGTTCACACCACTGTTAGTTGTTCAAAGTGATCATTTCCAATGTTTCATGCTGTAAGTAGCTATAGCGTGATGTAGGAGGTAACCTTATTTTCAGATATGTTGCTGACTGTGGGGCTCTAACTAGCTCTAGAATGGCAAAAGATTTTTTACAAAGATTGCTTTTGCCATCTTAGTAAAACTCAAAACACTTTTCCTAAAATCTTCGATGTACAAAATGTGTTCAGTCTATGTCTTAAGTTATAATATTTCTCCCTAATCACATAATATGATTTCAGATTATCAAGTCAAACAGCCCATTGATCCGATCCCCATCAACTTGTATGTTGGTCTTTCTCTCGGATTGTTGTCTCTGGTCGTAGTCGTTGCCCTCTGTCTCTTCCTGCGAAGGACGCTTTGTAACCAGGTTCAAGTGTAAGTGTAATTTCAACGGCTGATAATAATACTGTAGCAATTTAACAACTAAAGCCACTTACAGTACAATAGCCAAATTGAAGGACACCTTTGTAATAATTTGTGTATCTGTGTAGCTCAGTCACAATTAGGAAATTATCCTAAAGTGGTATAGATCCTAAACCATAGATATAAGATTCATCTTTGTATCTTTGCCATTATAACGTCTGTGACAGCATGGGCAGCACCATTGAGGCTATCTTCATTTTAAAGTAGTACATTGTCTTCTTCTTCATTGGCTGACTGCTCCAAATTTATATGAATCCCCAACCAGTTTACTACTTTAAAATGGTGGAAGCCCTCCATGGCAATGCCCATGCTAAAATGGGTTATATCTGTGATGAGTCCTCTATCTATATCTATGTCATAAACACATTACAAAAGCATTTGTACAATTGAGCCACCACTAGAGGGCATTCAGTGAGCACTTGACAGCATGGTAAACATGAAACAACAAGTGACATTGAATCAAATGTTATGGAATATGTGAAAACAAAAACTGTATTGCATTTAAATATATGTTCTTCATATGTATGCTTTGGAGAGACTGAAAATGTTTTGATTGGTGTAATATTCTGGATCCAGCGAGATTTTCAATGAGAAAAGAGTCTGCTTTTGAGAGTGGAGACTATGAGGACGTAGAGCCCAATGGAAGTAAACTATTCGGACCAATGGAAATGAGAGATTTGAATCGCCATGGTGAGTCTAGACGTTTTTGTTAAAACAACTCCCCAAACTTTACATACACTTAGGTTGGAGTCATTAAAACTCGTTTTTCAACCACTCCACTAATTTCTTGTTAACAAACTTTACTTTTGGCAAGTCGTTTAGGACATCTAGTTTGTGCATGACACAAGTCACTTTTCCAACAATTGTTTACAGACAGAATATTTCACTTATAATTCACCGTATCACAATTCCAGTGGGTCAGAAGTTTACATACACTAAGTTGACTGTGCCTTTAAACAGCTTGGAAAATTCCAGAAAATGACTTTTGAGCCACACAGGACCAAAGGACATTCATGTATGTATGTATGTATGTAACTGAGCGGGACCTTTATATTACCGTGGGTAGCAGAAGGTCCAGCACCTGGGCCTGGGCTACTGGTTCCATCTCCTCCACTGGATAATGGTTGAGCTGGGACATTCTCCTCATCATCAATGTCATCATAGGACAGGGCTTTAGAAGCTTCTGATAGGCTAATTGACATAATTTGAGTCAATTGGAGGTGTACCTTGGAGGTGAGTCAATTGGAGGTGCATAACATCAAACTCAGTGCCTCTTTGCTTGACATCATGGGAAAATCAAAAGAAATCAGCCAAGACCTCAGAAAATAAATTGTAGACCTCCACAAGTCTGGTTAATCTTTGGGAGCAATTTTCAAACGCCTGAAGGTATCACGTCCATCTGTACAAACAATAGTACGCAAGTATAAACACCATGGGACCATGCAGCTGTTATACCGTTCAGGAAGGTGACGCGTTCCGTCTCCTAGAGATGAACGTACTTTGGTGCGAAAAGTGCAAATCAATCCCAGAACAACAGCAAAGGACCTTGTGAAGATGCTGGAGAAAACAGGTACAAAAGTATCTATATCCACAGTAAAACGAGTCTTGTATTGACATAACCTGAAAGGCCACTCAGCAAGGAAGAAACCACTGGTCCAAAACCGCTATAAAAAAGCTAGACTACGGTTTGCAACTGCACATGGTGACAGAGATCGTACTTCTTGGAGAAATGTCCTCTGGTCTGATGAAACAAAAATAAAACTGTTTGGCCATAATGAACATCATTATGTTTGGAGGAAAAAGGGGGAGGCTTGCAAGTCAAAGAACACCATCCCAACCGTAAAACATGGGGGTGGCAGCAGCATGTTGTGGGGGTGCTTTGCTGCAGGAGGGATCATGAGAAAATAATATTATGTGGATATATTGAAGCAACGTCTCAAGACATCAGTCAGGAAGTTAAAGCTTGGTCTCAAATGGATCTTCCAAGTGGACAATGACCCCAAGCATACTTCCAAAGTTGTGGCAAAATGGCTTTAGGACAAGAAAGTCAAAGCCCTGACCTCAATCCCATAGAAAATGTGTGTGCTTGTATTCACCCAACTTATTGTGGGAAGCTTGTGGAAGGCTACCCGAAATGTTTGACCCAAGTTGAACAGTTTAAAGGCAATGCTACCAAATACTAATTGAGTGTATGTAAACTTCTGACCCACTGGGAATGTGATGAAAGAAATAAAAGCTGAAATAAATAATTCCCTACTATTCTTCTGACATTTCACATTCTTAAAATAAAGTGGTGATCCTAACTGGCCTAAGACTGGGAGTTTTACTAGGATTAAATGTCAGGAATTGTGAAAAACTGAGTTCAAATGTATTTGGCTAAGGTGTATGTAAACTTCCGACTTCAATAGTATATAAATAAAAAAAACATTGTATAGTATTTATATTCAGTGCTTAGTGTAGCAGAGAGAGAACCCTGTCAAAGACAGATACAGTGCATTCATAAAGTTCAGACCCCTTGACTTTTTCCACATTTTGTTATGTTGCAGCCTTATTCTAAAATTATTTTTTTTAAATCCTCAGCAATCTACACATAATATCTCATAATGACAAAGCAAAAACAGGTTTTTATAAATGTTTGCAAATTTATTAAACTTAAAGAACAGAAATACCTTATTTACGTAAGTTTTCACACCCTTTGCTATGAGACACAAAATTTATCTCAGGTGCATCCTGTTTCCATTGATCATCCTTGAGATGTTTCTACAACTTGAATCTGTACCAACAGATTTCTGCAGCATTGAAGGTCCCCAAGAACACGCTTGCCTTCATCATTCTTAAATGGAATAAGTTTGGAACCCCCAAGACTCTGCCTAGAGCTGGCCGCATAGCCAAACTGAGCAATCGGGTGAGAAGGGCCTTGGTCAGGGAGGTGACAAAGAACCCGATGGTTACTCTGACAGAGCTCTATAGTTCCTCTGTGGAGATGGGAGAACCTTCCAGAAGGACAACCATCTCTGCAGCACTCCACTAATCAGGCCTTTATGGTAGAGTGGCCAGAGGGAAGCCACTCCTCAATAAAAGGCACATGACAGCCCGCTTGGAGTTTGCCAAAAGGCACCTAAAGACTCTCAGACCATGAGAAACAAGATTCTCTGGTCGGATGAAACCAAGATTGGACTCTTTGGGCTGAGTGCCAAGCGTCACGTCTGGAGAAAACCTGGCACCATCCCTACGGTGAAGCATGGTGGTGGCATCATCATGCTGTTGGGATGTTTTTCAGCGGCAGGGACTGTGATACTAGTCAGCATCGAGGGAAAGATGAACGGAGCAAAGTACAGAGAGATCCTTGATGAAAACCTGGTCCAGAGTGCTCAGGACCTCAGACTGGGGCGAAGGATCCCTTTTCAACAGGACAACGACCCTAAGCACAAAGCCAAGACAACGTAAGAGTGGCTTCGGGACAAGTCTCTGAATGTCCTTGAGTGGCCAGCCAGAGCCCAGACTTGAACCTGATTTGAACATCTCTGGAGAGACCTGAAAATAGCTGTGCAGCGACGCTCCCCATCCAACCTGAAAGAGCTTGAGAGGATCTGCAGAGAAGAATGGAAGAAACTCCCCAAACACAGGTGTGCCAAGCTTGTGGCATCATACCCAAGAAGGAGATTCGATGCTGTAATCGCTGCCAAAGGTGCTTCAACAATGTACAGGGTCTGAATACTTATGTAAATGTGATATTTCCGTTTTTATTTATAATAAATTAGCAAAAGTCTAAAAACTGTTTTGCTTTGTCATTATGGGGTATTGTGTGTAGATTGATGAGGAAAAAACGATTTAATCAATTTTAGAATAAGGCGGTAACCTAACAAAGTGGAAAATGTCAAAGGCGTCTGAACACTTTCGAAGGCACTGTAGATGACAGAAGGGATAACTACTGTAATGAGAAGGGGTGGAGAATGGATCACTGTAGCTGTCCTAGTATAATGAAGTGCTGCGTTGCTGTACCATCACATCCCTCTCTGTATCGCCGTTCCTACAGAATCAGAGAGTAGCGGAGATGAGGAGAATGGCGGCGAAGTGCTGAGTCTTCCCTGTCCTATGATGACATTGATGAGGAGGAGAATGTTCCAGCTCAACCATTATCAAGTGGAGGAGATGGAACCAGTAGCCCAGGCCCAGGTGCTGGACCTTCTGCTACCCACGGTAATATAAAGGTCCCGCTCAGATACATACATGCATACATACATACATACATACATACATACATACATACATAAATGTGTTGTGTCTTTGGTCCTGTGTGGCTCCGTCAGTAGAGAGTGGTGCTTCCAACACTGAGGGTCTTGGGTTTGTTTCCCACTGGGGCCACCCATATGAAAAATGTATGCATGCAAGTCGCTTTGGATAAAAAGAGTCTGCTAAATAGCTTAGATTATACTACTCTTTATGTGCTGCTCTATGTTTTACAGAACATGTTACCTATGAGGTGGAGGAAGATCAACAGGAGAGCTACGATGATGTGGTGTCAATGATCACGCCAGCTGAGACCAGAGAGGAGATTGCAGAGGTCCATGAGAGACCCAAGCCCAAGGGCCTGGCAATCCATGATGACGAGGATTACCTGGAGCCTGATGGCTAGAAGTGAGCAACATGGGGGCTTGACATGATCTATAAGAGGTGATTATGGTGTTTTGATGATATGGTTTATATTGGCTCCATGCATCATTGTTTCTACTTTATGAAGGAATAGCCAGTAATTTGTAACTTTGATCAGGTCATGTAAAATTACTACTGTATGGTTTATTGAATTTTACAAAACAGAAAAAACACATATTACCACATCAAATGTCTTCTGAAGGGTATTAAAGACACCCAGTCTGTCTCTCAATTTGATTATGTCTCATTGGTCTTTAGGATCCCAAAGTTGGAGGGGGGAAAAGCTAAAAACCTCACATTCCTTCATATAATATCGGTATTTCTTTTTCATATATGAAGATACAATTATTCAAATTTCTTGACTTTTTTTGTCTCTAACATTTGATATTGCTTTTAAAAAAAAAAATGTTTTGAATAGTTTGTTGTGCCATGGCCTGTAAAACAGAACTGATTGACACTGAACGGAATCAATAGTGTCTCACCACAACACATGTATTCATGAAACATGATCTTGAAATGTGGTGGTTCCTTCCATGAAGACCTGCAAAATCAATTGCTTTAGTGTATGCATCAAAGCTCATAGCAAACAGCTGTTTTTCAATCTTTTTAATTGTACTTTTTTTTTTACCATTTATAAATGTAACATTTTAAACATTAGCATTTTTAATTGCAATAGCATTGTGCAATTTGTTTTATTATTCTCATCTTTAACTTCTCAGTAAAATGTTTTCTTCCTTTAGAAGTTGTTGATAAGGTTTATAAAGTATGAATGTAGTAGTTAAGAGCTTGTCTGTTTGTTTAGTGTTTTGTTTTATCTATGAAGTCATGTTTGGGATTTGGTGACTGGAATTTAAGAATATTAACAATAGGGGAAAAAAATAAAAACATCCAGTGTAAAGTTAAAATCAGTCGACTTAAACTTCAACAATTAAAAAAAATAGAGATATAATTAAGAATACTGGCCCTGATTATGTCATTAAAGTGTCCGATTGTTTTTATTATTTAATTCACTTTTGATGAAAAATGAAAATGTACTGCTTTAATAATGTATACTGTCAGTGTTGTTTTGTAATGAGATCGAATTATTGGCTTTATAGATCCTGTCGTGTTTATACAACATTTCACATTATGGAATTATTGAAATGATGGTAATTATATAGTATATGGTCTTAACTACATATTTTTTAGGTTCACAATGCTCCAAAACATCAGTTTAGAGAAGTGAAACAGTGAAGGGACATGCACATACTGTAGGTAAGAGTTGACAATACTGTGAAAAAGGACAATAAATTAATCTTAGTTAGACTGTAATATTATCTACTGTAAACACGGACTGACTGGAAACAGGATCAGGTGCTCAAGAAGTAGGAGATTGCTTTGGTGTTGTGTATTAAACTGTATGTTTTTGAACAGCTATAGTTTGATACACAGCATAAAAAGTCATTTACCATCACATCACATTCTCCCAGGCAAACAAAAATGATTCTGTGACTCACAGCCTGTTACACCTACAAAAAAAGATTCCCATGACCAGCTATGGTGTTTCTTATGAGAATACTGATATATATTGTCCCTTTACGGGAGACACGTGCAGTACAACAGCATCCCGTAACCATGGATGTGTCAACCTTCAGAGCATTACATGTGCTGCCAGGAGGTATTCCGTGACCATTGAGGTCACCGGACTGAGGATATACCTAACGGGATTCATTTTTAAGTGGTGATTCTAGTGTTATATGTAAGCATCACACCCAGCCTCCCACTCTAGCAGGGGGCTCTTGTAAGGGTAGGGATGCATGAGCCGGCAGATCCTGGTTTGATCCCAGGCTGTGCCGCAGCTGGTCGCGCCCGGGAGACCCATGAGGCGGCGTACAATTGGCCCAGCGTCGTCCGGGTTAGGGGAGGGTTTGGCAAGCCGTGATGTCCTTGTCCCATCGCGCTCTAGCGACTCCTGTGGTGGGCCGGGTGCATGCACGCTGACACGGTTGTCAGATGTACTGTGTTTCCTTCGACACATTGATGCGGCTGGCTTCCACATTAAATCAAGAACCAGTGCAGCTTGGCGGGGTCGTGTTTCGGAGGACGCACGGCTCTCGACCGTCGCCTCTTCTGAGTCTATATGGGAGTTGTAGCGATGGAACAAGGCTGTATGGATATCACGAAAAAATGGGGAAAAGGTTGCATATAAACAGAAATAGAACAGAGTACATACCAATATCTAAACAAGGGGATAACATTTTCATTCTGGGCTTGCTTTGTGTCACTTCAGAGCATCCATAGTGCACACTGGAATTCATTTTACAGCAATCCCTGCAGCCTTTGTATTTTGGCACAGATTTCAATTTGACTTTGCTTTTTTTGATTGCATAAAGCATGCTCTTAACGATATTGACAGTGTATCGCTTTACGTTATGTGGTTTGTCTAACAGCACTGAGGCTGCAGTCATGTTTTATACTACCTCGTTCATAGTAAATAGATCTTCTGAGGGCTTGAACAGCAACAGTGTGTCTTGCAATTTAATCTTTTAGGATTAGATAAAATTTAGAATCAGAAATTAAAAAATACGAGTTACTGAAGTGAATATTTAACTTATGCATCAAACAATGTTTAAACTATTTATTTTATTGCATTTAATATCTAAATTAAAATGCAATTAACTAGACCCTGCAGTTTGTGGAACTAACTGCTGAAATGTCAACCAGCTAACCTTGGACGAAAGTCCAAAGAAAAACCTCTTCCACTAGATATTCAAAACAACAGCTCTGACATCACTAGCCTGCCAGTTGCTGTGATTTTCATAGACTTAGCTTTGTTGGCTATTGATTGAAGTAGGTGGAGCGAACTGCTGTGAAATGTTTCTTTATCTCATCACACGGTGCCGCTTGATTGGTGTAATGGGGAGGCAAAAGTTAGGGTTAAAGTTAGGGTTAGGGGAAGGGTTAAAGTTAGGGTTATGAGAAGGGTTAAAGTTAGGGTTATGGGAAGGGTTAAAGTTAGGGTTAGGGGAAGGGTTAAAGTTAGGGTTAGGGGAAGGGTTAAAGTTAGGGTTATGGGAAGGGTTAAAGTTAGGGTTATGGGAAGGGTTAAAGTTAGGGTTATGAGAAGGGTTAAAGTTAGGGTTATAGGAAGAGTTAGCTAAAAGGGTTAAAGTTAGGGTTAGGGGAAGGGTTAAAGTTAGGGTTATGGGAAGGGTTAAAGTTAGGGTTATGAGAAGGGTTAAAGTTAGGGTTATGAGAAGGGTTAGCTAAAAGGGTTAAAGTTAGGGTTAGGGGAAGGGTTAAAGTTAGGGTTATGGGAAGGGTTAAAGTTAGGGTTATGGGAAGGGTTAGCTAAAATGGTTAAAGTTAGGGTTAGGGGAAGGGTTAAAGTTAGGGTTATGAGAAGAGTTAGCTAAAATGGTTAAAGTTATGGTTATGGGAAGGGTTAAAGTTAGGGTTATGAGAAGGGTTAAAGTTAGGGTTAGGGGAAGGGTTAAAGTTAGGGTTATGGGAAGGGTTAAAGTTAGGGTTATGAGAAGGGTTAAAGTTAGGGTTAGGGGAAGGGTTAAAGTTAGGGTTATGAGAAGGGTTAAAGTTAGGGTTATGAGAAGGGTTAAAGTTAGGGTTATGGGAAGGGTTAGCTAAAAGGGTTAAAGTTAGGGTTATGGGAAGGGTTAAAGTTAGGGTTATGGGAAGAGTTAGCTAAAAGGGTTAAAGTTAGGGTTATGGGAAGGGTTAGCTAAAAGGGTTAAAGTTAGGGTTATGGGAAGGGTTAGCTAAAATGGTTAACCCTTTGACGCATATGATCACATCTTTGTGCTCATTGTTGAGTGTCCCTGCAGCGTGTGTTGGAGAATAACTCAGGACAATGATTATGATTTCCAGTATTCTGACTGACCACTTTGAAGTATTGAGACTGAAAAACATATATAACGAATAAGACATATGTGAGCAGAATATCTGCTGAGCTCAGGTAAATGGCCAAAACTAGATAGTTGAACAGTGGACTCCAGTAGAAACAGGATGTCAACAGACAATGTAACAAAGGACCTATAGAAAGGAGGGAAATTGTATGGGGAGTGTCTATATGCCTCATGAATGGATGAAATACTATAAAGACCGAGCCCCGCGGTACATTATTCGTTTTTTTCCATGAAATAACACGGCTTTGCTACTTTGTATTAAAGTCTTATTTGAATTCACAAATTCCAGTAAGGTGTCATATTTTGATTAAATATGCCACGACCCGTGCCATCGCAAATATGTGATTGGAACAGTAGCAATAGAATGTATAATGCAACAAACGCGTCTAAACAGCATTGTTGTCTGAAAAGCATCTAAACAATGTTTTGTGTTGATGGGAAATGAAGGTCTTCACAACTTTATTCCTCAATTTCATTTTTTATTGTAAAAGATAAATGTGAACTTCATCATCCAAGCATCACATGGAACAACACATCCACAGCCAAACTCATTCCATAAACCAGTCTAAATAATAGGTTGCGCTGACATAAAACAAAACATAAGTTAGCGACGTAACAGCTAGACTTGTTTAATATGTACCACATCTCTGGTGAGCACAAGGGAGAAATGTAATATTGTTTAGAAAAGAGATGCGTGTCAGCTAAGCTAACAGCAGCTACATTCTTTATGGTGGCAGCCATGTTATGTTTGACAAGCGAGAACTCCATTCACCATAAGATGCAAATAAACTAAGTCAAAGACGGCAGCGCCCATTGGCTGAAAAATATTAACTTAGTATGGACACTTTTCAGCATATTACACATCTTTGATGTACTTGTTACAGTGAATACAAGAACCGAAGCACATGACTTAACAAGTTGTTTACAGTTTTTGACAAAACACAAAGCAAATAAAATGTTATCAACTCACAGATCATCACCCCAAATACAAGCCTACTGCCTAGCCTAACTGTAGTGCGGAAGCTAAACAGGATTGCCAGATATGGATGAAACCACTTTAGGGGGGGGTTGGTGGCAGGGTTCATTTAATTTGTGTGTGTGGGTGGCTTCAAGTCCATGGCGGGTAGAAATGTGGGAATGTATCGTGGGGGGATATGATGCAGGAAATATTACTATGGTGGGGGATTTATCAATGTATGGGGGGGCAAACAGTTTATAAGCTAAATGAAATAAAAATAAATTGTACAAATAAAACCCCAGGAAGGGGTTGTCTGAGCTAGCAACGCTGAGTTACCATAGTTACAATCTGATGCCGTGTTCAAAGCAACTGGGAACTGGGAACTCGGAAATCTAAGACTTCTGACTTCAGTGTGTTCAAAACAACTGGGAACTCAGAGCTGGGACCTTGGAAATCTCAGACTTTTGACTTTAGTGTGTTCCTAAACAACTGGGAACTCAGAGCTGGGACCATGGAAATCTCAGACTTCTGACTTCAGTGCATTCAAGACAACTGGTAACTCTGAAAAAAAACGAGCTCCGACATGAAAAAAATATTTCTGTCATCAAACTTGGAATTCCAACTCGGGATCTCCGGCCTCTTTCTAGAGCTTTGACTTTCCGACCTGAAGATCACTGACATCATGATTTGACCTTGTGTTTTTCAGAGTTCCCAGTTGTCTTCAAAGCACCATAAAACCTTTTAAAAAAGTATTTTACACACATCATATGTGTCCATTACAATCTGTGCAAGAATTTGCATTCATGATGTGCCACCAGTACTTGAAAAACGTGAATATAACAGAAAATACATGATGCGTCATACATACATACAGTGCGTTACAGTAGAAATGACAACACGTTATACCGAAAATAAGGAACTTCCTTATTATTTGTAAGGAAAACAACAAGGCAACAAGGCAATGCGGGTGTCAGACAGAAAATGTGTCTGGGGAAAAAAAATGGTGTTATGGGAAGGGTTAGCTAAATGGGTTTTGACTAGAGTTGCGCAAATGTCTTTATACTTGATCTGGGGAAGTGCTTGGGCTCTCGTGTTTGTCCAGTTAAGTAAAGCCTCAAACATAAATTGTACGCAACAGCGAAATGGGCAACTTCTTATGCAAATGAATGAGGAGGCGGAACACACCTCAATTCAAACTGTTGTTAGAAAATAATTAGAAATTGAGAAGTTGAAACATAGCCTTTAGATAATTAGCAGGCAGCGTGCCTTGGTTTGAGGGTAGCACAGGTTGACTGTCCATGTTGCGTAACAATCACATTTTGGAACAGTGAGTCCATTCTGACATCACACGGGTTAACTGTCCATCGCTGGGGCGATCGTTAATGATATTTGGAACTCACATGTGAAAAGGTTAATTAAATAGCCATCATTCTTATATAACCATACCAAACGTAGCATATCATACTAATTTCACTGTCCCGGATTTACTTTTCTCTATGTTATGTCTAACAAACATCTCTGGAGAGACCTGAAAATAGATGTGCAACAACGCTCCCCATCCAACCTGACAGAGCTTGAGAGGATCTGCAGAGAAGAATGGGAGATACAAGCTTGGCATACCTGTATCTGGGGAGTATAATCATCGAACCACAGTCAAAAGTTTGGATACACCTACTCATTCCAGGGTTTCTCTTTATTTTTAAAATGTTTGACATTGTAGAATAATAGTGAAGACATCAAAACTATGAAATAACACATGTAGTACAAAAAAAGTGTTAAACAAATCAAAACATATGGTATATTTGAGATTTTTCAATGTAGTCACCCTTTGCCTTGATGACAGCTTTGCACACTCTTGGCATTCTCTCAACCAGCTTCATGAGGTAGTCACCAGGAATGGACTTCAACAAAGTACTGATCAAAGGGTCTGAATACTTATGTAATTGAGACATTTCAGTTTTTATATTTAATACATTTGCAAACATTTCTAAAAACCTTTTTTCTTTTATCCTTTTCAGAATAAGTCTGTAACAAAATGTGGGAAAGGGGAAGGGGTCTGTATACTTTCCAAATGCACTGACCCAGCAGGAATTGGCAGTAGTCTACACTAGGAAGCCAATTCTAAGGATACTTTGATATGAAAACTTTCAAACACTTTCAAGCTACGTGAAATAAATAAATCTTTCATTGTGTTATTGAAACAAAGAAAAGCGAATAGTATTTCAACCTATTAAACTACGAGTAGGCTACTTACCCCTGCAGCGATGGGTGACCAGCAGTACCTGGTCGTACTCCACCCTGCCGATTTCCTTGATGATGTTGAAGTGCTCTTTAATCTCTAGGTGGCTCAGGCTCTGCGCCGTCAGCTCCATCAGCTCATCAAGGCCCAGCTCAATCATCTCTCTCTTTCTGTCTCTCAAATCTGACAATCAGAGAGCCATGGGTTAATGACTGTTATGGTCAAATCAATGCCTCTGTACAATTCACAACAAACAAGTATTGATGTAAACACACTACAGATGTATGATCTTAATTTGAGCTGGTTTGCTACAGCAAGAAAATAATACAGTAACAGGAAATGTAAATTATTATATTATAATTAATGGATGTTTTTGTAAGGGTTGATACAATTTCGAAAGGGAAAATCATGTCTGAAATTTCTAATTGGAAATTACAAACTTTAGAAGGCTTTTTAAACCTCAAATACACAAGTTTTACATTTCCTGCATTGTAGGAAAGTTCTCCTGCATCAGAGTGATACGATTCTACATCTGTATACATACCCAGTTTATACCAAGACAACAAAGCTAAATTTTGAGGACATTTTCTTTTTACAAATGTATTTATCAAGTCAATCCTAATAATTGATTGACAGTCAATAGGGGGCGAACCACAATGACAATGTCCAGAAAAGAGAGGAATTCATATCCAGTCTTACTTCTGTAACTGTATGTCCCTCTACCTCCTATGTGACACCTTTCAGCTGAGTGGAACTGGCCACCCAGTCTCTGTACAACGCTTACTCATGCACACTAATACAAAACCTACCATTTTACAGTATCACATGGTGTGAAGCACAATTATGGGATCAGATTAAATGTTATGTAGACTTGTTGCAGGTGTTCAGAATTATCAGTAAAGTATTTGTATGACAGGGTGGATTACTTAGATTACTCCGAACATGTATTTCTGTATGGCCTGGTTATCTAAATACTTCTCAAAGATTTTGTATGTTTTGTTAAGGCTAAAGGAAAAATAAAATAGCAAATAATCACACTGACTGCTGAAAAGGCAGCAACAGTGATTCATGACAAACCTAATCAAGAAAATGATTATCCCCATTATACAGTACTGTGTGGCGAAATAACATGTTGCTGTAATTGTAGCAGTATACTGTAAATGCCTAATTAAAATGCAGACAATAAAGATACATTCAATTCATTCAACAACAATTTACTAGAATTGCCTATGTAAAAAACGGAAACTATTACAGTACAAATATCCAATTCTGTTGGACTTAAAATGAATTACCCCAAATTAGTTATTTTGAATTATTGTATAATAAAATGTTCTGAAACAGATGCATACAGTATATACAGTTTATTTCACAATTGTCAATACATTTTTTCACAATTGTCAAACAATTGTGCTCCTACAAAATCAGTTCCAATGTTATTTATTTAGGTTATTTCATAGATTTAATTTAATGTTTGAAAAAACGTTAGAACTGATTATTAAACAAAAGGAAGTATTAAACAAAAGGAAGCAATGTGTGTTTCACAATCACAATTGATCGTTTTTCACATTCAATATTTAAAAGTTCTACTTATACATTTTGATTACTTTTAGTGTTTCTGTTACCATATGATTTATCATGAAAAATGATCCTGTTTTCCAAGCCATGCCTGCAAGACGTATTAATGCACGCTTTGTAGGCGTAGATACACTATATAATTGGTGTCTAAGTACATATAAATCTCATACCCATATGATGTGCAGAACAAAAACTGTGGCTTCACAAATCTTCAATTTTTCATTGCATTTGGCACTACGTGCTGAAGCATAAAAAATTACATACACCAAAATACTGTTCTGAAAAAATGGATTCATTGATGATTCATGGTTACCGGTCTTACCTTTTTCGTAGAGGATCCCATTGGTCTTGGAACAACCAACATGCACACACATTGCAACAAACACAAACACTCATACACACAACCGGCATGTGACACGATGTACCAATTAGCGTAGTAGCAGAGCTCAGGTTGAGTGACTGTCCTTCCCTCACCTTACTGCAGCTGTGCCGTGGATCAGAGAGCCATGTGGCTGGCTGAGTGGACCAGGGTGATAGGAGAGTGCTACCGCTCGGCTACAGCTACTACAGAGACCACTTCTGAATGCCCCAATATGGGCACACACACACACACACACCATTAAAACTCCTCGGGGGAACCAAGTGTACATGTGCTCACATCACTAGAACCTCTCAATGTGCTCCATGCTCACAGGACTGTAAAAGGACACATTGGCAGGTGTGTTTAACAATACAGTCATGCTTATCTTTACTAAAGACTTGAGCACAGTGAAGAGTATACTGTATTAGCCCTGTATCACTCTCCAGTCACACACAGTGAAGAGAGTATACTGTATTAGCCCTGCATAACTCTCCAGTCACACACAGTGAAGAGAGTATACTGTATTAGCCCTGTATCACTCTCCAGACACACACAGTGAAGAGAGTATACAGTATTAGCCCTGTATCACTCTCCAGTCACACACAGTGAAGAGAGTATACTGTATTAGCCCTGATTCACTCTCCAGTCACACACAGTGAAGAGAGTATACTGTATTAGCCCTGATTCACTCTCCAGTCACACACAGTGAAGAGAGTATACTGTATTAGCCCTGTATCACTCTCCAGTCACACACAGTGAAGAGAGTATACTGTATTAGCCCTGTATCACTCTCCAGACACACACAGTGAAGAGAGTATACTGTATTAGCCCTGTATCACTCTCCAGTCACACACAGTGAAGAGAGTATACTGTATTAGCCCTGTAAAACTCTCCAGCCACAAATGTAATAGGATAAAAAGTTGTTGTTGCCACTAAGCAAACATGTATTTGTATAAAGGTTTTGAGAGCAAAACAGGTGTGTAGGGCGGGCCCCTTTTCCATTTTACAGTTGAAGTCGCAAACCTACCCCCCACTTTCAACCACGTCGTATTTAGGTCCTCGTTGCTCTGTAATCAAGCCGACGTAAGCACCCTGAGAATGTACTCATTGAACAGACCACATATGCTTGAGCTGATCTTCTGACTAGATTACCTCACCACACTGTCACGATCTTCAACAGTAGCGGACCAAGATGCAGCGAGGGTTCCAGTATACATACTTTAATAACGTATTGCAACTGGCAAAAACAACAAACAAAGAAAAGACCGTAACGCTGATGTGGCACAACACAGGCACACACTCAGAAATACAAACAATAACCCACAATGCAGGTGGGGGAAGGAACAACCTAAATAGGATTCCCAATTAGAGGCAACGACAACCAGCTGCCTCTAATTATGAACCAACTCAAAAAGCAACATGTAGTCTGTTAAACAACCCTAGTGACACCCTGGCCTAACCCCCATAGAGAAACTCAGAGGGCTCTCCATGGCCAGGACGTGACAGTACCCCCCCAATGGCGCGGACTCTGACTGCACCCAAAAGTCAATGGGGGGGTTTTCGGGTAGGCCTTCACTGTCGGTGGTGGCTCCGGTGCGGGCCGTACCGGCCCGAGATAACGCACTGGAGGCCCGGTGCGTGGAGCCGGAACATGAGTCATCAGACTGGGGAGACGCACAGGGGGCCTGGTGTGTCGAGCCGGAACAGGTCGTGCCAGGCTCTGAAGGCGCACCGGAGACCTGATGCGTGGAGCAGGAACAGGCCGTGCCGGGCTCTGGATGCGCACAGGGAACCTGATGCGTGGAGCAGGGACAGGCCGTGCCGGGCTCTGGATAAGCACAGGGGACCTGATGCGTGGAGCAGGGACAGGACGTGCCGGGCTCTGAAGGCGCACAGGGGACCTGGTGCGTGGAGCAGGGACAGGACGTGCCGGACTCTGGATGCGCACAGGGGACCTGGTGCGTGGAGCAGGGACAGGCCGTGCCGGGCTCTCTATGCGCACAGGGGACCTGATGCGTGGAGCAGGAACAGGCCGTGCCGGGCTCTGGATGCGCACAGGGGACCTGATGCGTGGAGCAGGAACAGGATGTACTGGGCTGTGGAGATGCATCGGAGACACAGCCCGCAGAGCCGACGCAGGATATCCTGGTCCGAGGAGGCGCACCGGAGACCAAGAGCGCTGAGCCAGCACCCTCCTACCAGGCTGAAAGCTCAACCTAGCCCGACAGATGAGGGGAGCTGGACTGTCGCGCACCGGGCTGTGAACGCGTACTGGAGACACCGTGCGCTTCACTGCATAACATGGTGCCTGACCAGTACGACGCTCTCTCCAGTAAGCACGGGGAGTTGGCTCAGGTCTCCAACCTGGCTCAACCAAACTCCCCGTGTGCCCCTCCCCCAAACAAATTTAGGGGCTGCCTCTCGGGCTTCCTTGCCAGCCGTGTTCCCTCGTAATGCCGCCTTTCCGCCTTTGCTGCCTCCAACTCCTCCCTGGGACGGCGATACTCCCCAGCCTGCCTCCAGGGTCCCTTTCCGTCCAGGATCTCCTCCCATGTCCAGGCATCCCGATGACCCCGCTGCTTGGTCCTATTGTGGTGGGTTATTCTGTCACGATCTTCAACAGTAGCGGACCAAGATGCAGCGAGGGTTCCAGTATACATACTTTAATAACGTATTGCAACTGGCAAAAACAACAAACAAAGAAAAGACCGTAACGCTGATGTGGCACAACACAGGCACACACTCAGAAATACAAACAATAACCCACAATGCAGGTGAGGGAAGGAACAACCTAAATAGGATTCCCAATTAGAGGCAACGACAACCAGCTGCCTCTAATTGGGAACCAACTCAAAAAGCAACATGAAGTCTGTTAAACAACCCTAGTGACACCCTGGCCTAACCCCCATAGAGAAACTCAGAGGGCTCTCCATGGCCAGGACGTGACACACACGCAGTGTGGTTTAGCTGTCACTGCTGACATGAAGGAAACTGATAATAACTCAGCACGGTATCCTTTATCTTATTACAGGATCTAAAGAAGATCCAAAAACTCTATTTGTTGAACCATATATACTTGTCCTGGCTGAAATGGATGCAGGCTTATCTGGCAACACCAGGCTTATCTGCAGAGCCCAAAGTGCCAGCTATGAATGTACTCAAGCAGTAGCGCTCACACAAACCTATCCACAGGGGTATGACAGTGCATTCGGAAGTATTCAGACCCCTTCCCTTTTTCCACATTTTGTTACGTTACAGCCTAATTACGTTACAGCCTTAAAAAAATGTTTCCTCATCAATCTACACACAATAGAAATGTTTCCAAATTTATAACAAATTTAAAACAGAAATACCTTATTTACATAAGTATTCAGACCCTTTGCTATGAGACTCGAAATTGAGCACAGGTGCATCCTGTTACCATTGATCATCCTTGAGATGTTTCTACAACTTGATGGGGGTCCACATGTGGTAAATTCAATTGTCTATATAAAGGTCCCTCAGTTGACATTGCATGTTGGAACAAATACCAAGCCATGAGGTCAAAGGAATTGTCCTTTGAGCTGCTCCGAGACAGGATTGTGTCGAGGCACAGATCTGGGGAAGGATACCAAAACATGTCTGCAGCATTGAAGGTCCCCAAAAACACAGTGGCCTCCATCATTCTTAAATGGAAGATGTTTGGAAACCCCAAGACTCTTCCTAGAGCTGGCAGCCCGGCCAAACTGAGCAATCGGGGGAGAAGGGCCTTGGTCAAGGAGGTGACCAAGAACCTGATGGTCACTCTGACAGAGCTCCAGAGTTCTTCTGTGGAGATGGGAGAACCTTCCAGAAGGACAACCATCTCTGCAGCACTCCACCAATCAGGCCTTTATAGTCGAGTGGCCAGACGGTAGTCACTCCTCAGTAAAAGGCACATGACAGCCCGCTTGGACTCAGACCATGAGAAACAAGATTTTCTGGTCTGATGAAACCAAGATTGAACTCTTTGGCCTGAATGACAAACGTCACCACTGGAGGAAACCTGGCACCATCCCTACGGTGAAGCCATGGTGGTGGCAGCATCATACTGTTGGGATGTTTTTCAGAGGCAGGGACTGGGTGACTAGTCAGTATTGAGGGAAAGATGAACAGAGCAAAGTACAGAGAGATCCTTGATGGAAACCTGGTCCAGAGCGCTCAGGACCTCAGACTGGGGCAAAGGTTCACCTTCCAACAGGACAACAACCCTAAGCACACAACCAAGACAACGCAGGAGTGGCTTTGGGACAAGTCTCTGAATGTCCTTGAGTGGCACAGCCAGAGCCCAGACTTGAACCCAATCTAACATCTCTGGAGAGACTTGAAAATAGCTGTGCAGCGATGCTCACCATCCAACCTGACAGAGCTTGAGAAGATATGTAGAGAAGAATGGGAGAAACCCCCAAATACAGGTGTGCCAAGTTTGTAGTGTCATACTCAAGAAGACTCGAGGCTGTAATCGCTGCTAACGGCGCTTTAACAATGTTTTTTGCAACAAAAAAAATCTAAAAACCTGTTTCTGCTTTGTCATTATGGGGTATTGTGATGTCATTATGGGGTAGTGTGTGTAGATTGATAAGGGGGAAAAAACGATTTAATCCATTTTAGAATAAGGCTGTAACGTAACGAAATGGGATTCAAGGGGTCTGAATACTTTCCAAATGCCTTGTCTGTCTGTCTGTCTGTCTATATGTCTGTCTGTCTGTCTGAGTCATTCTGGGATCTACATTCTGATCAGAAACAGATACTTTGTGCACCCTGCTTGTGCTGGGTTGAGTTGTGTTGGGCTGAGTTGTGTTGGGCTGACTTGTGTTGTGTTGAGTTGTGTTTAACGGTATGTCTATTTCAATGTGACTTCCTGATTTTAAGTTGTCTTCTCAGTGTATTTACCTAGTCAAGTACTGTATATTATTTGTCTTCAAAATTGTTATATAATTTAACTATATTGTTATTTTACCAGCAGCATCCATAATAGCTCCTTGTAGGCCATGACAAAGCGATTTGAAACCTATGTGATTTAGGTACATTGTGGAGTGTCTAATGCCTGGTTGCTCATCACATTTGGGTGTCATCTTTTGGCTGTCATCCTTTGGATCTTTGAAATGGTAGGACAGAGTTCATGGGCACCAGTGTCCCTCAATGCCAGAACCGTTCCAAAAGTCTGTAAGAAATTGAATTATGGAGTGGTTTAGAAAGACAATTAGGTCAACGCTGCTTGAATCAGGCACTTCACTAAAGGTTCATATCTCTCAGCTGTTCTGGACATTAGTCCTATAGAAATATGTAGTTTAAGTTTAACATTCCTATTGAGTATACTTATACACAACATGATTCTTCAGAGGAGAATATAGACTAATGTACTGGGTAACAGGTCCCTATTCAGAGAATGAAATAATTAATCTCAAACCACACACTCACACCCTTTCCAGGCTACCTGCTGTTGGGAGAAAATATGTATTAATTGTTTATAATTATTTGGGGTATCTTGAACGTGATAAACTGTAGCTTTACTGTCCACGTCTCAGTGACACATGGTCCCATATAGACCACACTGCTTGACAGCTCCACCAGGCAGCGACCTCCCCGCTCTGTGCCCTCAGCTGCTGCCTGTCTGTCCATCTGCCTGTCTGTCTTCGTGTCTGCCTGTCTTTGTTCGACTCCTGGCCCCAATCCTCACCACTACGAAGGCCTCAATCCTCACCACTACGAAGGCCCCAACCCTCACCACTACGAAGGCCTCAATCCTCACCACTACGAAGGCCTCAATCCTCACCACTACGAAGGATCCAATCCTCACCACTACGAAGGCCTCAATCCTCACCACTACGAAGGATCCAATCCTCACCACTACGAAGGCCCCAACCCTCACCACTACGAAGGCCTCAATCCTCACCACTACGAAGGCCTCAATCCTCACCACTACGAAGGATCCAATCCTCACCACTACGAAGGCCCCAACCCTCACCACTACCAAGGCCCCAGACCCCAACCCTCACCACTACCAAAGCCCCAGACCCCAACCCTCACCACTACCAAGGCCCCAACCCTCACCACTACCCAGGCCCCAACCCTCACCCCTACGAAGGCCATAATCTCACCACTATGAAGGCCACAACCTTCACCACGCCAAAGAACCCAGGCCCCAACCCTCACCACTGTGAAGGCCCCAACCCTCACCACTGTGAAGGCCCCAACCCTCACCACTGTGAAGGCCCCAACCCTCACTACTACAAAGGCCACAACCCTCACTACTGTGAAGGCCACAACCCTCACCACTACGAAGGCCCCAACCCTCACCACAACACAGACCCCAACCCACAACACAGACCCAAACTCTCAACTCTACGAAGGTCCCATCCCTCACCACTACAAAGATACAGTGTGAAGTCACTGACATTGTTCCACTTTTCTAGAGTGCAGTGACTCCAGTAAATATTTATAGCTTCAGACTGCTGCACTTTACAAGCTTTTGTAATGTAAAGTGTAAAGCGCAGTGACTTGTGTCATGATGACAACAAAGGTACACTACATGACCAAAAGTATGTGGACACCTGCTTGTCGAACATCTCATTCCAAAATCATGGGCATTAATATGGAGTTGGTCCCCCCTTTGCTGCTATAACAGCCTCCACTCATCTGGGAAGGCTTTCCACTAGATGTTGGAACATTTCTGCAGGGCCTTGCTTCCATTTAGCCACAAGAGCATTAGTGAGGTCGGGCACTGATGTTGGGCGTTTAAGCCTGGCTTGCAGTCGGACTTCCAATTGGTCCCGAAGATTTTCGATGGGGTTGAGATCAGGGCTCTGTGCAGGCCAGTCAAGTTATTCCACACCGATCTCGACAAACCATTTCTGTATTGACCTCGCTTTGTGCACGGGGGCATTGTCATGCTGAAACAAGAAATGACCTTCCCCAAACTGTTGCCACAAAGTTGGAAGCACAGAATCGTCTAGGATGTCATTGTATGCTGTAGCATTTCCCTTCCCTGGAACTAAGGGGTCTAGCCGAACCATGAAAAACAGCCCCAGACCATTATTCCACCTCCACCAAACTTTACAGTTGGTACTATGTATTTCGGCAGGTAGTGTTCTCCTGGCATCCGCCAAACCCTGACTGCCAGATGGGGAGGCGTGATTCATCACTCCAGAGAACTGCGTTTTCACTGCTCCAGAGTCCAATGGCAGCAAGCTTTACATCACTCCGGCTGACACTTGGCATTGCACATGGTTAGGCTTGTGTGCGGCTGCTCGACCATGGAAACCTATTTCATGAAGCTCCCGACAAACAGCTCTTGTGCTGACATGTCTTCCATATGCATTTTGGAACTAGGTAGTGAGTGTTGCAACCTATGACAGATGATTTTTACACACTGCTCGCTTCAGTACTCGGCGGTCCCGTGCTGTGAGCTTGTGTGGCCTACCACTTCACGGCTGAGCCGTTGTTGCTCTTAGACTTTCCATTTCACAATAACAGCACTTACAGTTGACCAGGGCAACTCTAGCAGGGCAGAAATTTAACAAACTGACTTGTTGGAAAGGTGGCATCCTATGATGGTGCCACGTTGAAAGTCACTGAGCTCATCAGTAATGCCATTCTACTACCAATCGACTAATTTGAAGGGATGTCCAAATACTTTTTATTTAAGTACCAGTCAAAAGTTTGGACACACACTTTTTTTTGACTATTTTCTACATTGTAGAATAATACTGAAGACATCAAAACTATGAAATAACACATAGAATCATGTAGTAACCGAAAAAGTGTTAAACAAATCAAAATATATTTTATATTTGAGATTCTTCAAAGTAGCCACCTTTTGCCTTGATGACAGCTTTCCACACTCTTGGCATTCTCTCAACCAGCTTCACCTGGAATGTTTTTCCAGTAGTGTTGAAGGAATTCCCACATATGCTGAGCACTTGTTGGCTGCTTTTCCTTCACTCTGCGGTCCAACTCATCCAAAACCATCTCAATTGGGTTGAGGTCGGGTGATTGTGGAGGCCAGATCATCAGATGCAGCACTCCATTACTCTCCTTCTTGGTCAAATAGTCCTTACACAGCCTGGAGGTGTGTTGGGTCATTGTCCTGTTGAAAAACAAATGATAGTGGGACTAAGCGCAGACCAGATGGGATGGTGTATCGCTGCAGAATGCTGTGGTAGCCATGCTGGTTAAGTGTGCCTTGAATTTGAAATAAATCACACCCCCACACCATCACACCTCCTGCTCCATGCTTCACGGTGGGAACCACACATGTGGAGATCATCCGTTCACCTACTCTGCGTCTCACAAAGACACGGAACCAAAAATCTCAAATTTGGACTCGTCAGACCAAAGGACAGATTTCCACCAGTCTAATGTCCACTGCTCTTGTTTCTTGGCCCAAGCAAGTCTCTTCTTATTATTGGTTGATGTTGATGTTGAGATGCGTCTGTTACTTGAACTCTGTGAAGCATTTATTTGGGCTGCAATTTCTGAGGCTGGTAATTCTAATGAACGTATCCTCAGCAGCAGAGGTAACTCTGCGTCTTCCTTTCTTGTGGCGGTCCTCATTAGAGCCAGTTTCATCATAGCGTTTGATTATTTTTTGCGACTGCACTTGAAGAACTTTCCGTATTGACTGACCTTCATGTCTTAAAGTAATGATGGACTGTCATTTCCCTTTGTTGATTTGAGCTGTTCTTACCATAATATGTAGTAGGTCTTTTACCAAATAGGGCTATCTTCTGTATACCACCCCTACCTTGTTACAACACAATAGATTGGCTCAAACACATGAATAAGGAAAGAAATTCCACAAATTAACTTTTAACAAGGCACACCTGTTAATTTAAATGCATTCCAAGTGACTACCTCATGAAGCTGGTTGAGAGAATGCCAAGTGCGTGCAAAGCTGTTTTCAAGGCAAAAGGTAGCTACTTTGAAGAATCTCAAATATAAAATATGTTTTGATTTGTTGAACACTTTTTTGGTTACTACATGATTCCGTATGTCTTATTTCATAGTTTTGATGTCTTCACTATTATTCTACAATATAGAAAATAAAGAAAATTCCTTGAATAAGTAGGTGTGTCCAAACTTCTACTGGTGATTCTTCCTGTGTTTATCTCAATAGATGACAATGATCTCTCTCTCTCTCTCTATATGCGCCTTTCTCTCTCTCTCTCTTGTTATCGCTTTTACACACACACCGCACGCACACATGCGCATGCACGCATGCTCACACACACACACACACACACACACACACACACACACACACACACACACACACACACACACACACACACACACACACACACACACACACACACACAAAGCCATGGAATATTTGCTTAGAGGCAATGTCAGACTGGCGATTTCAGATTGGAGGTAAAATGCTGCCATCTAGTGAAACTAACCTTTCTCTGAATTCTTGAACTCCACAGCACCAACTGAAGACATATTACTGTATTTTGGAGCGAAACATATTAATGGAAATGTCACTCAAAGCCTCTGACAGTTGTAAACCTCTGCTAACTATCTGACCATATCCAGAATGTTAAATGTTCACAATGTAATTCAATAGTTGGGTAACCAAGTTAAACCTCTTTTCGAGGCCCTTTATTTAACCTGCTCCTGACTTGAAGTATGCAGTGATATGATTCCCATGGAAGCTGTTGGTGTGCTTTTCTTATATTTACTAATGTGTTGAATACTGCATTGAATCACAACAGAAATTTGATACAGCAAACAAGATGCTTCATCTGCCTTCATCTGCCCTTTAAGTCCATGCAGCATTAGGTATTAGGATCTGTGACGGTATGGACACTTTTAAAGGGATTATCATCTCACCCTGTGAAAAGGGCTAAACAACTTGATCATAAGATTGTTCACAGGTACATTTTTCCACTTTAGAAGAAAAAGAAACGCACACCTATATAGGCGAGGTGCTGGCTAGCGGAGTGGAAAACTTGAAAATAAAGAAGAGCCGCACACTCTAGGAGCTCAGATGCAAAAAATATTTTATGTCCAACGTTTCGACAGGCAAGCTGTCTTCAACAGGGTACATTTTTCCACTTAACAAAACCCTTTCACATAACAGGTGTGTGGGCAGGCTATTTACCCAACCTGGCCGTTCCAATTCGCAACATATCATTTGAATTGGAGAACATAACATATCATGTTAAATGGAGGTACACAAATGTGCATTTACTAGCCTATTTTACATCAACCTCTGAATTCAAGTTGATTTATCAATACAGGATTTTCTGATTATTATTCTTTTGAGTGGAAATTGGAGCTAAAGACCTATGTCTGACCTGTGCCTACAATATAAATTCCTGTCTGTCACGTGAACTGATTGAGATGGGGTTGCTTCTCTTGAGAATAAAGTGACCTTTTACGAGCTCCTGTATGCTGCTTTTGTCTTGTCTAGTCCGCATTTTATTTATAGTTGTTCCATTCTCCGACCCACCAACACAGTTGGATAAGCCTACTAGCGTATCATAGGGATCAATGTCCAAGTCAAAATTTATCAGAGTGGTTCATTCCTTCTCAGTTTTAGTTAATGAATCGATTGATATGCATTGGATAAAACAGCTAGACTACTTACCTTTTATCAAATTAGATTACTAGACATTGAGCATCCTTTCCACTATCTGTCAACTATTAGCTTACCTGCTTATGTCAAGATTCCATGCCCTGAATCGATTTAGCCCTAAGCATTATTTATTTTTTAAGACAGTAATTTCACTTCTACTTGAGCTGGATATTTCAGTTGTTTTTCCACCACTGGTGATGGAGTTTGTGAGGGGAGTGAGTGTCAAAGTAAGGGGAAGAATGTGAATGGGAAACGGTTACCTAGTCAGTTGTACAACTGAATGCCTTCAACTGAAATGTGTCTTCCGCATTTAACACAACCCCTCTGAATCAGAGATGTGCAGTGGGCTGCCTTAATCGACATCTACGTCTTCAGCGCCTGGGGAACCATGGGTTAATTGCCTTGCTCAAGGGCAGATCGACAGATTTTTACACTGTCAGCGCTGGGATTCGATCCCGCAACCTTTCGGTTACAGGCCCAACACTCGAACCACTAACCAGTCCTATGGACAAATAACAAGTGAAAGAGGGGTGAATGAAGGCTAAGAAAGAATTAGACATGTTTATTTCTGGAGTCAGAAGTACAGTATATTGAATTATGGCAGCTTTATTGTTTATGCACTATATGTTGTACTGCTTTTTAAATAATCAATACGTTTTAATTGCTTTGAATGTCAAATTTATTTTCAAATGTTAATAGTACATTTTTTACAAATAATTAGTTTTTTTACAAACAGATGTGCCTTGTTAAAACATTAAATAAATAAACTTAGTTAATACTGTACATTCATTCCTCTCTTCCTTTTTTAATTTAATACATGGAAAAGATCATGTTTAACAACGTTCCGGTAACCTTAGGGAAATTAGCTCATTATCAAGGTCAATAGTTTTAATAGTAGTTTTACACCAGTCATTTCAAATGTCATTAAAGTAACAGTACTTCTACTTGAGTAGCATATGTCAGTACTTTTCCACCCTTGCAGTAGGCTTATCT
The DNA here is from genome assembly GCA_030435695.1 of Brachymystax lenok tsinlingensis. NCBI lineage: Eukaryota > Metazoa > Chordata > Actinopteri > Salmoniformes > Salmonidae > Brachymystax > Brachymystax lenok. The sequence continues at coordinate 34,537,270 of CM059803.1, forward strand.
GTTTATTTTTTTTATTATACACACTAAAAAAGTGAGTTTGGGATACCCTGCTTCATACTGTAGAACCTTAGGAAAGGGTTCTTTATAGAACCATACAGGTTCCATTTTTAACCTCATGAGCATGGTTATAGTACCTTAAAAAAGGGGTTCTATATAGCACCAAAAAGGGTTCTGCTATGTTTACAAGCCAAATAACCCTTATCTGATACTATTTAGAACCATTCTATTTTAGCGTGTATAGATGCCCATATGTCTCGTGTTTCTCTATGTCCATGATCAGCGGTCCTGATGCGCTCAACGGCATTGTCATGTTTAGTCAGCTGTATTCTACAGTGTTTAATTGCCTAAAAATAATGTACAAACTGTAATTATAGTTTCTGACTATGAAAAGGCGGGTGGGTTATGTTGTGCTAGGTGCAAGTAAATGTTTTGCTCTGCATAACCTACATTTTGGATGTACTGTATGTATGATATGTATGATGTATGTACAGTTGAAGTCGGAAGTTTTCAAATACTTAGGTTGGAGTCATTAAAACTCGTTTTTCAACCAGCCCACAAATGTATTGTTAACAAACTATACTTTTGGCAAGTCGGTTTGTACATGACACAAGTCATTTTTCCAACAATTGTTTACAGACAGATTATTTCACTTATAATTCACTGTATCACAATTCAAGTGGGTCAGAAGTTTACATACACTAAGTTGACTGTGCTTTAAACAGCTTGCAAAATTCCAGAAAATTATGTTTTGGCTTTAGAAGCTTCTGATAGGCTAAACAGGTACAAAAGTATCTATATCCACAGTAAAAGGAGTCCTATATCGACACAACCTGAAAGGCTGCTCAGCAAGGAAGAAGCCACTGGTCCAAAACCGCCAATAAAAAGCCAGACTACGGTTAGCAACTGCACATGGGGACAAAGATCGTACTTTTTGGAGAAATGTCCTCTGGTCTGATGAAACAAAAATAGAACTGTTTGGCCATAATGACCATCGTTATGTTTGGAGGAAAAAGGGGGAGGCTTGTAATCTGACGAACACCATCCCAAACGTGAAGTACGGGGGTGGCAGAATCATGCTGTGGGGGTGCTTTGCTGCAGGAGGGACTTGTGCACTTCACAAAATAGATGACATCATGAGGAAGGGAAATGATGTGGATATATTGAAGCAACATCTCAAGACATCAGTCAGGAAGTTAAAGCTTGGTCGCAAATGGGTCTTCCAAATGGACAATGACCCCAAGCATACTTCCAAAGTTGTGGCAAAATGGCTTAAGGACAACAAAGTCAAGGTATTGGAGTGGCCATTACAAAGCCCTGACCTCAATCCTATAGAACATTTGTGGGAAGAACTCTAGAAGAGTGTGCGAGCAAGGAGGCCTACAAACCTGACTCAGTTACACCAGCTCTGTCAGGAGGAATGTGCCAAAATTCACCCAACTTATTGTGGGAAGCTTGTGGAAGGCTACCCAAAACGTTTGACCCAAGTTAAACAATTTAAAGGCAATGCTATCAAATACTAATTGAGTGTATGGTAACTTCTGACCCACTGGGAATGTGATGAAAGAAATAAAAGCTGAAATAAATAATTCTCTCTACTACTTTTCTGACATTTCACATTCTTAAAATAAAGTGGAGATCCTAACTGACCTAAGACAGGGATTTTTTACTAGGATTAAATGTCAGTAATTGTGAAAACTGAGTTTAAATGTATTTAGCTAAGGTGTATGTAAACATCCAACTTCAACTGTATGTTATTTTGATTTATGTGTTAATCAAAAGTAAACAGTTTTCCACTACAGTGTTTCCACTTGTCTGGCCCTGATGTTGCTGATAAGGTCGTACCCACCACCAGTGAGCCGTATGATAAACTGCAGAACCCACGCTGAGTGCGGTGCAGCCAAGGGACCCTGGAAGGGATCATCCTAGTTGGTAGATTGCTGCTGTGTGAGCGTGTGGCTGTTAGCTGGTGCCCGCATTCAGTTCAATCAGGAGTTACAGAGATGGGAGTGGCCGTCTGCCCTGCCCTTCCTGCAGCAGTTCTACTAGAGGCCTCTCTCCTTGACAATACCATCTCCTCATGAGGGACTGAGTGGCACTTGAGTTCCATTCGGAGATGATTGAGGCAATGTGCCGTGGAACTGCGTCTTTTTATGTTCTGGCTGCTAAATGTGTCCTCTGACGTGAGGATAAAAGGTAAAGACTTAGTCCCTGAACGTGTCCTCTGACGTGAGGATAAAAGGTAAAGACTGAATCTCTGTGTCCAACCTCAGACTGTCAGACCTCCCTGACACAGACTGTCATTCAGTTTGCTGACACATGAACTGTGAAGTGACAGCTTTATGGGAGGCTCAGCTCTGGCCAATATCCCCTCACCACACTAGTTTCTTATAGTGGACCTGTTCTGACCTTCGTTTTGTGTGTGTGTGTGTGTGTGCCTGCGTGTGAGTGTGTGTTAGTGTGTGCATTTTGGCGTGAGACATTGAAAAAACAGGAAGAGGGATGCTCATTTGAAAGTGAAATATGAGGGGTTGTCTTAACCTCTTAACCCCCCCTTCTCAATTTCCACCTGAAGACATACCCTAATCTAACTGCCTGTAGCTCAGGCCCAGAAGCAAGGATATGCATATTCTTTGTACCATTTGAAAGGAAACACTCTGAAGTTTGTGGAAATGTGAATTGAATATAGGAGAATATAACACAATAGATCTGGTAGAAGAAAATACAAAGAAAAAACATAAGTTTTTTGTTTTTTATTGTTGTTGCATCATCTTTGAAATGAACAAGAAAAGACAAACATTCAGATAGGATGCTGGGGATCATTTCAATAAAGAACATAAGAGGGCAAGAGTACTTGTGCAAAGTTTCAGAATGATAACTTCCGGAATGAGCGAGCTACATGACATTTCGCATGAAGTCACCCAGGTGTCCCACACAAGTTACCCAAATGTACCCAAATGTACCCAAGTGGCCAAATTGGTGAAGTGATACATTTTGAAGACAATAACTATATACAAAATACCAAAATGCTATTCGAACACACCCAAAATAAACAATAAATTACACAATAAAAAATAACAAGGGTAACTATTTACACACTTTCAATATTTGGAAGACCCTCAGTCCTCTACACAATATTGTGCTGCTGATGCCATGTCCCATAGCAGTCTCTTTCTGCTGTGAAGCAGAGGGTCACCGAACAAGTTGTGCAGGTGATGGGGACTTCATTTTACAAAGAACACAACGACGCCTCCATGCTGTGCCCTTTTTGCCCTGAGGCACATCCATGCCTGCAGAAATGAACTTGGGCAGGTGAACACCACTTGTGGCAGGAGCAGAAGGGACAGGGGTAGAGGGGACAGAAGGTGGTGCAGTGGACTTGCTGTAGGCAGCGAGCTCCCTGATGAGCAGCTCTCGGAAGGCTAGCTGTGAGATGCGGGGCTGCCCACAGCTCTTAGCCATTTCCTTCTGGAGGATGAATGCATTGACCACAGCAATGTCGATGAAATGATATAAGAATGTCTTGTACCATTTCATGGTCTTGTGAAGAACATTGTAGTAGCCTATCAGCGCGTCTGACTGGTCCACACCTCCCATGCTCTTGTTGTAGTCCTTCACAGCAGCTGGAATGGGGAAATTATTTGTGGTCCATGCCCCATTCGCGTTCTTCACACGCCTGACAACGTGATCGCCACTGAAGGATTTGTGGATGGTCGTGCACATGACCACCTCTCTGGTGTCCATCCACTTGACAAAGAGCAGGCCATCTTCACGGATCCGCATGTCATTTACCTTCGTTTTTGGAAAGCCCTGTCTGTTGGTACGAATGGTGCCACAAGCCCACACATCCAGCTTCCTCAGGTCTGTGAACAGGGTAGGGCTTGTGTAGAAGTTGTCCACAAACAGCTTGTAGCCCTTCCCCAGCAGTTGAAAATCCAATAACTCCATAACAGAATCATAGCTAAGTCCCTTACCAGTCGCAAAACTGCTTTTCCCCTCATAAACAAAATAATTGCATGTGTAAGCACACACAGAATCAGCCAAAACAAACAGTTTGTAACCCCACTTTGTAGGTTTGTTTCGCATGTATTGTTTGAGGCCAATTCTGGCCTTTGAGGCTACCGTCCTCTCATCTATGGACAGGTTCTGGGCAGGCTGAAAATAGGTCTTGCAGGCCTCAACCATGTTGGGGTAGAGAGGTTTAATTTTGCAGAGCCTATCAAACCTAGCTGTGCCTCTCTTCTTCTCATTGTCCTCATCAACTTCCGGGTCACTGATATGCAGCTCCTGTGAGATAGCCAGAAACCTTTTACAAGACATGACAGTGATGGGGAAAGGCAGTTGGTAGAGAGGTGACGTTTTCCAGTAGTCCCTCAGGGTTTTCAGCTTCACCAGCCCCATGTAAATGACCATCGAAAGGAAACAGAAAAGGTCTGACATGGAAATGGGCTTCCATGCCTCTTTCTTGCCTGCTTGCTTCTTAGCCCCATACTTATTAGTGCTAGACACCAGTGAATCAACAACTGAACTGTCGCATAACAACAACAACTGTCGCATAATCTCTTTTTTTGTGTGCATTCCTCAAACCAAAGACCAGCATACATTTCAGTAGTATTTCCTCTGTCAAACATTTGTGAGAACAAGGAAAAAAGTATTTGCACAAATGGTTTGTGAAAGTGTGGGGCTCTGTGGGATGTATAATGTAGCCAGTAGGGGGAACTAACAGATCATCCAAAAACAAGAGGCACCAGAGTAGAGCCTGCAGTCAGGTCTAATTTGTCGCCCCCTTTTACAAAATACAACCCATTAACGTAACATAATTGTCATCATTTTAATCAAAACCATCACAATAGCAGACTTATTGAGGATATTATATGATATGATTCGAACTACTCTTTCTTTGTCTCGGTGTGGAAATGGGAAGTGGCTATTGGGAAAACACCAGGGACCTTACAAAACACTTCTTATCACTCGTTCAGTGGCTACAGCTGTGACTGTTGTTTTAAAGGTCAGCAATGTGCTTCCTATCTAGCAATAGGACAGATCACATTCCTTTCTAGGGACTCATGCTGACTACACATTTGCCATGGGGCTTAATTGAACTATGACCTATAACGTTTGTAAACTCAGTATCTTGAACACTGATAATGGAAGGGTATACCTAGTCAGTTGTACAACTGAATCCATTCAACTGAAATGTGTCTCTGCATTCAACCCAACCCCTCTGAATCAGAGAGGTGCAGGGGATTTCCTTAATCCACACTCACAGCTCCTGGGGAGCAGTTGTTGTGGGTTAACTGCCTTGCTGAAGGGCAGAACAGCAGATTTTTCCACCTTGCTGGCACAGGGATTCGAACCAGCAACCTTTCAGTTACTGGCCCAACACTCTTAACTGCTATTAACCACTAGGCTACCATCTTGTTCTGCACTGAGAACTGGGGTGTTTTGGTGGAGACAGAAGTTCCTGCTCTGCTATAAAATACAATGGTAACTGTGGTCTTCTCTAAGTCAGTGGTCTCTTCAGATAGAAGTCTGTTCCACCATGCAATACTCTCAATTGGCAACTCAATTCTAATGTACCCCCGTGGGCTAAATGACTAAAATGTAATGATAAAATAACTAATTCCATTTTAGGTACAAGGGTTTAGGGGGGTGGAAAATGATTGAACATGAAGGAAATGATCAAATAATTAGTTTGTTGAATTGTTCCACTACAATGCAATAATACAATATATTTTGAGTTGTAAGATAACCAGAGCAGTACTAGTAGGATTGACTGTGTAGTAGCGTGCTTGAAAAGGCAGAGTTTTCTGTGACGTGGTTTGGAGAGCCAGACTCAGTCACAAGGGCAAGGCAAAAAATGCTTAAATTGGGTTGCTCCCTTCTGACGCCAGGCTGCAGCACGTTTCCAAGGTAACAGAGGAGTTTGGGCTTGAAGCCAGACCCTGCAGTGCAGAGTGCCACTGCATAGGAACCATCCTAAATATATCCACACACACACTCTACTTCAACGTAATACATACACACACGCACGCATGCACACACACAGACACACACACCCACACACACATACATACATACACATTACGTTGAGCATTCTTCTCATCTTGTGTGCCCCAGACATTAGACATTATATAATGATATTAAAGAATGTAGTGGACACACAGTGATAGTGTTAGTAGTTAAGTCTCTGGTCTGTATAGTAAGTCATTATAATACATGTGACCATGAAGGTCTGGGGTTGGGTGGGAGTGCGTGCTTGCTTATGTCAGAGCTGGAGTCAGTGTGCCATGGGGCAGTGTGGGTTCCTGTGTCTGACGTCAGACTAGCATCATTCATTTCATCTGGAATATGGACAGCCCCAAAAGGGTTTTTAAAATGTAGACTACAGTACTGGGTTAACCTGGTGCCAACGTAGAATAATTCTACAATCAAAAATGCTAATAATGTATCTTCTCTTCATTGTGAATGTTTAGTTAATTGAACACCATTGTGCATTTCTGTAATGGGTTCTGTATGTACGATCTATGGATAGATTATATATAGATGCAGATATATTTTTTTACCGTTATTTAACTAGGCAAGTAAGTTAAGAACAAATTCTTATTTACATGGAATAGTGCAGGGTTTTGACTATAAACATCAATTAGGAGCTGTAAATTAAGGCATCGATGTCATATTCAGTTTCACAAAACTTATTTCACCTTGTGAGCGAAGAACATAGCAGGGAAAGTCCACTGAGGATTAATGGTCCACACACTGTAGTCTCTGGGACTGTCTCCGGGTTAGCCAGTACACACCCTTCTACTAATCTATTATGATTATACAAACAACAATCCTAAAAATGTGTAATGCTAAGGATGATTTTCTATTCTGTCTGATTGTAAGAATTTCCCTTTTGTGAGGCCTGTCTTTTCTGGAGAGGTTGTCTTTGTCCCTGAGCTTCTGGAAGTCTCCTCATGTCTGCAGCCATGCTCTGTAGAGGGGAGGAGCCACATGGTCGCCCCACGTGCAGGAGCCCCCTTCCCCAACCCAACATGTTTTTCCTCTGCTTGCTCTCTGATGGTTTATAAAAATAACAGCTTTCAGATTCTGATATCATTTGTATTTTAGGACCTTTCTGAACTTAATCGAACTGTAAGTCACTCTGAATAAGAGCGTCAGCTAAATGAAAACAATGTAAATGTAAAAGCTTCACGAAAGCTATGTACAAGAGCCTTTTTCGCAAAGCTCCTTTTCAAAAAGCTTCTTCCCAAATGTAATGTTGTCAAGCGGATTAGTATGCTACAGTGCAAGGTTTTGTTAGATTCAAAGTGCCATTCCAATAGACAGACGGACAACGGTCTCCAGTAGTCCTGTGCACTACAAGATACTCCTTAACCTCATAGCCTTCACCACATGCTTCTAAATTCACTGTGACTCCAATGTCATCCTCTAGTCTAGTTTTATGGGAACCCCACATCACCAGTATTTGGTACCCGTCCCCAGATCTGTGCCTCGACACAATCCTGTCTCTGAGCTCTACGGACAATTCTTTTGACTTCATGGCTTGGTTTTTGCTCTGACATGCACTGTCAAATGTGGAATCTTATGTAGACTGGTGTGTGCTTTTCCAAATCATGTCCAATCAATGTAATTTACCACAGGTGGACTCCAATCAAGTTGTAGAAACCATATCAAGGATGATCAATAGAATCAAGATGCACCTGAGCTCATCTTCGAGTCTCATATCAAAGGGTCTGAATACTTATGTTAATAAGGTATTTATGTTTTTTATTTTTAATACATTTGCAAAAAAAATTTAGCTACCTGTTTTTGCTTTGTCATTATGGGGTACCGTGTGTAGATTGCTAAGGAACAAAATATCTTTAATCAAATTTAGAATAAGGTTGTAACGTAACACAATGTGGAAAAAGTCAAAGGGTCTGAATGCTTTTGGAAGGTACTGTAAATAGGGAAAAGAACAGGTCATAGTATCGACCCCTGCGGAACTCCTTTATGTACTTCACGAAATGTGGACTATTCAGACAATATAAATACAAAGTCATGCCTTTCACAGTATCTTGTAATTAGCTATGCATCTACTACCATTGTGTTTGTCCATTAACACCTGCTAATCTTCTCTAGGTTCACCATTCCGCTCAAATCCCACCTGCCTCACTGTCACTTCCCCCCTCACAACGAAGGCCTGTTCCCACAACCACACCTGGTCAAATTCAACCACAGCCTAACAAGCTCCATAGATAACCCAGGTCTGCAGTAACAACTCCATACTGACAGATGTGGTCATTATCTAATTGAACTTTGGAAATGACTGAGTACATTCATGTTGTTTGTCATGTTATGTAACCACCTCTAACAAAGGTGCCATACTCTGTGTTTATGGCATACCAGTCTGTCACCGCCTCTCATCTCTCCAGGCCTACCTGTCCCACCATGGACCCAACAGAAGACCCCTCGGGGACAGAGAACAGCTCTCATCTCTCCAGGCCTACCTGTCCCACCATGGACCCAACAGAAGACCCCTCGGGGACGGAGAACAGCTCTCATCTCTCCAGTTCTACCTGTCCCAACATGAACCCAACAGGAGACCCCAAGGGGACGGAGAACAGCTCTCATCTCTCCAACCTACCTGTTCCAACTTGGACCCAACAGGAGATCCCAAGGGGACGGAGAACAGCTCTCATCTCTCAAACCTACCTGTTCCAACTTGGACCCAACAGGAGATCCCAATGGGACGGAGAACAGCTCTCATCTCTCAAACCTACCTGTTCCAACTTGGACCCAACAGGAGATCCCAATGGGACGGAGAACAGCTCTCATCTCTCAAACCTACCTGTTCCAACTTGGACCCAACAGGAGATCCCAAGTGGATGGAGAACAGCTCTCATCTCTCCAGGTCTACCTGTCCCAACATGAACCTAACAGGAGACCCCAAGGGGACAGAGAACCGGAACGTACTGTGCCGGCAACCCGCACTCGCCCTGAAGAGTGTGTCACCAGTCCGGTGCAATCTGTGCCAGCTCCACGCACCAGGCCTCCAGTGCGCCTTCCCAGCCCGGTGCCAGGGACGGAGCCCTCCTCTGCGCCGGTGCCCAGTCCAGGCATGGTGTTCAGTCCAGCTCCTAGGCCGGAGCCTTCAGCTGCACCGGTGCCCAGTCCAAGCATGGCGTCTAGTCCTGCCACTAGGCCGGAGCTTTCCTCTGCGCCGGTGACCAGTCCAGGCACGGAGTTCAGCCCGGCTCCATGGCCAGATCCGCGGTCTGAGCGGGTGCTACGTCCCACACCGGAGCCGCCACTGACGCTAGTGGCCCACCCGAACCATCCCCAATCGAGTTTCAGGTTTTGCGGCTGGAGTCCGCACCTTTGGGGGGGGTTGGGTACTGTCACGTCCTGTGTTCTCTATGGTGATTTAGGTCAGGACGTGACTAGGGGTTTTGTTCTAGTTGTTCTATTTCTTTGTTTGGGTTGTGTATGGTTCCCAATTAGAGGCAGCTGTTATTTGTTACCTCTAATTGGGGATCATACTTAGTGTGTTCTGTTTCCCACCTGCGTTGTGGGATATTGTTTTGTATGTGCTGTGTGACCGCTACTTAGTGTCCGATTCAGTTCTTTCTTTGTTGTTTTTTGTCTGTTTTGACAATTAATAAATATGTGGAGCGTCAGGCACGCTGCGCCTTGGTCCATTTCCGAACACGATCATGACAGCCCTATGGGACTCCCGATCATGGACGGTTGTGATATAGCCCGGGATCAAACCAGGGTCTGTAGTGCACTGAGATGCAGTGCCTTAGACGATGTCGCCATTGTGTAGAACCGGTAGGAACATCGACTGAATGACCTGCTTTCTGCTATTTTGCAAGAGGCATGATCTATTTCCATAGAAGAAGCCCATTTTTAACTAGATGCAGTAGCATCTTCAGTGCATCTTCATTTTACTCTGCATCTAACAGAATGAAAATAATCCTGCAGGAACAGGAAATGTGAATTATAATTCATGGACATTTTTGTAAGGGTTTATATACATTTTTCATTAGGGAAAATCAAGTCTGACATTTTAAGTGGAAATTACAAACTTTTAGAAGCTGTTTTAATGAGCATTTCCTGTTGTGCAGCAATACGTGTGGAGAGCCAACTAGGCTCCATCAGAGGGAATCCCTGACTTCATCCCAAATAGCATCCTATTCTCTATGTAGTGCACTACCTTTGACAAGAAGTAGTGCACTATATAGGGAACAGGGTGCCATTTGGGATGCACTACTTGACGTAAATAGCCCAGGTAGAGAGTGCTGTTCCTCCTGCTCTAACGAAACTGATTCAGGGATGGAGACAGAGACACATCCCTGCATGGCATCTACAGCCTGCTCAGCAGTGGTGGAAAATACTTAAGTACTACAACCTGTCCGGGGGTTTCATGGGACGGGGCCACAGTGTCTCCCGACCCCTCCTGTCTCAGCCCCCAGTATTTATGCTGCAGTAGTTTATGTGTCGGGGGGCCAGCGTCCGTCTGTTATATCTGGAGTATTTCTTCTTTTATCTGGTGTCCTGTGTGAATTTAAGTATGCTCTCTCTAATTATCTCTCTTTCTCTTTTTTTTTTTTTCTTTCTCTCTCTCTCGGAGGACCTGAGCATTAGGACCATTCCTCAAGGCCTACCTGGCCTGATGACTCCTTGATGTCCCGAGTCCACCTGGCCGTGCTGCTTCTCCAGTTTCAACTGTTCTTCCTGTTTTATGAACATTTTAAAATCTTGTCCATGTTCTGTTATAATCTGCACCCGGCACAGCCAGAAGAGGACTGGCCACCCCTCACAGCCTGGTTCCTCTCTAGGTTTCTTCCTAGGTTTTGGCCTTTCTAGGGAGTTTTTCCTAGCCACCGTACTTTTACACCTGCATTGCATGCTGTTTGGGGTTTTAGGCTGGGTTTCTGTACAGCACTCTGTGACATCAGCTGATGTAAGAAGGGCTTTATAAATACATTTGATTTGATTTGATGATACTTAAGTAGTTTTTTGGGGTATGTACTTTACTATTTATATTTTTGACTACTTTTACTTCACTACATTCCTAAAGAAAATAAGGTAATATTTACTCCATACTTTTTCCCTGACACCCAAAAGTACTCGTTACATTTTGAATGCAGGACAGGAAAATGGTCCAATCCACACTCATCAAGAACATCCCTGGTAATCTCTGCTGCCAGTTGATCTGGCAGACTTGTAAATTATGTTGGAGTGCTGGAGTGTTGGAGTGTGCCCCTGGCTATCCGTAAATAAATAAAAAACTAGAAAATCATGCCGTCCGGGTTGCTTACTACGCGTAATTTCAAATAATTTATACATTTACTTTATTTTAGCGATTACATTTACTTTTGACACTTACGTACATTTAAAAATATATATTTTTTGACTATTATTCAAGTAGTATTTTACTGGGGGACTTTCATTTTCTATTAAAGTGTCTTTACTTTTACTCAACTATGACAATTGGTTACTTTTTCCACCACTGCTGATCAAGTCATCTCATTTTCAAATACAAAGTTACTGCTACAGGTTACTGTGTGTGGACCTAACTGCTACAGGTTACTGTGTGTGGACCTCACTGCTACAGGTCACTGCTACAGGTTACGGTGTGTGGACGTCACTGCTACAGGTTACTGTGTGGACTTCACTGCTACTTGTCACTGTGTGTGGACCTCACTGCTACAGGTTATTGTGTGTGGACCTCACTGCTAAAGGTTACTGTGTGTGGACCTCACTGCTACAGGTTACTGTATGTGGACCTCACTGCTACAGGTTACTCTATGTGGACTTCACTGCTACAGGTTACTGTGTGTGGACCTCACTGCTACAGGTTACTGTGTGTGGACCTCACTGCTACAGGTTACTGTATGTGGACCTCACTGCTACAGGTTACTCTATGTGGACTTCACTGCTACAGGTTACTGTGTGTGGACCTCACTGCTAAAGGTTACTGTGTGTGGACCTCACTGCTACAGGTTACTGTGTGTGGACCTCACTGCTACAGGTTACTGTATGTGGACCTCACTGCTACAGGTTACTCTATGTGGACTTCACTGCTACAGGTTACTGTGTGTGGACCTCACTGCTACAGGTTACTGTATGTGGACCTCACTGCTAAAGGTTACTGTGTGTGGACCTCACTGCTACAGGTTACTGTGTGTGGACCTCACTGCTACAGGTTACTGTATGTGGACCTCACTGCTACAGGTTACTCTATGTGGACTTCACTGCTACAGGTTACTGTGTGTGGACTTCACTGCTACAGGTTACTGTGTGTGGACCTCACTGCTACAGGTTACTGTGTGTGGACTTCACTGCTACAGGTTACTGTATGTGGACTTCACTGCTACAGGTTACTGTGTGTGGACCTCACTGCTACTTGTTACTGTGTGTGGACCTCACTGCTACTTGTCACTGTGTGTGGACCTCACTGCTACAGGTTACTGTGTGTGGACCTCACTGCTACAGGTTACTGTGTGTGGACCTCACTGCTACAGGTTACTGTGTGTGGACCTCACTGCTACAGGTTAATGTGTGTGGACCTCACTGCCACAGGTTACTGTGTGTGGACTTCACTGCTACAGGTTACTGTGTGTGGACCTCACTGCTACAGGTTACTGTGTGTGGACCTCACTGCTACAGGTTACTTTGTGTGGTCCTCACTGCTACAGGTTACTGTGTGGACTTCACTGCTATTTGTCACTGTGTGTGGACCTCACTGCTACAGGTTACTGTGTGTGGACCTCATTGCTACAGGTTAATGTGTGTGGACCTCACTGCTACAGGTTACTGTGTGTGGACCTCACTTCTACAGGTTACTGTGTGTGGACCTCACTGCTACAGGTTACTGTGTGTGGACCTCACTGCTACAGGTTACTTTGTGTGGACCTCACTGCTACAGGTTACTGTGTGTGTGAACCTCACTGCTACAGGTTACTGTGTGTGGACCTCACTGCTACAGGTTACTGTGTGTGGACCTCACTGCTACAGGTTACTGTGTGTGGACCTCACTGCTACAGGTTACTGTGTGTGGACCTCACTGCTACAGGTTACTGTGTGTGGACCTCACTGCTACAGGTTACTGTGTGTGGACCTCACTGCTACAGGTTACTGTGTGTGGACCTCACTGCTACTTGTTACTGTGTATGGACCTCACTGCTACAGGTTACTGTGTGTGGACCTCACTGCTACTGGTTACTGTGTGTGGACCTCACTGCTACTTGTTACTGTGTGTGGTCCTCACTGCTACTTGTTACTGTATGTGGACCTCACTGCTACTTGTTACTGTGTGTGGACCTCACTGTTACAGGTTACTGTGTGCTCTGTTTGTTATTCATTGTCAAAGGTATTTAGAATCAGAATGAATACAGAAGATCTTGGGTTTAAAATGCAGCCATTCCGTGGTTGAATCCAGGGTCTGTCGTCGTCTGGTCAGCAGATCACAGGAATCAAAGGACCGAAGCAGCAGACTAGGGCCAGAGTTCCTCATGACCTTATTAAAGCCGACAGGATCCACGTGTCACTAACGCCACTTCCCCTCATTCCTGGCATTCCAGGCCAGCATTCCGCTCGCCACAGGCCTGGGGTTGCTTCTGACTCTGCTCTGATCACATCATTCCTGGCTCGTGACTCCACTTCACTGTTAACAGTCAGGCTCTTTCAGATAAAAGGTCTGGTTGACGCCAGCGACCGGCTCATCGCTTGGGGCCTCCTCTTTAAAACCATATAAGGAACTCTCTCATTCATGTTGGTCTCGCTATTATTAGTAAGTCTGGTTTCCCAGTGAGAGCAAAACAGACTGGTGGTTAATTCCCTTCGCTCAGCATTACGGGTAAAGACCAACTAAGCTGTGTTTTTTGGTCTGACAAGCACATTGTGTAAGATGCTTGCAAAACTGGACAAGTGTAGGGGCCAAGTTAACACTGATAGAATAAGCTAGAGGTTTAGATAATGTATATCGTGGTTGTTTGTCATGTGGACCTCCATGCAGCCCCCTGGGGCCCCCCCTGGCTATGCCTGGTTTGGAGTCACCCTGCCTGGTGTAAGGCAGAGCAGCTGCTCCCCCATGCAGCTAAAGATGTAATCTTTCCCTGTGGGCAGAGTCAGGCTGAGCCACAGCACTGCACTGCACAGTGAAGCCTGACCTAATGCGTACAGTGAACTGTCCATGCTTAGGTCATGTTACCCCAGGAAAGCATAGCTATACATAACCGGGTGAGGTATACCCGAATCTGGGTCTCACTTCCCTGTTCCTTCTGTTGCTGCACAGGATCCCATGTAGGTGAGGGGGCCCAGAATTGTAAGAACAGAAATGTAAGGTATTTTTGGCTTGATGTGTGTGTTTCAAGTTTCAAATTGTCCCAACAATGCAGTAATCAAAATCAAATCAAATAAAAGTTTATTTGCAGATGTTATCGCAGGTGCAGCTAAATACTTGTGTTTTTAGCTCCAGCAGTGCAGTAATAACTAGCAATACAAAACAATACACACATAATCCCCCAAAATGTAAGAAAGAAATTAAGAAATATCAAAACGAGCAATGTCAGAGACAGGAATATTCTACTGAGACAGGAAAAAAAACATGTTACCAAGAAAACAATATTTCTTCAAGTTATTTTATTTTATTTTTAGTGCAAAATTGTCCTCTGTAGTGGTTATTAAGACATACATGTGAAAACGTAACATTACAGTCAATGGGTACTGTAGGTGAAAAACATAGCTGTGGCATCCGGGTGTCCACTACAGAGGTCATTTACTTGATAAGCTATTATCTAGCTCTTATTTAATGTGAAAACAAGTATTACACAGTCCAGATGTCAGAAGTCTCTGTGTAGCAGGTAGGCAGAGTCAGGCTCAGGACAACAGAGATGAGTAATCACGTAACTTTACTCAAAAGTACAAACTACCAAAATTGGTAGAAAAAATCCAAGCTCACATAACAAGAACATCTAACAGAACAAACACGCACAAAACCATGAGGGAAACAGAGGGTTTAAATAAGGAACATATAATTATGGGATAAAAACCAGGTGTGTATAATGAAGACAAAAAACACCGAAAATTAAAAGTAGATCAGCGGCAGCTAGAAAACCGGTGACGTCGACCGGCGAAAGCCGCCCGAACAAGGAGAGGGACAAACTTCGGCTGAAGTCGTGACACCAGACAACTCACTTAACTTTTCCTGAGATATTGACTTACTAGAAACAATTTTAATATCAAACTGACAAAAATTATCATTAATAACTAAACAAACTACCTTAAAACATGTCGACAGTGGTTGTAAAACAAATTTTTAATGACTCCAGCCTAAGTGTATGTAAACTTCCGACTTTAACTGTACATATACCTACCGTACCAGTCAAAAGTTTATACCTATTTGAATCTGTGTTACTTTCTTTGCTTTCAGACCCATGGGGAAGGGGTAGTATGGAGACGTTTTTCTCTGTTCACTGGGAGGGGATCTGGGGGTGGCGGGTGACTAGTTTATAGGTGGGTTGGGAAGGATGGAATTATTGTTTCTGGGAGTGGGGGGTGGGGTGGAGGGGTTTGATTGAGACATGCTAGCTGGGTGGGGTTTGGGAAATGGGATGGGAGGTTTGGGGTGGAGGCATGTTGGCTGGGTGGGGTTAGGTGAATGGGATGGGAGGTTGGGGGTGGAGGCCCACTTCTTTTTTAAATGTATTATTACTTCAACTTTATAATATGATCAAAATGATCAATACTTTTTAGTTATGTACAGCAGGTGGCCTAGCGGTTCAGAGGGTTGGACCAGTAACCGGAATGTTGTAGGTTTGAATCACTGAGACGGCAAGGTGGAAAAATATGTCGTTCTGCCTTTGAGCAAGGCAGTTAACACTCAACAACAACTGCTGCCCTGGTGCAGTGGATGTCGATAAAGGCAGCCCCCCGCACCTCTCTGATTCAGGTTGGGTTAAACGCAGAAGACTCATTCAGTTTTGCAACTGACTAGGTATCCGTTTGTGTTGTATTCAATATGTTCTGGGAAATAATGAATTGAAAATATGTGAACAGAATATGGATTGAGGTTCATTTAAATATCATACTCTTAACCCCCCCTCACCCCCACCCCCCAATAAAATAAATGACAACATTTTTTTAAATATCCCCCCCAAAAAACGTACACTTGGATGACTGATAGGCCTACTCATAATCTGACGAGGTGTCCTTCTACACATATAGAAGAACAGTGTGTACGAATGAAAATGACTCTGCTAAAGATGATGAGCTTCATAAAAGTGTCCCTACCCTTTCCTCTTCTGAGATGGTAGGAGATAACTGCATCTCCCCAGTAAGCAGGCAGACCACAAAGAAACAGATCACTCAACATTTCCACTTAGCTGGCAGATCTCTTATCTCAGGCACAGCCACAGCCTGGCATAATGACATCTAGCTGAGGGTCTCAGATTAGTTTTTTTGCTCATGAACAAAAATAGTTGTTCAAGGTAAACTCATTTATATGATACCATGTTGAAATTTGCCATATGATACCTTACATGTAAAAAAAAATAATAATAACATACACATAATAGGTGCAGTGAAATGTGTTGTTTTACAGGGTCAGCCATAGTAGTACAGCGCCTCTGGAGCAAATTGTGGTTAAGTTTCTTGCTCAAGGGTACAGATTTTTCACTTAGTCGGCTCGGGTATTCAAACGCTGCGACCTTTCAGTTACTGGTCCAGTTCTCTAACCGCTAGGCTTCCTGCCGCTCTATTGGTAACATAAAGTGTGTGTTTACAGTAATTTAGGCTAATATTAGTTGGTTTTAGTCATATCTGGTTTTCACATGTATTTTTTTCTTAAGACATATGAAACTTGATAATAACCTCTACTCTTGTAGTTATTTTAACAGTTGTAAGCACTCTGTGACAATAATGCATGTACCTTTACTGTAAATACATCAACCCTACTAAACTACATCTTACTATCATGAAATACTGATTTATATGACCACAAGAAAACCATGGTTTATCTAAGTGTGGATGGCTACTTTGTGTCAATATGCAAGACCTCTTAATTTACAATGGGCACCTACAGTAAAATGTAACTTCATTTGTCCATTTAAAATTCTTCTGTAAAATATAATATAGCTTTATCAAAGTGTGTAATTTCTTAAACTCTGAATACAGTAATGTAACAAATAGTGGGATTATTGGAGCTACATTGTATGGTGTTTTCTATGACCTGTTTTTATAGTTGAAGGAAATTCAACCCCTCCTTATAAACCAAGGTAGTTTTTCTCTGCCTCATTTTTTAGTTCTGTTGTAACTATGTGGTTCCTCCTACTGCTCTGGTATGCATCATCCCCACACCTGTCCTCCACTCAAGGCAAGTAGAAACTTTGATTAATAATGGAAGTCAATAGGATAGTAAATTTACTTTATATAAGGGATATGTAGCCTTCTTATAGATAATATAACTGAAACAATTTCTCTCCATGCATTTACAATTCCGGACAAATATATTGGTACCCTTGCACATTTCTTAAACAATTTCCTATTTCTTCTAAATTCAGTTGAAATTGAAAAAAACTTTTGGTCTCCACACATTGTTGTTGAATTTTCAACGTTGCGGAACAAATTTCGTTTTTTTAAACTTAAGTTTGCATTTTTTTATGGAGAAAACTAATACTTTGTAAGGCCATGATAACTACTGACAAACACTTCTTGTAGCCATCAATGAGCTTGCTGCACCTACAGTATCTGCTGGAACTCTTCAGCTGCAAACTGCTCCAAATCTGCCATATTTGAGGGGTGGCTTCCACTAGCTGCTGTCTTCAGAACAGGAATTCAGATGTGGACTCAATGCTGGCCGCTCTAGAACAGTGTTATTTTTTAACCATTCTTGGGAGCTTTTTGATGTGTGCTTGCGGTCATTGTCCTGCTGGAAGACCCAGTTTTTGGACACTGTGTTAAACATTGGACTCCAAAACACCTTGATAATCTACTGATTTCATGATGCCTTGTCCCCAATACCAGATGCAGCAAAGCAACCCCACAGCATCATCAAACCTCCCCCATGTTTGATTGTAGAGAGGGTGTTATTTTCTTTGAGTGGTCCATAAGTTGGTATACATTGGAATACCCCAATGCTGAAAGAGACACAAGAAACCCCAATTGAACATTAACAAGCCTTAATCCTGGGAAAAAGGTTATGTGGACAGATGAAACAAAATCAGAGCTCTTTGGCAATACAAATCAGCGCTATGTTTACTGACGACCAAATTAAGCATTCAAAGAAAATAACACCCTCCCGATAAACAAACATGAGGGAGGTTCGATAATGCTGTGGGGTTGCTTTTCTGCCTCTGGTACTGGGGACCTTGAATGTGTGCAAAACCTCATGAAATCTGCAGATTATCAAGGTGTTTTGGAGTCCAATGTTTAACACAGTGTCCAAAACCTGCTGGGTCTCCATCCAAGGCTGTGGATCTTCCTGCAGGACAATGACACCAAACACACATCAAAAAGCACCCAGAAAGGGTTCAAGAAGAAACGTTTCAAGAAGAAACGCTGGACTGTTCTGGAGCGGCCAATGTGTTAAGTTCAGGGCCTCGTTTCCCAGAGCGTTTGAAGTGTTAAGATCATCGTTAGAACCTTCTTACGATGTATCTTTAGTAGCCGAGGTGTTTCCCAAAGCCTTTGTTAGTGACATGGTTCTTAAAAACCTTTACACATCTACTAGTGCTCCAGACCCTTCGTAGAGCGGCCAAAGTGCATCGTTAGATGCTTTTTTTGCCCCTCTGCATCGCTTTATTCACAGAAGATCTCCGCTAAACATAGAATCCAGATGTTTAAGCTGTCTGTGTGACTGTGACTGCCGATCATTTCAGAACAAAGTTGACTACAAGTACAAAGTTGCCAAAGTATTGGCAATTGTTACAAATAAATGAAGGATAAAATGATGCTTCAAATGAAAAATCGAGATGACGGCATTAAAAGACAAATAGGCTACATTTCAATCATATTGAAATACATGCATCTTTTACAATCAATTGAGTTATATTTTGCGACTAGGCTAATGTTTGCCTCAATGTGTTTCATGATGTGGCGACAACATGTGTTTCATGATGTGCCCAGTCTGTGATTTAGTGCATTATTATTGGTTAAGCATAATAAGCCTCCTCAATAGCCTATTTGCAGCCTTAGGTGGTAATATCTCTCTAGGGTCAATTTCACTGTTTTTCAACCTCATTTACAATATCTCCAGCACTAGGTTCTACATACAGTGAGTGTACAAAATATTAGGAACACCTTCCTAATTTTTGCCCTCAGAACAGCCTCAAGTCGTCGGGGCATGGACTCTGTCAAAAGCATTCCACAGGGATGCTGGCCCACGTTGACTCCATTGCTTTCCACAGCTGTATCAAGTTTGCTGGATGTCGTTTGGGTGGTGTGACATTCTTGAAACACATGGCGGGAAACTGTTGAGCGTGAAAAACCCAGCAGTGTTGCAGTTCTTGACACAATTTCAACTTATTATAGAAAAATAAATTGAATTATTTAAGAAAAGTGCAAGGGTGACAATATATTTAGCCATAACTGAATTATTTCTATAAGATGTTAACACTGGAAGTAAATTCTTCAACGATACATACAGTATCCCTTCATAGGCCTACAATGTATTTGTTAAATATAGATCATACAGATGTGTCTGCGTTAGGCCTAGTTCTAAATTAGTAAATCAATTACTGTGTATGATTTCTAAACGTATGTTATTAATATTTATACAATTATTGTCCTGGATTTTGGTTTAAAAGCTTGTTTTTTTGTCTAATCTTAACCTGTTCCAGATGCTTGTAACAAGCAATTTTTTATTTTGAAGACTAATAAAATACCTACCGTAGAGCCAAACTGAGTATACTCCTCTATCATATCAGATTATGAATCTATGAAGATCGTGCCATTTGCTATCAAAAATTGGGGATACATTTTTTTTTGTAATTTCCCCACCATTAAATAGCTAGTAAATTAGGATTTCACTCCGATATTTCCCCAATTACAGTAACCTAATAGCAGACCTGGGTTCAAATATCTCAATTACTTTAAAATACATTTCAAATTAAGTATTCAGATATTTATTTTAAGAGACAAGTAGTTGAATATTGGAATTAACTTTGGAAATAGACTTGGAAAGTATTGGCATGCAAAGACACTGACTCAAATACATTCCCAAGCATTTAACCTAGAGTTTTGAAAATAGTATTTAAAATAAGTATTTGAAAATACTTTCAAATATTATTGCTAAATATTTTCAAATACTTCCAATAGAAGTAGTTGATTTGGGCCTCATTATTAAAACATACTGAAATACCCAGAAAATAAGTATTTAAATAAAAGATCATCTACACATCTATTTGAACCACAGTTCGGGTTATTAGTATAATATCTATTTTACTGTGCAGTGGCAGACAGGTTGATCCTGCAGGGTGGGAACGGTCCATGCGAGGGCTATGTTGAAATCTTCCATAATGGGATATGGGGTATTGTTGGTGATCAGAAATGGAAGCCGAATAATGAGAAGGTCATCTGCAAGAGCATCGGCTGTGGGACATCCAAGAGCTCCAAAGACATTTTGTTCCAAAAGGTTATGCCTACTACATGGATGAACGAGGTGGAATGCACTGGACATGAAGAGTATCTATGGAAGTGCATGTTTCCAGGGTGGAATATAAGTTCCTATACCAAAGATACAGTCAAAGAAATCACATGTTCGGGTAAGTGTACTTTTAAGTTATTTACATTTTCTGTCGTGTATTGGTAACTCTATCAGGTTGGACATTTAAGTTATTTACATTTTCTGTTGTGTATTGATAACTATCAGGTTGGATATTTAAGTTATTTACATTTTCTGTTGCGTATTGGTAACTCTACCAGGTTGGATATTTTACTACATTGACAGACATTCTTTCTTCCCCCTTTCATCCCCCTTGTAAGAATTTATTTTGTTGATCTTCGGCAGTTTGGTAATTTACTCATGTTAATTGTTGGCTAATACTGACACCTCAATATTTTCTTTGTCACAATGGCCGATGCCGATATGGTGGTATACCAAATACCGATATAAAAAAATGTGCGTTACTAACTTTGATATTTAGCAAAATTACTTTTTACATCATCTGATTGTCAACTCGAATATTGAAAAATATAGATTTTATTTTGTGTTGTATTTGCATTATTTCATTCCAGAAGTTAAAAACAAAATGAAGCATTTGAATTACATTTTGAGCCTCACAAGTATTTCTTTTTTTTTTACATTATCACCAGATACGATTCAGCTTGAGCTTGAGAGTTTGCCTGTGTTTAGATGTGCTGGAACTCTCAAGTACAAAACAATCTCAATGGAGAAGGTCAAAGAAACGGGCTACTTTTGTAGTCCGATTTGGGGTAAGAGCAACATCTTTACAACTTGTCACTCGTTAACTTGATCTCTGATGGTAACAATAAATACTATACTTTTTAGTTTTACCATTCGCATGGGGTGAAATATTAATGAATCATTTTAGGCTGATTTGATTTTGTGTTATTATAAATTACTTAAACATTTGGGACCCATGTACTTTTTTGTTAATATACAATCTAATTATATTTTATATAATTTGATTACAATTAACTTTCATTACAACTTACTTTATATGCTTAATTAGGTTCTGAAAGCAATCACTATCCACATTTTGTTTTAGGTAGTGAATAGCAAAACTACAAATGTGTCAATTATCCAGGTAGTTTCATTTGAAGATATTTCTTCTCCTTTACTTTATACAATTCATTACAAGAAGTATGGCTAGACTGTGCGAGCAGTGAAAACAATCCTTTAGTGATGGTCGTAACATATGCAAAATTGTATTTTATTTTCTTGGGGTTAGGGGCATTTGTATAATTGCGGAAAATGCTGAAAAAACATGTTAAATTGTCAAATCAAATTCCGGGGAGATACCCAGGACCCTCGTCTACTGTTCATCTTCCCCAATATCTACACCACAATTTCGCCCTTGGGTCGTAACACATGTCTGTTCTTTACCTCTGGCTCAGATAAAAAGCAGGCTGACCTTGTGTGTGAACATCTCAAATGTGGCCAATCTAAGCGTCTCCCAGCAGCCGGAACGTACTCAAAAAACGAGAATCCTGTCATCCTCAAAGCTATACAGTGCAGCAGCGTAGAGCATCAGAAACATATCTGGCAATGTATAACCAAGGCTAGCGGAGTATGTACAGAACCTGTCTCCGTGATTTGCTCAGGCAAGTATTTCATATTCACCTAACCACATTCACTGCTAACAGTCATTGATCTTTCAACCACTATCTTATGCTCTAATCACAATTGTTTCATATAACTCTTACGCTGTATGTGTGATGCATTAAGGTGCTTTAGTGCCTAACTGTTTGCAGATTTCACCCTTCACTTTTGGGGTTACCTTCACAAGGTTGTGCAGTTCTATGCCCACACTGAGTAGTTAAAGTTAGTGGAACTGTATGTACAGTTAGTGGAGGTCTTAGTGAAACAACCTGGTCTCAAAGCATTTCGTATTATTCTGTACGTAAATCCGTGACACTCCGTTTAGTCTGATATCTTACGTTTCGTACGGTATGTATTAATTTGTGGATATTCATCACCCATTTCGTATTATATGTTACGAATTTTCCAAACGTATGATATGTTACGAATTCTAGCTAGGTGGCTAACGTCCAGTCGAAGCTCGCATTCACTACTAGACCACGGTGCTTGCCTACAGAGCAGCAAGGAGAACTGCCCTCCCTACCTTCAGGCTATGCTCAAACCTTACACCCCAACCCCAGCACTTCGTTCTGTCAACCCCGGTGTCCTGAACCAACACTTGCACTTGATTCCCCTCCACCCCCCTCATTTCTAGCTTTGACTCTGATAACTACTTTATTGAGGAAAAGTGTACTTACTGTTGTTAGCAATTTATTTGTCAATAACACAAACTCCAAAGCAAATCAGGGGGAGAACAATAGGTTTATTTGAGAAGGACGAATCAAGATGTTATGCTGGGAGGTAGATGGTCAGTCTCCCCTGTCCTCAGCTTTTCTCCACCAAACAAAGGAACAGGATGCCATTTATAACCCCCCACCCTAGCCTGGGGTTGACCAATCAGAAGTCCTTGCTGGACAACTGGCCAATGGTCAAATACCAAGTATCCTGCCCCAGACTCTATGTACAGAACGTAGCACACGTGGCTCTGAGTTCAGGACTGACAACACACAGATTCTAAACAGATGTAAAACTGATAACCAACTATTATTGATCGTTAATCCTAGTCCTTTAGTCCTCCGCGTTGTGTATTTATCTTCTAAATATTCTTATACTGTGACTGTGACATGTGGTTGTCCCACCTAGCTATGTTAAGATGAATGCACTAACTAACTGTAAGTCACTCTGGATAAAAGCATCTGCTAAATGACTCAAATGTCAATGTACATGTATCAAAGTTCCGATTTTGGTATCTGCCTGTACACTGTGATCACCTTCTGATTTGACTAATTTAACAGCATATACTGTCTATGTCAACTAATTTTATAAATGTGGAACGTTTACTGTTACCTTTGTAGGTGTAATTACAAAAAACGTATGATTTATGTCCAACAGATCATCCCCATTTTCATCTACAAGGTGGAAGCAATGCCTGTTCTGGACAGTTGGAAGTGGATGATGATGAAGGCGTTTGGAAACCTGTATGCCAAAGTCAATACAAGCTGAACAAATCAAGTCATGATCTGTGCTTACACATGCGGTGTGGCACCAGTCACAGTCAGGAACCCATGGTCTGTGACAGTTCCAAAAACATCTCACTGGATTGTCCAGGTAAAGCTCTCTAAGAGGTCCATTTTTCATTCTTTGAGACAGCGCATAGTGTTCTCTAGGCAAAAATCACAAATGTTCTAAGGTTTTGAATTATGAGCAAAGCTTTATAAAGGCAATCTTAAAAAGGGAAAATACTATCAGAGTAAAACGTATTTATTGTATTTGTTAAATTTATTTGATGTCCAAATACTGTATGTTTTTGTTTGTTGGTCTAAAGCAATATGCACGGGAAAAATAAAATATTATCTTTCTAGAAGTTTTTGAGAATTATTGTTCAATGTGTTTCAGACAAAGTCAACTTATCCCTGTTGAAAGATGACCAAAGCCAGGATGTCAGTCATTGTTTTGGGTCAGTACACTTCAACCACTCTGGCACCATGGAGGCTGTGTGTTCTACTAGTTGGGATGAGAAGGATGGACGAGTCGTGTGCCGAGAGTTGGGTTGTGGAGAGGTTGTGTCAGTCAGCTCTGGGAGTCAACGCCAGAAAGGTGGAAAGCATGACCTAGTAGATTGCAAAGGCTCTGAGGCATCACTGTGGCACTGCCTGGCCAAGCACTATGAGAACCCAACCTC
This sequence comes from Brachymystax lenok tsinlingensis, assembly GCA_030435695.1. NCBI lineage: Eukaryota > Metazoa > Chordata > Actinopteri > Salmoniformes > Salmonidae > Brachymystax > Brachymystax lenok. The sequence continues at coordinate 34,561,704 of CM059803.1, forward strand.
ATGCAGGAAAGCCAGTGTCATCTGCTCAGGTACTATACATTACACAACACAGGAAACTTGAGAGCAGTAGGATTGTTTTCAGCATTGTTTATAGAATTACAACAACATGAAAAATATGTGGAAAACTATAACTATTGTTAATTTCTAGTGCTATATCTAAAGAAGTAGATTTTTGGTTTATAATCTTCAAAAGGCAATTGCACATCTGAGCTATCTTTGTAGCAGATGCAAGTTAACAGCTGAATAAGATGAGAAAAAAGGAAGAAGGCCGCAGACTGCTCCTTATTAAGGTGGACGTATCGGCCTCAAGGCCTTCTAGGAGCAGTGATACTAGCAAGAGCAGTCTGCGGGTTTCTCCTTCTTTCTCATTGGTTTATAATTTTCACATTTTTGCATTTGTTTTATGAATAAACCTAGAATTTAGCACATTTAGAATAATATCAATCGTTTTTCATAGTCTTTTCCCCTGACATTGTTCTCCAGGTAGTGTGAAAGTGCGTTTGTCAGATGGCCCTGGGAGGTGTGCTGGAAGAGTAGAGATTCAGCATGAAGGGGTGTGGAAGAGTGTCCGTGCAAGCAACTGGAATGATGAAAACTCCAAAGTGATCTGCAATCAAATGATTTGTGGTGATGCTTTTGCTGATACTGATTCCTTCATTCAAGGAATGAGTCAAGTAATGAACAATGAGGTGACCTGTACTAGTGACTCTAAATCTATCTCTAACTGTATCAAGCCAACCAAGAAACAGCAACAACAGGGTAAAAACAAGATGTTAATCTGCCAAGGTATCTGTTTTTTTCCTTTTTGTACATATGAAATAGATACAAAAGAATATATGCATATTAAACTTTACAGTATGTTATGGCAAGTTTGTTTAATCATAGGTACACTTTTACCCAAGTAAAACTATTTTCTGCTTTGATGCTGCAGTTTAATATAGTTTGTTTAGGATTACATGTGTTTTACTGATTGGTGGAACCTTTCCTCTGCCTCTCTTCTGATTGTTTAGAGCATGCAGTGGTGTTTCTGATGGGGAACTGCTCTGGCAAGGTGGGCATAGAGCAAGCTGGGAAGAGTTACTGGCTGTCTGGGTCCAACGCCACTTTTGATCGTCAAACTGCCACGGTGGTGTGTCAACAGATGGACTGTGGGGATGCAACCTCATTTAACTTTGAATCCACTAGTGGAACCACTGATATGTGGAAATACTCTTACAACTGCCTGGAAAGGAAAAAATCCCTTTTTGACTGCGAGCGGAGTGAGCGTCTGTCAAACCACAGTATAGCCTCTGTCGTCTGCTCAGGTACACAGCATTCTGTTGACAACAAATTTGACATCCCATTCCTCCTTCTCTCTCTTTATTTATAATGGTTGATTATTTTACTATTCGAAGGAGAATAACTTTATATGATGATAAAAGGTGATGGAAATCATTTGATAATAATACTAATAATAGGTCTTCGTGGTGTTCCTCCTTATCTCGGGCTTTGCCCTGACAGGTAGTAAAAGAGTAAGCCTGAAAGTTACCGCTACAGACATGGGGAATTGCTGGGGAAAGGTGGATGTGTGCCTCAACGGAGCGTGTGGAGGTGTTTGTGAGGATGCCTGGACGGAGCATGAGTCCATCATGTTGTGTAAAGACTTGAAATGTGGATCAGCCATCTATCCTCTGTCTTACCTGAAAAAATCACAATCAGCTTCAGACAAAATCACCATCAGCAGTGTGCACAGAACCCAGCAGACAACCAGCATGAGTCAGTGCAACATGGTCAAAAACGTTAACCAGTCTTACTGTAAGGACAAGCCAGTCTATGTTGTTTGCTCAGGTAATATCATGTAGCAGTCTCTGTTTTTGAAATTAAATCCATATTTTTGTCATTTTATTCTCACATTATTTTGCTGATGCATGATTGTTTTTAATTTGATGTTATTATTCCAATGCAGGAAGTGTCAAGGCCAAGCTAATGGATCATGGAGAGAGATGCTCGGGCAACGTAGAGATGTTCTACCAAGGAAATTGGAGACCTGTCTGTAAGACTGCCCTAGAGAACCAAGATGTCCAAAACACTATCTGCCGAGAGCAGGGTTGTGGACATGGTGTCAAACCTCTCTCGTTCTTTGGCCCTTCATCTGAAAACGCTGGTGCTGTTGTGTCAGGCCTCACCTGTAATGCAAACAGCAATTCTTCGGCAGAATGCACAGTAACAGTTACTAATACCAACAACCAACAATGTGCCCTCGGTGGTCTCCAATGCTCTGGTATTTTGTTTGTTTCTATGCTTTCAACATCGGAGTCAAAATGAGAGAATATATTGCATGAAGTTTATAATAATAGCTATACATTTTTTTACTATTTACAATCTCTGTATGAAAGTCATTATGTACACAACAACTAGTTTGTCTTTGTAAAAAGTATAGTTTGGGGCCCTTGCGTTCTTAAAACTATATTTGCCTGAGGGTTTCCTCACATCTTTTCAGTTTAGTCTTTTAGCAGATACACTTATCCAGAGCAATTTGGATCAAGAGCCTTGCTCAAGGGCAAATCCACAGATTTTTCAACTAGTCAGCTCAAGGATTTGAACCAGCAACCTTTCAGTTACTGGCCCAACGCTCTTAACTGCTAGGCTACCTGCTGCACATTCTTTACTGTGTGTTTAACATGGCCCAACCTTCACTGTGCCTTGTGTTCTTTCACAGAATGGAGGAGAATGGTGTTGAAGCTAGGGAACGGGGCTTGTGAAGGGTACGTGTTCGTGTACAGTGGAGCAGAAAGTCGGGCTGTCAGCAGCGATGGTTGGACTGAGACAGAGAGCAAGGTGTTGTGCAACGACTTGGGCTGTGGAGACTACATAAACCATACTGCTAAGGAAAAGACAGATCATCTTGATCTCTTGTGGGGGAAGAAGTACAGCTGTAAAGGCGAGACAAACAGCATCTGGGACTGTGAAATAAACAACAGGCCCTCTCAAAACCAGTCCATCTACTTACAGTGCCACGGTAAGATACTGATCAAATAATTGTACAAGACAAATAATTCCAAATACTCTCACAGATAATGGTGTGATTTTTGCCTCTGCATATCTTTAATCCAAAATGACAACATTAGTCACTATAGAAACATATACACAAATGAGCCTTAGCCCCCCACGTGACATCCTATATCTGTGAACACAGGGGCAATGTCCCAATTATCTCCCCTTCATTCCAAAGTATGCACTTGTTCACTCCCCTTCACTGATTTGAAAGGAAAATAATGAAACTTCAAACATGGAGTAGGGAGATATGATTGGGACGTACCTAACATTTTCCTGAATGTACTGTATATTTAAAAATAAGGCCGGGGGGGTGCGGTATATGGCCAATATACCACAGCTAAGGGCTGTTCTTAGCCACAATGCATCGCGGAGTGCCTGGACACTGCCCTTAGCCGTGGTATATTGGCCATATAACACAAACCCCTGAGGTGCCTTATTGCTATTATAAACTGGTTACCAACGTAATTAGAGCAGCAAAACAAAATGTTATGTCATACCCGTACGGTCTGATAAACCACGGCTGTCAGCCAATCAGCATTCAGGGCTCAAACCACCCAGTTTATAATACCAAATAAATGTTGTTGTATTTAAGTTGTCAAGATAAGTGATGTTACTGCTGAAGTACTGAGGCACCTATATATTCTTACACCTATGTTTCCCCATAGATAATCGCACAGCAAGCCTGGGAGATCCAGGTAACTGCTCTGGGCAGGTGATGTTAAATAACTTGTCAGTGTGTTATGATAACTGGGATGACAGTCACTCCAAAATAGCATGTCAAGAGCAGCAGTGTAGCAACAGCATCTCATTTGAAAAAAACAACATTGAAAGTCAAGTTGATGCACATTTTGTCAGCTGCAGTGGCTATGAGTCCAATCTCGGGCAGTGCAAAACAACAAGAGGAACGTGTAGTAGTGGATTGGTTTCTGTGTCCTGTGCAGGTAAGAGTTCAATATTAACTTTGTAGACATGTAGATGACAAGCGATAACTAATTGTGTAGTTAATGCAGTAGTGATGTTTCCATAACAGTGCAGTAAGTTGTGGAGATTTATTTTTCAGGTGGTGTGAAATTCAATTTAACTCAGAAATGTGGAGGGACAATTCAGATACTTTATCGAGGCACCTGGGAGTCGGTATGTCTACCGAATGTGTTCTCAAAAGAAGGTGTATTACTTTGCAAGGAGCTAAATTGTGGCAATCCTGTAAGTCTCCGACGGGATCAGATTGAACAGCCAGAAAAGGGAAAAACAAGGACAAAAATCCCAGAGATGTCTCTCCAATGTTCCAATGAGAATAACAAGTTACAGCACTGCGTCAAGAAGAAGGAATGTAAAACACCGAGTGAAATCTACTGTAAAGGTACTGCAATGTTCACACCACTGTTAGTTGTTCAAAGTGATCATTTCCAATGTTTCATGCTGTAAGTAGCTATAGCGTGATGTAGGAGGTAACCTTATTTTCAGATATGTTGCTGACTGTGGGGCTCTAACTAGCTCTAGAATGGCAAAAGATTTTTTACAAAGATTGCTTTTGCCATCTTAGTAAAACTCAAAACACTTTTCCTAAAATCTTCGATGTACAAAATGTGTTCAGTCTATGTCTTAAGTTATAATATTTCTCCCTAATCACATAATATGATTTCAGATTATCAAGTCAAACAGCCCATTGATCCGATCCCCATCAACTTGTATGTTGGTCTTTCTCTCGGATTGTTGTCTCTGGTCGTAGTCGTTGCCCTCTGTCTCTTCCTGCGAAGACGCTTTGTAACCAGGTTCAAGTGTAAGTGTAATTTCAACGGCTGATAATAATACTGTAGCAATTTAACAACTAAAGCCACTTACAGTACAATAGCCAAATTGAAGGACACCTTTGTAATAATTTGTGTATCTGTGTAGCTCAGTCACAATTAGGAAATTATCCTAAAGTGGTATAGATCCTAAACCATAGATATAAGATTCATCTTTGTATCTTTGCCATTATAACGTCTGTGACAGCATGGGCAGCACCATTGAGGCTATCTTCATTTTAAAGTAGTACATTGTCTTCTTCTTCATTGGCTGACTGCTCCAAATTTATATGAATCCCCAACCAGTTTACTACTTTAAAATGGTGGAAGCCCTCCATGGCAATGCCCATGCTAAAATGGGTTATATCTGTGATGAGTCCTCTATCTATATCTATGTCATAAACACATTACAAAAGCATTTGTACAATTGAGCCACCACTAGAGGGCATTCAGTGAGCACTTGACAGCATGGTAAACATGAAACAACAAGTGACATTGAATCAAATGTTATGGAATATGTGAAAACAAAAACTGTATTGCATTTAAATATATGTTCTTCATATGTATGCTTTGGAGAGACTGAAAATGTTTTGATTGGTGTAATATTCTGGATCCAGCGAGATTTTCAATGAGAAAAGAGTCTGCTTTTGAGAGTGGAGACTATGAGGACGTGAGAGCCCAATGGAAGTAAACTATTCGACCAATGGAAATGAGAGATTTGAATCGCCATGGTGAGTCTAGACGTTTTGTTAAAACAACTCCCCAAACTTTACATACACTTAGGTTGGAGTCATTAAAACTCGTTTTCAACCACTCCACTAATTTCTTGTTAACAAACTTTACTTTTGGCAAGTCGTTTAGGACATCTAGTTTGTGCATGACACAAGTCACTTTTCCAACAATTGTTTACAGACAGAATATTTCACTTATAATTCACCGTATCACAATTCCAGTGGGTCAGAAGTTTACATACACTAAGTTGACTGTGCCTTTAAACAGCTTGGAAAATTCCAGAAAATGACTTTTGAGCCACACAGGACCAAAGGACATTCATGTATGTATGTATGTATGTAACTGAGCGGGACCTTTATATTACCGTGGGTAGCAGAAGGTCCAGCACCTGGGCCTGGGCTACTGGTTCCATCTCCTCCACTGGATAATGGTTGAGCTGGGACATTCTCCTCATCATCAATGTCATCATAGGACAGGGCTTTAGAAGCTTCTGATAGGCTAATTGACATAATTTGAGTCAATTGGAGGTGTACCTTGGAGGTGAGTCAATTGGAGGTGCATAACATCAAACTCAGTGCCTCTTTGCTTGACATCATGGGAAAATCAAAAGAAATCAGCCAAGACCTCAGAAAATAAATTGTAGACCTCCACAAGTCTGGTTAATCTTTGGGAGCAATTTTCAAACGCCTGAAGGTATCACGTCCATCTGTACAAACAATAGTACGCAAGTATAAACACCATGGGACCATGCAGCTGTTATACCGTTCAGGAAGGTGACGCGTTCCGTCTCCTAGAGATGAACGTACTTTGGTGCGAAAAGTGCAAATCAATCCCAGAACAACAGCAAAGGACCTTGTGAAGATGCTGGAGAAAACAGGTACAAAAGTATCTATATCCACAGTAAAACGAGTCTTGTATTGACATAACCTGAAAGGCCACTCAGCAAGGAAGAAACCACTGGTCCAAAACCGCTATAAAAAAGCTAGACTACGGTTTGCAACTGCACATGGTGACAGAGATCGTACTTCTTGGAGAAATGTCCTCTGGTCTGATGAAACAAAAATAAAACTGTTTGGCCATAATGAACATCATTATGTTTGGAGGAAAAAGGGGGGAGGCTTGCAAGTCAAAGAACACCATCCCAACCGTAAAACATGGGGGTGGCAGCAGCATGTTGTGGGGGGTGCTTTGCTGCAGGAGGGATCATGAGAAAATAATATTATGTGGATATATTGAAGCAACGTCTCAAGACATCAGTCAGGAAGTTAAAGCTTGGTCTCAAATGGATCTTCCAAGTGGACAATGACCCCAAGCATACTTCCAAAGTTGTGGCAAAATGGCTTTAGGACAAGAAAGTCAAAGCCCTGACCTCAATCCCATAGAAAATGTGTGTGCTTGTATTCACCCAACTTATTGTGGGAAGCTTGTGGAAGGCTACCCGAAATGTTTGACCCAAGTTGAACAGTTTAAAGGCAATGCTACCAAATACTAATTGAGTGTATGTAAACTTCTGACCCACTGGGAATGTGATGAAAGAAATAAAAGCTGAAATAAATAATTCCCTACTATTCTTCTGACATTTCACATTCTTAAAATAAAGTGGTGATCCTAACTGGCCTAAGACTGGGAGTTTTACTAGGATTAAATGTCAGGAATTGTGAAAAACTGAGTTCAAATGTATTTGGCTAAGGTGTATGTAAACTTCCGACTTCAATAGTATATAAATAAAAAAAACATTGTATAGTATTTATATTCAGTGCTTAGTGTAGCAGAGAGAACCCTGTCAAAGACAGATACAGTGCATTCATAAAGTTCAGACCCCTTGACTTTTTCCACATTTTGTTATGTTGCAGCCTTATTCTAAAATTATTTTTTTTAAATCCTCAGCAATCTACACATAATATCTCATAATGACAAAGCAAAAACAGGTTTTTATAAATGTTTGCAAATTTATTAAACTTAAAGAACAGAAATACCTTATTTACGTAAGTTTTCACACCCTTTGCTATGAGACACAAAATTTATCTCAGGTGCATCCTGTTTCCATTGATCATCCTTGAGATGTTTCTACAACTTGAATCTGTACCAACAGATTTCTGCAGCATTGAAGGTCCCCAAGAACACGCTTGCCTTCATCATTCTTAAATGGAATAAGTTTGGAACCCCCAAGACTCTGCCTAGAGCTGGCCGCATAGCCAAACTGAGCAATCGGGTGAGAAGGGCCTTGGTCAGGAGGTGACAAAGAACCCGATGGTTACTCTGACAGAGCTCTATAGTTCCTCTGTGGAGATGGGAGAACCTTCCAGAAGGACAACCATCTCTGCAGCACTCCACTAATCAGGCCTTTATGGTAGAGTGGCCAGAGGGAAGCCACTCCTCAATAAAAGGCACATGACAGCCCGCTTGGAGTTTGCCAAAAGGCACCTAAAGACTCTCAGACCATGAGAAACAAGATTCTCTGGTCGGATGAAACCAAGATTGGACTCTTTGGGCTGAGTGCCAAGCGTCACGTCTGGAGAAAACCTGGCACCATCCCTACGGTGAAGCATGGTGGTGGCATCATCATGCTGTTGGGATGTTTTTCAGCGGCAGGGACTGTGATACTAGTCAGCATCGAGGAAAGATGAACGGAGCAAAGTACAGAGAGATCCTTGATGAAAACCTGGTCCAGAGTGCTCAGGACCTCAGACTGGGGCGAAGGATCCCTTTTCAACAGGACAACGACCCTAAGCACAAAGCCAAGACAACGTAAGAGTGGCTTCGGGACAAGTCTCTGAATGTCCTTGAGTGGCCAGCCAGAGCCCAGACTTGAACCTGATTTGAACATCTCTGGAGAGACCTGAAAATAGCTGTGCAGCGACGCTCCCCATCCAACCTGAAAGAGCTTGAGAGGATCTGCAGAGAAGAATGGAAGAAACTCCCCAAACACAGGTGTGCCAAGCTTGTGGCATCATACCCAAGAAGGAGATTCGATGCTGTAATCGCTGCCAAAGGTGCTTCAACAATGTACAGGGTCTGAATACTTATGTAAATGTGATATTTCCGTTTTTATTTATAATAAATTAGCAAAAGTCTAAAAAACTGTTTTTGCTTTGTCATTATGGGGTATTGTGTGTAGATTGATGAGGAAAAAAACGATTTAATCAATTTTAGAATAAGGCGGTAACCTAACAAAGTGGAAAATGTCAAGGCGTCTGAACACTTTCCGAAGGCACTGTAGATGACAGAAGGGATAACTACTGTAATGAGAAGGGGTGGAGAATGGATCACTGTAGCTGTCCTAGTATAATGAAGTGCTGCGTTGCTGTACCATCACATCCCTCTCTGTATCGCCGTTCCTACAGAATCAGAGAGTAGCGGAGATGAGGAGAATGGCCGGCGAAGTGCTGAGTCTTCCCTGTCCTATGATGACATTGATGAGGAGGAGAATGTTCCAGCTCAACCATTATCAAGTGGAGGAGATGGAACCAGTAGCCCAGGCCCAGGTGCTGGACCTTCTGCTACCCACGGTAATATAAAGGTCCCGCTCAGATACATACATGCATACATACATACATACATACATACATACATACATACATAAATGTGTTGTGTCTTTGGTCCTGTGTGGCTCCGTCAGTAGAGAGTGGTGCTTCCAACACTGAGGGTCTTGGGTTTGTTTCCCACTGGGGCCACCCATATGAAAAATGTATGCATGCAAGTCGCTTTGGATAAAAAGAGTCTGCTAAATAGCTTAGATTATACTACTCTTTATGTGCTGCTCTATGTTTTACAGAACATGTTACCTATGAGGTGGAGGAAGATCAACAGGAGAGCTACGATGATGTGGTGTCAATGATCACGCCAGCTGAGACCAGAGAGGAGATTGCAGAGGTCCATGAGAGACCCAAGCCCAAGGGCCTGGCAATCCATGATGACGAGGATTACCTGGAGCCTGATGGCTAGAAGTGAGCAACATGGGGGCTTGACATGATCTATAAGAGGTGATTATGGTGTTTTGATGATATGGTTTATATTGGCTCCATGCATCATTGTTTCTACTTTATGAAGGAATAGCCAGTAATTTGTAACTTTGATCAGGTCATGTAAAATTACTACTGTATGGTTTATTGAATTTTACAAAACAGAAAAAACACATATTACCACATCAAATGTCTTCTGAAGGGTATTAAAGACACCCAGTCTGTCTCTCAATTTGATTATGTCTCATTGGTCTTTAGGATCCCAAAGTTGAGGGGAAAAGCTAAAACCTCACATTCCTTCATATAATATCGGTATTTCTTTTTCATATATGAAGATACAATTATTCAAATTTCTTGACTTTTTGTCTCTAACATTTGATATTGCTTTTAAAAAAAAATGTTTTGAATAGTTTGTTGTGCCATGGCCTGTAAAACAGAACTGATTGACACTGAACGGAATCAATAGTGTCTCACCACAACACATGTATTCATGAAACATGATCTTGAAATGTGGTGGTTCCTTCCATGAAGACCTGCAAAATCAATTGCTTTAGTGTATGCATCAAAGCTCATAGCAAACAGCTGTTTTTCAATCTTTTTAATTGTACTTTTTTTTTTACCATTTATAAATGTAACATTTTAAACATTAGCATTTTTAATTGCAATAGCATTGTGCAATTTGTTTTATTATTCTCATCTTTAACTTCTCAGTAAAATGTTTTCTTCCTTTAGAAGTTGTTGATAAGGTTTATAAAGTATGAATGTAGTAGTTAAGAGCTTGTCTGTTTGTTTAGTGTTTTGTTTTATCTATGAAGTCATGTTTGGGATTTGGTGACTGGAATTTAAGAATATTAACAATAGGGGAAAAAAATAAAAACATCCAGTGTAAAGTTAAAATCAGTCGACTTAAACTTCAACAATTAAAAAAAATAGAGATATAATTAAGAATACTGGCCCTGATTATGTCATTAAAGTGTCCGATTGTTTTTATTATTTAATTCACTTTTGATGAAAAATGAAAATGTACTGCTTTAATAATGTATACTGTCAGTGTTGTTTTGTAATGAGATTGAATTATTGGCTTTATAGATCCTGTCGTGTTTATACAACATTTCACATTATGGAATTATTGAAATGATGGTAATTATATAGTATATGGTCTTAACTACATATTTTTTAGGTTCACAATGCTCCAAAAACATCAGTTTAGAGAAGTGAAACAGTGAAGGGACATGCACATACTGTAGGTAAGAGTTGACAATACTGTGAAAAAGGACAATAAATTAATCTTAGTTAGACTGTAATATTATCTACTGTAAACACGGACTGACTGGAAACAGGATCAGGTGCTCAAGAAGTAGGAGATTGCTTTGGTGTTGTGTATTAAACTGTATGTTTTTGAACAGCTATAGTTTGATACACAGCATAAAAAGTCATTTACCATCACATCACATTCTCCCAGGCAAACAAAAATGATTCTGTGACTCACAGCCTGTTACACCTACAAAAAAAGATTCCCATGACCAGCTATGGTGTTTCTTATGAGAATACTGATATATATTGTCCCTTTACGGGAGACACGTGCAGTACAACAGCATCCCGTAACCATGGATGTGTCAACCTTCAGAGCATTACATGTGCTGCCAGGAGGTATTCCGTGACCATTGAGGTCACCGGACTGAGGATATACCTAACGGGATTCATTTTTAAGTGGTGATTCTAGTGTTATATGTAAGCATCACACCCAGCCTCCCACTCTAGCAGGGGGCTCTTGTAAGGGTAGGGATGCATGAGCCGGCAGATCCTGGTTTGATCCCAGGCTGTGCCGCAGCTGGTCGCGCCCGGGAGACCCATGAGGCGGCGTACAATTGGCCCAGCGTCGTCCGGGTTAGGGAGGGTTTGGCAAGCCGTGATGTCCTTGTCCCATCGCGCTCTAGCGACTCCTGTGGTGGGCCGGGTGCATGCACGCTGACACGGTTGTCAGATGTACTGTGTTTCCTTCGACACATTGATGCGGCTGGCTTCCACATTAAATCAAGAACCAGTGCAGCTTGGCGGGGTCGTGTTTCGGAGGACGCACGGCTCTCGACCGTCGCCTCTTCTGAGTCTATATGGGAGTTGTAGCGATGGAACAAGGCTGTATGGATATCACGAAAAAATGGGGAAAAGGTTGCATATAAACAGAAATAGAACAGAGTACATACCAATATCTAAACAAGGGGATAACATTTTCATTCTGGGCTTGCTTTGTGTCACTTCAGAGCATCCATAGTGCACACTGGAATTCATTTACAGCAATCCCTGCAGCCTTTGTATTTTGGCACAGATTTCAATTTGACTTTGCTTTTTTTGATTGCATAAAGCATGCTCTTAACGATATTGACAGTGTATCGCTTTACGTTATGTGGTTTGTCTAACAGCACTGAGGCTGCAGTCATGTTTTATACTACCTCGTTCATAGTAAATAGATCTTCTGAGGGCTTGAACAGCAACAGTGTGTCTTGCAATTTAATCTTTTAGGATTAGATAAAATTTAGAATCAGAAATTAAAAATACGAGTTACTGAAGTGAATATTTAACTTATGCATCAAACAATGTTTAAACTATTTATTTTATTGCATTTAATATCTAAATTAAAATGCAATTAACTAGACCCTGCAGTTTGTGGAACTAACTGCTGAAATGTCAACCAGCTAACCTTGGACGAAAGTCCAAAGAAAACCTCTTCCACTAGATATTCAAAACAACAGCTCTGACATCACTAGCCTGCCAGTTGCTGTGATTTTCATAGACTTAGCTTTGTTGGCTATTGATTGAAGTAGGTGGAGCGAACTGCTGTGAAATGTTTCTTTATCTCATCACACGGTGCCGCTTGATTGGTGTAATGGGGAGGCAAAAGTTAGGGTTAAAGTTAGGGTTAGGGGAAGGGTTAAAGTTAGGGTTATGAGAAGGGTTAAAGTTAGGGTTATGGGAAGGGTTAAAGTTAGGGTTAGGGGAAGGGTTAAAGTTAGGGTTAGGGGAAGGGTTAAAGTTAGGGTTATGGGAAGGGTTAAAGTTAGGGTTATGGGAAGGGTTAAAGTTAGGGTTATGAGAAGGGTTAAAGTTAGGGTTATAGGAAGAGTTAGCTAAAAGAGTTAAAGTTAGGGTTAGGGGAAGGGTTAAAGTTAGGGTTATGGGAAGGGTTAAAGTTAGGGTTATGAGAAGGGTTAAAGTTAGGGTTATGAGAAGGGTTAGCTAAAAAGGGTTAAAGTTAGGGTTAGGGAAGGGTTAAAGTTAGGGTTATGGGAAGGGTTAAAGTTAGGGTTATGGGAAGGGTTAGCTAAAATGGTTAAAGTTAGGGTTAGGGGAAGGGTTAAAGTTAGGGTTATGAGAAGAGTTAGCTAAAATGGTTAAAGTTATGGTTATGGGAAGGGTTAAAGTTAGGGTTATGAGAAGGGTTAAAGTTAGGGTTAGGGGAAGGGTTAAAGTTAGGGTTATGGGAAGGGTTAAAGTTAGGGTTATGAGAAGGGTTAAAGTTAGGGTTAGGGGAAGGGTTAAAGTTAGGGTTATGAGAAGGGTTAAAGTTAGGGTTATGAGAAGGGTTAAAGTTAGGGTTATGGGAAGGGTTAGCTAAAAGGGTTAAAGTTAGGGTTATGGGAAGGGTTAAAGTTAGGGTTATGGGAAGAGTTAGCTAAAAGGGTTAAAGTTAGGGTTATGGGAAGGGTTAGCTAAAAGGGTTAAAGTTAGGGTTATGGGAAGGGTTAGCTAAAATGGTTAACCCTTTGACGCATATGATCACATCTTTGTGCTCATTGTTGAGTGTCCCTGCAGCGTGTGTTGGAGAATAACTCAGGACAATGATTATGATTTCCAGTATTCTGACTGACCACTTTGAAGTATTGAGACTGAAAAACATATATAACGAATAAGACATATGTGAGCAGAATATCTGCTGAGCTCAGGTAAATGGCCAAAACTAGATAGTTGAACAGTGGACTCCAGTAGAAACAGGATGTCAACAGACAATGTAACAAAGGACCTATAGAAAGGAGGGAAATTGTATGGGGAGTGTCTATATGCCTCATGAATGGATGAAATACTATAAAGACCGAGCCCCGCGGTACATTATTCGTTTTTTTCCATGAAATAACACGGCTTTGCTACTTTGTATTAAAGTCTTATTTGAATTCACAAATTCCAGTAAGGTGTCATATTTTGATTAAATATGCCACGACCCGTGCCATCGCAAATATGTGATTGGAACAGTAGCAATAGAATGTATAATGCAACAAACGCGTCTAAACAGCATTGTTGTCTGAAAAGCATCTAAACAATGTTTTGTGTTGATGGGAAATGAAGGTCTTCACAACTTTATTCCTCAATTTCATTTTTTATTGTAAAAGATAAATGTGAACTTCATCATCCAAGCATCACATGGAACAACACATCCACAGCCAAACTCATTCCATAAACCAGTCTAAATAATAGGTTGCGCTGACATAAAACAAAACATAAGTTAGCGACGTAACAGCTAGACTTGTTTAATATGTACCACATCTCTGGTGAGCACAAGGAGAAATGTAATATTGTTTAGAAAAGAGATGCGTGTCAGCTAAGCTAACAGCAGCTACATTCTTTATGGTGGCAGCCATGTTATGTTTGACAAGCGAGAACTCCATTCACCATAAGATGCAAATAAACTAAGTCAAAGACGGCAGCGCCCATTGGCTGAAAAATATTAACTTAGTATGGACACTTTTCAGCATATTACACATCTTTGATGTACTTGTTACAGTGAATACAAGAACCGAAGCACATGACTTAACAAGTTGTTTACAGTTTTTGACAAAACACAAAGCAAATAAAATGTTATCAACTCACAGATCATCACCCCAAATACAAGCCTACTGCCTAGCCTAACTGTAGTGCGGAAGCTAAACAGGATTGCCAGATATGGATGAAACCACTTTAGGGGGGTTGGTGGCAGGGTTCATTTAATTTGTGTGTGTGGGTGGCTTCAAGTCCATGGCGGGTAGAAATGTGGGAATGTATCGTGGGGGGATATGATGCAGGAAATATTACTATGGTGGGGGATTTATCAATGTATGGGGGGCAAACAGTTTATAAGCTAAATGAAATAAAAATAAATTGTACAAATAAAACCCCAGGAAGGGGTTGTCTGAGCTAGCAACGCTGAGTTACCATAGTTACAATCTGATGCCGTGTTCAAAGCAACTGGGAACTGGGAACTCGGAAATCTAAGACTTCTGACTTCAGTGTGTTCAAAACAACTGGGAACTCAGAGCTGGGACCTTGGAAATCTCAGACTTTTGACTTTAGTGTGTTCCTAAACAACTGGGAACTCAGAGCTGGGACCATGGAAATCTCAGACTTCTGACTTCAGTGCATTCAAGACAACTGGTAACTCTGAAAAAAAACGAGCTCCGACATGAAAAAAATATTTCTGTCATCAAACTTGGAATTCCAACTCGGGATCTCCGGCCTCTTTCTAGAGCTTTGACTTTCCGACCTGAAGATCACTGACATCATGATTTGACCTTGTGTTTTTCAGAGTTCCCAGTTGTCTTCAAAGCACCATAAAACCTTTTAAAAAAGTATTTTACACACATCATATGTGTCCATTACAATCTGTGCAAGAATTTGCATTCATGATGTGCCACCAGTACTTGAAAAACGTGAATATAACAGAAAATACATGATGCGTCATACATACATACAGTGCGTTACAGTAGAAATGACAACACGTTATACCGAAAATAAGGAACTTCCTTATTATTTGTAAGGAAAACAACAAGGCAACAAGGCAATGCGGGTGTCAGACAGAAAATGTGTCTGGGGAAAAAAAATGGTGTTATGGGAAGGGTTAGCTAAATGGGTTTTGACTAGAGTTGCGCAAATGTCTTTATACTTGATCTGGGGAAGTGCTTGGGCTCTCGTGTTTGTCCAGTTAAGTAAAGCCTCAAACATAAATTGTAATGCAACAGCGAAATGGGCAACTTCTTATGCAAATGAATGAGGAGGCGGAACACACCTCAATTCAAACTGTTGTTAGAAAATAATTAGAAATTGAGAAGTTGAAACATAGCCTTTAGATAATTAGCAGGCAGCGTGCCTTGGTTTGAGGGTAGCACAGGTTGACTGTCCATGTTGCGTAACAATCACATTTTGGAACAGTGAGTCCATTCTGACATCACACGGGTTAACTGTCCATCGCTGGGGCGATCGTTAATGATATTTGGAACTCACATGTGAAAAGGTTAATTAAATAGCCATCATTCTTATATAACCATACCAAACGTAGCATATCATACTAATTTCACTGTCCCGGATTTACTTTTCTCTATGTTATGTCTAACAAACATCTCTGGAGAGACCTGAAAATAGATGTGCAACAACGCTCCCCATCCAACCTGACAGAGCTTGAGAGGATCTGCAGAGAAGAATGGGAGATACAAGCTTGGCATACCTGTATCTGGGGAGTATAATCATCGAACCACAGTCAAAAGTTTGGATACACCTACTCATTCCAGGGTTTCTCTTTATTTTTAAAATGTTTGACATTGTAGAATAATAGTGAAGACATCAAAACTATGAAATAACACATGTAGTACAAAAAAAAAGTGTTAAACAAATCAAAACATATGGTATATTTGAGATTTTTCAATGTAGTCACCCTTTGCCTTGATGACAGCTTTGCACACTCTTGGCATTCTCTCAACCAGCTTCATGAGGTAGTCACCAGGAATGGACTTCAACAAAGTACTGATCAAAGGGTCTGAATACTTATGTAATTGAGACATTTCAGTTTTTATATTTAATACATTTGCAAACATTTCTAAAAACCTTTTTTTCTTTTATCCTTTTCAGAATAAGTCTGTAACAAAATGTGGGAAAGGGGAAGGGGTCTGTATACTTTCCAAATGCACTGACCCAGCAGGAATTGGCAGTAGTCTACACTAGGAAGCCAATTCTAAGGATACTTTGATATGAAAACTTTCAAACACTTTCAAGCTACGTGAAATAAATAAATCTTTCATTGTGTTATTGAAACAAAGAAAAGCGAATAGTATTTCAACCTATTAAACTACGAGTAGGCTACTTACCCCTGCAGCGATGGGTGACCAGCAGTACCTGGTCGTACTCCACCCTGCCGATTTCCTTGATGATGTTGAAGTGCTCTTTAATCTCTAGGTGGCTCAGGCTCTGCGCCGTCAGCTCCATCAGCTCATCAAGGCCCAGCTCAATCATCTCTCTCTTTCTGTCTCTCAAATCTGACAATCAGAGAGCCATGGGTTAATGACTGTTATGGTCAAATCAATGCCTCTGTACAATTCACAACAAACAAGTATTGATGTAAACACACTACAGATGTATGATCTTAATTTGAGCTGGTTTGCTACAGCAAGAAAATAATACAGTAACAGGAAATGTAAATTATTATATTATAATTAATGGATGTTTTTGTAAGGGTTGATACAATTTCGAAAGGGAAAATCATGTCTGAAATTTCTAATTGGAAATTACAAACTTTAGAAGGCTTTTTAAACCTCAAATACACAAGTTTTACATTTCCTGCATTGTAGGAAAGTTCTCCTGCATCAGAGTGATACGATTCTACATCTGTATACATACCCAGTTTATACCAAGACAACAAAGCTAAATTTTGAGGACATTTTCTTTTTTTACAAATGTATTTATCAAGTCAATCCTAATAATTGATTGACAGTCAATAGGGGGCGAACCACAATGACAATGTCCAGAAAAGAGAGGAATTCATATCCAGTCTTACTTCTGTAACTGTATGTCCCTCTACCTCCTATGTGACACCTTTCAGCTGAGTGGAACTGGCCACCCAGTCTCTGTACAACGCTTACTCATGCACACTAATACAAAACCTACCATTTTACAGTATCACATGGTGTGAAGCACAATTATGGGATCAGATTAAATGTTATGTAGACTTGTTGCAGGTGTTCAGAATTATCAGTAAAGTATTTGTATGACAGGGTGGATTACTTAGATTACTCGAACATGTATTTCTGTATGGCCTGGTTATCTAAATACTTCTCAAAGATTTTGTATGTTTTGTTAAGGCTAAAGGAAAAATAAAATAGCAAATAATCACACTGACTGCTGAAAAGGCAGCAACAGTGATTCATGACAAACCTAATCAAGAAAATGATTATCCCATTATACAGTACTGTGTGGCGAAATAACATGTTGCTGTAATTGTAGCAGTATACTGTAAATGCCTAATTAAAATGCAGACAATAAAGATACATTCAATTCATTCAACAACAATTTACTAGAATTGCCTATGTAAAAAACGGAAACTATTACAGTACAAATATCCAATTCTGTTGGACTTAAAATGAATTACCCCAAATTAGTTATTTTGAATTATTGTATAATAAAATGTTCTGAAACAGATGCATACAGTATATACAGTTTATTTCACAATTGTCAATACATTTTTTCACAATTGTCAAACAATTGTGCTCCTACAAAATCAGTTCCAATGTTATTTATTTAGGTTATTTCATAGATTTAATTTAATGTTTGAAAAAACGTTAGAACTGATTATTAAACAAAAGGAAGTATTAAACAAAAGGAAGCAATGTGTGTTTCACAATCACAATTGATCGTTTTTCACATTCAATATTTAAAAGTTCTACTTATACATTTTGATTACTTTTAGTGTTTCTGTTACCATATGATTTATCATGAAAAATGATCCTGTTTTCCAAGCCATGCCTGCAAGACGTATTAATGCACGCTTTGTAGGCGTAGATACACTATATAATTGGTGTCTAAGTACATATAAATCTCATACCCATATGATGTGCAGAACAAAAACTGTGGCTTCACAAATCTTCAATTTTTTTCATTGCATTTGGCACTACGTGCTGAAGCATAAAAAATTACATACACCAAAATACTGTTCTGAAAAAATGGATTCATTGATGATTCATGGTTACCGGTCTTACCTTTTTCGTAGAGGATCCCATTGGTCTTGGAACAACCAACATGCACACACATTGCAACAAACACAAACACTCATACACACAACCGGCATGTGACACGCATGTACCAATTAGCGTAGTAGCAGAGCTCAGGTTGAGTGACTGTCCTTCCCTCACCTTACTGCAGCTGTGCCGTGGATCAGAGAGCCATGTGGCTGGCTGAGTGGACCAGGGTGATAGGAGAGTGCTACCGCTCGGCTACAGCTACTACAGAGACCACTTCTGAATGCCCCAATATGGGCACACACACACACACACACCATTAAAACTCCTCGGGGGAACCAAGTGTACATGTGCTCACATCACTAGAACCTCTCAATGTGCTCCATGCTCACAGGACTGTAAAAGGACACATTGGCAGGTGTGTTTAACAATACAGTCATGCTTATCTTTACTAAAGACTTGAGCACAGTGAAGAGAGTATACTGTATTAGCCCTGTATAACTCTCCAGTCACACACAGTGAAGAGAGTATACTGTATTAGCCCTGTATCACTCTCCAGTCACACACAGTGAAGAGAGTATACTGTATTAGCCCTGATTCACTCTCCAGTCACACACAGTGAAGAGAGTATACTGTATTAGCCCTGTATCACTCTCCAGTCACACACAGTGAAGAGAGTATACTGTATTAGCCCTGTAAAACTCTCCAGCCACAAATGTAATAGGATAAAAAGTTGTTGTTGCCACTAAGCAAACATGTATTTGTATAAAGGTTTTGAGAGCAAAACAGGTGTGTAGGGCGGGCCCCTTTTCCATTTTACAGTTGAAGTCGCAAACCTACCCCCGACTTTCAACCACGTCGTATTTAGGTCCTCGTTGCTCTGTAATCAAGCCGACGTAAGCACCCTGAGAATGTACTCATTGAACAGACCACATATGTTTGAGCTGATCTTCTGACTAGATTACCTCACCACACGCAGTGTGGTTTAGCTGTCACTGCTGACATGAAGGAAACTGATAATAACTCAGCACGGTATCCTTTATCTTATTACAGGATCTAAAGCAGATCCAAAAACTCTATTTGTTGAACCATATATACTTGTCCTGGCTGAAATGGATGCAGGCTTATCTTGCAACACCAGGCTTATCTGCAGAGCCCAAAGTGCCAGCTATGAATGTACTCAAGCAGTAGCGCTCACACAAACCTATCCACAGGGGTATGACAGTGCATTCGGAAGTATTCAGACCCCTTCCCTTTTCCACATTTTGTTACGTTACAGCCTAATTGTAAAATTAATTAAAAAAAATGTTTCCTCATCAATCTACACACAATACGCCATAATGTCAAAGCGAAAACAAATTTAAAACAGAAATACCTTATTTACATAAGTATTCAGACCCTTTGCTATGAGACTCGAAATTGAGCACAGGTGCATCCTGTTACCATTGATCATCCTTGAGATGTTTCTACAACTTGATGGGAGTCCACATGTGGTAAATTCAATTGTCTATATAAGGTCCCTCAGTTGACATTGCATGTTGGAACAAATCAAATCAAATCAAATCAAATTTTATTTGTCACATACACATGGTTAGCAGATGTTAATGCGAGTGTAGCGAAATGCTTGTGCTTCTAGTTCCGACCATGCAGTAGTATCTAACAAGTAATCTAACAAATTCACAACAACTAACTTATACACACAAGAGTAAAGGAATGAATACGAGTATGTACATATAAATATATGGATGAGCGATGGCTGACCGGCATAGGCAAGATGCAGTAGATGGTATGGAGTACAGTATATACACATATATATATATATATATATGAGATGAGTAATGTAGGATATGTAAACATTATATAAATGGCATTGTTTAAAGTGGCTAGTAATACATTTATTTCATCCAATTATAATTATTAAAGTGGCTAGAGATTTGAGTCGATGGCCGAACGGCATAGGCAAGATTCAGTAGATGGTATAGAGTACAGTGTATACATTTGATATGAGTAATGTCGGATATGTAAACATTATATACAAAATTGTTTAAAGTGGCTAGTGATACATTTGTTACATCCAATTCCTATGTATAAAGTGGCTAGAGATTTAAGTCAGTATGTTGGCAGCAGCCACTCAATGTTAGTGATGGCTGTTTTACAGTCTGATGGCCTTGAGGTAGAAGCTGTTTTTCAGTCTCTCGGTCCCAGCTTTGATGCACCTGTACTGACCTCGCCTTCTGGATGATAGCGGGGTGAACAGGCAGTGGCTCGGGTGGTTGTTGTCCTTGATGATCTTTTTCGCCTTTCAGTGACATCGGGTGGTGTAGGTGTCCTGGAGGGCAGGTAGTTTAACCCCGGTGATGCGTTGTGCAGTCCTCACTACCCTCTGGAGAGCCTTACGGTTGTGGGCGGAGCAGTTGCCGTACCAGGCGGTGATACAGCCCGACAGGATGCTCTCGATTGTGTATCTGTAAAAGTTTGCGAGTGATTTCGGTGACAAGCCGAATTTCTTCAGCCTCCTGAGGTTGAAGAGGCGCTGTTGCGCCTTCTTCACCACGCTGTCTGTGTGGGTGGACCAATTCAGTTTGTCCGTGATGTGTACGCCGAGGAACTTAAAACTTTCCACCTTCTCCACTACTGTCCCCTCGATGTGGATAGGGGGGTGCTCCCTCTCCTCTTTCCTGAAGTCCACGATCATCTCCTTTGTTTTGCTGACATTGAGTGAGAGGTTATTTTCCTGACACCACACACCACACAAATACCAAGCCATGAGGTCAAAGGAATTGTCCTTTGAGCTCCGAGACAGGATTGTGTCGAGGCACAGATCTGGGGAAGGATACCAAAACATGTCTGCAGCATTGAAGGTCCCCAAAAACACAGTGGCCTCCATCATTCTTAAATGGAAGATGTTTGGAACCCCCAAGACTCTTCCTAGAGCTGGCAGCCCGGCCAAACTGAGCAATCGGGGGAGAAGGGCCTTGGTCAAGGAGGTGACCAAGAACCTGATGGTCACTCTGACAGAGCTCCAGAGTTCTTCTGTGGAGATGAGAGAACCTTCCAGAAGGACAGCCATCTCTGCAGCACTCCACCAATCAGCCTTTTATAGTCGAGTGGCCAGACGGTAGTCACTCCTCAGTAAAAGGCACATGACAGCCCGCTTGGACTCAGACCATGAGAAACAAGATTCTCTGGTCTGATGAAACCAAGATTGAACTCTTTGGCCTGAATGACAAACGTCACCACTGGAGGAAACCTGGCACCATCCCTACGGTGAAGCTATGGTGGTGGCAGCATCATGCTGTGGGGATGTTTTTCAGAGGCAGGGACTGGGTGACTAGTCAGTATTGAGGGAAAGATGAACAGAGCAAAGTACAGAGAGATCCTTGATGGAAACCTGGTCCAGAGTGCTCAGGACCTCAGACTGGGGCAAAGGTTCACCTTCCAACAGGAGAACAACCCTAAGCACACAACCAAGACAACGCAGGAGTGGCTTAGGGACAAGTCTCTGAATGTCCTTGTGTGGCCCAGCCAGAGCCCGGACTTGAACCCGATCAAACATCTCTGGAGAGACTTGAAAATAGCTGTGCAGCGATGCTCACCATCCAACCTAACAGAGCTTGAGAAGATATGTAGAGAAGAATGGGAGAAACCCCCAAATACAGGTGTGCCAAGTTTGTAGTGTCATACTCAAGAAGACTCGAGGCTGTAATCGCTGCTTACGGCGCTTTAACAATGTTTTTTGAAACAAAAAAAAACTAAAAACCTGTTTCTGCTTTGTCATTATGGGGTATTGTGATGTCATTATGGGCTAGTGTGTGTAGATTGATAAGGGGGAAAAAACGATTTAATCCATTTTAGAATAAGGCTGTAACGTAACGAAATGTGATTCAAGGGGTCTGAATACTTTCCAAATGCCTTGTATGTCTGTCTGTCTGTCTATATGTCTGTTTGTCTGTCTGTCTGTATGGGTCATTCTGGGATCTACATTCTGATCAGAAACAGATACTTTGTGCACCCTGCTTGTGCTGGGTTGAGTTGTGTTGGGCTGAGTTGTGTTGAATTGTGTTTAACGGTATGTCTATTTCAATGTGACTTCCTGATTTTAAGTTGTCTTCTCAGTGTATTTACCTAGTCAAGTACTGAATATTATTTGTCTTCAAAATTGTTATATAATTTAACTATATTGTTATTTTACCAGAAGCATCCATAATAGCTCCTTGTAGGCCATGACAAAGCAATTTGAAACCTATGTGATTTAGGTACATTGTGGAGTGTCTAATGCCTGGTTGCTCATCACATTTGGGTGTCATCTTTTGGTTGTCATCCTTTGGATCTTTGAAATGGTAGGACAGAGTTCATGGGCGCCAGTGTCCCTCAATGCCAGAACCGTTCCAAAAGTCTGTAAGAAATTGAATTATGGAGTGGTTTAGAAAGACAATTAGGTCAACGCTGCTTGAATCAGGCACTTCACTAAAGGTTCATATCTCTCAGCTGTTCTGGACATTAGTCCTATAGAAATATGTAGTTTAAGTTTAACATTCCTATTGAGTATACTTATACACAACATGATTCTTCAGAGGAGAATATAGACTAATGTACTGGGTAACAGGTCCCTATTCAGAGAATGAAATAATTAATCTCAAACCACACACTCACACCCTTTCCAGGCTACCTGCTGTTGGGAGAAAATATGTATTAATTGTTTATAATTATTTGGGGTATCTTGATCGTGATAAACTTTAGCTTTACTGTCCAAGTCTCAGTGACACATGGTCCCATATAGACCACACTGCTTGACAGCTCCACCAGGCAGCGACCTCCCCGCTCTGTGCCCTCAGCTGCTGCCTGTCTGTCCATCTGCCTGTCTGTCTTCGTGTCTGCCTGTCTTTGTTCGACTCCTGGCCCCAATCCTCACCACTACGAAGGCCCCAATCCTCACCACTACGAAGGCCCCAACCCTCACCACTACGAAGGCCTCAATCCTCACCACTACGAAGGCCTCAATCCTCACCACTACGAAGGCCTCAATCCTCACCACTACAAAGGCCCCAACCCTCGCAACTACGAAGGATCCAACCCTCACCACTACGAAGGCCCCAACCCTCACCACTACCACTACCAAGGCCCCAGACCCCAACCCTCACCACTACCAAAGCCCCAGACCCCAACCCTCACCACTACAAAGGCCCCAACCCTCACCACTACCCAGGCCCCAACCCTCACCCCTACGAAGGCCATAATCTCACCACTATGAAGGCCACAACCTTCACCACACCAAAAAACCCAGGCCCCAACCCGCACCACTACGAAGGCCCAAGCCAAAACCCTCACCACTACAAAGGCCCCAACCCTTACCACTGTGAAGGCCCCAACCCTTACCACTGTGAAGGCCCCAACCCTTACCACTGTGAAGGCCCCAACCCTCACCACTGTGAAGGCCCCAACCCTCACCACTGTGAAGGCCCCAACCCTTACCACTGTGAAGGCCCCAACCCTCACCACTGTGAAGGCCCCAACCCTCACCACTGTGAAGGCCCCAACCCTCACCACTGTGAAGGCCCCAACCCTCACCACTGTGAAGGTCCCAACCCTCACCACTGTGAAGGCCCCAACCCTCACTACTACAAAGGCCACAACCCTCACCACTGTGAAGGCCCCAACCCTCACTACTACAAAGGCCCCAACCCTCACCACTGTGAAGGCCCCAACCCTCACCACTGTGAAGGCCCCAACCCTCACCGCTGTGAAGGCCCCAACCCTCACCACTGTGAAGGCCCCAACCCTCACTACTACAAAGGCCACAACCCTCACCACTACGAAGGCCCCAACCCTCACCACAACACAGACCCCAACCCACAACACAGACCCAAACTCTCAACCCTACGAAGGTCCCATCCCTCACCACTACAAAGATACAGTGTGAAGTCACTGACATTGTTCCACTTTTCTAGAGTGCAGTGACTCCAGTAAATATTTATAGCTTTAGACTGCTGCACTTTACAAGCTTTTGTAATGTAAAGTGTAAAGCGCAGTGACTTGTGTTATGATGACATGTTGACAACAAAGGTACACTACATGACCAAAAGTATGTGGACACCTGCTTGTCGAACATCTCATTCCAAAATCATGGGCATTAATATGGAGTTGGTCCCCCCTTTGCTGCTATAACAGCCTCCACTAGATGTTGGAACATTTCTGCAGGGCCTTGCTTCCATTTAGCCACAAGAGCATTAGTGAGGTCGGGCACTGATGTTGGGCGTTTAAGCCAGGCTTGCAGTCGGACTTCCAATTGGTCCCGAAGATGTTCGATGGCTTTGAGATCAGGGCTCTGTGCAGGCCAGTCAAGTTATTCCACACCGATCTCGACAAACCATTTCTGTATTGACCTCGCTTTGTGCACGGGGGCATTGTCATGCTGAAACAAGAAATGACCTTCCCCAAACTGTTGCCACAAAGTTGGAAGCACAGAATCGTCTAGGATGTCATTGTATGCTGTAGCATTTCCCTTCCCTGGAACTAAGGGGTCTAGCCGAACCATGAAAAACAGCCCCAGACCATTATTCCACCTCCACCAAACTTTACAGTTGGTACTATGTATTTCGGCAGGTAGTGTTCTCCTGGCATCCGCCAAACCCTGACTGCCAGATGGGGAGGCGTGATTCATCACTCCAGAGAACGCGTTTTCACTGCTCCAGAGTCCAATGGCAGCAAGCTTTACATCACTCCGGCTGACACTTGGCATTGCACATGGTTAGGCTTGTGTGCGGCTGCTCGACCATGGAAACCTATTTCATGAAGCTCCCGACAAACAGCTCTTGTGCTGACATGTCTTCCATATGCATTTTGGAACTAGGTAGTGAGTGTTGCAACCTATGACAGATGATTTTTACACACTGCTCGCTTCAGTACTCGGCGGTCCCGTGCTGTGAGCTTGTGTGGCCTACCACTTCACGGCTGAGCCGTTGTTGCTCTTAGACTTTCCATTTCACAATAACAGCACTTACAGTTGACCGGGGCAACTCTAGCAGGGCAGAAATTTAACAAACTGACTTGTTGGAAAGGTGGCATCCTATGACGGTGCCACGTTGAAAGTCACTGAGCTCATCAGTAATGCCATTCTACTACCAATCGACTAATTTGAAGGGATGTCCAAATACTTTTTATTTAAGTACCAGTCAAAAGTTTGGACACACACTTTTTTTTGACTATTTTCTACATTGTAGAATAATAGTGAATACATCAAAACTATGAAATAACACATAGAATCATGTAGTAACCGAAAAAGTGTTAAACAAATCAAAATATATTTTATATTTGAGATTCTTCAAAGTAGCCACCTTTTGCCTTGATGACAGCTTTCCACACTCTTGGCATTCTATCAACCAGCTTCACCTGGAATGTTTTTCCAGTAGTGTTGAAGGAATTCCCACATATGCTGAGCACTTGTTGGCTGCTTTTCCTTCACTCTGCGGTCCAACTCATCCAAAACCATCTCAATTGGGTTGAGGTCGGGTGATTGTGGAGGCCAGATCATCAGATGCAGCACTCCATTACTCTCCTTCTTGGTCAAATAGTCCTTACACAGCCTGGAGGTGTGTTGGGTCATTGTCCTGTTGAAAAACAAATGATAGTCCCGCTAAGCGCAGACCAGATGGGATGGTGTATCGCTGTAGAATTCTGTGGTAGCCATGCTGGTTAAGTGTGCCTTGAATTTGAAATAAATCACACCCCCACACCATCACACCTCCTGCTCCATGCTTCACGGTGGGAACCACACATGTGGAGATCATCCGTTCACCTACTCTGCGTCTCACAAAGACACGGAACCAAAAATCTCAAATTTGGACTCGTCAGACCAAAGGACAGATTTCCACCAGTCTAATGTCCACTGCTCTTGTTTCTTGGCCCAAGCAAGTCTCTTCTTATTATTGGTTGATGTTGATGTTGATGTTGAGATGCGTCTGTTACTTGAACTCTGTGAAGCATTTATTTGGGCTGCAATTTCTGAGGCTGGTAACTCTAATAAACGTATCCTCAGCAGCAGAGGTAACTCTGCGTCTTCCTTTCTTGTGGCGGTCCTCATTAGAGCCAGTTTCATCATAGCGTTTGATTATTTTTTGCGACTGCACTTGAAGAACTTTCCGTATTGACTGACCTTCATGTCTTAAAGTAATGATGGACTGTCATTTCCCTTTGCTGATTTGAGCTGTTCTTACCATAATATGTAGTAGGTCTTTTACCAAATAGGGCTATCTTCTGTATACCACCCCTACCTTGTTACAACACAACAGATTGGCTCAAACACATGAATAAGGAAAGAAATTCCACAAATTAACTTTTAACAAGGCACACCTGTTAATTTAAATGCATTCCAAGTGACTACCTCATGAAGCTGGTTGAGAGAATGCCAAGTGCGTGCAAAGCTGTTTTCAAGGCAAAGGGTAGCTACTTTGAAGAATCTCAAATATAAAATATGTTCTGATTTGTTGAACACTTTTTTGGTTACTACATGATTCCGTATGTCTTATTTCATAGTTTTGATGTCTTCACTATTATTCTACAATATTGAAAATAAAGAAAATTCCTTGAATAAGTAGGTGTGTCCAAACTTCTACTGGTGATTCTTCCTGTGTTTATCTCAATAGATGACAATGATCTCTCTCTCTCTCTCTATGCGCCTTTCTCTCTCTCTCTCTCTTGTTATCGCTTTTACACACACACCGCACGCACACATGCGCACGCACGCATGCTCACACACACACACACACACACACACACACACACACACACACACACACACACACACACACACACACACACACACATATATACACACACACACACACACACACACACACACACACACACACACACACACAAAGCCATGGAATATTTGCTTAGAGGCAATGTCAGACTGGCGATTTCAGATTGGAGGTAAAATGCTGCCATCTAGTGAAACTAACCTTTCTCTAAATTCTTGAACTCCACAGCACCAACTGAAGACTACTGTATTTTGGAGCGAAACATATTCATGGAAATGTCACTCAAAGCCTCTGACAGATGTAAACCTCTGCTAACGATCTGACCATATCCAGAATGTAAAATGTTCACAATGTAATTCAATAGTTGGGTAACCATGTTAAACCTCTTTTTGAGGCCCTTTATTTAACCTGTTCCTGACTGGAAGTATGCAGTGATATGATTCCCATGGAAGCTGTTGGTGTGCTTTTCTTATATTTACTAATGTGTTGAATACTGCATTGAATCACAACAGAAATTTGATACAGCAAACAAGATGCTTCATCTGCCTTCATCTGCCCTTTAAGTCCGTGCAGCATTAGGTATTAAGATCTGTGACGGTATGGACACTTTTAAAGGGATTATCATCTCACCCTGTGAAAAGGGCTAAACAACTTGATCATAAGATTGTTCACAGGTACATTTTTCCACTTTAGAAGAAAAAGAAACGCACACCTATATAGGCGAGGTGCTGGCTAGCGGAGTGGAAACCTGAAAATAAAGAAGAGCCGCACACTCTAGGAGCTCAGATGCAAAAAAAAGATTTTATGTCCAACGTTTCGACAGGCAAGCTGTCTTCATCAGGGTACATTTTTCCACTTAACAAAACCCTTTCACATAACAGGTGTGTGGGCAGGCTATTTACCCAACCTGGCCATTCCAATTCGCGCAACATATCATTTGAATTGGAGAACATAACATATCATGTTAAATGGAGGTACACAAATGTGCATTTACTAGCCTATTTTACATCAACCTCTGAATTCAAGTTGATTTATCAATACAGGATTTTCTGATCATTATTCTTTTGAGTGGAAATTGGAGCTAAAGACCTATGTCTGACCTGTGCCTACAATATAAATTCCTGTCTGTCACGTGAACTGATTGAGATGGGGTTGCTTCTCTTGAGAATAAAGTGACCATTTACGAGCTCCTGTATGCTGCTTTTGTCTTGTCTAGTCCGCATTTTCTTTATAGTTGTTGTTCCATTCTCCGACCCACCAACACAGTTGGATAAGCCTACTAGCGTATCATAGGGATCAATGTCCAAGTCAAAATTTATCAGAGTGGTTCATTCCTTCTCAGTTTTAGTTAATGAATCGATTGATATGCATTGGATAAAACGGCTAGACTACTTACCTTTGATCAAATTAGATTACTAGACATTGAGCATCCTTTCCACTATCTGTCAACTATTAGCTTACCTGCTTATGTCAAGATTCCATGCCCTGAATCGATTTAGCCCTAAGCATTATTTATTTTTTAAGTCAGTAATTTCACTTCTACTTGAGCTGGATATTTCAGTTGTTTTTCCACCACTGGTGATGGAGTTTGTGAGGGAGTGAGTGTCAAAGTAAGGGGAAGAATGTGAATGGGAAACAGTTACCTAGTCAGTTGTACAACTGAATGCCTTCAACTGAAATGTGTCTTCCACATTTAACCCAACCCCTCTGAATCAGAGATGTGCGGTGGGCTGCCTTAATCGACATCTACGTCTTCGGCGCTGGGATTCGATCCCGCAACCTTTCGGTTACAGACCCAACACTCTCTAACCACTAACCAGTCCTATGGACAAATAACAAGTGAAAGAGGGGTGAATGAAGGCTAAGAAAGAATTAGACATGTTTATTTCTGGAGTCAGAAGTACAGTATATTGAATTCTGGCAGCTTTATTGTTTATGCACTATATTTTGTACTGCTTTTTAAATAATCAATACGTTTTAATTGCTTTGAATGTCAAATTTATTTTCAAATGTTAATAGTACATTTTTTACAAATAATTAGTTTTTTTACAAACAGATGTGCCTTGTTAAAACATTAAATAAATAAACTTAGTTCATACTGTACATACTGTACACTCTCTTCCTTTTTTAATTTAATACATGGAAAAGATCATGTTTAACAACGTTCCGGTAACCTTAGGGAAATTAGCTCATTATCAAGGTCAATAGTTTTAATAGTAGTTTTACACCAGTCATTTCAAATGTCATTAAAGTAACAGTACTTCTACTTGAGTAACATATGTCAGTACTTTTCCACCCTTGCAGTAGGCTTATCTGTTTCTTTTTTTTGTTATACACACTAAAAAAGTGAGCTTGGGATACCCTGCTTCATACTGTAGAACCTTAGGAAAGGGTTCTTTATAGAACCATACAGGTTCCGTTTTTAACCTCATGAGCATGGTTATAGTACCTTAAAAAAGGGGTTCTATATAGCACCAAAAAGGGTTCTGCTATGTTTACAAGCCAAATAACCCTTATCTGATACTATTTAGAACCATTCTATTTTAGCGTGTAAAGATGCCCACACGAGACGTGTTTCTCTATGTCCATGACCAGCGGTCCTGATGCGCTCAACGGCATTGTCATGTTTAGTCAGCTGTATTCTACAGTGTCTAAAAATAAAACATGTACAAACTGTAATTATAGTTTCTGACTATGAAAAGGCGGGTGGGTTATGTTGTGCTAGGTGCAAGTAAATGTTTTGCTCTGCATAGCCTACATTTTGGATGTACTGTATGTATGATATGTATGATGTATGTACAGTTGAAGTCGGAAGTTTACAAATACTTAGGTTGGAGTCATTAAAACTCGTTTTTCAACCAACCCACAAATTTCTTGTTAACAAACTATACTTTTGGCAAGTCGGTTTGTACATGACACAAGTCAATTTTCCAACAATTGTTTACAGACAGATTATTTCACTTATAATTCACTGTATCACAATTCAAGTGGGTCAGAAGTTTACATACACTAAGTTGACTGTGCTTTAAACAGCTTGGAAAATTCCAGAAAATGATGTCATGGCTTTAGAAGCTTCTGATAGGCTAATTGAAATCATTTGAGTCAATTGCAGGTGTACCTGTGGATGTATTTCAAGGCCTACCTTCAAACTCAGTGCCTCTTTGCTTGACATCATGGGAAAATCAAAAGAAATCAGCCAAGAACAATTGTAGACCTCCACAAGTCTGGTTCATCCTTGGGAGCAATTTCCAAATGCCTGAAGGTACCACGTTCATCTGTACAAACAATAGTACGCAAGTATAAACACCATGGGACCACGCAGCCGTCATACCGCTCAGGAAGGAGATGCGTTCTGTCTCCTAGAGATGAACGTACTTTGGTGCGAAAAGTGCAAATCAATCCCAGAACAACAGCAAAGGACCTTGTGAAGATGCTGGAGGAAACAGGTACAGAAGTATCTATATCCACAGTAAAACGAGTCCTATATCAACATAACCTGAAAGGCCGCTCAGCAAGGAAGAAGCCACTGGTCCAAAACCGCCAATAAAAAGCCAGACTACGGTTACCAACTGCACATAAGGACAAAGATCGTACTTTTTGGTGAAATGTCCTCTGGTCTGATGAAACAAAAATAGAACTGTTTGGCCATAATGACCATTGTTATGTTTGGAGGAAAAAGGGGGAGGCTTGCAATCTGATGAACACCATCCCAACCGTGAAGCACAGGGGTGGCAGCATCATGTTGTGGGGGTGCTTTGCTGCAGGAGGGACTTGTGCACTTCACAAAATAGATGACATCATGAGGAAGGGAAATTATGTGGGTATATTGAAGCAACATCTCAAGACATCAGTCAGGAAGTTAAAGCTTGGTCGCAAATGAGTCTTCAAAATGGACAATGACCCCAAGCATACTTCCAAAGTTGTGGCAAAATGGCTTAAGGACAACAAAGTCAATGGATTGGAGTGGCCATTACAAAGCCCTGACCTCAATCCTATAGAACATTTGTGGGAAGAACTCTAGAAGAGTGTGCGAGCAAGGAGGCCTACAAACCTGACTCAGTTACACCAGCTCTGTCAGGAGGAATGGGCCAAAATTCCCCCAACTTATTGTGGGAAGCTTGTGGAACGCTACCCGAAACGTTTGACCCAAGTTAAACAATTTAAAGGCAATGCTACCAAATACTAATTGAGTGTATAGTAACTTCTGACCCACTGGGAATGTGATGAAAGAAATAAAAGCTGGAATAAATAATTCTCTCTACTACTTTTCTGACATTTCACATTCTTAAAATAAAGTGGAGATCCTAATTGACCTAAGACAGGGATTTTTTACTAGGATTAAATGTCAGGAATTGTGAAAACTGAGTTTAAATGTATTTAGCTAAGGTGTATGTAAACATCCGACTTCAGCTGTATGTTATTTTGATTTGTTATGTGTTAATCAAAAGTAAACATTGTTTTCCACTACAGTGTTTCCACTTGTCTGGCCCTGATGTTGCTGATAAGTTCGTACCCACCACCAGTGAGCCGTATGATAAACTGTAGAACCCACGCTGAGTGCGGTGCAGCCAAGGGACCCTGGAAGGGATCATCCTAGTTGGTAGATTGCTGCTGTGTGAGCGTGTGGCTGTTGGCTGGTGCCCGCATTCATTTCAATCAGGAGGAGTTACAGAGATGGGAGTGGCCGTCTGCCCTGCCCTCCCTGCAGCAGTTCTACTAGAGGCCTCCCTCCTTGACAATACCATCTCCTCATGAGGGACTGAGTGGCGCTTGAGTTCCATTCGGAGATGATTGAGGCAATGTGCCGTGGAACTTCGTTTTTTTTATGTTCTGGCTGCTAAATGTGTCCTCTGACGTGAGGATAAAAGGTAAAGACAGTCCCTGAATGTGTCCTCTGACGTGAGGATAAAAGGTAAAGACTTAGTCCCTGAACGTGTCCTCTGACGTGAGGATAAAAGGTAAAGACTGAATCTCTGTGTCCAACCTCAGACTGTCAGACCTCCCTGACACAGACTGTCATTCAGTTTGCTGACACATGAACTGTGAAGTGACAGCTTTATGGGAGGCTCAGCTCTGGCCAATATCCCCTCACCACACTAGTTTCTTATAGTGGACCTGTTCTGACCTTCGTTTTGTGTGTGTGTGTGTGTGCCTGCGTGTGAGTGTGTGTTAGTGTGTGCATTTTGGCGTGAGACATTGAAAAAACAGGAAGAGGGATGCTCATTTGAAAGTGAAATATGAGGGGTTGTCTTAACAAGAAAGAGGAAGTCCTGGAGCCAGTTACTGGAAAGGGTCCGCCTGTTTTCGCATAATCTATTTTTTTGTGTGCATTCCTCAAACCAAAGACCAGCATACATTTCAGTAGTATTTCCTCTGTCAAACATTTGTGAGAACAAGGAAAAAAGTATTTGCACAAATGGTTTGTGAAAGTGTGGGGCTCTGTGGGATATATAATGTAGCCAGTAGGGGGAACTAACAGATCATCCAAAAACAAAAGGCACCAGAGTAGAGCCTGCAGTCAGGTCTAATTTGTCACCCCCTTTTACAAAATACAAGCCATTAACGTAACATAATTGTCATCATTTTAATCAAAACCATTACAATAGCAGACTTATTGAGGATATGATATGATTCAAACTACTCTTTCTTTGTCTCGGTGTGGAAATGGGAAGTGGCTATTGGGAAAACACCAGGGACCTTACAAAACGCTTCTTATCACTCGTTCAGTGGCTACAGCTGTGACTGTTGTTTTAAAGGTCAGCAATGTGCTTCCTATCTAGCAATAGGACAGATCACATTCCTTTCTAGGGACTCATGCTGACTATACATTTGCCATGGGGCTTAATGGGCTAAATGACTAAAATGTAATGATAAAATAACTAATTCCGTTTTAGGTACAAGGGTTTAGGGGGGTGGAAAATGATTGAACAAGAAGGAAATGATCAAATAATTAGTTTGTTGAATTGATCCACTACAATGCAATAATACAATATATTTTGAGTTGTAAGATAACCAGAGCAGTACTAGCAGGATTGACTGTGTAGTAGCGTGCTTGAAAAGGCAGAGTTTTCTGTGACGTGGTTTGGAGAGCCAGACTCAGTCACAAGGGCGAGGCCAAAAATGCTTAAATTGGGTTGGTCCCCTCTGACGCCAGGCTGCAGCACGTTTCCAAGGTAACAGAGGAGTTTGGGCTTGAAGCCAGACCCTGCAGTGCAGAGTGCCACTGCATAGGAACCATCCTAAATATATCCACACACACACTCTACTTCAACGTAATACATACACACACGCACGCACACAGACACACACACCCACACACACATACATACATACACATTACGTTGAGCATTCTTCTCATCTTGTGTGCCCCAGACATTAGACATTATATAATGATATTAAAGAATGTAGTGGACACACAGTGATAGTGTTAGTAGTTAAGTCTCTGGTCTGTATAGTAAGTCATTATAATACATGTGACCATGAAGGTCTGGGGTTGGGTGGGAGTGCGTGCTTGCTTGCTGATGTCAGAGCTGGAGTCAGTGTGCCATGGGGCAGTGTGGGTTCCTGTGTCTGACGTCAGACTAGCATCATTCATTTCATCTGGAATATGGACAGCCCAAAAGGGTTTTTAAAATGTAGCCTACAGTAGTGGGTTAACCTGGTGCCAACGTAGAATAATTCTACAATCAAAAATGCTAATAATGTATCTTCTCTTCATTGTGAATGTTTAGTTAATTGAACACCCTTGTGCATTTCTGTAATGGGTTCTGTATGTACGATCTATGGATAGATTATATATAGATGCAGATATATTTTTTTACCGTTATTTAACTAGGCAAGTAAGTTAAGAACAAATTCTTATTTACATGGAATAGTGCAGGGGTTTGACTATAAACATCAATTAGGAGCTGTAAATTAAGGCATCGATGTCATATTCAGTTTCACAAAACTTATTTCACCTTGTGAGCGAAGAACATAGCAGGGAAAGTCCACTGAGGATTAATGGTCCACACACTGTAGTCTCTGGGACTGTCTCCGGGTTAGCCAGTACACACCCTTCTACTAATCTATTACGATTATACAAACAACAATCCTAACAATGTGTAATGCTAAGGATGATTTTCTATTCTGTCTGATTGTAAGAATTTCCTTTTTGTGAGGCCGGTCTTTTCTGGAGAGGTTGTCTTTGTCCCTGAGTTTCTGGAAGTCTCCTCATGTCTGCAGCCATGCTCTGTAGAGGGGAGGAGCCACATGGTCACCCCACGTGCAGGAGCCCCCTTCCCCAACCCAACATGTTTTTCCTCTGCTTGCTCTCTGATGGTTTATAAAAATAACAGCTTTCAGATTCTGATATCATTTGTATTTTAGGACCTTTCTGAACTTAATCGAACTGTAAGTCGCTCTGAATTAGAGAGTCAGCTAAATGAAAACAATGTAAATGTAAAAGCTTCACGAAAGCTATGTACAAGAGCCTTTTTCGAAAAGCTCCTTTTCAAAAAGCTTCTTCCCAAATGTAATGTTGTCAAGCGGATTAGTATGCTACAGTGCAAGGTTTTGTTAGATTCAAAGTGCCATTCCAATAGACAGACGGACAACGGTCTCCAGTAGTCCTGTGCACTACAAGATACTCCATAACCTCATAGCCTTCACCACATGCTTCTAAATTCACTGTGACACCAATGTCATCCTCTAGTCTAGTTTTATGGGAACCCCACATCACCAGTAATGGGTAGTGACCATATTTTCCTCAATGCGTGTGCGTGTGGGGCCTGGTGTGGTCCTGTGTCCAGAGAGACCATGGGAAGATGTGTGTAACCCAGCCCAGAAGCACCTCCCCCTCCACCTTTCATCTCTCAGAGCTGCCGGAATCCCAACCATGGAATGTTGCCGGCAGCATAGTTCCGCCCACCCATAAGGCATTCCAACAAGGCATTGTGGGTGGGATTCAACAGGGTCACCGCCAAGGAAGTGAACTGGGAAGTTTTCACAAGAAGCTTCTATTTACGACCTCTTTAAACCACTCAAAGTGGCCCTCGTCTGCAACTGTGCACTCATTTCGCCAAACAAAGTCTGTGACAGTCATTTGAAAGCTCATTAACAGAAGATACACAAGGGCCCTTGTATGTTTGTTATGTTTGAATATTGGATATCTACAGCTATACTACCGCCAAAGAATTTACTCTTCTCCAAATTCAAATAATTATTGCTTTCATGAGAATGAAATGTTGATACAATTAATAAATATATATATAATAGTGACACAGAGCTTATGTAAGTAACAATAAACATTACTTTAACAACAATAAAAACAATGATGTTAATTTCATGACCAATAAATTAAAATCTGGATATTTATTCCTGGAGTGTAGAACAGTCTAGGTTACAGAGGAAGGCCTGCTAAGAGTGAAGATTAGCTGGTGGTTCTAACTCTCTGAAAGGAGAGGTGTGTGGCAGCAGTGGCTGCAGCAGATATCTGGGACCGTTCTCCTCAGCAGGCTTTGTATTAGATCCAAGGCCAGCAAGTTCACAGAGACACAAAGACCCTGGAAAAAGGGAGGGAAACTGGGTTGGACAGGTTTTTTTCAAAGGCAATTCCAGCGTTTTGGATTACCATCATGATTCACATATGCAGCAGGGAATTCAAAAGATGCAGAAATGGCTTTTTTTCCCCAGCTCTACTTTAGAAATTATTCCAGACATTCTTTTAGACATTTTAATGCAACAAAGATGTCTCAAAGAATGTGCAGTAGTACTGTTTCAGTATGTTATAATTGTTAATCTCAGGTAAGAGGCTGATGTACATGAGTTCATGTGTAATCCTACCCTCCTACAGTTCAGTGGATATGGATCTGTTCACCATGCTTTCCCACTCACTGAGCTATACAGTTACATAAAAAATAAATGACTATTTCCCTTTCACTACAGTATCAGTCCTGATAAAATAAAAATACACATCACATTGACTAATGCTACATTTCTGTTTCATCCAACAAGAGAGACCCTCTGGAAATAGTAAGAGAGAGTTTGAATTATCGTCTGGCTTGGAATCATCAGTTTCTCTTATTGAATTTCCTCCGTTAGACTGGAAGTGGGGGAGCCTTTCTCTCTCACACAGATGCTACTTTGTTGTGGAGAACTCAAGCAACAAGAGCCTTACATATACCCCCGATATTGCTATTAGAGTGTTTAATGTGTGTTCACTTGTTGCTAATGAATGGTGCTGAGATGGGAAGCATTTCCTCCCGCATTCCTCGGTTCTCCATTAATGTCCTAATCAATCACAGGAGAGGTTCTAACAGTCTGCCCTCATGGGGCTGGGTTGGGGCTGTGACCTTGGGGAAGAAGAGAGAGAGGAGCCCTCTGGGTACAGATGAGCTGATAAACCTGATCTTTGTTGTGTTGAGGAAAGGCTGAGGGCATGCTGAGACACCGGCAACCCAGAGAGCGCAATGAGGATAACCTAACCAACAGGGATGACCTTTCCTCCACGCTGCCCCTGGGAGGTTGAGGGGGAAACTGCACGGCGCGCCTGCCTCTCAACACTCCCCAGTTGCCAGTGCCTGGGAGAGCTGGGGGAGGTACCTCGTGGCGGGAGGGTGGATGGTTCTCATAGCTCTCTCTCTCTTCCTAAAGGATTCCCGCCACTTCACTCCCCAATCTTGTTTCACGGCCAGTGGGTCTCAATGGCTGGCTCTGAACGGGGTTGGGGGACTGTTGCACAGTGAATGGGTTTATTTGGGATTGTAGATTCTGGGTCTGATGGGTTCACAGAGAGCTGAGCTGTAGGGGGGGGCCTTCATTCTCTCGAAGTGGGTCAGGTGCTCGCTGTGTGAAAGTCTGGGAAACTCTAAGAGAAAATGGAGTTCGGTGCAAATGAAAATGTTTATGACAATGCTAACTGGTTGTTGAAAAAAACAAACTTTGCTGACCTAATGAGACTTTATTGCATGTCTGGTTGCTCTGGAGATGGTGAAGATGAGCGTTTGGATGGAAATTCAAATGAACTGGTTCACTATAGAACTGTTAGGTTATGCAATCATTTAAAATATTTAACATTATGTTGATTTCAAGTGGTTTCTTGAAAAGAGTCTGATCAAGCAGCTAGTGGGATTGGATCCTCAGACCACCATGACTATACATCAACTACCTACATTCTAAATGATTATCTGATGCCTAGAAAACTCACTGCTCCACGCAGAGGATGTGAGAAGAACCCTTTGAACTCTCCGTTTGCCCCCACACACACACACGGTCACAGATTGTAGAGAATGAGGATGGGATCACAGATCACTTAACTAGTCACATGAAGTAGTAACAATGTGTATGTGAAGTGGTTAACCCACGGACAGCCCCCTGTGGCACCGTTCTCTGTGACATAAATCACCCTTTAGTGAACGTTTGTCAGGGACTGGGCTCCTGGACAATGAGCTGCTCTCAATGACGGTGAAAGCGACAAACTCAAACGATGATCTGAAGATGAGAGAGAAGGGAGGTGGTTTTCTTCTGAGGTGCCCTGTCTGTAGAGGTTATTCAACATGAGTTATGCCTGTCAGTGAGATTCTGGGCTCTGTTTGGATTTGTATCAAATACATTTAAAATGTCAAACAAACATATAGGCACAATCATTTTAAGATGGTGTATGTTTAGCAATTACTCTTTTTATACTTGTATGTTGTGAAAAATAGATCTTGTGAAATTATGTTTATCCCATAAGGAATCATGCTTACATACTGTAATTTACAATATATAAGTTATGAAATTATACCAAATTTTCATAATTTTAAAGTACACAATTAATTTATACACTGTATGTTGGGAATAATATCAGACATTTATCAGAATAGGTAACACATAAATTCTTCCCACAGAGCAATACATCCAATTTGCTTACCTTCCGTGATAAATATAAGAGGTTAATTAGCAGTGTTGGTAGCTGCCTCATTTGTTTCTTCATTTAATAGCTAATTAAGTAATTGGGTATGAATTAAGTCTCTTAAGAATTAATTTGTGTGCTACCATGTGTAAAACATACACACACGTTGTATGTGTTTGTCTGAGTGGTACACTGCTGCAAATAATAATTGTGTTAGCCTGTGAAAGGCTTCCATTCCTCCATCTTGTGGTCCTGCAGTTGTAATCCTCATGCGGTAATGAGGATGGGGGTGAGATGGGGAAGGGGGTAATGAACAGGAGCAGGGGTTCACTCCAGTGGGAGGGGGAAGGGGAAGGAGAGGGAGGAGTTTTCAAGTCCTTTTGAATTGAATTCACTGTGTGAGAAGACTAGCCTATCTGTCTCTCTATATCTGTTGTCATAGTTAATATTAGGAATGTTAGGGATGGGTAAATGGTACAGAGATAATGATCTGTTAATATTAGGAATATTAGGGATGGGTAAATGGTACAGAGATAATTAGGGATGGGTAAATGGTAAATGGTACAGAGATAATTAGGGATGGGTAAATGGTACAAAGATTTTTAGGGATGGGTAAATGGTACAGAGATAATGATCTGTAGATGTTTTATTAAGCTTGTTTTATAGAGAAATGCACTTTGTCTCGTGCCTCGTCCACATAGAACCATACATGTCTACGTCTGCTGGTCACCCTGGGGGCTGTGGAGGGGGGAGGAAGGGGGGGCTAGTGGGGTGGTTGGGGGATGGGAAAGCCAAACAAAGAGACCCTTGAAGAGGCCTGTCCTGTACCACGTGTCAGATGAGACTCAGGGTATAACTGTCTGTGCATACGCTCATTCAACACTAATCCTGTGAAGGTGGTGCTTGAAGACATGTAAATCATTTTGTTAGGGACATGTATTTGAGGACAGTATCAGAAAGGTTGTAGTACGTGCAGGGTTGGGTAGGTTATGTTCTAAATGTAATCCGTTAAAGTTACTAGAAAGACTCTAGTATGTGAGTGTTTAAAATCAGTAAGGGCTTCCAGCACAACTGCGAAATGGGACTGTAGCCTTGTCACAGCCAGGTCAGCAGCAGTCTGGGTAATTACGTACATGTAGCCTTGTCACAGCCAGGTCAGCAGCATTCTGGGTAATTACGTACATGTTGCCTTGTCACAGCCAGGTCAGCAGCATTCTGAGTAATTACATACATGTAGCCTTGTCACAGCCAGGTCAGCAGCAGTCTGGGTAATTACGTACGTAATATCTGCGTATAGATTAAATTTACTATTTTTAACAGATTGACCAATGGGATTATATACAGTGCATTCGGAAAGTGTTCAGACAGCTTGACTTTTTCCACATTTTGTTACGTTACAGACTTATTCTAAAATGTTTTAAATAATTTTTTTCCCTCAGCAATCCACACACAATACCCCACAATGACAAAGCGAAACAGGTTGTTCAAATGTTTTGCTAATTCATAACTTAAAAAAAAAATAACTGCCTTATTAACATAATTATTCAGACTCTTTACTAGGTACTTTGTTGAAGCACATTTGACAGCGATTACAGCCTCGATTCTTCTTGGGTATGAGGCTACAAGCTTGGCACACCTGTATTTGGGGGGTTTCTCCCATTCTTCTCTGCAGATCCTCTCAAGCTCTGTCAGGTTGAATGGGGAGCGTTGCTATACAGCTATTTTTTAGGTTTAAGTCCGGGCTCTGGTGGGCCACTCAAGGACATTCAGAGACTTGTTCCTAAGCCACTCTTGCGTTGTCTTGGCTGAGTGCTTAGGGTCGTTGTCCTGTTGGAAGGTGAACCTTCGCCCCAGTCTGAGGTCCTGAGCGCTCTGGAGCAGGTTTTCATCAAGGATCTTTCCCTTGTTCCTGACTAGTCTCCCAGTCCCAAGTGTCCTCCAGATGTGACACTTGCCATTCAGGCCAAAGAGTTCAATATTGGTTTCATCAGACCAGAGACTCTTGTTTCTCATGGTCTGAAAGTCTTTAGGTGCCTTTTGTCAAGCTCCAGGCGGGCTGTAATGTGCCTTTTACTGAAGAGTGGCTTCTGTCTGGCCACTCAAGCATAAAGGCCTGATTGGTGGAGCGCTACAGAGGGTTGTCCTTCTGGAACTTTCTCCCATCTCCACAGAAGAAGTCTAGAGCTCTGCAAGAGTGACCATCAGGTTCTTGGTCACCTCCATGACCAAGGCCCTTCTCCCCCTACTGCTCAGTTTGGCCGGGCGGCCAGCTCTAGGAAGAGTCTTGGTGGTTCCAAACTTCTTCCATTTAAGAATGATGGAGGCCACTGTGTTCTTGGGGACCTTCAAGGCTGCAGAAATGTTTTGGTACCCTTCCCCAGATCTGTGCCTCGACACAATCCTGTCTCTGAGTTCTACGAACAATTCCTTTGACTTCATGGCTTTGTTTTTGCTCTGACATGCACTGTCAAATGTGGGATCTTATGTAGACAGGTGTGTGCTTTTCCAAATCATGTCCAATCAATGTAATTTACCAC
Organism: Brachymystax lenok tsinlingensis; assembly: GCA_030435695.1. NCBI lineage: Eukaryota > Metazoa > Chordata > Actinopteri > Salmoniformes > Salmonidae > Brachymystax > Brachymystax lenok. The sequence goes on from CM059803.1 coordinate 34,602,356, forward strand.
AGGTGGACTCCAAACAAGTTGTAGAAACATATCAAGGATGATCAATAGAAACAGGATGCACCTGAGCTCATCTTTGAGTCTCATAGCAAAGGGTCTGAATACTTATGTTAATACGGTATTTATGTTTTTTATTTTTAATACATTTGCAAAAACAATATTGCTACCTTTTTTTGCTTTGTCATTATGGGGTATCGTGTGTAGATTGCTAAGGAACAAAATATCTTTAACTTCTTAGGGAGCGGCTGCATAGGTGACGGTTTTGGAGAGTCAAAAAAATAGGATATGCACATAATTAGTACTATTGGATAGGAAACACTCTGAAGTTTCTAAGAGTGTTAAAATAATGTATGTGAGTATAACAGAACTGATATAGCAGGCGAAAACCCCGAGGAAAATCCATCCGGATAAGCAGTTTTTTTTGTAAATGACCATCTTCTCCATTGTGCCTATTGCATACAATCTTATGTAGGACTGCAGTACCTATGGGTTCCACTAGATGTCAACAGTCAACAGTCAAAGACTGGGAATTCTAGGAGTAACCAGAACGGATAGGAACAGGAAGAAGTCAGAGGACCACTTTTGTAAACAAGGTTTGACGCGCGCGAGATTGTGAACGCGCACCACTTTATTTTTCTTTCCTATCATTCACGTTATCGTCCGGTTTAAATGTTACAGCAAAAATACACAAAAGGATACCTAAGGATACATTAAAAATGATGTTTGATTTGTTTGTAGAAAGTTTATAGGTATAATTTGAACGTGTTCTCTTCACGGTTCAATGGGCGACTCAACGGTGGATTTTATGATCATAATGTGCCAACCAAACGGAGATTTATGGATATAATAAATTACTTTTTCTAACAAAAGAACCATTGGATGTCTTCGTTGGACACTTGGGAAGCCCTCAGCAGAAGTTCCCTCAAAAGGTAAGGGATTATATATTAGCGATTTTATGCGTTTTTTGAGACCCGCGTTGGTTATAGATTTATGCTAATGCATAAAATATGAGAGAGGCTATCCTCAAACAATCAAATGTTGTGCTTTCGCCATAAAGCCTTTTTGAAATCTGCCAACGGTGTGATATTGCCAAGAATCAGAGCTTTTGATGACTATGCAACACTTGTATATTGATGAATGTTTAATAATTCAACTTTTGGATTTTGAATTTGGCGCCTTACATTTCACCGGGTAGTGTCGGGCGCCCCACTGCTCCCTAAGTAATTAATCAATTTTAGAATAAGGCTGTAACGTAACACAATGTGGAAAAAGTCAAGGGGTCTGAATGCTTTTGGAAGGTACTGTAAATAGTGAAAAGAATAGGTCATAGTATCGACCCCTGCGGAACACCTTTATGTACTTCACGAAATGTGGACTATTCAGACAATATCAATATAAAGCCATGCCTTTTACAGTATCTTGTAATTAGCTATGCATCTACTACCATTGTGTTTGTCCATTTACACCTGCTAATCTTCTCTAGGTTCACCATTCAGCTCAAATCCCACCTGCCTCACTGTCACTTCCCCCCTCACAACGAAGGCCTGTTCCCACAACCACACCTGGTCAAATTCAACCACAGCCTAACAAGCTCCATAGATAACCCAGGTCTGCAGTAACAACTCCACACTCCTCTAACAAAGGTGCCATACTCTGTGTTTATGGCATACCAGTCTGTCACCGCCTCTCATCTCTCCAGGCCTACCTGTTCCAACATGGACCCAACAGGAGACCCCAAGGGGACAGAGAACAGCTCTCATCTCTCCAGGCCTACCTGTCCCACCATGGACCCAACAGAAGACCCCTCGGGGACGGAGAACAGCTCTCATCTCTCCAGTTCTACCTGTCCCAACATGGACCTAACAGGAGACCCCAAGGGGACAGAGAACAGCTCTCATCTCTCCAGGCCTACCTGTCCCAACATGGACCTAACAGGAGACCCCAAGAGGACGGAGAACCGCTCTGTCTTACAGGTATTTATCATCTGTCCTGTCATTAGTTTTACTTGAAGGAGAATGTATGCATTGTGTTAAATCTGGTGTCAGCTATATGGAACAAAAGAGATGGTCATTTTTGAAATGTCACCTTTATTTTAGCATGGTCCCATTGAGACCAAGGTCTATTTTACAAGGGAGCCCTGCATATATACATTTACAAATACAACATATTACAAATATACAAGATTACAAAACTTACTCAAGGTAAACAATCACATTCCTCAGCAAAGAGGTCTTCAATCAACCATGAGAACTGCCTGAGAGGCACTAGTACATATAGTTGTAGGAACTCTCTAGATTGTTCCGTATGTGAAGTGCATAGAAACTAAACCCTGAAGATCGAAGGGATCTCCAGTTATCCATCCTTTAGACTGGGTATGGTACTAACTCTGAAAGTTATTATTCATGTTAGGTACGGCAAAGAAGATTCTCTACGAGGGCTTAATAAATATGAGGACAGCAATGAATTGACCAAAGTAACTTCAAAAAGGGCCAGCCTATTTTCTGGTAAAGAATGCAGTGATGTATACCGAAACAGTCGCCCGTAATGAAGCGTAGTACACTTTAATAAACTGCATCTGACGGCTTTAATTAAAAAATTATAATTATTTAACCGGCAAGCCAGTTAAGAACAAATTCTTATTTTACAATGTTGGCCTACCCCGGGCCAAACCCTCCTTTAACCCGGATGACGCTGGGCCAATTGTGCGCCGCCCTTGTCACGTGATTTATGTCAGGACGTGACTAGGGGGGTTTTGTTCTAGTTGTTTTATTTCTTTGTTTGGGTTGTGTATGGTTCCCAATTAGAGGCAGCTGTTATTCGTTACCTCTAATTGGGGATCAGTGTGTTCTGTTCCCACCTGCGTTGTGGGATATTGTTTTATTTGTGCTGTATGAGCGCTACTTAGTGGCGGAGTCAGTTCGTGTGTTGTTGTTTTTTTTGGTCTGTTTTCACAATTAATAAATATGTGGAACGTCATGCCTTGGTCCATTTCCGATCATGGATGGTTGTGATACAGCCCGGGATCAAACCAGGGTCTGTAGTGACGCCTCTAGCACTGAGATGCAGTGCCTTAGACGATGTTGCCATTGTGTAGAACCGGTAGGAACATCGACTGAATGACCTGCTTTCTGCTATTTTGCAAGAGGCATGATCTATTTCCATAGAAGAAGCCCATTTTTAACTAGATGCAGTAGCATCTTCAGTGCATCTTCATTTTACTCTGCATCTAACAGAATGAAAATAATCCTGCAGGAACAGGAAATGTGAATTATAATTCATGGACATTTTTGTAAGGGTTTATATACATTTTTCATTAGGGAAAATCAAGTCTGACATTTTAAGTGGAAATTACAAACTTTTAGAAGCTGTTTTAATGAGCATTTCCTGTTGTGCAGCAATACGTGTGGAGACCCAACTAGGCTCCATCAGAGGGAATCCCTGTTTTCATCCCAAATGGCATCCTATTCTCTATGTAGTGCACTACCTTTGACAAGAAGTAGTGCACTATATAGGGAACAGGGTGCCATTTGGGATGCACTACTTGACGTAAATAGCCCAGGTAGAGAGTGCTGTTCCTCCTGCTCTAATGAAACTGATCCAGGGAAGGAGACAGAGACACATCCCTGCATGGCATCAACAGCCTGCTCAGCAGTGGTGGAAAATACTTAAGTACTACTTAAGTAGTTTTTTGGGGTATCTGTACTTTACTATTTATATTTTTGACTACTTTTACTTTTACTTCACTACATTCCTAAAGAAAATAAGGTAATATTTACTCCATACTTTTTCCCTGACACCCAAAAGTACTCGTTACATTTTGAATGCAGGACAGGAAAATGGTCCAATCCACACTCATCAAGAACATCCCTGGTAATCTCTGCTGCCAGTTGATCTGGCAGACTTGTAAATTTATGTTGGAGTGCTGGAGTGTTGGAGTGTGCCCCTGGCTATCCGTAAATAAATCAAAAACTAGAAAATCATGCCGTCCGGGTTGCTTACTACGCGTAATTTCAAATAATTTATACATTTACTTATACGTTTAAGTATATTTTAGCAATTACATTTATTTTTGACACTTACGTACATTTAAAAATATATATTTTTAGACTATTACTCAAGTAGTATTTTACTGGGGGACTTTCATTTTCTATTAAAGTGTCTTTACTTTTACTCAACTATGACAAATGGTTACTTTTTCCACCACTGCTGATCAGGTCATCTCATTTTCAAATACAAAGTTACTGTGTGTGGACCTCACTGCTACAGGTTACTGTGTGTGGACCTAACTGCTACAGGTTACTGTGTGTGGACCACACTGCTACAGGTTATTGTGTGTGGACCTCACTGCAAAAGGTTACTGTATGTGGACTTCACTGCTACAGGTTACTGTGTGTGGACCTCACTGCTACAGGTTACTGTATGTGGACCTCACTGCTACAGGTTACTGCTACAGGTTACTGTGTGTGGACCTCACTGCTAAAGGTTACTGTGTGTGGACCTCACTGCTACAGGTTACTGTGTGTGGACCTAACTGCTACAGGTTACTGTGTGTGGACCTCACTGCTACAGGTTACTGTGTGTGGACCTCACTGCTACAGGTTACTGTGTGTGGACCTCACTGCTACAGGTTATTGTGTGTGGACCTCACTGCTACAGGTTACTGTGTGTGGACTTCACTGCTACTTGTTACTGTATGTGGACCTCACTGCTACTTGTTACTGTGTGTGGACCTCACTGCTACAGGTTACTGTGTGTGGACCTCACTGCTACAGGTTACTGTGTATGGACCTCACTGCTACAGGTTACTGTGTGTGGACCTCACTGCTACAGGTTACTGTGTGTGGACCTCACTGCTACAGGTTACTGTGTGTGGACCTCACTGCTACAGGTTACTGTGTGTGGACCTCACTGCTACAGGTTACTGTATGTGGACCTCACTGCTACTTGTTACTGTGTGTGGACCTCACTGCTACAGGTTACTGTGTGTGGACCTCACTGCTACAGGTTACTGTGTGTGGACTACACTGCTACAGGTTACTGTGTGTGGACCTCACTGCTACTTGTTACTGTGTGTGGTCCTCACTGCTACTTGTTACTGTATGTGGACTTCACTGCTACTTGTTACTGTGTGTGGACCTCACTGCTACAGGTTACTGTGTGTGGACCTCACTGCTACTTGTTACTGTGTGTGGACCTCACTGCTACAGGTTACTGTGTGCTCTGTTTGTTATTCATTGTCAAAGGTATTTAGAATCAGAATGAATACAGAAGATCTTGGGTTTAAAATGCAGACATTCCGTGGTTGAATCCAGGGTCTGTCGTCTTCTGGTCAGCAGATCACAGGAATCAACGGACCGAAGCAGCAGACTAGGGCCAGAGTTCCTCATGACCTTATTAAAGCCGACAGGATCCACGTGTCACTCACGCCACTTCCCCTCATTCCTGGCATTCCAGGCCAGCATTCCGCTCGCCACAGGCCTGGGGTTGCTTCTGGCTCTGCTCTGATCACATCATTCCTGGCTCGTGACTCCACTTCACTGTTAACAGTCAGGCTCTTTCAGATAAAAGGTCTGGTTGACGCCAGTGACCGGCTCATCGCTTGGGGCCTCCTCTTTAAAACCATATAAGGAACTCTCTCATTCATGTTGGTCTCGCTATTATTAGTAAGTCTGGTTTCCCAGTGAGAGCAAAACAGACTGGTGGTTAATTCCCTTCGCTCAGCATTACAGGTAAAGACCAACTAAGCTGTGTTTTGGTCTGACAAGCACATTGTGTAAGATGCTTGCAAAACTGGACATGTGTAGGGGCCAAGTTAACACTGATAGAATAAGCTAGAAATTCCTGGATCGTTACGCCTTGTGTTGATGTGATGTGAGGCTAGATGTCACAATTTAATATTTATCAAAGACAATCAATAAAGCCACTAATTTCATGATGCGATGGCATCCCAGATTTTATTTCAGGCTCCACACAGGTTTAGATAATGTATATCGTGGTTGTTTGTCACGTGGACCTCCATGCAGCCCCTGGGGCCCCCCCTGGCTATGCCTGGTTTGGAGTCACCCTGCCTGGTGTAAGGCAGAGCAGCTGCCCTCCCATGCAGCTAAAGATGTAATCTTTCCCTGTGGGCAGAGTCAGGCTGAGCCACAGCACTGCACTGCACAGTGAAGCCTGACCTAATGCGTACAGTGAACTGTCCATGCTTAGGTCATGTTACCCCAGGAAAGCATAGCTATACATAACCGGGTGAGGTATACCCCGAATCTGGGTCTCACTTCCCTGTTCCTTCTGTTGCTGCACAGGATCCCATGTAGGTGAGGTGGCCCAGAATTGTAAGAACAGAAATGTAAGGTATTTTTTGGCTTGATGTGTGTGTTTCAAGTTCAACGTTTTAATTGTCACGTGCACAAGCTTGCTCTTTCCCAACAATGCAGTAATCAAAATCAAATCAAATAAAAGTTTATTTGCAGATGTTATCGCAGGTGCAGCTAAATACTTGTGTTTTTATCTCCAACAGTGCAGTAATAACTAGCAATACAAAACAATACACACATAATCCCCCAAAATGTAAGAAAGAAATTAAGAAATATCAAAACGAGCAGTGTCAGAGACAGGAATATTCTACTGAGACCGGAAAAAAAACGTTACCAAGAAAACTTGAAGAAATATTGTTATTTTATTTTATTTTTAGTGCAAAATTGTCCTCTGTAGTGGTTATTAAGACATACATGTGAAAACGTAACATTACAGTCAATGGGTACTGTAGGTGAAAAACATAGCTGTGGCATCCGGGTGTCCACTACAGAGGTCATTTACTTGATAAGCTATTATCTAGCTCTTATTTAATGTGAAAACAATTATTACACAGTCCAGATGTCAGAAGTCTCTGTGTAGCAGGTAGGCAGAGTCAGGCTCAGGACAACAGAGATGAGTAATCACGTAACTTTACTCAAAGTACAAACTACCAAAATAGGTAGAAAAAATCCAAGCTCACATAACAAGAACATTTAACAGAACAAACACGCACAAAACCATGAGGTAAACAGAGGGTTTAAATAAGGAACATATAATTATGGGATAAAAACCAGGTGTGTATAATGAAGACAAAAATCACAGAAAATGAAAAGTAGATCGGCAGCAGCTAGAAAACCGGTGACGTCGACCGCCGAAAGCCGCCCGAGGGACCAACTTCGGCTGAAGTCGTGACACCAGACAACTCATTTAACTTTTCCTGAGATATTGACTTACTAGAAACTATTTTAATATCAAACTCACAAAAATTATAATTAATAACTAAACACACTTCCTTAAAACATTTAGATCAAATGTACTAATTTTGACTGTAGCCATTTTTTTTTAAAGAATCAGGAAGATAAAGTTGTCAAGGTCAAACCCTCAACGAAAAGCCCAGACTGTCCTCTCAAAGGGACAACAGTAATTAATACAGTGGTTTGTATGGCCCAGAGATACGGACCAAGAACGGATTCCCACTAGAGATGACAAAAATAATTGCTGCGTCTCAGGAGGATAAATTATATATACAATTGAAGTCGGAAATTTACATACACCTTAGCCAAATGCATTTAAACTCAGTTTTTCACAATTCCTGACATTTAATCCTAGTAAAAATTCCCTGTTTATGTCAGTTAGGATCACCACTTTATTTTAAGAATGTGAAATGTCAGAATAATAGTACAGAGAATGATTTATTTCAGCTTTTATTTCTTTCATCACTTTCCCAGTGGGTTAGAAGTTTACATACACTCAATTTATATTTGGTAGCATTGCCTTTAACTTGTTTAACTTTGGTCAAACGTTTCGGGTAGCCTTCCACAAACCTCCCACAATAAGTAGGGTGAATTTTGTCCCATTCCTCCTGACAGAGCTGGTGTAACTGAGTCAGGTTTGTAGGCCTCCTTGCTCGCACATGCTTTTTCAGTTCTGCCCACACATTTTCTATGGGATTGAGGTCAGGGCTTTGTGATGACCACTCGAATACCTTGACTTTGTTGTCCTAAAGCCATTTTGCCACAACTTTGGAAGTATGCTTGGAGTCATTGTCCATTTGGAAGACCCATTTGCGACCAAGCTTCCTGACTGATGTCTTGAGATGTTTCTTCAATATATCCACATAATTTCCCTTCCTCATGATGTCATCTATTTTGTGAAGTGCACCAGTCCCTCCTGCAGCAAAGCACCCCCACAACATGATGCTGCCACCCCCATGCTTCACGGTTGGGATGGTGTTCTTCGGCTTGCAAGCCTCCCCCTTTTTCCTCCAAAAATAACGAAGGTCATTATGGCCAAACAGTTCTATTTTTGTTTCATCAGACCAGAGGACATTTCTCCAAAAAGGTACGATCTTTGTCCCCATGTGCAGTTGCAAACCGTAGTCTAGCTTTTTTATGGCGGTTTTGGACCAGTGGTGTCTTCCTTGCTGAGCGGCCTTTCAGGTTATGTCGATATAGGGCTTGTTTTACTGTGGATATAGATACTTCTGTACCTGTTTCCTCCAGCATCTTCACAAGGTCCTTTGCTGTTGTTCTGGGATTGATTTGCACTTTTTTCACCAAAGTACATTCATCTCTAGGAGACAGAAAGCGTCTCCTTCCTGAACGGTGTGACGGCTGCGTGGTCCCATGGTGTTTATACTTGCGTACTATTGTTTGTACAGATGAACGTGGTACCTTCAGGCATTTGGAAATTGCTCCCAAGGATGAACCAGACTTGTGGAGGTCTACAATTGTGTTTCTGAGGTCTTGGCTGATTTATTTTGATTTTCCCATAATGTCAAGCAAAGAGGCACCGAGTTTGAAGGTAGGCCTTGAAATACATCCACAGGTACACCTCCAATTGACTCAAATTATGTCAATTAGCCTATCAGAAGCTTCTAAAGCCATGACATCATTTTCTGGAACTTTCCAAGCTGTTTAAAGCACAGTCAACTTAGTGTATGTAAACTTTGGACCCGCTGAAACTGTGATACAGTTAATTATAAGTGAAATAATCTGTCTGTAAAGAGTTGGAAAAATGACTTGCGGCATGCACAAAGTAGATGTCCTAACCGACTTGCCAAAAGTATAGTTTGTTAACAAGAAATTTGTGGAGTGGTTGAAAAACGAGTTTTAATGACTCCAACCTAATTGTATGTAAACTTCAGACTTCAACTGTATATATATATATATATGGTGTGTATAGAGATTGTGGACAGTATATCAGTAGGAAAGGTGTGTGCAGCAGTAGTTATATAGGATGAGCCATGACTAGAATACAGTATATACATATGAAATAAGTAAAACAGTATATAACATTAATTAAAGTGACCAGTTTTCAATGACTATGTACATAGGGCAGCAGTCTCTAAGGTGCAGGGTAGAATATCGGGTGGTAGCCTGCGTATAACAATGACTAAGGTTCAGGGCAGGGTACTAGGCGGAGGCTGGCTAGTGAGGACTGTTTAACAGTGATGACCAGGAGATAAAAGCTGTTCATCAGTCCCTTGGTCCCAGCTTGATGCACCCTTACTTTCCTTGCCTTCTGGATGATTGCGGTGTGAACAGGCCGGGGCCAAGCCGCATTTCTTCAGCCCCCCCCATATGCCTTGCGACCATGATATATAGGCCTAAGGCCGAGACAATAAGAAGACACAGTAGCAGAATAAATTCAACCACACCTTTGTTTTATCACAAACCGGAGAGCAACCTCTGTCCAGTGAAGTCCACAAAGCATATTGCATGTATAGTAACAGACAGTTACATGATCTACAGCATTTTCAAGCAAGTTAATGTTTCGAACCACTAAACAACTATCGATTTAGAACCACAGAGAGTTACCGCAAGTCGCAAAGAAAACATGAGCTGCCTCCGCTATTCCATCACCATCAACTTCAACCTTTCAACATCCTCAAATCAAATCCCCTCTGCTTAGTCTAATACAGTGACAACTAAAACATACCAAAAACAATTTAGTCAAATCAATGTAAGCTAAATATGTGCTTGTCCATGGTTCTGATTTCTGTGGGTGCGTGCGTGTGTGTGCAAGTAGAAAAACATGTTGACTCACCCTACTGGTAGAGAAAAGCCAATGCCATCCTCCTCTCTTTCATTTTTTGTTGTTGTCCTAGGCTACCTGGAAAAAATGCTTGCTTGCTAGCCTAACTTCCTTTCTTTGCGTAACGTTAGCTAGTTAACATTAGCCTTCTACATATTGACCTTCCATCCTCTCAGGCCAGGGGCACAACAAACAATGTATGAGTTCATGTTTGGATCGGAATCGCCGTTATAATCATTGGCCAGTACAGAGAATTAACTAAAACCACAAGTCCAAATCCCTATGTCCGTCCGTGGCTAAATTAGGAAAGGGAAATTTTTTGCTAGCTGACTAGCTAGCCACCGGAGGTCAACAACACAAAGAAATGCTACAGTTCAAGTTTTTCTGTCAATGATGTATGCTCTTAATGTCCGTTTCTGTCAATTATGTATGCTCTTAATGTCTGTTTCTGTCAATGATGTATGCTCTAAATGTCCGTTTCTGTCAATGATGTATGCTCTTAATGTCTGTTTCTGTCAGTGATGTATGCTCTTAATGTCTGTTTCTGTCAGTGATGTATGCTCTTAATGTCTGTTTCTGTCAATGATGTATGGTCTTAATGTCTGTTTTTGTCAATGATGTATGCTCTTAATGTCTGTTTCTGTCAATGATGTATGCTCTTAATGCATATTTGATAGGAGTGACGCCAAATCCAAGCTGGCTTCCCTTGACACTTTTTTTTGGTTTGCCAGGACCATTCACAGTTGAGCTCACTCAGTTTAGCTCAATGCTATTTGGCACAATTTTTATACTTTTTTTTGTCAAAAGAGGCCAGATGCTCACTGGCTTCCCTTGCCTTCAATGCTACAGGCGGCAACAACGTCATACTCGTTTGGACCAGACAGAATCAGATAGATGGCCTACACGTAGAGAGACAGTGGGGCGCTGTTTGGCTCTCTTGGATGCTTTCTCCTGTGAGTTAAATTCAGCCTCTTGAATTAAACACATTTGATATATTTAGTATTTTTTTATTGGTCCATTTTTGGGGGGGAAGCCTGGCTTCCCTTGGCATCCATGAATACACTCCACTGCTGGGACAAGAAGAGGTTGAAAATGACCGTGAATATGCCTGCCAGCTGTTTTGCGCATGCTCTGAGAATGTGCCCTGGAATACCGGCCCCATGGCCTTACAAGTGTTTACCCGAATAAAAACCTTCCTCAAGTCGAGTGTGAAATCACCCAGTCCCCTGGGTCAACGGCGGCCCTCTGTGTGGGTGTGTTTGTGTGTGTGTGTGTGTGTGTGTGTGCCAGTGAGGACAGCATCTTGAACTACTGTCTTTCTGCTGGTAGAGTTGAGCTTACTGGTGAATTCAACCTAAACCTAACCCCTAGACAGACTTATTCTGGCCTGTCAGTGTGGGACTTAAATAGTGCTATTTGCACAATTTTAAGGAATGTGTGCATAAATTCATCAACCAATTAATGTAAATGATCAATTATCCCCCTCACCTTTCCCTCAATTATGGAATTCTCTCATGGGAAGCCATTATATATTGCAATTAAAATGCATCCAGAGTGCAAGGATATCTCAAATGGCATGTGGTTTAAAATGATCGTAGAAAAGCCAACTCCGGCACGCATCCCAGAGGACCATTCACATTAGTTTTTGTCCTGCTTGCCCTTTGTGATATCTAGAGATAATCAGCAAATTCCAGCCTTGCCCTGCCTCTCCTCAAACGTGACTCTTGGGACTGTGCCTGCCTGCCTGCCTGCCTCCCTGCCTCCCTGCCTGCCTGCCTGCCTCCCTGCCTGTCTATATGTGTGGGGGATGGGTGGCAGTGCCAAAGGTCAGCCTGTGGTTAAGTCCTTATTATCTCCCCAGAAACAAATTAAGAAAATTACTCAACTGCGCTGTGAAGAGAGAGGGCATGGCCATTGGCAGCTAAAGGGACTGAGTTCAGGGGTCAGAGGCTGTGATCAGTGACCCAGAGAGGTGCAACTCAACTCCCCAAATTCCTCTGGGGTGGGGAAATGGGTCACCCTCCTGGGGTGCCTTATGGCTTTCTCTCTCTCTCTATTGCCCCCCCTCTCTCTCTCTCTTTCTCACAGTGCATGGGTACAGGAGGGGCAGGAAGGGCATAGCATGGTCTAATGCCCGAGCTTGGATGTGGTGTGGGTAACACTGAAATGGGGTTAGTCGTTTAGGATAACTGACAATCTGTCTGTGTAGGATTCCATGACCTGACATTGACAGAATTAACTTTCACAGATCTTTAAGTAATGTATACCTTAACCCACTTACCATTGGCTTTGATAGCCGTATGTTCATCACATGGAGAATAATTTTTTTTACCAACAAAATGTGACTGCTTGAATTGATTGGAACAAAATGTTCCTACATAAGCCCCCTTTGGTCGTAAATATCAACCATTGTTATACAACCCTCCACGGTTATGTCTGCGTTTAAGTGTATTATTTCAGAAGATTTACACCACATAGACACAGGCAGGGACATGAATCTGAACGATGTTCAGCATGAACAAGAGTCAGCAACTGCTTCATCATCGTTCTGCTCATAAAAGACAGCAGCGTGTACGTCACCGCCCCTCTGACTGGGAGGCGCCGGCCTTTTCCCTGTGATTCAGGAAGCTTTTAGAACCAAACTGAGCAGCTGTTCCCGTGTCTGCCGTGCCTCCCTCTGCAGCACCACAGAGTCAACCAGTGAGGCTGTTCCACAGTGTAGCCAACCCTCTTCTCTGCAGCAGCAGCAGCAACCCTCCCCACCCTCTGTACTGCATCAGCACCACGCGCTCCTCTGCTGCACTGCACCCCCCGTCAGTCGCATCCACACGAGTCCCGTAGCTGCAGGCAAGCAGGAAGGCAGGCTTGTTAAGTTCCTCTCAGTTCATCCTCCCCAAACACTAGTAGTTTTGTGCTGGGTGGTGTTGTGATGAGCTGTAAGCTTACAGTAACCTGCAGTAGTTTTGTGCTGGGTGGTGTTGTGATGAGCTGTAAGCCTACAGTAACCTGCAGTAGTTTTGTGCTGGGTGGTGTTGTGATGAGCTGTAAGCCTACAGTAACCTGCAGTAGTTTTGTGCTGGGTGGTGTTGTGATGAGCTGTAAGCCTACAGTAACCTGCAGTAGTTTTGTGCTGGGTGGTGTTGTGATGAGCTGTAAGCCTACAGTAACATGCAGTAGTTTTGTGCTGGGTGGTGTTGTGATGAGCTGTTAGCCTACAGTAACCTGCAGTAGTTTTGTGCTGGGTGGTGTTGTGATGAGCTGTTAGCCTACAGTAACCTGCAGTAGTTTTGTGCTGGGTGGTGTTGTGATGAGCTGTAAGCCTACAGTAACCTCGCCACGCACTGAGCGCAGAACAATCATGCACAGTCATTCTCTCTCTGTCACAATGGAGATGCCTCATTTTCCACACGTCCTCATGGAGTGAGCACACGCTACAGGGAGTCACGACTCTTTCATCTCTCTCACCGGATGCTTTTTGCAGCCGGAGTTCTCTCACTCAGAAAAAATACTATTGTTGCTGACAGCATATTATTCTCATACTGGATTCTGTCAATGTATTTAAGTTGCTTTATTGTTGAACACAGTCCCCCAGCTAGTTGGTAACCTTGCCTGAGGGGCAAATCATCGATTAAGTATCACGCTGCATGCCATGCCATGTGAAGCTGTGCTGTGCACATCTATGCTCTTCACCTATGGGACAATGTGTTCTGTCTGTGTGACCGTGCTGAAGGCTGATTGATCGGCCACACCACTCCCCACAGAGAGAGCAGTGGCTTGGGACGAACAGGATATGACAGGGCAAACAGGACATGGTTTTAAACAAGAGAGAGAGAAGAGGATCAGATCAGCGCTAACTACACAGCTCAGGATGTTCCCGTGATGCTTCCTCCCTCCTTCCCTCCAATCCCGCGTGACTCCACGGGTCATGAGGACGTTCACGGCTGGGCCTTCTGGACATTTGTGTAAATTCCTAATGAAGCAGGGTCGGGGAGTGCATCCTGTAGAGTCTGGGGGAGGGAGGAAGGGAAGGGGAAAAGGAACTTCAGATCTGCCCTGTGGGGTGAGGAGGAACACGGGAAGTGTGGCATCCCCTGCTGACCTCTGGGCTCCCAGCTGAAGGTCAGAACTCAGAGCAGAGCCCATCTATAACCATTTATACACATGACTATGCCCATCACTATACCCATCTCTATACCCCTTTATACCCATCACTAAACCCATCTCTATACCATCGCTATACCCATCACCAGACCCACCACTATACCATCACTAGACCCATCTATACCCATCTCTATACCAATCGATACCAATCTCTACACCATCACTATACCCATCACCAGACCCACCACTATACCCATCACTATACCCATCACTAGACCCATCACCAGACCGACCACTATACACATCTATAACCTTCACTATACTCATCTATACCTATCTCTATACCCATTTATACCCATCTCTATACCACCACTATACCCATCACTATACTCATCTATATCTATCTCTATACACATCTATACCCATCACTATACTCATCTATACCCATCTATACCCATGACTATACTCATCTATACCTATCTCTATACACATCTATACCCATCACTATATTCATCTATACCTATCTCTATACCCATTTATACACATCTCTATACCATCACTATACCCATCACTATACTCATCTATACCTATCTCTATACACATTTACTCCCATCACTATACTCATCTATACCCATGTATACCCATGACTATACTCATCTATACCTAGCTCTATACTTAGCTCTATACCCATTTCTATATCCATCTATACCCATCACTATACTCATCTATACCTATTTCTATACCCATTTATACCCATCACTATACCCATCTCTATACCATCACTATACCCATCTCTATACCCATCTCTATACCTATCTCTATACCATCTATACCCATCTCTATACCCATCTCTACACCCATCTATACTCAACTCTATACCCATCTATACCCATCTCTATACCCATCTATACCATCTCTATACCTATCTCTCTACCATCTAAACCCATCTCTATATCCATCTCTATATCCCTCTATACATATCTCCATACCATCTATACCCATCTATACCATCTCTATATCCATCTATACCCGTCTCTATACCCATCACTATACTCATCTATACCCATTTATACCTATCCCTATACCCATCCCTACACCCATCTCCATACCATCTATACCCATCTAAAAAATCTCTATATCATCTATACCCATCACTATACTCATGTATACCCATCTCTATACCCATCTCTATACCCATCTCTATACCCATTTATTTCCATCTCTATACCATCTCCATATCTATCTATACCCATCTCTATACCAATCTATACCCATCTCTATACCCATCTATACCCATCACTATACTCATCTATACTTATCTCTATACCTATCTCTATACCCATCACTATACTCATCTATACCTATCTCTATACCCATCTATACCCATCTCTAAACCCATTATTTCCATCTCTATACCATCTCAATATCCATCTATACCCATCTATACCCATATCTATACATATCTCCATACCATCTATACCAATCTATACCATCTCTATACCCATCTCTATACATATCACTATACTCATCTATACCCATTTATACCTATCCCTATATACCTATCCTATACCCATCTCCATACCATCTATACCCATCTAAAACATCTCTATATCCATCTATACAAATCTCTATACCCATCACTATACTCATCTATACCCATCTCTATACCCATCTCTATACCCATTTATTTCCATCTCTATACCATCTCCATATCTATCTATACCCATCTCTATACCAATCTATACCCATCTCTATACCAATCTATACCCATCACTATACTCATCTATACCTATCTTTATACCCATCTCTATACCATTATTTCCATCTCTATACCATCTCAATATCCATCTATACCCATCTCTATACCCATCTCTATACACATCTCTATACAATCTATACCAATCTATACCATATCTATACCCATCTCTATACATATCTCTGTACCATATATACCCATCTATACCAATCTCTATACCCATCTCTATAACTCTCTATACCCATCTCTATTCCCATAATGTCCATCTCTATACCATCTCAATATCCATCTATACCCATCTCTATACCCATCTATACCCATCTATACCCATCTATACCCATCTCTATACATATCTCTGTACCATAAATACCCATCTATACCAATCTCTATACCATATATACCCATCTATACCAATCTCTATACCCATCTCTATAACTCTCTATACCCATCTCTATTCCCATAATTTCCATCTCTATACCATCTCAATATCCATCTATACCCATCTCTATACCCATCTATACCCATCTATACCCATCTATACCCATCTCTATACTCATCTCTATACAATCTATACCAATCTGTACCATCTCTATACCCATCTCTATACATATCTCTGTACCATAAATACCCATCTATACCAATCTCTATACCCATCTCTATAACTCTCTATACCCATCTCTATACCCATCTATACCCATCTCTATTCCCATTATTTCCATCTCTATACCATCTCAATATCCATCTATACCCATCTCTATACCCATCTATACCCATCTATACCCATCTCTATACTCATCTCTATACAATCTATACCAATCTATACCATCTCTATACCCATCTCTATACATATCTCTGTACCATAAATACCCATCTATACCAATCTCTATACCCATCTCTATAACTCTCTATACCCATCTCTATACCCATCTATACCCATCTCTATACACATCTCTATACCATCTACACCCATCTCTATACACATCTCCATACCATCTATACCCATCTATATCATCTCTATATCCATCTATACCCATCTCTATACCCATCACTATACTCATCTATACCTATCTCTATACCCATCTCTATACCCATCTGTACCCATCTCTATACCCATTTATACCCATCTCTAAACCATCTCTATATCCATCTATACTCATCTCTATACCAATCTATACCCATCTGTACCCATCTCTATACCTATCTCTATACCCATCACTATACTTATCTCTATACTCATCTATACCCATCACTATACCCATTTCTATACCCATCTATACCCATCTTTATGTCCATCTATACCATTCTCTATACCCATGTATACTCATCTATACCTATCTCTATACCCATCTATACCCATGACTATACTCATCTATACCTAGCTCTATACCCATCTCTATACCCATCTCTATACCCATCTCTATACCTATCTCTATACCATCTCTACACCCATCTATACCCATCTCTATACCCATCTCTATGCCCATCTCTTTACCCATCTATCCCCATCTCTATGCCGATCTCTATATACATCTATACCCATCTATACCAATCTCTATACCCATCTCTATAACCAATCTCTATACCCATCTCTATAACTCTCTATACCCATCTCTATAGCCATCTATACCCATCTATACCCATCTCTATACACATATCTATACCATCAACACCCATCTCTATACACATCTCCATACCATCTATACCCATCTATATCATCTCTATATCCATCTATACCCGTCTCTATACCCATCACTATACTCATCTATACCTATCTCTATACCCATCTCTATACCCATCTGTACCCATCTCTATACCCATTTATACCCATCTCTAAACCATCTCTATATCCATCTATACCCATCTCTATACCAATCTATACCCTTCTGTACCCATCTCTATACCTATCTCTATACCCATCCCTATACTTATCTCTATACCCATCTATACCCATCACTATACCCATTTCTATATCCATCTATACCCATCACTATACTCATCTATACCCATCTATACCCATGACTATACTCATCTATACCTAGCTCTATACCCATCTCTATACCCATCTCTATACCCATCTCTATACCTATCTCTATACCATCTCTACACCCATCTATACCCATCTCTATACCCATCTCTATACCCATCTCTATGCCCATCTCTTTACCCATCTATACTCATCTCTTTACCCATCTATCCCCATCTCTATACCCATCTCTTTATGCTTCTATACCCATCTCTATACCCATCTCTATACCCATCGCTATACCCATCTCTATACCCATCTATACCCATCTCTATACCCATCTCTATACCTATCTCTATACCCATCTCTATGCCCATCTCTTTACCCATCTATTCTCATCTCTTTACCCATCTATCCCCATCTCTATGCCGATCTCTATATACATCTATACCCATCTCTATACCCTTCTCTATACCCATCACTATACTCATCTATACCTATCTCTATACCCATCTATACCCATCTCTATACCCATCTCTATATGCTTCTATACCCATCTCTATACCCATCTCCATACCCATCACTATACTCATCTATACCCATCTCTATACCATCTCTATACCCATCACTATACTCATCTATACCCATCTCTATTTCCATCTATACCCATCTCTATACCATCTCTATACCCATCACTATAACCATATCTATACCCATCTATACCCATCTCTACACCCATCACTACACCCATCTCTATACCCATTCTATACCCATCTCTATACCTATCTCTATACCCACTGTATCTCTATACCCATCACTATAACCATATCTATACCCATCTATACCCATCTCTACACCCATCACTACACCCATCTCTATTCCCATCTCTATTCCCATCTCTATACCCATCTCTATACTCATCAATAACCCATCTCTATACCCATCTCCATCTCTATACCATCACTATACCCGTCTCTATACTAAATCAAAATGTATTGGTTACATACACATGGTTAGCAGATGTTAATGCGAGTGTAGCGAAATGCTTGTGCTTCTAGTTCCGACCGTGCAGTAATATCTAACAATTTCACAACAACTACCTTATACACGCAAGTGTAAAGCAATGATTAAGAATATGGAAATATAAATATATGTATGAGCGATGGCCGAACGGCATAGGCAAGATGCAGTAGATGGTATAGAGTACAGTATATTCATATGAGATGAGTTATGTAGGGTATGTAAACATTATATAAAGTGGCATTGTTTAAGTTACTAGTGATACATTTATTACATCCAATTATTAAAGTGACTAGAGATCTCTATACCCATCTATACCCCTATCTCTATACCCATCTATACCCCATCTCTATACCCATCTATACCCATCTATACCCGTCTCTACACCCACCTCTTACCTATCTCTATACCCATCTCTATACCCATCTCTATACATATCTCTATACCCATCACTACACCTATCTCTATACCCATCTATACCCATCTCTATACCCATCTCTACCTATCTCTATACCCATCTATACCCATCTTTATACCTATCTCTATACCCATCTATACCCATCTATACCCATCTCTACACCCACCTCTTACCTATCTCTATACCCATCTCTATACATATCTCTATACCCATCACTACACCTATCTCTATACCAATCTCTATACCCATCTATACCCATCTCTGCACCCATCACTACACCCATCTCTATACCCATCTATACCCATCTCTACACCCATCTATACCCATCTATACCCATCTCTACACCCACCTCTTACCTATCTCTATACCCATCTCTATACCCATCTCTATACATATCTCTATACCCATCACTACACCTATATCTATACCAATCTCTATACCCATCTATACCCATCTCTACACCATCATATAGTGCTCTGCTTATTAACTAACTTACATTCATGATGAATAAGATATTTATTCACATATGAGCAAAGCATTCATTTATGCTACTATTAATGAAGGATTTCTAGGTCATTATTAGGATGCTTTTTAGGCCTTGTCATCATGGTTAGTGCATATCTTTTATAGATTCTTTCCTTCTTTAGGAAAGTAAATTCCAGTGATTGGTCAACTATGAAATTGTACTATTGTTGACGATCCATCAGACTTTTCTTGCTTCCCTTGATGTTTGGTGTGACTGAATACTTCCCTTGATGTTTGGTGTGACTGAATACTAACCTTGATGTTTGGTGTGACTGAATACTAACCTTGATGTTTGGTGTGACTGAATACTAACCTTGATGTTTGGTGTGACTGAATACTTACCTTGATGTTTGGTGTGACTGAATACTTACCTTGATGTTTGGTGTGACTGAATACTTTCCATGATGTTTGGTGTGACTGAATACTTACCTTGATGTAAAGTGTGACTGAATACTAACCCTGATGTTTGGTGTGACTGAATACTTACCTTGATGTTTGGTGTGACTGAATACTTGCCTTGATGTTTGGTGTGACTGAATACTAACCTTGGTGTGACTGAATACTAACATTGATGTTTAGTGTGACTGAATACTTACCTTGATGTTTAGTGTGACTGAATACTTACATTGATGTTTGGCGTGACTGAATACTAACCTTGATGTTTAGCGTGACTGAATACTAGCCTTGATGTTTGGCGTGACTGAATACTTGCCTTGATATTTGGCGTGACTGAATACTTGCCTTGATGTTTGGCGTGACTGAATACTTGCCTTGATGTTTGGCGTGACTGAATACTTGCCTTGATGTTTGGTGTGACTGAATACTAACCTTGATGTTTGGTGTGACTGAAAACTAACCTTGATGTTTGAAGTGACTGAATACTAACCTTGATGTTTAGTGTTTCCAAAAGACAGACCAAACTTATGCCCCACTTGAACCCAAAGAGATCATGTTGCCTGTGGCTGAAATAAGCTGAAGTTTAATGAGAAGTGTGTTTTCACTGGATACCTTCCACCGTCTGTCTGTCTGTCTCTTCTCTTTCATCTGTCCCAGCTGTAAACATTAAAAACAGAAGATTGTGAAAGCGCTTACGTCATCCATTTCATCCGATGGCGCATGAAGCCGGAAGTATTTGAATTTGAAGTGCACCATATTGCTGAATGGGGCTAAATGGCACGGAAGGTGAAAGTGGCAGTAACTAGCAAAGGGTCATGGTCGATGTAGTCATTTTCATCCTGTCTGAGAGAGTCAACCTTAATGTCTCTGGACCCTCCTCGTAGCCTGCCGGCCCGAGATTGGTCTACATAGGTCAGCAGTTGGTCCTGTGTGACGACAAATGTAGTAATCAGAACGGATCACTATTTAATTAAATATCTTGATTTGTAGCCAACTTAAAAATAATTCAATGTGGCGATCAAACTTGATTATAACAAACACATTTTTGAGCCCAAAACAGTTGTTCTGGTTTGGCCATTCTCGCGATGGTAATTTACATATGCTTTCTAGGGCATACCAGGGCTTTTAGCACCACTAGGTTGCTACGCAATAGCCAACCAGCAGAGCTAGCTGACCAAGACTTCACGCTCCAGACCGGACACTGGGGGCCTGGTCCCAGCAGCTGACGTCTCATCCTGCCTCTTATTGAGCTTCAGCTGCTGTTTGATGAGGGACACGTTCCCCAGTGAGTCCGGTCACACTGCTGAGCCAGCCACACTGATGTTATTAAACCACCAGTCTGTTAAGCCAGCCTGAATGTCAGCTAAAACTGTCCCTGCATGAGGACATACCCTCAGACAGACACAAATAAGGTATCTTAACCTTTATGATTGTTTTTGTCTGAAAGAAAGATGGGGGGGGATGATGATCCCTTATCTCAAATTACACCGTCTGAAAGTAGTGTTCAAAATCTCTGATGCTCCCTTTTTCTCTCTCTGTCCTTTGGTGTGCTCTGAGCCAGGGGATAGTGTGACAAGCGTGAGGTGGCTCCAGTGTTGGGGTAGCTACTCTGAAAATATACTTTACCAAGCTACCAATTACCAAACACTGGAAGAAGTTAAGCTACACCAAAGCTACCGTTAAGAAGAATATAGTGAACTTCACTAAAGTTTGATTGAAAAACTTCACTGACGAAAAATAAACGCAACATGTAAAGTGTTGGTCCCATGTGTCATGAGCTGAAATAAAAGATCCACATGCACAAAAAGCTTATTTTTCTCAAATGTTGTGAACACATTTGTTTACATCCCTGTTAGTGAGCATTTCTCATTTGCCAACATAATCCATCCACCTGACAGGTGTGGCATATCAATAAGCTGATTTGAACAGCATGATCATAACACAGGTGCACCTTGTGCTGGGGACAATAAAAGGCCATTCTAAAATGTGCAGTTTTGTTACACAACACAATGCCACAGATGTCTCACATTTTGAGGGAGTGTGCATTTGATATGCTAACTGCTGGAATGTCCACCAGAGCTGTTGCTAGATAATTTAATGTTTATTCCTCTACCATAAGCTGCCTCCAACATTGTTTTAGAGAATTTGGCAGTACATCCAACCGGCCTCACAACAGCAGAAGGGGGGGATATTTCTGTCTGTAATAAGGGAGGAATATTTCTGTCTGTAATGACACCTTTCGTGGGGAAAAACTAATTCCGATTGGCTAGGCCTGGCTCCCCAGTGGGTGGGTCTATGCCCAAGGCGCAACCATGGCTGCACCCCTGCCCAGTCATGTGAAATCCATAGATTAGGGCCTAATGAATTTATTTCACTTGACTGATTTCTTTATATGAACTGTAACTCAGTAAATATTTAGAAATTGTTGCATGTTGCATTTATATTTTTGTTCAGTATACAGTGCATTCAGAAAGTATTCAGATCCCTTGACTTATTCCACATTTTGTTACGTCACAGCCCCTATTCTAAAATGTATTAAATAATAATAAATATCTAGGGAAGGGTATCAAAACACCAAGACTCATCCTAGAGCTGGCCGCCCGGCCAAACTGAGCAATCGGGGGAGAAGGACCTTGGTCAGGGAGGTGACCAAGAACCCAATGGTCATTCTGACAGAGCTCCAGAGTTCCTTTGTGGAGATGGGAGAACCTTCCAGAAGGACAACCATCTCTGCAGCATTCCACCAATCAGGCCTTTATGGTAGAGTGGCTAGACAGAAGCCACTCCTCAGTAAAAGGCACGACAGCCCACTTGGAAGAATGGAGGTGGCAGCATCATACTGTGGGGATGTTTTTCAGCGACAGGGACTGGGAGACTAGTCAGGATCAAGTTAAAGATGAATGCAACAAAGTACAGAGAGATCCTTGATGCAAACCTGCTCCAGAGCACTCAGGACCTTAGTCTGTGGCGAAGGTTCACCTTCCAACAGGACAACGACCCTAAGCACACAGGCAAGACAACGCAAGAGTGGCTTCAGAACAAGTCTCTGAATGTCCTTGAGTGGCCCAGCGCTATCCCGGACCTGAGAGGATCTGCAGAGAAGAATGGGAGAAACTCATCCAAATACAGGTGTGCCAAGCTTGTTGGGTCATACCCAAGAAAACTCAAGGCTGTAATCACTACCAAAGGTGCTTCAACAAAGTACTGAGTAAAGTGGCTGAATACCTATGTAAATATGATATATATTTATATTTTTTTTAAATATATTTTCAAAACATTCTGAAAACCTGTTTTTGCTTTGTCATTGTGGGGTATTGTGTGTAAATTGGCGAGGGGGGAAAAAACTATTTAATCCATTTTAGAATAAGATTGTAACGTAACAAAATGTGGAGAAAGTCAAGGGGTTTGAATACTTTGCGATTGCACTGTACTTTGTGAAAAAGTATTATAGTCGTAGTCTATGATATCTGACATGTCATGGAGTACAAATCTCAAGGACAGATCACTTTGGGGTTCTATGTCAACAGAATTTGTAATTTAGCCTATCAAACACAAAAACTATGTTTCAAATGAGAATTATTGCCTATCTCACCCATATTTTGTTAGTGCGTAGTTCCAGTAGATAGCTTCTTTTTGCCATGATGTAATATAGCTATTATCAACTGAAAACACAACCTAGATTAGAATTTTGTTGAGCTATCACCAAGCAACTGGAAAATATAGTTAAATGACTAGTTTAACTACTCCCCAACACTGGGCAGCTGACAGACAGTGCACGGAGGCAGGAAAGGATTAGGGTCCTGCCTCCCTCCATCAACATCAACGAACACAACCCTACTTCAGACAGATTCAGACTATACTCATGCACACAAAGAAAGCCACATAGGCTCTGGACTTTTAATAAACCCACCAGCATTTGAAAAGATGAGAGTCTTTGAAAGAGGGATTAGCGAGTTACAACAAAACCACAGTGTTAACTTCTTGGGGATTGCTGGGGCGCTAGCGCCCCAATCCCGACACTACCAGGTGAAATGCAAGGCGCCAAATTCAAAATCCAAAAGTTGAATTATTAAACATCCACCAATATACAAGTGTTCCATACTCATCAAAAGCTCTGTTTCTTGGCAATATCACAGCGTTGTCGGCGAAAGCTTTACGGCAAAAGCAGCACATTTGATTGTTTGAGGGTAGCACCTCACATATTTCTCCCATAGCCATGAATCCATTAGCCATCATGGCACACACATAACACATTTCACAGCGAAAACAAATCAATGACCTGTTGAAGAACTTCTGCTGAGGTCATCCTAAGTGTCCAACGAAGACAATCCATGGTTCTTTTGTTAGAAAAAGTAATGTATTTTATCCATAAATCTCCATTTGGTTCGCGCGTTATAACCAGAAACGACAGCTTCCACTCCTCCATTGAAACGTGAAGAGAACTCGTTCATTTTATACCTATAAACTTGTCCAAGAACAATCAAACATAGTTTTAAATGTATCCTTAGGAACACTTTTACGTATATTTACTATTATAAATCAACCGGGAATATAAACTGATCGATAAAGACACACAGCGCGAGCGCGCGTTCCATTGTGTTGACATAAAAAGGACACTTCCTGGTTTCCTCTTCTTCTCTGGTCTAAAGCATCCAAAATGAAAATTTACACTGTCTCGAGACTGTTGACATCTAAAGGAAGCGATAGGTACTGCATTCATATGCCCTTATAAGGGAGGGGTTCCAAATGAGCAATGTGTCAAAATCACTTTTTCCAAGACAAAAATCCCCTCGGGGTTTCGCCTGCCATATGCGTTCTGTTTTACTCACAGACAAATGGTTAACAGTTTTGGAAAGTCCAGAGTGTTTCCTATCCAATGGTACCAAATATGTGCATATCCTACTTTCTGGGCCTGAATGGGAGGCATTTTACTTTGGGCATGCCAGGCTCTCCAAAACGGTCACCTCATGCACCCATCCCCAAGAAGTTAATGTCATGGGTTACCACATTACCACAGTATTATTGTCATGGTTACCACATAACCACAGTATTATTTAAATTGGTTACACATAACCGCAGAATTATTGTCATGGTTACCACATAACCATATTATTGTTGTCATGGTGACCACATAACCATATTATTGTTGTAATGGTTACCACATAACAACAGTATTATTGCCATGGTTACCACATAACCACAGTGTTCTGTTCATTGTTACCACATAACAACAGTATTATTGTCATGGTTTACCACATAACAACAGTATTATTGTCATGGTTACCACATAACCACAGTATTATTGTCATGGGTTACCACATAACCACAGTATTATTGTCATAGTTATCACATAACCACAGTAGTATTGTCATGGTTACCACATAACCACTGTATTATTGTCATGTTTACCACATAACCACAGTATTATTGTCATGGGTTACAACATAACCACAGTATTATTGTCATAGTTACCACATAACCACAGTAGTATTGTCATGGTTACCACATAACCACAGTATTATTGTCATGGGTAATCAAATAACCGTAGTATTATTGTCATGGTAACCTCATAATCACACTATTATTGTCATGGTTACCACATACAGTGCCTTGCAAAAGTATTCACCCCCTTGGCATTTTTCCTATTTTGTTGCATTACAACCTGTAATGTAAATAGATTTTTATTTGGATTTAATGTAATGGACATACACAAAATAGTCCAAATTGGTGAAAAAAAATATTGTTTCAAGTATATATCTTTTTTTAAACAACTAAATAACCACAGTATTATTGTCATGGTTGCCCCATAACCACAGTATTATTGTCATTGTTACCCCATAACCACAGGAGTATTGTCATGGTTACCCAATAACCACAGTATTGTTGTCATGGTTGAGGAGCCACATTCTCCTTACTCAGTTGGGTCTGTGACAATGCCACAAAATATTTTTTTTATTCATAAAATCCAATGTTGTGGTCCACTGTCCTCTTAGGACCGCAAGCATCTGTCTCTCTTCCTCCTTGTATGACAAGCCATGATATATGGTTGCAGTCCACTCCTGAGGTAGACCTCTTGATTTCTGTTAGTAATCAGAGGTCTTAGCCCCTTCTGCTGAGATGATGGGTCCATGAAGATGCTGTATGTGTGGTCAGCTCCCCTTGCACTCTGAGAGGATACAGCTATCAGCCCCCTCTGGTCCTAACCGTGTTAAATGGATACGGATTCAGGAAGTGCTGTTATTGATTGGAGAGGGTTTCATGGTTATTAATAGCCCAGAGGAGATCCTAATGGGACTTCTACATCCTGGGGTTGGTTTATTCATGGCACTCTCATTTGATCCATAATGAACTTCTTCCTGTCTGTCGGTCTGTCTCTGACTATTTCTCTGTCGTCTTTCCGTCTGTCTGTCAGACTCCCATCCGTCTATTGTCTCTGTGCTCACATACTGTTTCTGTCAGCCAGTGGTGTCACTCCATATCCTGCCAGCAAGCTGGCTGAGGAACAATGCTCTGATCAGGCAGCTAAGTAATGTCTCTTGCAATGGCAAATAAGTAATTAAAAAAAATTCCCTATTAAAATTGGCTTTTAAATAACTTTTTCTCCTCTGCAGTTGCATTGCATTAAAGGTTAGGGCAGGCATGCACCTGATCTGCTCTGTGTTTCCTCAGAGACCAGGTTGGCCCAGAGCATGGCCCCAGGCACAGATCCAGTGGTACCGTACACTGCAGTGTGTTACTCCAGCTGGTTAGGTCTTCCAGCTGGCTTGCTATAGCCTATTGCCCTACAACTCCATGTTGCCCAACAGACAACCGTAGCCAGAGGCTCCTTCATTTCACACCCAGGAATCTAATCTCCTCTCTCCTGGCCTGCTGCCTCTCACTGCCCACCCACGCATCCTACCGCCTCAGATAACATTCTACCATGGAGCTCAACTCTTTGTAGCTCAGTTGGTAGAGCATGGCGCTTGTTAACGCCAGGGTAGTGGGTTTGATTCCCGAACACCACCCATATGTAAAATGTATGCAACATTACTGTAAGTCACTTTGGATAAAAGCGTCTGCTAAATGGTATACTGTATAATAACTTAATGGAGGATGCGTTTACATGGTCTCTGCTTTTTACTTGTACTGGAGTACTTATTGTATTTTGTACTGGGTATTTATTGTATTTTGTACTGGTTTATATATTGTATTTTGTAGTGGGGTATTTATTGTATTTTGTACGGTTTATTTATTGTATTTTGTACTGGTTATTTATTGTATTTTGTGCTGGGTTATTTATTGTACTTTGTACTGGGTATTCTTTGTATTTTGTACTGGTTTATTTATTGTACTTTGTACTGGGTATTTATTGCATTTTGTACTGGGTTATTTATTGTAATTTGTACGGGGTATTTGTTGCATTTTGTACTGGTTTATTTATTGCATTTCGTACTGGGTTATTTATTGTATTCTGTACTGGGTTATTTATTGTATTTTGTACTGGGTTATTTATAATATTTTGTACTGGGTTATTTATTGTGCTTTGTACTGGGTTATTTATTGTATTATGTAGTGGGTTATTTATTGTATTTTGTACTGGGTTATTTATTGTAATTTGTACGGGGTATTTGTTGCATTTTGTACTGGTTTATTTATTGTATTTTGTACTGGGTTATTTATTGTATTTTGTACTGGGTTATTTATTGCATTTTGTACTGGGTTATTCATTGTATTTCGTACTGGGTATATATTGCATTTTGTAGTGGGTTATTTATTGTATTTTGTACTGGGTTATTTATTATATTTTGTAGTGGTTATTTATTGTATTTTGTACAGGGTTATTTATTGTAATTTGTAGTGGGTTATTAATCGTATTTTGTACTGGTTATTTATTGTATTTTGTACTGGGTTATTTATTGTACTTTGTACAGGGTTATTTATTGTACTTTGTACGGGGTATTTATTGCATTTTGTACTGGGTTATTAATTGTATTTTGAACAGGGTATTTATTGTACTTTGTACCTGGTTATTTATTGTATTTTGTACTGGGTTATTTATTGTACTTTGTACGGGGTATTTATTGCATTTTGTACTGGGTATATATTGCATTTTGTACGGGTTATTTATTTTATTTTGTACTGGGATGGTTGAAAACAGCAATGAATATAATAGAATATATAGAAAAATAACCTGGAGAAATTGGTGTTCAAACAGCTAAATGTTTTCTAAGTGCCAAATGTATTTTTGAAAAATTCCAAACTGGTTTTGATGCCCACCACAGCACAGAGACAGCCTTAGTTAAAGTGGTGAATTATCTTAGAGCCAACACATATGCCAAACAGCTCTCTGTCCTTTCGACACTGCTGACCATGATGTCCTTCTGGACACAGAGGTGGGTTGGCCTCTCTGGTCCAGTTCTAAATTGGTTTAGGACATATTTAACTGGTCTAGAGTTTTTTGTCACCCTTTGTCACCCTTGGTGAACATAACTCAAAGGAAAATACATATCACATGTGGTGTTCCACAAGGTTTGATTTTGGGACCGGTACTGTTCAGTTTATATACGTTACCCCTTGGCAGAGTTATCAGAAAGCACAGCATTGATTTTCACTGCTACGCAGACGATACACAAGTTTCCATTTCTGTGTCACCAGAGGATTTAAGCTCCAAGGATAAATGACTAGACTGTATTAGTGATTTAAATACCTGGACGGCTCACAACTTCCTCCAGCTAAATCAAGACTAAGGTAGTTATTTTTGGAGCCAAAACACAGAGTTAGAATCCTAGGTGTTAATTAAGATTTTGAACAAAATTTCGAATCACCAATTAGGAATGTGACCAAAATAGCTTTTTACCACCTGAGGAACATTGTCAAGTTGCGGACGTTTCTCTCTCAGGCTGATACAGAGAGACTCATCCATGCATTTATTACAAGCAGGCTTGACTACTGTAAGGTTCTCCTGTCTGGTCTACCCAAGAAAGCCATTGGTCAACTGCAAAACATCCAGAATGCTGCAGCACGGGTACTGACCAAGACCAGACAGAGAGAACACATTACACCGGTTTTAAAGTCTTTGCACTGGCTGCCTGTCAGTTTTTTGGATTCTTCTATTGGTTTTTATATCAATCCACAATTGTGCACCCCAACACATCAGACATGCTTTTAAGTTCTGTACCCAGTAGGTCCCTCAGGTCCTCTGGTACTGGCCGTTTAACTATCCCAAAGCCTAGGACCAAGAGGCATGGAGAGGCTGCCTTTAGTTACTACAGTATGCCCCCAGCCTCTGGAATAGCCAGCCAGAGAACCTGAGGGGAGCCGAAACTGTGGACATATTTAAAAGAGATCTTAAAACACATTTTTATTGCTTTGCTTTTCCTCAGGGTGCTTTTTAGTTGTTCAGTTTTTATTGTTATTCTTTAGTTTTATATCCTCAAATGTTTGTTGTGAAGTAAACATTTCAGTTATTAGTTTCATTGTTTTTATTGGTTTTCTTCCTGTAAAGCACATTGCACTCATGTCTGAAAGGTGCTGTATAAATAAAGTTTGATTTGACTTCATGGAAATGTTCCTGTGAATGTGTAAAGATGACCTATCATTAAGACACCATTTCTATGTTATGATGAGCTATTACATGTAGGATCATATTTGTCTTTCGGGGAAAAGAGAGAGAGCGTGTTGCCTCTCCCTCTCTTCAAACTGTATCTGGTCTCTCCCTCTCTTCTATCTGTATCTGGTCTCCTCCTCTCTCACTCTCTTCTATCTGTATCTGGTCTCTCCCTCTCTTCTATCTGTATCTGGTCTCTCCCTCTCTTCTAGCTGTATCTGGTCTCTCCCTCTCTTCTAGCTGTATCTGGTCTCTCCCTCTCTTCTATCTGTATCTGGTCTCTCCCTCTCTTCTATCTGTATCTGGTCTCTCCCTCTCTTCTAGCTGTATCTGGTCTCTCCCTCTCTTCTAGCTGTATCTGGTCTCCTCCTCTCTTCTATCTGTATCTGGTCTCTCCCTCTCTTCTATCTGTATCTGGTCTCTCCCTCTCTTCTAGCTGTATCTGGTCTCTCTCTCTCTTCTAGCTGTATCTGATCTCTCCCTCTCTTCTAGCTGTATCTGGTCTCCTCCTCTCTTCTATCTGTATCTGGTCTCTCCCTCTCTTCTAGCTGTATCTGGTCTCCTCCTCTCTTCTATCTGTATCTGGTCTCTCCCTCTCTTCTATCTTTATCTGGTCTCTCCCTCTCTTCTAGCTGTATCTGGTCTCTCCCTCTCTTCTAGCTGTATCTGATCTCTCCCTCTCTTCTAGCTGTATCTGGTCTCTTCCTCTCTCCCTCTCTTCTAGCTGTATCTGGTCTCTCCCTCTCTTCTAGCTGTATCTGATCTCTCCCTCTCTTCTAGCTGTATCTGGTCTCTTCCTCTCTCCCTCTCTTCTAGCTGGATCTGGTCTCTCCCTCTCTTCTATCTGTATCTGGTCTCCTCCTCTCTTCTATCTGTATCTGGTCTCTCCCTCTCTTCTATCTTTATCTGGTCTCTCCCTCTCTTCTAGCTGTATCTGGTCTCTCCCTCTCTTCCAACTGTATCTGGTCTCTTCCTCTCTCCTCTCTTCTAGCTGTATCTGGTCTCTCCTCTCTTCTATCTGTATCTGGTCTCTCCTCTCTTCTATCTTTATCTTGCCTCTCTCTCTCTTCTAGCTGTATCTGGTCTCTCCCTCTCTTCTAGCTGTATCTGGTCTCTCCCCCTCTTCTAGCTGTATCTGGTCTCTCCCCCTCTTCTAGCTGTATCTGGCCTCTTCCCCTCTTCTAGCTGTATCTGGTCTCTCCCCCTCTTCTAGCTGTATCTGGTCTCCTCCTCTCTTCTAGCTGTATCTGGTCTCTCCCTCCCTTCTAGCTGTATCTGGTCTCTTCCTCTCTCCCTCTCTTCTAGCTGTATCTGGTCTCTCCCTCTCTTCTAGCTGTATCTGATCTCTCCCTCTCTTCTAGCTGTATCTGGTCTCTTCCTCTCTCCCTCTCTTCTAGCTGGATCTGGTCTCTCCCTCTCTTCTATCTGTATCTGGTCTCCTCCTCTCTTCTATCTGTATCTGGTCTCTCCCTCTCTTCTATCTTTATCTGGTCTCTCCCTCTCTTCTAGCTGTATCTGGTCTCTCCCTCTCTTCCAACTGTATCTGGTCTCTTCCTCTCTCCCTCTCTTCTAGCTGTATCTGGTCTCTCCCTCTCTTCTATCTGTATCTGGTCTCTCCCTCTCTTCTATCTTTATCTTGCCTCTCTCTCTCTTCTAGCTGTATCTGGTCTCTCCCTCTCTTCTAGCTGTATCTGGTCTCTCCCCCTCTTCTAGCTGTATCTGGTCTCTCCCACTCTTCTAGATGTATCTGGCCTCTTCCCCTCTTCTAGCTGTATCTGGTCTCTCCCCCTCTTCTAGCTGTATCTGGTCTCCTCCTCTCTTCTAGCTGTATCTGGTCTCTCCCTCTCTTCTAGCTGTATCTGGTCTCCTCCTCTCTTCTATCTGTATCTGGTCTCTCCCTCTCTTCTAGCTGTATCTGGTCTCCTCCTCTCTTCTATCTGTATCTGGTCTCTCCCTCTCTTCTATCTTTATCTTGCCTCTCCCTCTCTTCTAGCTGTATCTGGTCTCTCCCTCTCTTCTAGCTGTATCTGGCCTCTTCCCCTCTTCTAGCTGTATCTGGTCTCTCCCCCTCTTCTAGCTGTATCTGGTCTCTCCCCCTCTTCTAGCTGTATCTGGTCTCCTCCTCTCTTCTAGCTGTATCTGGTCTCTCCCTCTCTTCTAGCTGTATCTGGCCTCTTCCCCTCTTCTAGCTGTATCTGGTCTCTCCCCCTCTTCTAGCTGTATCTGGTCTCCTCCTCTCTTCTAGCTGTATCTGGCCTCTTCCCCTCTTCTAGCTGTATCTGGTCTCCTCCTCTCTTCTAGCTGTATCTGGCCTCTTCCCCTCTTCTAGCTGTATCTGGTCTCTCCCCCTCTTCTAGCTGTATCTGGTCTCTCCCTCTCTTCTAGCTGTATCTGGTCTCCTCCTCTCTTCTAGCTGTATCTGGTCTCTCCCTCTCTTCTAGCTGTATCTGATCTCTCTCTCTCTCTTCTAGCTGTATCTGGTCTCTTCCTCTCTTCTAGCTGTATCTGATCTCTCCCTCTCTTCTAGCTGTATCTGGTCTCCTCCTCTCTTCTAGCTGTATCTGGTCTCTCTCTCTCTTCTAGCTGTATCTGGTCTCTTCCTCTCATCTAGCTGTATCTGATCTCTCCCTCTCTTCTAGCTGAATCTGATCTCTCCCTCTCTTCTAGCTGTATCTGGTCTCTCCCTCTCTTCTAGCTGTATCTGGTCTCTCCCTCTCTTCTATCTGTATCTGATCTCTCCCTCTCTTCTAGCTGTATCTGGTCTCCTCCTCTCTTCTATCTGTATCTGGTCTCTCCCTCTCTTCTATCTGTATCTGGTCTCTCCCTCTCTTCTAGCTGTATCTGATCTCTTCCTCTCTTCTATCTGTATCTGGTCTCTCCCTCTCTTCTAGCTGTATCTGATCTCTCTCTCTCTTCTAGCTGTATCTGGTCTCTTCCTCTCTTCTAGCTGTATCTGATCTCTCCCTCTCTTCTATCTGTATCTGATCTCTCCCTCTCTTCTAGCTGTATCTGGTCTCCTCCTCTCTTCTAGCTGTATCTGGTCTCTCTCTCTTCTAGCTGTATCTGGTCTCTTCCTCTCTTCTAGCTGTATCTGATCTCTCCCTCTCTTCTAGCTGAATCTGATCTCTCCCTCTCTTCTAGCTGTATCTGGTCTCTCCCTCTCTTCTAGCTGTATCTGGTCTCTCCCTCTCTTCTAGCTGTATCTGATCTCTCCCTCTCTTCTATCTGTATCTGGTTTCCTCCTCTCTTCTATCTGTGTCTGGTCTCTCCCTCTCTTCTAGCTGTATCTGGTCTCCTCCTCTCTTCTAGCTGTATCTGGTCTCCTCCTCTCTTCTAGCTGTATCTGATCTCTCCCTCTCTTCTAGCTGTATCTGGTCTCCTCCTCTCTTCTAGCTGTATCTGGTCTCTCCCTCTCTTCTAGCTGTATCTGGTCTCTCTCTCTCTTCTAGCTGTATCTCGTCTCTTCCTCTCTTCTAGCTGTATCTGATCTCTCCCTCTCTTCTAGCTGTATCTGATCTCTCCCTCTCTTCTAGCTGTATCTGGTCTCCTCCTCTCTTCTAGCTGTATCTGGTCTCTCTCTCTCTTCTAGCTGTATCTGGTCTCTTCCTCTCTTCTAGCTGTATCTGATCTCTCCCTCTCTTCTAGCTGAATCTGATCTCTCCCTCTCTTCTAGCTGTATCTGGTCTCCTCCTCTCTTCTAGCTGTATCTGGTCTCTCCCTCTCTTCTAGCTGTATCTGATCTCTCCCTCTCTTCTAGCTGTATCTGGTCTCCTCCTCTCTTCTATCTGTGTCTGGTCTCTCCCTCTCTTCTAGCTGTATCTGGTCTCCTCCTCTCTTCTAGCTGTATCTGGTCTCCTCCTCTCTTCTAGCTGTATCTGATCTCTCCCTCTCTTCTAGCTGTATCTGGTTTCCTCCTCTCTTCTAGCTGTATCTGATCTCTCCCTCTCTTCTAGCTGTATCTGGTCTCCTCCCCTCTTCTCGTTGTACCTGGAGGGAGGAAATGAGAGAGGAAAGGTTAGCCACAGAGGAAAGCATAGGAGAAGCGATGGAGCACGGGCTGTGGCTATTTTTAGCAGGCCCTGGCAGGCAGACAGGGCCATAACAAGTCTATATATAGTGATTGACTGGCTTGCTGCAGGTTGGGGTGCTGGGTATTGAGTCATGGAGATGGGCAGGATGACTTTGCTCTGGGTCCTGGGTCCTGTCATGGGTCCTGGGTCCTGGTTTCTGTGTTCTGATCCTGGGTCCTGGGTCATGGCCTGGGAAAATTCCTCTGGCTGTTGGACTTCTGGTGTCGCCACTGCTGTCATGACAACCAGTCAGACTGGACCCCCTCGCTGCTATTCAATGCAACATAAAACAACACAATTGTAGGATGGCTGTGAGTGCAAACAATAACATTAATATCATCCTGACACTTTGCTCTCATTCAACACTTTGTTGGGATCACTACTGAGTGAAGGGACAATACTGAGAAGATTTGATCCCTTTCCAAAGTTCTCTTATTTAGCAGGGTGTCTGAACTTACTATTTATCTCTTACAATTCTGGAATTAGTTTCTGCACAGGTTCCTTTGTTGACATACCATCGGTTGCTACGCCTGGTTTGTTATGATTCAGCCTGCTGTCCGTAAGGGACGGTTTGGGGTTTTGTTGCTGTTTTTTATAACTATGACATCCTGCTGCTGTAATGCAGGTCTCAGCCACGCGCAGGTCTCAGCCACGCTGATGGTCTCAGCCATGTTGAAGGACTTAGTCAGCTGGTGTGATCATCTGTTGTTTCAGGTGTCACATAGTGAGCTCAGGATTGGACAGCTGCACACTTGACCAGTTAAATGAAATCCAAGCTCAGACGTCGCTAGGCTGCAGTTGGAGTCTCTTGTACAGCAGGGATATCTGCTCAGAGGGACAACCCCATCTGGAAGATCATGGAAAGAGTTTATGGTATCATGGAATCATTCCATCAATGAGCTATGACAACTAGACAAACAGTAATCACATGTTCCAAGGCATTCTAACCAGGTGATGAATGAAATGTTGCATTGTTTAAGCAGAATTCCCATAGATCGTAATGATAAGCAACAGAATAGAACAGAACAGCAGTAGCAGTAATGACTAGAGGAACAGAACAGAAGTAGCAGTAATGACTGGAGGAACAGAACAGAAGCAGCAGTAATGACTGGAGGAACAGAACAGTAGCAGCAGTAATGACTGGAGGAACAGAACAGTAGTAGCAGTAATGACTGGAGGAACAGAACAGAAGTAGCAGTAATGACTGGAGGAACAGAACAGTAGTAGCAGTAATGACTGGAGGAACAGAACAGAAGTAGCAGTAATGACTGGAGGAACAGAACAGTAGTAGCAGAAATGACTGGAGGAACAGAACAGAAGTAGCAGTAATGACTGGAGGAACAGTACAGAACAGTAGTAGCAGTAATGACTGGAGGAACAGAACAGTAGTAGTAGTAATGACAGGAGGAACAGAACAGAAGTAGCAGTAATGACTGGAAGAACAGAACAGAAGTAGCAATAATGGCTGGAGGAACAGAACAGAAGTAGCAGTAATGGCTGGAGGAACAGAACAGACCCGTAGTAGCAGTAATGACTGGAGGAACAGAACAGTAGTAGCAGTAATGACTGGAGGAACAGAACAAAACAGAAGTAGCAGTAATGACTGGAGGAACAGAACAGTAGTAGCAGTAATGACTGGAGGAACAGAAAAGAAGTAGCAGTAATGACTGGAGGAACAGAACAGAAGTAGCAGTATTGACTGGAGGAACAGAACAGTAGTAGCAGTAATGACTGGAGGAACAGAACAGTAGTAGCAGTAATGACTGGAGGAACAGAACAGAAGTAGCAGTAATGACTGGAGGAACAGAACAGAAGTAGCAGTAATGACTGGAGGAACAGAACAGAAGTAGTAGTATTGACTGGAGGAACAGAACAGTAGTAGCAGTAATGACTGGAGGAATAGAACAGTAGTAGCAGTAATGACTGGAGGAACAGAACAGAAGTAGTAGTATTGACTGGAGGAACAGAACAGTAGTAGCAGTAATGACTGGAGGAACAGAACAGAAGTAGCAGTAATGACTGGAGGAACAGAACAGTAGTAGCAGTACTGACTGGAGGAATAGAACAGTAGTAGCAGTAATGACTGGAGGAACATAACAGAAGTAGCAGTACTGACTGGTAGAACAGAACAGTACAGTAGTAGCAATACTGACTGGAGGAACAGAACAGACCCGTAGTAGCAATACTGACTGGAGGAACAGAACAGACCCGTAGTAGCAGTAATGACTGGAGGAACAGAACAGTAGTAGCAGTAATGACTGGAGGAACAGAACAAAACAGAAGTAGCAGTAATGACTGGAGGAACAGAACAGTAGTAGCAGTAATGACTGGAGGAACAGAAAAGAAGTAGCAGTAATGACTGGAGGAACAGAACAGAAGTAGCAGTATTGACTGGAGGAACAGAACAGTAGTAGCAGTAATGACTGGAGGAACAGAACAGTAGTAGCAGTAATGACTGGAGGAACAGAACAGAAGTAGCAGTAATGACTGGAGGAACAGAACAGAAGTAGCAGTAATGACTGGAGGAACAGAACAGAAGTAGCAGTAATGACTGGAGGGACAGAACAGTAGTAGCAGTAATGACTGGAGGAACAGAACAGTAGTAGCAGTAATGACTGGAGGAACAGAACAGAAGTAGCAGTAATGACTGGAGGAACAGAACAGAAGTAGCAGTAATGACTGGAGGGACAGAACAGTCGTAGCAGTAATGACTGGAGGAACAGAACAGTAGTAGCAGTAATGACTGGGGGAACAGAACAGAAGTAGCAATAATGACTGGAGGAACAGAACAGTAGTAGCAGTAATGACTGGAGGAACAGAACAGAAGTAGCAGTAATGACTGGGGGAACAGAACAGTAGTAGCAGTAATGACTGGAGGAACAGAACAGAAGTAGCAGTAATGACTGGAGGAACAGAACAGAAGTAGCAATAATGACTGGAGGAACAGAACAGAAGTAGCAGTAATGACTGGGGGAACAGAACAGTAGTAGCTGTAATGACTGGAGGAACAGAACAGAAGTAGCAGTAATGACTGGAGGAACAGAACAGAACAGTAGTAGCAGTAATGACTAGAGGAACAGAACAGAAGTAGCAGTAATGACTGGAGGAACAGAACAGAAGTAGCAGTAATGACTGGAGGAACAGAACAGTAGCAGCAGTAATGACTGGAGGAACAGAACAGAAGTAGCAGTAATGGCTGGAGGAACAGAACAGAACAGTAGTAGCAGCAATGACTGGAGGATCAGAACAGAACAGTAGTAGCAATAATGACAGGAGGAACAGAACAGAAGTAGCAGTAATGACTGGAGGAACAGAACAGAAGTAGCAATAATGACTGGAGGAACAGAACAGTAGTAGCAGTAATGACTGGAGGAACAGAACAGAAGTAGCAGTAATGACAGGAATAATAGAACAGTAGTAGCAGTAATGACTGGAGGAACAGAACAGAAGTAGTAGTATTGACTGGAGGAACAGAACAGTAGTAGCAGTAATGACTGGAGGAACAGAACAGTAGTAGCAGTAATGACTGGAGGAACAGAACAGTAGTAGCAGTAATGACTGGAGGAATAGAACAGTAGTAGCAGTAATGACTGGAGGAACAGAACAGAAGTAGCAGTAATGACTGGAGGAACAGAACAGAAGTAGTAGTATTGACTGGAGGAACAGAACAGTAGTAGCAGTAATGACTGGAGGAATAGAACAGTAGTAGCAGTAATGACTGGAGGAACAGAACAGAAGTAGTAGTATTGACTGGAGGAACAGAACAGTAGTAGCAGTAATGACTGGAGGAACAGAACAGTAGTAGCAGTAATGACTGGAGGAACAGAACAGTAGTAGCAGTAATGACTGGAGGAACAGAACAGAAGTAGCAGTAATGACTGGAGGAACAGAACAGAACAGTAGTAGCAGTAATGACTAGAGGAACAGAACAGAAGTAGCAGTAATGACTGGAGGAACAGAACAGAAGTAGCAGTAATGACTGGAGGAACAGAACAGTAGCAGCAGTAATGACTGGAGGAACAGAACAGAAGTAGCAGTAATGGCTGGAGGAACAGAACAGAACAGTAGTAGCAGCAATGACTGGAGGATCAGAACTGTATTAGCAATAATGATAGGAGGAACAGAACAGAAGTAGCAGTAATGACTGGACGAACAGAACAGAAGTAGCAATAATGACTGGAGGAACAGAACAGTAGTAGCAGTAATGACTGGAGGAACAGAACAGAAGTAGCAGTAATGACAGGAATAATAGAACAGTAGTAGCAGTAATGACTGGAGGAACAGAACAGAAGTAGCAATAATGACTGGAGGAACAGAACAGTAGTAGCAGTAATGACTGGAGGAACAGAACAGAAGTAGCAGTAATGACAGGAATAATAGAACAGTAGTAGCAGTAATGACTGGAGGAACAGAACAGAAGTAGTAGTATTGACTGGAGGAACAGAACAGTAGTAGCAGTAATGACTGGAGGAACAGAACAGTAGTAGCAGTAATGACTGGAGGAACAGAACTGTAGTAGCAGTAATGACTGGAGGAATAGAACAGTAGTAGCAGTAATGACTGGAGGAACAGAACAGAAGTAGCAGTAATGACTGGAGGAACAGAACAGAAGTAGTAGTATTGACTGGAGGAACAGAACAGTAGTAGCAGTAATGACTGGAGGAATAGAACAGTAGTAGCAGTAATGACTGGAGGAACAGAACAGAAGTAGTAGTATTGACTGGAGGAACAGAACAGTAGTAGCAGTAATGACTGGAGGAACAGAACAGTAGTAGCAGTAATGACTGGAGGAACAGAACAGTAGTAGCATTTAATGACTGGAGGAACAGAACAGTAGTAGCAGTAATGACTGGAGGAACAGAACAGAAGTAGCAGTAATGACTGGAGGAACAGAACAGAAGTAGCAGTAATGACTGGAGGGACAGAACAGTAGTAGCAGTAATGACTGGAGGAACAGAACAGTAGTAGCAGTAATGACTGGAGGAACAGAACAGTAGTAGCAGTAATGACTGGAGGAACAGAACAGTAGTAGCAGTAATGACTGGAGGAACAGAACAGTAGTAGCAGTAATGACTGGAGGAACAGAACAGAAGTAGCAGTAATGACTGGAGGAACAGAACAGAAGTAGTAGTATTGACTGGAGGAACAGAACAGTAGTAGCAGTAATGACTGGAGGAATAGAACAGAAGTAGTAGTATTGACTGGAGGAACAGAACAGTAGTAGCAGTAATGACTGGAGGAACAGAACAGCAGTAGCAGTAATGACTGGAGGAATAGAACAGAAGTAGCAGTAATGACTGGAGGAACAGAACAGTAGTAGCAGTACTGACTGGAGGAATAGAACAGTAGTAGCAGTAATGACTGGAGGAACATAACAGAAGTAGCAGTACTGACTGGAGGAGCAGAACAGAACAGTAGTAGCAATACTGACTGGAGGAACAGAACAGACCAGTAGTAGCAGTAATGACTGGAGGAACAGAACAGTAGTAGCAGTAATGACTGGAGGAACAGAACAAAACAGAAGTAGCAGTAATGACTGGTGGAACAGAACAGTAGTAGCAGTAATGACTGGAGGAACAGAAAAGAAGTAGCAGTAATGACTGGAGGAACAGAACAGAAGTAGCAGTATTGACTGGAGGAACAGAACAGTAGTAGCAGTAATGACTGGAGGAACAGAACAGAAGTAGCAGTAATGACTGGAGGAACAGAACAGAAGTAGCAGTAATGACTGGAGGATCAGAACAGAACAGTAGTAGCAGTAATGAGTGGAGGAACAGAACAGTAGTAGCAGTAATGACTGGGGGAACAGAACAGTAGTAGCAGTGATGACTGGAGGAACAGAACAGAAGTAGCAGTAATGACTGGAGGAACAGAACAGTAGTAGCAGTAATGACTGGAGGAACAGAACAGTAGTAGCAGTAATGACTGGAGGAACAGAACAGAAGTAGCAGTAATGACTGGAGGAACAGAACAGAACAGTAGTAGCAGTGATGACTGGAGGAACAGAACAGAAGCAGCAGTAATGACTGGAGGAACAGAACAGTAGTAGCAGTAATGACTGGAGGAATAGAACAGTAGTAGCAGTAATGACAGGAGGAACAGAACAGAAGTAGTAGTATTGACTGGAGGAACAGAACAGTAGTAGCAGTAATGACTGGAGGAACAGAACAGTAGTAGCAGTAATGACTGGAGGAATAGAACAGAAGTAGCAGTAATGACTGGAGGAACAGAACAGTAGTAGCAGTACTGACTGGCGGAATAGAACAGTAGTAGCAGTAATGACTGGAGGAACATAACAGAAGTAGCAGTACTGACTGGAGGACCAGAACAGAACAGTAGTAGCAATACTGACTGGAGGAACAGAACAGACCAGTAGTAGCAGTAATGACTGGAGGAACAGAACAGTAGTAGCAGTAATGACTGGAGGAACAGAACAAAACAGAAGTAGCAGTAATGACTGGAGGAACAGAACAGTAGTAGCAGTAATGACTGGAGGAACAGAAAAGAAGTAGCAGTAATGACTGGAGGAAATGAACAGAAGTAGCAGTATTGACTGGAGGAACAGAACAGTAGTAGCAGTAATGACTGGAGGAACAGAACAGAAGTAGCAGTAATGACTGGAGTAACAGAACAGAAGTAGCAGTAATGACTGGAGGAACAGAACAGAAGTAGCAGTAATGACTGGAGTGACAGAACAGTAGTAGCAGTAATGACTGGAGGAACAGAACCGTAGTAGCAGTAATGACTGGAGGAACAGAACAGAAGTAGCAGTAATGACTGGAGGAACAGAACAGAAGTAGCAGTAATGACTGGAGGGACAGAACAGTAGTAGCAGTAATGACTGGAGGAACAGAACAGTAGTAGCAGTAATGACTGGGGGAACAGAACAGAAGTAGCAATAATGACTGGAGGAACAGAACAGTAGTAGCAGTAATGACTGGAGGAACAGAACAGAAGTAGCAGTAATGACTGGGGGAACAGAACAGTAGTAGCAGTAATGACTGGAGAAACAGAACAGAAGTAGCAGTAATGACTGGAGGAACAGAACAGAAGTAGCAATAATGACTGGAGGAACAGAACAGAAGTAGCAGTAATGACTGGAGGAACAGAACAGTAGTAGCTGTAATGACTGGAGGAACAGAACAGAAGTAGCAATAATGACTGGAGGAACAGAACAGAAGTAGCAGTAATGACTGGGGGAACAGAACAGTAGTAGCAGTAATGACTGGAGGAACAGAACAG
The DNA here is from genome assembly GCA_030435695.1 of Brachymystax lenok tsinlingensis. Taxonomy (NCBI): domain Eukaryota; kingdom Metazoa; phylum Chordata; class Actinopteri; order Salmoniformes; family Salmonidae; genus Brachymystax; species Brachymystax lenok. The sequence continues at coordinate 34,643,483 of CM059803.1, forward strand.
AAGTAACAGTAATGACTGGAGGAACAGAACAGTAGTAGCAGTAATGACTGGAGGAACAGAACAGTAGTAGCAGTAATGACTGGAGGAACAGAACAGAAGTAGCAATAATGACTGGAGGAACAGAACAGAAGTAGCAGTAATGACTGGAGGAACAGAACAGTAGTAGTAGTAATGAGTGGAGGAACAGAACAGAACAGTAGTAGCAGTAATGACTGGAGGAACAGAACAGTAGTAGCAGTAATGACTGGAAGAACAGAACAGTAGTAGCAGTAATGACTGGAGGAACAGTACAGAACAGTAGTAGCAGTAATGACTGGAGGAACAGAACAGTAGTAGTAGTAATGACTGGATGAACATAACAGAAGTAGCAGTAATGACTGGAGGAACAGAACAGTAGTAGCAGTAATGACTGGAGGAACAGAACAGTAGTAGCAGTAATGACTGGAGGAATAGAACAGTAGCAGCAGTAATGACTGGAGGAACAGAACAGTAGTAGCAGTAATGACTGGAGGAACAGAACAGTAGTAGCAGTAATGACTGGAGGAACAGAACTGTAGTAGCAGTAATGACTGGAGGAACAGAACAGTAGTAGCAGTAATAACTGGAGGAACAGAACAGTAGTAGCAGTAATGACTGGAGGAATAGAACAGTAGTAGCAGTAATGACTGGAAGAACAGAACAGAAGTAGCAGTAATGACTGGAGGAACAGAACTGTAGTAGCAGTAATGACTGGAGGAACAGAACAGTAGTAGCAGTAATGACTGGAGGAACATAACAGAAGTAGCAGTAATGACTGGAGGAACAGAACAGTAGTAGCAGTAATGACTGGAGGAACAGAACAGTAGTAGCAGTAATGACTGGAGGAACAGAACTGTAGTAGCAGTAATGACTGGAGGAACAGAACAGTAGTAGCAGTAATGACTGGAGGAACAGAACAGAAGTAGCAGTACTGACTGGAGGAACAGAACAGTAGTAGTAGTAATGAGTGGAGGAACAGAACAGAACAGTAGTAGCTGTAATGACTGGAGGAACATAACAGTAGTAGCTGTAATGACTGGAGGAACAGATCTGTAGTAGCAGTAATGACTGGAGGAACAGAACAGTAGTGGCAGTAATGACTGGAGGAACAGAAAAGGAGTAGTAGTATTGACTGGAGGAACAGAACAGAACAGTAGTAGCTGTAATGACTGGAGGAACATAACAGTAGTAGCAGTAATGACTGGAGGAACAGAACAGAACAGTAGTAGCTGTAATGACTGGAGGAACAGAACTGTAGTAGCAGTAATGACTGGAGGAACAGAACAATAGTAGCAGTAATTTCTGGAGGAACAGAACAGTAGTAGCAGTAATGACTTGAGGACCAGAACAGTAGTAGCAGTAATGACTGGAGGAACAGAACAGTAGAAGCAGTAATGACTGGAGGAACAGAACAGTAGTAGCAGAAATGACTGGAGGAACAGAACAGAAGTAGCAGTAATGACTGGAGGAACAGAACAGTAGCAGCAGTAATGACTGGAGGAACAGAACAGTAGTAGCAGTAATGACTGGAGGAACAGAACAGAAGTAGCAGTAATGACTGGAGGATCAGAACAGAACAGTAGTAGCAGTAATGACTGGAGGAACAGAACAGTAGTAGCAGTAATGACTGGAGGAACATAACAGAAGTAGCAGTAATGACTGGAGGAACAGAACTGTAGTAGCAGTAATGACTGGAGGAACAGAACAGTAGTGGCAGTAATGACTGGAGGAACAGAACAGTAGTAGTAGTAATGACTGGAGGAACAGTACAGAACAGTAGTAGCAGTAATGACTGGAGGAACAGAACTGTAGTAGCAGTAATGACTGGAGGAACAGAACAGTAATGGCAGTAATGACTGGAGGAACATAACAGAAGTAGCAGTAATGACTGGAGGAACACAGAACTGTAGTAGCAGTAATGACTGGAGGAACAGAACAGTAGTGGCAGTAATGACTGGAGGAACAGAACAGTAGTAGCAGTAATGACTGGAGGAACATAACAGAAGTAGCAGTAATGACTGGAGGAACAGAACTGTAGTAGCAGAAATGACTGGAGGAACAGAACAGTAGTAGTAGTAATGAGTGGAGGAACAGTACAGAACAGTAGTAGCAGTAATGACTGGAGGAACAGAACTGTAGTAGCAGTAATGACTGGAGGAACAGAACAGTAATGGCAGTAATGACTGGAGGAACATAACAGAAGTAGCAGTAATGACTGGAGGAACAGAACTGTAGTAGCAGTAATGACTGGAGGAACAGAACAGTAGTGGCAGTAATGACTGGAGGAACAGAACAGAACAGTAGTAGCAGTAATGACTGGAGGAGCAGAACTGTAGTAGCAGTAATGACTGGAGGAACAGAACAATAGTAGCAGTAATGACTGGAGGAAACGAACAGTAGTAGCAGTAATGACTGGAGGACCAGAACAGTAGTAGCAGCAATGACTGGAGGAACAGAACAGAAGTAGCAGTAATGACTGGAGGAACAGAACAGTAGTAGCAGAAATGACTGGAGGAACAGAACAGAAGTAGCAGTAATGACTGGAGGAACAGAACAGTAGCAGCAGTAATGACTGGAGGAACAGAACAGTAGTAGCAGTAATGACTGGAGGAACAGAACAGAAGTAGCAGTAATGACTGGAGGAACAGAACAGTAGTAGCAGTAATGACTGGAGGAACAGAACAGACCAGTAGTAGCAGTAATGACTGGAGGAACAGAACAGTAGTAGCAGTACTGACTGGAGGACCAGAACAGAACAGTAGTAGCAATAATGACTGGAGGAACAGAACAGACCAGTAGTAGCAGTAATGACTGGAGGAACAGAACAGTAGTAGCAGTAATGACTGGAGGAACAGAACAAAACAGAAGTAGCAGTAATGACTGGAGGAACAGAACAGTAGTAGCAGTAATGACTGGAGGAACAGAAAAGAAGTAGCAGTAATGACTGGAGGAACAGAACAGAAGTAGCAGTATTGACTGGAGGAACAGAACAGTAGTAGCAGTAATGACTGGAGGAACAGAACAGAAGTAGCAGTAATGACTGGAGTAACAGAACAGAAGTAGCAGTAATAACTGGAGGAACAGAACAGAAGTAGCAGTAATGACTGGAGGGACAGAACAGTAGTAGCAGTAATGACTGGAGGAACAGAACAGTAGTAGCAGTAATGACTGGAGGAACAGAACAGAAGTAGCAGTAATGACTGGAGGAACAGAACAGAAGTAGCAGTAATGACTGGAGGGACAGAACAGTAGTAGCAGTAATGACTGGAGGAACAGAACAGTAGTAGCAGTAGTGACTGGGGGAACAGAACAGAAGTAGCAATAATGACTGGAGGAACAGAACAGAAGTAGCAGTAATGACTGGAGGAACAGAACAGAAGTAGCAGTAATGACTGGGGGAACAGAACAGTAGTAGCAGTAATGACTGGAGAAACAGAACAGAAGTAGCAGTAATGACTGGAGGAACAGAACAGAAGTAGCAATAATGACTGGAGGAACAGAACAGAAGTAGCAGTAATGACTGGGGGAACAGAACAGTAGTAGCTGTAATGACTGGAGGAACAGAACAGAAGTAGCAATAATGACTGGAGGAACAGAAAAGAAGTAGCAGTAATGACAGGGGGAACAGAACAGTAGTAGCAGTAATGACTGGAGGAACAGAACAGAAGTAACAGTAATGACTGAAGGAACAGAACAGTAGTAGCAGTAATGACTGGAGGAACAGAACAGTAGTAGCAGTAATGACTGGAGGAACAGAACAGAAGTAGCAATAATGACTGGAGGAACAGAACAGAAGTAGCAGTAATGACTGGAGGAACAGAACAGTAGTAGTAGTAATGAGTGGAGGAACAGAACAGAACAGTAGTAGCAGTAATGACTGGAGGAACAGAACAGTAGAAGCAGTAATGACTGGAAGAACAGAACAGTAGTAGCAGTAATGACTGGAGGAACAGTACAGAACAGTAGTAGCAGTAATGACTGGAGGAACAGAACAGTAGTAGTAGTAATGACTGGAGGAACATAACAGAAGTAGCAGTAATGACTGGAGGAACAGAACAGTAGTAGCAGTAATGACTGGAGGAACAGAACAGTAGTAGCAGTAATGACTGGAGGAATAGAACAGTAGCAGCAGTAATGACTGGAGGAACAGAACAGTAGTAGCAGTAATGACTGGAGGAACAGAACAGTAGTAGCAGTAATGACTGGAGGAACAGAACTGTAGTAGCAGTAATGACTGGAGGAACAGAACAGTAGTAGCAGTAATAACTGGAGGAACAGAACAGTAGTAGCAGTAATGACTGGAGGAATAGAACAGTAGTAGCAGTAATGACTGGAGGAACAGAACAGAAGTAGCAGTAATGACTGGAGGAACAGAACTGTAGTAGCAGTAATGACTGGAGGAACAGAATAGTAGTAGCAGTAATGACTGGAGGAACATAACAGAAGTAGCAGTAATGACTGGAGGAACAGAACAGTAGTAGCAGTAATGACTGGAGGAACAGAACAGTAGTAGCAGTAATGACTGGAGGAACAGAACTGTAGTAGCAGTAATGACTGGAGGAACAGAACAGTAGTAGCAGTAATGACTGGAGGAACATAACAGAAGTAGCAGTACTGACTGGAGGAACAGAACAGTAGTAGTAGTAATGAGTGGAGGAACAGAACAGAACAGTAGTAGCTGTAATGACTGGAGGAACATAACAGTAGTAGCTGTAATGACTGGAGGAACAGAACTGTAGTAGCAGTAATGACTGGAGGAACAGAACAGTAGAGGCAGTAATGACTGGAGGAACAGAACAGGAGTAGTAGTATTGACTGGAGGAACAGAACAGAACAGTAGTAGCTGTAATGACTGGAGGAACATAACAGTAGTAGCAGTAATGACTGGAGGAACAGAACAGAACAGTAGTAGCTGTAATGACTGGAGGAACAGAACTGTAGTAGCAGTAATGACTGGAGGAACAGAACAATAGTAGCAGTAATGACTGGAGGAACAGAACAGTAGTAGCAGTAATGACTTGAGGACCAGAACAGTAGTAGCAGTAATGACTGGAGGAACAGAACAGTAGAAGCAGTAATGACTGGAGGAACAGAACAGTAGTAGCAGAAATGACTGGAGGAACAGAACAGAAGTAGCAGTAATGACTGGAGGAACAGAACAGTAGCAGCAGTAATGACTGGAGGAACAGAACAGTAGTAGCAGTAATGACTGGAGGAACAGAACAGAAGTAGCAGTAATGACTGGAGGATCAGAACAGAACAGTAGTAGCAGTAATGACTGGAGGAACAGAACAGTAGTAGCAGTAATGACTGGAGGAACAGAACAGAAGTAGCAGTAATGACTGGAGGAACAGAACTGTAGTAGCAGTAATGACTGGAGGAACAGAACAGTAGTGGCAGTAATGACTGGAGGAACAGAACAGTAGTAGTAGTAATGACTGGAGGAACAGTACAGAACAGTAGTAGCAGTAATGACTGGAGGAACATAACTGTAGTAGCAGTAATGACTGGAGGAACAGAACAGTAATGGCAGTAATGACTGGAGGAACATAACAGAAGTAGCAGTAATGACTGGAGGAACAGAACTGTAGTAGCAGTAATGACTGGAGGAACAGAACAGTAGTGGCAGTAATGACAGGAGGAACAGAACAGTAGTAGCAGTAATGACTGGAGGAACATAACAGAAGTAGCAGTAATGACTGGAGGAACAGAACTGTAGTAGCAGTAATGACTGGAGGAACAGAACAGTAGTAGTAATAATGAGTGGAGGAACAGTACAGAACAGTAGTAGCAGTAATGACTGGAGGAACAGAACTGTAGTAGCAGTAATGACTGGAGGAACAGAACAATAGTAGCAGTAATGACTGGAGGAACATAACAGAAGTAGCAGTAATGACTGGAGGAACAGAACTGTAGTAGCAGTAATGACTGGAGGAGCAGAACTGTAGTAGCAGTAATGACTGGAGGAACAGAACAATAGTAGCAGTAATGACTGGAGGAAACGAACAGTAGTAGCAGTAATGACTGGAGGACCAGAACAGTAGTAGCAGTAATGACTGGATTAACAGAACAGAAGTAGCAGTAATGACTGGAGGAACAGAACAGTAGTAGCAGAAATGACTGGAGGAACAGAACAGAAGTAGCAGTAATGACTGGAGGAACAGAACTGTAGTAGCAGTAATGACTGGAGGAACAGAACAGTAGTGGCAGTAATGACTGGAGGAACAGAACAGAACAGTAGTAGCAGTAATGACTGGAGGAGCAGAACTGTAGTAGCAGTAATGACTGGAGGAACAGAACAATAGTAGCAGTAATGACTGGAGGAAACGAACAGTAGTAGCAGTAATGACTGGAGGACCAGAACAGTAGTAGCAGTAATGACTGGAGGAACAGAACAGAAGTAGCAGTAATGACTGGAGGAACAGAACAGTAGTAGCAGTAATGACTGGAGGAACAGAACTGTAGTAGCAGTAATGACTGGAGGAACAGAACAGTAGTGGCAGTAATGACTGGAGGAACAGAACAGAACAGTAGTAGCAGTAATGACTGGAGGAGCAGAACTGTAGTAGCAGTAATGACTGGAGGAACAGAACAATAGTAGCAGTAATGACTGGAGGAAACGAACAGTAGTAGCAGTAATGACTGGAGGACCAGAACAGTAGTAGCAGTAATGACTGGAGGAACAGAACAGAAGTAGCAGTAATGACTGGAGGAACAGAACAGTAGTAGCAGAAATGACTGGAGGAACAGAACAGAACAGTAGTAGCAGTAATGACTGGAGGAACAGAACAGTAGTAGTAGTAATGACTGGAGGAACAGAACAGAACAGTAGTAGCAGTAATGACTGGAGGAACAGAACAGTAGTAGCAGTAATGACTGGAGGAACACAACAGTAGTAGCAGTAATGACTGGAGGACCAGAACAGTAGTAGCAGTAATGACTGGAGGAACAGAACAGAAGTAGCAGTAATGACTGGAGGAACAGAACAGTAGTAGCAGAAATGACTGGAGGAACAGAACAGTAGTATTAATAATGAGTGGAGGAACAGTACAGAACAGTAGTAGCAGTAATGACTGGAGGAACAGAACTGTAGTAGCAGTAATGACTGGAGGAACAGAACTGTAGTAGCAGTAATGACTGGAGGAACAGAACAGTAGTGGCAGTAATGACTGGAGGAACAGAACAGAACAGTAGTAGCAGTAATGACTGGAGGAGCAGAACTGTAGTAGCAGTAATGACTGGAGGAACAGAACAATAGTAGCAGTAATGACTGGAGGAAACGAACAGTAGTAGCAGTAATGACTGGAGGACCAGAACAGTAGTAGCAGTAATGACTGGAGGAACAGAACAGAAGTAGCAGTAATGACTGGAGGAACAGAACAGTAGTAGCAGAAATGACTGGAGGAACAGAACAGAAGTAGCAGTAATGACTGGAGGAACAGAACAGTAGCAGCAGTAATGACTGGAGGAACAGAACAGTAGTAGCAGTAATGACTGGAGGAACAGAACAGAAGTAGCAGTAATGACTGGAGGAACAGAACTGTAGTAGCAGTAATGACTGGAGGAACAGAACAGTAGTAGCAGTAATGACTGGAGGAACAGAACAGTAGTAGTAGTAATGACTGGAGGAACAGAACAGAACAGTAGTAGCAGTAATGACTGGAGGAACAGAACAGTAGTAGCAGTAATGACTGGAGGAACACAACAGTAGTAGCAGTAATGACTGGAGGACCAGAACAGTAGTAGCAGTAATGACTGGAGGAACAGAACAGAAGTAGCAGTAATGACTGTAGGAACAGAACAGTAGTAGCAGAAATGACTGGAGGAACAGAACAGAAGTAGCAGTAATGACTGGAGGAACAGTACAGAACAGTAGTAGCAGTAATGACTGGAGGAACAGAACAGTAGTAGTAGTAATGACTGGAGGAACAGAACAGAAGTAGCAGTAATGACTGGAGGAACAGAACAGAAGTAGCAGTAATGGCTGGAGGAACAGAACAGAAGTAGCAGTAATGGCTGGAGGATCAGAACAGAACAGTAGTAGCAGTAATGACTGGAGGAACAGTACAGTAGTAGCAGTAATGACTGGAGGAACAGAACAGAACAGTAGTAGCAGTAATGACTGGTGGAACAGAACAGTAGTAGCAGTAATGACTGGAGGAACAGAACAGAAGTAGTAGTAAAGACTGGAGGAACAGAACAGTAGTAGTAGTAATGAGTGGAGGAACAGAACAGTAGTAGCAGTAATGACTGGAGGAACAGAACAGAAGTAGTAGTAAAGACTGGAGGAACAGAACAGTAGTAGCAGTAATGACTGGAGGAACAGAACAGTAGTAGCAGTAATGACTGGAGGAACAGAACTGTAGTAGCAGTAATGAATGGAGGAACAGAACAATAGTAGCAGTAATGACTGGAGGAAACGAACAGTAGTAGCAGTAATGACTGGAGGACCAGAACAGTAGTAGCAGTAATGACTGGAGGAACAGAACAGAAGTAGCAGTAATGACTGGAGGAACAGAACAGTAGTAGCAGTAATGACTGGAGGAACAGAACTGTAGTAGCAGTAATGACTGGAGGAACAGAACAGTAGTGGCAGTAATGACTGGAGGAACAGAACAGAACAGTAGTAGCAGTAATGACTGGAGGAGCAGAACTGTAGTAGCAGTAATGACTGGAGGAACAGAACAATAGTAGCAGTAATGACTGGAGGAACAGAACAGTAGTAGCAGTAATGACTGGAGGACCAGAACAGTAGTAGCAGTAATGACTGGAGGAACAGAACAGTAGTAGCAGTAATGACTGGAGGAACAGAACAGTAGTAGCAGAAATGACTGGAGGAACAGAACAGAACAGTAGTAGCAGTAATGACTGGAGGAACAGAACAGTAGTAGTAGTAATGACTGGAGGAACAGAACAGAACAGTAGTAGCAGTAATGACTGGAGGAACAGAACAGTAGTAGCAGTAATGACTGGAGGAACACAACAGTAGTAGCAGTAATGACTGGAGGACCAGAACAGTAGTAGCAGTAATGACTGGAGGAACAGAACAGAAGTAGCAGTAATGACTGGAGGAACAGAACAGTAGTAGCAGAAATGACTGGAGGAACAGAACAGTAGTATTAATAATGAGTGGAGGAACAGTACAGAACAGTAGTAGCAGTAATGACTGGAGGAACAGAACTGTAGTAGCAGTAATGACTGGAGGAACAGAACTGTAGTAGCAGTAATGACTGGAGGAACAGAACAGTAGTGGCAGTAATGACTGGAGGAACAGAACAGAACAGTAGTAGCAGTAATGACTGGAGGAGCAGAACTGTAGTAGCAGTAATGACTGGAGGAACAGAACACTAGTAGCAGTAATGACTGGAGGAACAGAACAGTAGTAGCAGTAATGACTGGAGGACCAGAACAGTAGTAGCAGTAATGACTGGAGGAACAGAACAGAAGTAGCAGTAATGACTGGAGGAACAGAACAGTAGTAGCAGAAATGACTGGAGGAACAGAACAGAAGTAGCAGTAATGACTGGAGGAACAGAACAGTAGCAGCAGTAATGACTGGAGGAACAGAACAGTAGTAGCAGTAATGACTGGAGGAACAGAACAGAAGTAGCAGTAATGACTGGAGGAACAGAACTGTAGTAGCAGTAATGACTGGAGGAACAGAACAGTAGTAGCAGTAATGACTGGAGGAACAGAACAGTAGTAGTAGTAATGACTGGAGGAACAGAACAGAACAGTAGTAGCAGTAATGACTGGAGGAACAGAACAGTAGTAGCAGTAATGACTGGAGGAACACAACAGTAGTAGCAGTAATGACTGGAGGACCAGAACAGTAGTAGCAGTAATGACTGGAGGAACAGAACAGAAGTAGCAGTAATGACTGTAGGAACAGAACAGTAGTAGCAGAAATGACTGGAGGAACAGAACAGAAGTAGCAGTAATGACTGGAGGAACAGTACAGAACAGTAGTAGCAGTAATGACTGGAGGAACAGAACAGTAGTAGTAGTAATGACTGGAGGAACAGAACAGAAGTAGCAGTAATGACTGGAGGAACAGAACAGAAGTAGCAGTAATGGCTGGAGGAACAGAACAGAAGTAGCAGTAATGGCTGGAGGATCAGAACAGAACAGTAGTAGCAGTAATGACTGGAGGAACAGTACAGTAGTAGCAGTAATGACTGGAGGAACAGAACAGAACAGTAGTAGCAGTAATGACTGGTGGAACAGAACAGTAGTAGCAGTAATGACTGGAGGAACAGAACAGAAGTAGTAGTAAAGACTGGAGGAACAGAACAGTAGTAGTAGTAATGACTGGAGGAACAGAACAGAACAGTAGTAGCAGTAATGACTGGAGGAACAGAACAGAAGTAGTAGTAAAGACTGGAGGAACAGAACAGTAGTAGCAGTAATGACTGGAGGAACAGAACAGTAGTAGCAGTAATGACTGGAGGAACAGAACTGTAGTAGCAGTAATGAATGGAGGAACAGAACAATAGTAGCAGTAATGACTGGAGGAACAGAACAGTAGTAGCAGTAATTACTGGAGGAACAGAACAGAAGTAGCAGTAATGACTGGAGGAACAGAACAGAAGTAGCAGTAATGACTGGAGGAACAGAACAGTAGTAGCAGTAATGACTGGAGGAACAGAACAGTAGTAGCAGTAATGACTGGAGGAACAGAACAGATGTAGCAGTAATGACTGGAGGAACAGAACAGTAGTAGCAGTAATGAGTGGAGGAACAGAACAGAACAGTAGTAGCAGTAATGACTGGAGGAACAGAGCAGTAGTAACAGTAATGACTGGAGGAACAGAACAGTAGTAGCAGTAATGACTGGAGGAACAGAACAGTAGTAGCAGTAATGACTGGAGGAACAGAACAGAACAGTAGTAGCAGTAATGACTGGAGGAACAGAACAGTAGTAGTAGTAATGACTGGAGGAACATAACAGAAGTAGCAGTAATGACTGGAGGAACAGAACAGTAATAGTAGTAATGACTGGAGGAACATAACAGAAGTAGCAGTAATGACTGGAGGAACAGAACAGTAGTAGCAGTAATGACTGGAGGAACAGAACAGTAGTAGCAGTAATGACTGGAGGAATAGAACAGTAGCAGCAGTAATGACTGGAGGAACAGAACAGTAGTAGCAGTAATGACTGGAGGAACAGAACAGTAGTAGCAGTAATGACTGGAGGAACAGAACTGTAGTAGTAGTAATGACTGGAGGAACATAACAGTAGTAGCAGTAATGACTGGAGGAACAGAACAGTAGTAGTAGTAATGACTGGAGGAACATAACAGAAGTAGCAGTAATGACTGGAGGAACAGAACAGTAGTAGCAGTAATGACTGGAGGAACAGAACAGTAGTAGCAGTAATGACTGGAGGAATAGAACAGTAGCAGCAGTAATGACTGGAGGAACAGAACAGTAGTAGCAGTAATGACTGGAGGAACAGAACAGTAGTAGCAGTAATGACTGGAGGAACAGAACTGTAGTAGTAGTAATGAGTGGAGGAACAGAACAGAACAGTAGTAGCAGTAATGACTGGAGGAACAGAACAGAACAGTAGTAGCAGTAATGACTGGAGGAACAGAACAGTAGTAGTAGTAATGACTGGAGGAACATAACAGTAGTAGCAGTAATGACTGGAGGAACAGAACAGTAGTAGCAGTAATGACTGGAGGAATAGAACAGTAGCAGCAGTAATGACTGGAGGAACAGAACAGTAGTAGCAGTAATGACTGGAGGAACAGAACAGTAGTAGCAGTAATGACTGGAGGAACAGAACTGTAGTAGTAGTAATGAGTGGAGGAACAGAACAGAACAGTAGTAGCAGTAATGACTGGAGGAACAGAACAGAACAGTAGTAGCAGTAATGACTGGAGGAACAGAACAGTAGTAGTAGTAATGACTGGAGGAACATAACAGAAGTAGCAGTAATGACTGGAGGAACAGAACAGTAGTAGCAGTAATGACTGGAGGAACAGAACAGTAGTAGCAGTAATGACTGGAGGAATAGAACAGTAGCAGCAGTAATGACTGGAGGAACAGAACAGTAGTAGCAGTAATGACTGGAGGAACAGAACAGTAGTAGCAGTAATGACTGGAGGAACAGAACTGTAGTAGCAGTAATGACTGGAGGAACAGAACAGTAGTAGCAGTAATAACTGGAGGAACAGAACAGTAGTAGCAGTAATGACTGGAGGAACAGAACAGAAGTAGCAATAATGACTGGAGGATCAGAACAGAACAGTAGTAGCAGTAATGACTGGAGGAACAGAACAGTAGTAGCAGTAATGACTGGAGGAACATAACAGAAGTAGCAGTAATGACTGGAGGAACAGAACTGTAGTAGCAGTAATGACTGGAGGAACAGAACAGTAGTGGCAGTAATGACTGGAGGAACAGAACAGTAGTAGTAGTAATGACTGGAGGAACAGAACAGAACAGTAGTAGCAGTAATGACTGGAGGAACAGAACAGTAGTAGCAGTAATGACTGGAGGAACAGAACAGTAGTAGCAGTAATGACTGGAGGAACAGAACAGAAGTAGCAGTAATGGCTGGAGGAACAGAACAGAAGTAGCAGTAATGGCTGGAGGATCAGAACAGAACAGTAGTAGCAGTAATGACTGGAGGAACAGTACAGTAGTAGCAGTAATGACTGGAGGAACAGAACAGAACAGTAGTTGCAGTAATGACTGGTGGAACAGAACAGTAGTAGCAGTAATGACTGGAGGAACAGAACAGAAGTAGTAGTAAAGACTGGAGGAACAGAACAGAACAGTAGTAGCAGTAATGACTGGAGGAACAGTACAGAACAGTAGTAGCAGTAATGAGTGGAGGAACAGAACAGTAGTAACAGTAATGACTGGAGGAACAGAACAGTAGTAGCAGTAATGACTGGAGGAACAGAACAGTAGTAGCAGTAATGACTGGAGGAACAGAACTGTAGTAGCAGTAATGACTGGAGGAACAGAACAGAAGTAGCAGTAATGATTGGAGGAACAGAACAGTAGTAGCAGTAATGACTGGAGGAACAGAACAGTAGTAGCAGTAATGACTGGAGGAACAGAACAGTAGTAGTAGTAATGACTGGAGGAACAGAACAGAACAGTAGTAGCAGTAATGACTGGAGGAACAGAACAGTAGTAGCAGTAATGACTGGAGGAACAGAACAGTAGTAGCAGTAATGACTGGAGGACCAGAACAGTAGTAGCAGTAATGACTGGAGGAACAGAACAGAAGTAGCAGTAATGACTGGAGGAACAGAACAGTAGTAGCAGAAATGACTGGAGGAACAGAACAGAAGTAGCAGTAATGACTGGAGGAACAGTACAGAACAGTAGTAGCAGTAATGACTGGAGGAACAGAACAGTAGTAGTAGTAATGACTGGAGGAACAGAACAGAAGTAGCAGTAATGACTGGAGGAACAGAACAGAAGTAGCAGTAATGGCTGGAGGAACAGAACAGAAGTAGCAGTAATGGCTGGAGGATCAGAACAGAACAGTAGTAGCAGTAATGACTGGAGGAACAGTACAGTAGTAGCAGTAATGACTGGAGGAACAGAACAGAACAGTAGTAGCAGTAATGACTGGTGGAACAGAACAGTAGTAGCAGTAATGACTGGTGGAACAGAACAGTAGTAGCAGTAATGACTGGAGGAACAGAACAGAAGTAGTAGTAAAGACTGGAGGAACAGAACAGTAGTAGTAGTAATGAGTGGAGGAACAGAACAGTAGTAGCAGTAATGACTGGAGGAACAGAACAGAAGTAGTAGTAAAGACTGGAGGAACAGAACAGTAGTAGTAGTAATGACTGGAGGAACAGAACAGTAGTAGCAGTAATGAATGGAGGAACAGAACAATAGTAGCAGTAATGACTGGAGGAACAGAACAGTAGTAGCAGTAATGACTGGAGGAACAGAACAGTAGTAGCAGTAATGACTGGAGGAACAGAACAGAAGTAGCAGTAATGACTGGAGGAACAGAACAGTAGTAGCAGTAATGACTGGAGGAACAGAACAGTAGTAGCAGTAATGACTGGAGGAACAGAACAGATGTAGCAGTAATGACTGGAGGAACAGAACAGTAGTAGCAGTAATGAGTGGAGGAACAGAACAGAACAGTAGTAGCAGTAATGACTGGAGGAACAGAACAGTAGTAGCAGTAATGACTGGAGGAACATAACAGAAGTAGCAGTAATGACTGGAGGAACAGAACTGTAGTAGCAGTAATGACTGGAGGAACAGAACAGTAGTGGCAGTAATGACTGGAGGAACAGAACAGTAGTAGTAGTAATGACTGGAGGATCAGAACAGAACAGTAGTAGCAGTAATGACTGGAGGAACAGAACAGTAGTAGCAGTAATGACTGGAGGAACAGAACAGAACAGTAGTAGCAGTAATGACTGGAGGAACAGAACAGTAGTAGCAGTAATGACTGGAGGAACAGAACAGTAGTAGCAGTAATGACTGGAGGAACAGAACAGAACAGTAGTAGCAGTAATGACTGGAGGAACAGAACAGTAGTAGCAGTAATGACTGGAGGAACAGAACAGTAGTAGCAGTAATGACTGGAGGAACAGAACAGTAGTAGCAGTAATGACTGGAGGAACATAACAGAAGTAGCAGTAATGACTGGAGGAACAGAACAGTAGTAGCAGTAATGACTGGAGGATCAGAACAGTAGTAGCAGTAATGACTGGAGGAACAGAACAGTAGTAGCAGTAATGACTGGAGGAACAGAACAGTAGTAGCAGTAATGACTGGAGGAACAGAACAGTAGTAGCAGTAATGACTGGAGGAACAGAACTGTAGTAGCAGTAATGACTGGAGGAACAGAACAGTAGTAGCAATAGGGGCAGTAATGACTGGAGGAACAGAACAGTAGTAGCAGTAATGACTGGAGGAACAGAACAGAACAGTAGTAGCAGTAATGACTGGAGGAACAGAACAGTAGTAGCAGTAATGACTGGAGGACAGAACAGAACAGTAGTAGCAGTAATGACTGGAGGATCAGAACAGAACAGTAGTAGCAGTAATGACTGGAGGAACAGAACAGTAGTAGCAGTAATGACTGGAGGAACAGAACAGAAGTAGCAGTAATGACTGGAGGAACAGAACAGTAGTAGCAGTAATGACTGGAGGAACAGAACAGTAGTAGCAGTAATGACTGGAGGAACAGAACAGAAGTAGCAGTAATGACTGGAGGAACAGAACAGTAGTAGCAGTAATGACTGGAGGAACAGAACAGTAGTAGCAGTAATGACTGGAGGGAACAGAACAGTAGTAGCAGTAATGACTGGAGGAACAGAACAGTAGTAGCAGTAATGACTGGAGGAACAGAACAGAAGTAGCAGTAATGACTGGAGGAACAGAACAGTAGTAGCAGTAATGACTGGAGGAACAGAACAGTAGTAGCAGTAATGACTGGAGGAACAGAACAGTAGTAGCAGTAATGACTGGAGGAACAGAACAGTAGTAGCAGTAATGACTGGAGGAACAGAACAGTAGTAGCAGTAATGACTGGAGGAACAGAACAGTAGTAGCAGTAATGACTGGAGGAACAGAACAGTAGTAGCAGTAATGACTGGAGGAACAGAACAGAAGTAGCAGTAATGACTGGAGGAACAGAACAGAAGTAGCAGTAATGACTGGAGGGAACAGAACAGTAGTAGCAGTAATGACTGGAGGAACAGAACAGTAGTAGCAGTAATGACTGGAGGAACAGAACAGAAGTAGCAGTAATGACTGGAGGAACAGAACAGTAGTAGCAGTAATGACTGGAGGAACAGAACAGTAGTAGCAGTAATGACTGGAGGAACAGAACAGTAGTAGCAGTAATGACTGGAGGAACAGAACAGAACAGTAGTAGCAGTAATGACTGGAGGAACAGAACAGTAGTAGCAGTAATGACTGGAGGAACAGAACAGTAGTAGCAGTAATGACTGGAGGAACAGAACAGAAGTAGCAGTAATGACTGGAGGAACAGAACAGAAGTAGCAGTAATGACTGGAGGAACAGAACAGAACAGTAGTAGCAGTAATGACTGGAGGAACAGAACAGTAGTAGCAGTAATGACTGGAGGAACAGAACAGAACAGTAGTAGCAGTAATGACTGGAGGAACAGAACAGTAGTAGCAGTAATGACTGGAGGATGAGAACAGAACAGAAGTAGCAGTAATGACTGGAGGAACAGAACAGAACAGTAGTAGCAGTAATGACTGGAGGAACAGAACAGAACAGTAGTAGCAGTAATGACTGGAGGAACAGAACAGTAGTAGCAGTAATGACTGGAGGAACAGAACAGAAGTAGCAGTAATGACTGGAGGAACAGAACAGTAGTAGCAGTAATGACTGGAGGAACAGAACAGTAGTAGCAGTAATGACTGGAGGAACAGAACAGAAGTAGCAGTAATGACTGGAGGAACAGAACAGTAGTAGCAGTAATGACTGGAGGAACAGAACAGTAGTAGCAGTAATGACTGGAGGAACAGAACAGTAGTAGCAGTAATGACTGGAGGAACAGAACAGAACAGTAGTAGCAGTAATGACTGGAGGAACAGAACAGTAGTAGCAGTAATGACTGGAGGAACAGAACAGTAGTAGCAGTAATGACTGGAGGAACAGAACAGTAGTAGCAGTAATGACTGGAGGAGGAACAGTACAGTAGCAGTAATGACTGGAGGATGAGAACAGAACAGTAGTAGCAGTAATGACTGGAGGATCAGAACAGAACAGAAGTAGCAGTAATGACTGGAGGATCAGAACAGAACAGTAGTAGCAGTAATGACTGGAGGAACAGAACAGTAGTAGCAGTAATGACTGGAGGAACAGAACAGAAGTAGCAGTAATGACTGGAGGAACAGAACAGTAGTAGCAGTAATGACTGGAGGAACAGAACAGTAGTAGCAGTAATGACTGGAGGATCAGAACAGAACAGTAGTAGCAGTAATGACTGGAGGAACAGAACAGTAGTAGCAGTAATGACTGGAGGAACAGAACAGAAGTAGTAATGACTGGAGGAACAGAACAGTAGTAGCAGTAATGACTGGAGGAACAGAACAGTAGTAGCAGTAATGACTGGAGGAACAGAACAGTAGTAGCAGTAATGACTGGAAGATCAGAACAGAACAGAAGTAGCAGTAATGACTGGAGGAACAGAACAGTAGTAGTAGCAGTAATGACTGGAGGAACAGAACAGTAGTAGCAGTAATGACTGGAGGAACAGAACAGTAGTAGCAGTAATGACTGGAGGAACAGAACAGTAGTAGCAGTAATGACTGGAGGAACAGAACAGTAGTAGCAGTAATGACTGGAGGAACAGAACAGTAGTAGCAGTAATGACTGGAGGAACAGAACAGTAGTAGCAGTAATGACTGGAGGAACAGAACAGTAGTAGCAGTAATGACTGGAGGATCAGAACAGAACAGAAGTAGCAGTAATGACTGGAGGATGAACAGAACAGTAGTAGCAGTAATGACTGGAGGATCAGAACAGAACAGAAGTAGCAGTAATGACTAGGAGATCAGAACAGTAGTAGCAGTAATGACTGGAGGAACAGAACAGAAGTAGCAGTAATGACTGGAGGAACAGAACAGTAGTAGCAGTAATGAGTGGAGGAACAGAACAGAACAGTAGTAGCAGTAATGACTGGAGGAACAGAACAGTAGTAGCAGTAATGACTGGAGGAACAGAACAGAACAGTAGTAGCAGTAATGACTGGAGGATCAGAACAGAACAGTAGTAGCAGTAATGACTGGAGGAACAGAACAGTAGTAGCAGTAATGACTGGAGGAACAGAACAGTAGTAGTAGTAATGACTGGAGGAACAGAACAGTAGTAGCAGTAATGACTGGAGGAACAGAACAGTAGTAGTAGTAATGACTGGAGGAACAGAACAGAACAGTAGTAGCAGTAATGACTGGAGGAACAGAACTGTAGTAGCAGTAATGACTGGAGGAACAGAACAATAGTAGCAGTAATGACTGGAGGAACAGAACAGTAGTAGCAGTAATGACTGGAGGAACAGAACAGAAGTAGCAGTAATGACTGGAGGAACAGAACAGAAGTAGCAGTAATGACTGGAGGAACAGAACAGTAGTAGCAGTAATGACTGGAGGAACAGAACAGTAGTAGCAGTAATGACTGGAGGAACAGAACAGAAGTAGCAGTAATGACTGGAGGAACAGTACAGTAGTAGCAGTAATGACTGGAGGAACAGAACAGAACAGTAGTAGCAGTAATGACTGGTGGAACAGAACAGTAGTAGCAGTAATGACTGGAGGAACAGAACAGAAGTAGTAGTAAAGACTGGAGGAACAGAACAGAACAGTAGTAGCAGTAATGACTGGAGGAACAGTACAGAACAGTAGTAGCAGTAATGAGTGGAGGAACAGAACAGTAGTAGCAGTAATGACTGGAGGAACAGAACAGTAGTAGCAGTAATGACTGGAGGAACAGAACTGTAGTAGCAGTAATGACTGGAGGAACAGAACAGAAGTAGCAGTAATGACTGGAGGAACAGAACAATAGTAGCAGTAATGACTGGAGGAACAGAACAATAGTAGCAGTAATGACTGGAGGAACAGAACAGTAGTAGCAGTAATGACTGGAGGAACAGAACAGAAGTAGCAGTAATGACTGGAGGAACAGAACAGAAGTAGCAGTAATGACTGGAGGAACAGAACAGAATTAGCAGTAATGACTGGAGGAACAGAACAGTAGTAGCAGTAATGACTGGAGGAACAGAACAGTAGTAGCAGTAATGACTGGAGGAACAGAACAGTAGTAGCAGTAATGACTGGAGGAACAGAACAGTAGTAGCAGTAATGACTGGAGGAACAGAACAGTAGTAGTAGTAATGACTGGAGGAACAGAACAGTAGTAGCAGTAATGACTGGAGGAACAGAACAGTAGTAGTAGTAATGACTGGAGGAACAGAACAGAACAGTAGTAGCAGTAATGACTGGAGGAACAGAACTGTAGTAGCAGTAATGACTGGAGGAACAGAACAATAGTAGCAGTAATGACTGGAGGAACATAACAGAAGTAGCAGTAATGACTGGAGGAACATAACAGAAGTAGCAGTAATGACTGGAGGAACAGAACAGAAGTAGCAGTAATGACTGGAGGAACAGAACAGTAGTAGCAGTAATGACTGGAGGAACAGAACAGTAGTAGAAGTAATGACTGGAGGAACAGAACAGAAGTAGCAGTAATGACTGGAGGAACAGAACTGTAGTAGCAGTAATGACTGGAGGAACAGAACAGTAGTGGCAGTAATGACTGGAGGAACAGAACAGTAGTAGTAGTAATGACTGGAGGAACAGAACAGAACAGTAGTAGCAGTAATGACTGGAGGAACAGAACAGTAGTAGCAGTAATGACTGGAGGAACAGAACAGTAGTAGCAGTAATGACTGGAGGAACAGAACAGTAGTAGCAGTAATGACTGGAGGAACAGAACAGTAGTAGCAGCATGACTGGAGGATCAGAACAGTAGTAGCATTAATGACTGGAGGAACAGAACAGTAGTAGCAGTAATGACTGGAGGAACAGAACAGTAGTAGCAGTAATGACTGGAGGAACAGAACAATAGTAGCAGTAATGACTGGAGGAACAGAACAGTAGTAGCAGTAATGACTGGAGGAACAGAACAGAAGTAGCAGTAATGACTGGAGGAACAGAACAGAAGTAGCAGTAATGACTGGAGGAACAGAACAGTAGTAGCAGTAATGACTGGAGGAACAGAACAGTAGTAGCAGTAATGACTGGAGGAACAGAACAGATGTAGCAGTAATGACTGGAGGAACAGAACAGTAGTAGCAGTAATGACTGGAGGAACAGAACAGTAGTAGTAGTAATGACTGGAGGAACAGAACAGAACAGTAGTAGCAGTAATGACTGGAGGAACAGAACAGTAGTAGCAGTAATGACTGGAGGAACAGAACTGTAGTAGCAGTAATGACTGGAGGAACAGAACAGAAGTAGCAGTAATGACTGGAGGAAAAGTACAGTAGTAGCAGTAATGACTGGAGGATCAGAACAGAACAGTAGTAGCAGTAATGAGTGGAGGAACAGAACAGTAGTAGCAGTAATGACTGGAGGAACAGAACAGTAGTAGCAGTAATGACTGGAGGAACAGAACAGTAGTAGCAGTAATGACTGGAGGAACAGAACAGTAGTAGCAGTAATGACTGGAGGATCAGAACAGTAGTAGCATTAATGACTGGAGGAACAGAACAGTAGTAGCAGTAATGACTGGAGGAACAGAACAGTAGTAGCAGTAATGACTGGAGGAACAGAACTGTAGTAGCAGTAATGACTGGAGGAACATAACAGAAGTAGCAGTAATGACTGGAGGAACAGAACAGTAGTAGCAGTAATGACTGGAGGATCAGAACAGTAGTAGCAGTAATGACTGGAGGAATAGAACAGAAGCAGCAGTAATGACTGGAGGAACAGAACAGTAGTAGCAGTAATGACTGGAGGAACAGAGCAGTAGTAGCAGTAATGACTGGAGGAACAGAACTGTAGTAGCAGTAATGACTGGAGGAACAGAACAGTAGTAGCAGTAATGACTGGAGGAACAGTACAGTAGTAGCAGTAATGACTGGAGGATGAGAACAGAACAGTAGTAGCAGTAATGACTGGAGGATCAGAACAGAACAGAAGTAGCAGTAATGACTGGAGGATCAGAACAGAACAGAAGAAGCAGTAATGACTGGAGGATCAGAACAGTAGTAGCAGTAATGACTGGAGGAACAGAACAGAAGTAGCAGTAATGACTGGAGGAACAGAACAGTAGTAGCAGTAATGACTGGAGGAACAGAACAGTAGTAGCAGTAATGACTGGAGGAACAGAACAGTAGTAGCAGTAATGACTGGAGGAACAGAACAGAAGTAGCAGTAATGACTGGAGGAACAGAACAGTAGTAGCAGTAATGACTGGAAGATCAGAACAGAACAGAAGTAGCAGTAATGACTGGAGGAACAGAACAGTAGTAGCAGTAATGACTGGAGGAACAGAACCTGTAGTAGCAGTAATGACTGGAGGAACAGAACAGTAGTAGCAGTAATGACTGGAGGAACAGAACAGAAGTAGCAGTAATGACTGGAGGAACAGAACTGTAGTAGCAGTAATGACTGGAGGAACAGAACAGTAGTAGCAGTAATGACTGGAGGATGAGAACAGAACAGTAGTAGCAGTAATGACTGGAGGATCAGAACAGAACAGAAGTAGCAGTAATGACTGGAGGATCCGAACAGAACAGAAGTAGCAGTATTGACTGGAGGATAAGAACAGAACAGAAATAGCAGTAATGACTGGAGGATCAGAACAGTAGTAGCAGTAATGACTGGAGGAACAGAACAGAAGTAGCAGTAACGACTGGAGGAACAGAACAGTAGTAGCAGTAATGACTGGAGGAACAGAACAGAACAGTAGTAGCAGTAATGACTGGAGGAACAGAACAGTAGTAGCAGTAATGACTGGAGGAACAGAACAGAAGTAGCAGTAATGACTGGAGGAACAGAACAGTAGTAGCAGTAATGACTGGAGGAACAGAACAGAAGTAGCAGTAATGACTGGAGGAACAGAACAGTAGTAGCAGTAATGACTGGAAGATCAGAACAGAACAGTAGTAGCAGTAATGACTGGAGGAACAGAAATGAAGTAGCAGTAATGACTGGAGGAACAGAACAGAAGTAGCAGTAATGACTGGAGGAACAGAACAGTAGTAGCAGTAATGACTGGAGGAACAGAACAGTAGTAGCAGTAATGACTGGAGGAACAGAACAGAAGTAGCAGTAATGACTGGAGGAACAGAACAGTAGTAGCAGTAATGACTGGAGGAACAGAACAGTAGTAGCAGTAATGACTGGAGGATCAGAACAGAACAGTAGTAGCAGTAATGAGTGGAGGAACAGAACAGTAGTAGCAGTAATGACTGGAGGAACAGAACAGTAGTAGAAGTAATGACTGGAGGAACAGAACAGTTGTAGCAGTAATGACTGGAGGAATAGAACAGAAGCAGCTGTACTGACTGGAGGAACAGAACAGTAGTAGCAGTAATGACTGGAGGAACAGAACAGTAGTAGCAGTAATGACTGGAGGAACAGAACTGTAGTAGCAGTAATGACTGGAGGAACATAACAGAAGTAGCAGTAATGACTGGAGGAACAGAACAGTAGTAGCAGTAATGACTGGAGGATCAGAACAGTAGAAGCAGTAATGACTGGAGGAATAGAACAGAAGCAGCAGTAATGACTGGAGGAACAGAACAGTAGTAGCAGTAATGACTGGAGGAACAGAGCAGTAGTAGCAGTAATGACTGGAGGAACAGAACTGTAGTAGCAGTAATGACTGGAGGAACAGAACAGTAGTAGCAGTAATGACTGGAGGAACAGTACAGTAGTAGCAGTAATGACTGGAGGATGAGAACAGAACAGTAGTAGCAGTAATGACTGGAGGATCAGAACAGAACAGAAGTAGCAGTAATGACTGGAGGATCAGAACAGAACAGAAGTAGCAGTAATGACTGGAGGATCAGAACAGTAGTAGCAGTAATGACTGGAGGAACAGAACAGAAGTAGCAGTAATGACTGGAGGAACAGAACAGTAGTAGCAGTAATGACTGGAGGAACAGAACAGTAGTAGCAGTAATGACTGGAGGAACAGAACAGTAGTAGCAGTAATGACTGGAGGAACAGAACAGAAGTAGCAGTAATGACTGGAGGAACAGAACAGTAGTAGCAGTAATGACTGGAAGATCAGAACAGAACAGTAGTAGCAGTAATGACTGGAGGATCAGAACAGTAGTTGCAGTAATGACTGGAGGAACAGAACAGTAGTAGCAGTAATGACTGGAAGATCAGAACATAACAGAAGTAGCAGTAATGACTGGAGGAACAGAACAGTAGTAGCAGTAATGACTGGAGGAACAGAACCTGTAGTAGCAGTAATGACTGGAGGAACAGAACAGTAGTAGCAGTAATGACTGGAGGAACAGAACAGAAGTAGCAGTAATGACTGGAGGAACAGAACTGTAGTAGCAGTAATGACTGGAGGAACAGAACAGTAGTAGCAGTAATGACTGGAGGATGAGAACAGAACAGTAGTAGCAGTAATGACTGGAGGATCAGAACAGAACAGAAGTAGCAGTAATGACTGGAGGATCCGAACAGAACAGAAGTAGCAGTATTGACTGGAGGATCAGAACAGAACAGAAGTAGCAGTAATGACTAGAGGATCAGAACAGTAGTAGCAGTAATGACTGGAGGAACAGAACAGAAGTAGCAGTAATGACTGGAGGAACAGAACAGTAGTAGCAGTAATGACTGGAGGAACAGAACAGTAGTAGCAGTAATGACTGGAGGAACAGAACAGTAGTAGCAGTAATGACTGGAGGAACAGAACAGAACAGTAGTAGCAGTAATGACTGGAGGATCAGAACAGAACAGTAGTAGCAGTAATGACTGGAGGAACAGAACTGTAGTAGCAGTAATGACTGGAGGAACAGAACAGAAGTAGCAGTAATGACTGGAGGAACAGTACAGTAGTAGCAGTAATGACTGGAGGATCAGAACAGAACAGTAGTAGCAGTAATGAGTGGAGGAACAGAACAGTAGTAGCAGTAATGACTGGAGGAACAGAACAGTAGTAGCAGTAATGACTGGAGGAACAGAACAGTAGTAGCAGTAATGACTGGAGGAACAGAACAGTAGTAGCAGTAATGACTGGAGGATCAGAACAGTAGTAGCAGTAATGACTGGAGGAACAGAACAGTAGTAGCAGTAATGACTGGAGGAACAGAACAGTAGTAGCAGTAATGACTGGAGGAACAGAACTGTAGTAGCAGTAATGACTGGAGGAACATAACAGAAGTAGCAGTAATGACTGGAGGAACAGAACAGTAGTAGCAGTAATGACTGGAGGATCAGAACAGTAGTAGCAGTAATGACTGGAGGAATAGAACAGAAGCAGCAGTAATGACTGGAGGAACAGAACAGTAGTAGCAGTAATGACTGGAGGAACAGAGCAGTAGTAGCAGTAATGACTGGAGGAACAGAACTGTAGTAGCAGTAATGACTGGAGGAACAGAACAGTAGTAGCAGTAATGACTGGAGGAACTGTACAGTAGTAGCAGTAATGACTGGAGGATGAGAACAGAACAGTAGTAGCAGTAATGACTGGAGGATCAGAACAGAACAGAAGTAGCAGTAATGACTGGAGGATCAGAACAGAACAGAAGTAGCAGTAATGACTGGAGGATCAGAACAGTAGTAGCAGTAATGACTGGAGGAACAGAACAGAAGTAGCAGTAATGACTGGAGGAACAGAACAGTAGTAGCAGTAATGACTGGAGGAACAGAACAGTAGTAGCAGTAATGACTGGAGGAACAGAACAGTAGTAGCAGTAATGACTGGAGGAACAGAACAGAAGTAGCAGTAATGACTGGAGGAACAGAACTGTAGTAGCAGTAATGACTGGAGGAACAGAACAGTAGTAGCAGTAATGACTGGAGGATGAGAACAGAACAGTAGTAGCAGTAATGACTGGAGGATCAGAACAGAACAGAAGTAGCAGTAATGACTGGAGGATCCGAACAGAACAGAAGTAGCAGTATTGACTGGAGGATCAGAACAGAACAGAAGTAGCAGTAATGACTAGAGGATCAGAACAGTAGTAGCAGTAATGACTGGAGGAACAGAACAGAAGTAGCAGTAATGACTGGAGGAACAGAACAGTAGTAGCAGTAATGACTGGAGGAACAGAACAGTAGTAGCAGTAATGACTGGAGGAACAGAACAGTAGTAGCAGTAATGACTGGAGGAACAGAACAGAACAGTAGTAGCAGTAATGACTGGAGGATCAGAACAGAACAGTAGTAGCAGTAATGACTGTAGGAACAGAACTGTAGTAGCAGTAATGACTGGAGGAACAGAACAGAAGTAGCAGTAATGACTGGAGGAACAGTACAGTAGTAGCAGTAATGACTGGAGGATCAGAACAGAACAGTAGTAGCAGTAATGAGTGGAGGAACAGAACAGTAGTAGCAGTAATGACTGGAGGAACAGAACAGTAGTAGCAGTAATGACTGGAGGAACAGAACAGTAGTAGCAGTAATGACTGGAGGAACAGAACAGTAGTAGCAGTAATGACTGGAGGATCAGAACAGTAGTAGCAGTAATGACTGGAGGAACAGAACAGTAGTAGCAGTAATGACTGGAGGAACAGAACAGTAGTAGCAGTAATGACTGGAGGAACAGAACTGTAGTAGCAGTAATGACTGGAGGAACATAACAGAAGTAGCAGTAATGACTGGAGGAACAGAACAGTAGTAGCAGTAATGACTGGAGGATCAGAACAGTAGTAGCAGTAATGACTGGAGGAATAGAACAGAAGCAGCAGTAATGACTGGAGGAACAGAACAGTAGTAGCAGTAATGACTGGAGGAACAGAGCAGTAGTAGCAGTAATGACTGGAGGAACAGAACTGTAGTAGCAGTAATGACTGGAGGAACAGAACAGTAGTAGCAGTAATGACTGGAGGAACTGTACAGTAGTAGCAGTAATGACTGGAGGATGAGAACAGAACAGTAGTAGCAGTAATGACTGGAGGATCAGAACAGAACAGAAGTAGCAGTAATGACTGGAGGATCAGAACAGAACAGAAGTAGCAGTAATGACTGGAGGATCAGAACAGTAGTAGCAGTAATGACTGGAGGAACAGAACAGAAGTAGCAGTAATGACTGGAGGAACAGAACAGTAGTAGCAGTAATGACTGGAGGAACAGAACAGTAGTAGCAGTAATGACTGGAGGAACAGAACAGTAGTAGCAGTAATGACTGGAGGAACAGAACAGAAGTAGCAGTAATGACTGGAGGAACAGAACAGTAGTAGCAGTAATGACTGGAAGATCAGAACAGAACAGTAGTAGCAGTAATGACTGGAGGATCAGAACAGTAGTTGCAGTAATGACTGGAGGAACAGAACAGTAGTAGCAGTAATGACTAGAAGATCAGAACAGAACAGAAGTAGCAGTAATGACTGGAGGAACAGAACAGTAGTAGCAGTAATGACTGGAGGAACAGAACCTGTAGTAGCAGTAATGACTGGAGGAACAGAACAGTAGTAGCAGTAATGACTGGAGGAACAGAACTGTAGTAGCAGTAATGACTGGAGGAACAGAACAGTAGTAGCAGTAATGACTGGAGGATGAGAACAGAACAGTAGTAGCAGTAATGACTGGAGGATCAGAACAGAACAGAAGTAGCAGTAATGACTGGAGGATCCGAACAGAACAGAAGTAGCAGTATTGACTGGGGGATCAGAACAGAACAGAAGTAGCAGTAATGACTGGAGGATCAGAACAGTAGTAGCAGTAATGACTGGAGGAACAGAACAGAAGTAGCAGTAATGACTGGAGGAACAGAACAGTAGTAGCAGTAATGACTGGAGGAACAGAACAGTAGTAGCAGTAATGACCGGAGGAACAGAACAGTAGTAGCAGTAATGACTGGAGGAACAGAACAGAAGTAGCAGTAATGACTGGAGGAACAGAACAGTAGTAGCAGTAATGACTGGAAGATCAGAACAGAACAGTAGTAGCAGTAATGACTGGAGGAACAGAACAGAAGTAGCAGTAATGACTGGAGGAACAGAACAGTAGTAGCAGTAATGACTGGAGGATCAGAACAGAACAGTAGTAGCAGTAATGAGTGGAGGAACAGAACAGTAGTAGCAGTAATGACTGGAGGAACAGAACAGTAGTAGCAGTAATGACTGGAGGAACAGAACAGTAGTAGCAGTAATGACTGGAGGAATAGAACAGAAGCAGCTGTACTGACTGGAGGAACAGAACAGTAGTAGCAGTAATGACTGGAGGAACAGAACAGTAGTAGCAGTAATGACTGGAGGAACAGAACTGTAGTAGCAGTAATGACTGGAGGAACATAACAGAAGTAGCAGTAATGACTGGAGGAACAGAACAGTAGTAGCAGTAATGACTGGAGGATCAGAACAGTAGTAGCAGTAATGACTGGAGGAATAGAACAGAAGCAGCAGTAATGACTGGAGGAACAGAACAGTAGTAGCAGTAATGACTGGAGGAACAGAGCAGTAGTAGCAGTAATGACTGGAGGAACAGAACTGTAGTAGCAGTAATGACTGGAGGAACAGAACAGTAGTAGCAGTAATGACTGGAGGAACAGTACAGTAGTAGCAGTAATGACTGGAGGATGAGAACAGAACAGAAGTAGCAGTAATGACTGGAGGATCAGAACAGAACAGAAGTAGCAGTAATGACTGGAGGAACAGAACAGTAGTAGAAGTAATGACTGGAAGATCAGAACAGAACAGTAGTAGCAGTAATGACTGGAGGATCAGAACAGTAGTTGCAGTAATGACTGGAGGAACAGAACAGTAGTAGCAGTAATGACTGGAAGATCAGAACAGAACAGAAGTAGCAGTAATGACTGGAGGAACAGAACAGTAGTAGCAGTAATGACTGGAGGAACAGAACCTGTAGTAGCAGTAATGACTGGAGGAACAGAACAGTAGTAGCAGTAATGACTGGAGGAACAGAACAGAAGTAGCAGTAATGACTGGAGGAACAGAACTGTAGTAGCAGTAATGACTGGAGGAACAGAACAGTAGTAGCAGTAATGACTGGAGGATGAGAACAGAACAGTAGTAGCAGTAATGACTGGAGGATCAGAACAGAACAGAAGTAGCAGTAATGACTGGAGGATCCGAACAGAACAGAAGTAGCAGTATTGACTGGAGGATCAGAACAGAACAGAAGTAGCAGTAATGACTAGAGGATCAGAACAGTAGTAGCAGTAATGACTGGAGGAACAGAACAGAAGTAGCAGTAATGACTGGAGGAACAGAACAGTAGTAGCAGTAATGACTGGAGGAACAGAACAGTAGTAGCAGTAATGACTGGAGGAACAGAACAGTAGTAGCAGTAATGACTGGAGGAACAGAACAGAAGTAGCAGTAATGACTGGAGGAACAGAACAGTAGTAGCAGTAATGACTGGAAGATCAGAACAGAACAGTAGTAGCAGTAATGACTGGAGGATCAGAACAGTAGTTGCAGTAATGACTGGAAGATCAGAACAGAACAGATGTAGCAGTAATGACTGGAGGAACAGAACAGTAGTAGCAGTAATGACTGGAGGAACAGAACCTGTAGTAGCAGTAATGACTGGAGGAACAGAGCAGTAGTAGCAGTAATGACTGGAGGAACAGAACAGAAGTAGTAGTATTGACTGGAGGAACAGAAGAGAAGTAGTAGTATTGACTGGAGGAACAGAACAGTAGTAGCAGTAATGTCTAGAGGAATAGAACAGTAGTAGCAGTAATGACTGGAGGAACAGAAAAGAACAGTAGTAGCAGTAATGACTGGAGGAACAGAAAAGTAGTAGCAGTAATGACTGGAGGAACATAACAGAAGTAGCAGTAATGACTGGAGGAACAGAACAGTAGTAGCAGTAATGACTGGAGGAACAGAACAGTAGTGGCAGTAATGACTGAAGGAATAGAACAGTAGCAGCAGTAATGACTGGAGGAACAGAACAGTAGTAGCAGTAATGACTGGAGGAACAGAACAGTAGTAGCAGTAATGACTGGAGGATGAGAACAGAACAGTAGTAGCAGTAATGACTGGAGGATCAGAACAGAACAGAAGTAGCAGTAATGACTGGAGGATCCGAACAGAACAGAAGTAGCAGTATTGACTGGAGGATCAGAACAGAACAGAAGTAGCAGTAATGACTGGAGGATCAGAACAGTAGTAGCAGTAATGACTGGAGGAACAGAACAGTAGTAGCAGTAATGACTGGAGGAACAGAACAGAAGTAGCAGTAATGACTGGAGGAACAGAACAGTAGTAGCAGTAATGACTGGAAGATCAGAACAGAACAGTAGTAGCAGTAATGACTGGAGGAACAGAACAGAAGTAGCAGTAATGACTGGAGGAACAGAACAGAAGTAGCAGTAATGACTGGAGGAACAGAACAGTAGTAGCAGTAATGACTGGAGGAACAGAACAGTAGTAGCAGTAATGACTGGAGGAACAGAACAGAAGTAGCAGTAATGACTGGAGGAACAGAACAGTAGTAGCAGTAATGACTGGAGGAACAGAACAGTAGTAGCAGTAATGACTGGAGGAACAGAACAGTAGTAGCAGTAATGACTGGAGGAACAGAACTGTAGTAGCAGTAATGACTGGAGGAACAGAACAGAAGTAGCAGTAATGACTGGAGGAACAGTACAGTAGTAGCAGTAATGACTGGAGGATCAGAACAGAACAGTAGTAGCAGTAATGAGTGGAGGAACAGAACAGTAGTAGCAGTAATGACTGGAGGAACAGAACAGTAGTAGCAGTAATGACTGGAGGAACAGAACAGTAGTAGCAGTAATGACTGGAGGAACAGAACAGTAGTAGCAGTAATGACTGGAGGAATAGAACAGAAGCAGCTGTACTGACTGGAGGAACAGAACAGTAGTAGCAGTAATGACTGGAGGAACAGTACAGTAGTAGCAGTAATGACTGGAGGAACAGAACTGTAGTAGCAGTAATGACTGGAGGAACATAACAGAAGTAGCAGTAATGACTGGAGGAACAGAACAGTAGTAGCAGTAATGACTGGAGGATCAGAACAGTAGTAGCAGTAATGACTGGAGGAATAGAACAGAAGCAGCAGTAATGACTGGAGGAACAGAACAGTAGTAGCAGTAATGACTGGAGGAACAGAGCAGTAGTAGCAGTAATGACTGGAGGAACAGAACTGTAGTAGCAGTAATGACTGGAGGAACAGAACAGTAGTAGCAGTAATGACTGGAGGAACAGTACAGTAGTAGCAGTAATGACTGGAGGATGAGAACAGAACAGTAGTAGCAGTAATGACTGGAGGATCAGAACAGAACAGAAGTAGCAGTAATGACTGGAGGATCAGAACAGAACAGAAGTAGCAGTAATGACTGGAGGATCAGAACAGTAGTAGCAGTAATGACTGGAGGAACAGAACAGAAGTAGCAGTAATGACTGGAGGAACAGAACAGTAGTAGCAGTAATGACTGGAGGAACAGAACAGTAGTAGCAGTAATGACTGGAGGAACAGAACAGTAGTAGCAGTAATGACTGGAGGAACAGAACAGAAGTAGCAGTAATGACTGGAGGAACAGAACAGTAGTAGCAGTAATGACTGGAAGATCAGAACAGAACAGTAGTAGCAGTAATGACTGGAGGAACAGAACAGAAGTAGCAGTAATGACTGGAGGAACAGAACAGTAGTAGCAGTAATGACTGGAAGATCAGAACAGAACAGTAGTAGCAGTAATGACTGGAGGATCAGAACAGTAGTTGCAGTAATGACTGGAGGAACAGAACAGTAGTAGCAGTAATGACTGGAAGATCAGAACAGAACAGAAGTAGCAGTAATGACTGGAGGAACAGAACAGTAGTAGCAGTAATGACTGGAGGAATAGAACCTGTAGTAGCAGTAATGACTGGAGGAACAGAACAGTAGTAGCAGTAATGACTGGAGGAACAGAACAGAAGTAGCAGTAATGACTGGAGGATCAGAACAGAACAGAAGTAGCAGTAATGACTGGAGGATCCGAACAGAACAGAAGTAGCAGTATTGACTGGAGGATCAGAACAGAACAGTAGTAGCAGTAATGACTGGAGGAACAGAACAGTAGTAGCAGTAATGACTGGAGGAACAGAACTGTAGTAGCAGTAATGACTGGAGGAACAGAACAGTAGTAGCAGTAATGACTGGAAGATCAGAACAGAACAGTAGTAGCAGTAATGACTGGAGGATCAGAACAGTAGTTGCAGTAATGACTGGAGGAACAGAACAGTAGTAGCAGTAATGACTGGAAGATCAGAACAGAACAGAAGTAGCAGTAATGACTGGAGGATCAGAACAGAACAGAAGTAGCAGTAATGACTGGAGGATCAGAACAGTAGTAGCAGTAATGACTGGAGGAACAGAACAGAAGTAGCAGTAATGACTGGAGGAACAGAACAGTAGTAGCAGTAATGACTGGAGGAACAGAACAGTAGTAGCAGTAATGACTGGAGGAACAGAACAGTAGTAGCAGTAATGACTGGAGGAACAGAACTGTAGTAGCAGTAATGACTGGAGGAACAGAACAGTAGTAGCAGTAATGACTGGAAGATCAGAACAGAACAGTAGTAGCAGTAATGACTGGAGGATCAGAACAGTAGTTGCAGTAATGACTGGAGGAACAGAACAGTAGTAGCAGTAATGACTGGAAGATCAGAACAGAACAGAAGTAGCAGTAATGACTGGAGGAACAGAACAGTAGTAGCAGTAATGACTGGAGGAACAGAACCTGTAGTAGCAGTAATGACTGGAGGAACAGAGCAGTAGTAGCAGTAATGACTGGAGGAACAGAACTGTAGTAGCAGTAATGACTGGAGGAACAGAACAGTAGTAGCAGTAATGACTGGAGGAACAGTACAGTAGTAGCAGTAATGACTGGAGGATGAGAACAGAACAGTAGTAGCAGTAATGACTGGAGGATCAGAACAGAACAGAAGTAGCAGTAATGACTGGAGGATCAGAACAGAACAGAAGTAGCAGTAATGACTGGAGGATCAGAACAGTAGTAGCAGTAATGACTGGAGGAACAGAACAGAAGTAGCAGTAATGACTTGAGGAACAGAACAGTAGTAGCAGTAATGACTGGAGGAACAGAACAGTAGTAGCAGTAATGACTGGAGGAACAGAACAGTAGTAGCAGTAATGACTGGAGGAACAGAACAGAAGTAGCAGTAATGACTGGAGGAACAGAACAGTAGTAGCAGTAATGACTGGAAGATCAGAACAGAACAGTAGTAGCAGTAATGACTGGAGGATCAGAACAGTAGTTGCAGTAATGACTGGAGGAACAGAACAGTAGTAGCAGTAATGACTGGAAGATCAGAACAGAAAAGAAGTAGCAGTAATGACTGGAGGAACAGAACAGTAGTAGCAGTAATGACTGGAGGAACAGAACCTGTAGTAGCAGTGATGACTGGAGGAACAGAACAGTAGTAGCAGTAATGACTGGAGGAACAGAACAGTAGTAGCAGTAATGACTGGAGGAACAGAACAGAAGTAGCAGTAATGACTGGAGGAACAGAACTGTAGTAGCAGTAATGACTGGAGGAACAGAACAGTAGTAGCAGTAATGACTGGAGGATGAGAACAGAACAGTAGTAGCAGTAATGACTGGAGGAACAGAACAGAACAGTAGTAGCAGTAATGACTGGAGGATCCGAACAGAACACAATTAGCAGTATTGACTGGAGGATCAGAACAGAACAGAAGTAGCAGTAATGACTGGAGGATCAGAACAGTAGTAGCAGTAATGACTGGAGGAACAGAACAGAAGTAGCAGTAATGACTGGAGGAACAGAACAGTAGTAGCAGTAATGACTGGAGGAACAGAACAGTAGTAGCAGTAATGACTGGAGGAACAGAACAGTAGTAGCAGTAATGACTGGAGGAACAGAACAGAAGTAGCAGTAATGACTGGAGGAACAGAACAGTAGTAGCAGTAATGACTGGAATATCAGAACAGAACAGTAGTAGCAGTAATGACTGGAGGATCAGAACAGTAGTTGCAGTAATGACTGGAGGAACAGAACAGTAGTAGCAGTAATGACTGGAAGATCAGTACAGAACAGAAGTAGCAGTAATGACTGGAGGAACAGAACAGTAGTAGCAGTAATGACTGGAGGAACAGAACCTGTAGTAGCAGTAATGACTGGAGGAACAGAACAGTAGTAGCAGTAATGACTGGAGGAATAGAACAGTAGTAGCAGTAATGACTGGAGGAACAGAACAGAAGTAGTAGTATTGACTGGAGGAACAGAACAGTAGTAGTAGTATTGACTGCAGGAACAGAACAGTAGTAGCAGTAATGTCTAGAGGAATAGAACAGTAGTAGCAGTAATGACTGGAGGAACAGAACAGAAGAAGTAGTATTGACTGGAGGAACAGAACAGAAGTAGCAGTAATGTCTAGAGGAATAGAACAGTAGTAGCAGTAATGACTGGAGGAACAGAACAGAAGTAGTAGTATTGACTGGAGGAACAGAACAGTAGTAGCAGTAATGACTGGAGGAACAGAACAGTAGTAGCAGTAATGACTGGAGGAACAGAACAGTAGTAGCAGTAATGAATGGAGGAATAGAACAGTAGTAGCAGTAATGCCTGGAGGAACAGAACTGTAGTAGCAGTAATGACTGGAGGAATAGACCAGAAGTAGCAGTAATGACTGGAGGAACAGAACTGTAGTAGCAGTAATGACTGGAGGAACAGAACAGTAGTAGCAGTAACGACTGGAGGAACAGAACAGAACAGTAGTAGCAGTAATGACTGGAGGAACAGAACAGTAGTAGCAGTGATGACTGGAGGAACAGAACAGAAGTAGCAGTAATGACTGGATGAAAAGAACTGTAGTAGCAGTAATGACTGGAGGAACAGAACAGTAGTAGCAGTAATGACTGGAGGAACAGAACAGTAGTAGCAGTAATGACTGGAGGATCAGAACAGAACAGTAGTAGCAGTAATGACTGGAGGAACAGAACAGTAGTAGCAGTAATGACTGGAGGAACATAACAGAAGTAGCAGTAATGACTGGAGGAACAGAACTGTAGTAGCAGTAATGACTTGATGAACAGAACAGTAGTTGCAGTAATGACTGGAGGAACAGAACAGAAGTAGCAGTAATGACTGGAGGAACAGAACAGAAGTAGCAGTAATGACTGGAGGAACATAACAGAAGTAGCAGTAATGACTGGAGGAACAGAACAGAACAGTAGTAGCAGTAATGACTGGAGGAACAGAACAGTAGTGGCAGTAATGACTGGAGGAACAGAACAGTAGTAGCAGTAATGACTGGAGGATCAGAACAGAAGTAGCAGTAATGACTGGAGGAACAGAACAGAAGTAGCAGTAATGACTGGAGGAACATAACAGAAGTAGCAGTAATGACTGGAGGAACAGAACAGAACAGTAGTAGCAGTAATGACTGGAGGAACAGAACAGTAGTAGCATTAATGACTGGAGGATCAGAACAGAACAGTAGTAGCAGTAATGACTGGAGGAACAGAACAGTAGTAGCAGTAATGACTGGAGGAACAGAACAGTAGTAGCAGTAATGACTGGAGGAACAGAACAGAAGTAGCAGTAATGACTGGAGGAACAGAACAGAACAGTAGTAGCAGTAATGACTGGAGGAACAGAACTGTAGTAGCAGTAATGACTGGAGGAACAGAACAGTAGTAGCAGTAATGACTGGAGGAACAGTACGGTAGTAGCGGTAATGACTGGAGGATCAGAACAGAACAGTAGTAGCAGTAATGACTGGAGGAACAGAACAGAAGTAGCAGTAATGACTGGAGGAACAGAACAGTAGTAGCAGTAATGACTGGAGAACAGAACAGTAGTAGCAGTAATGACTGGAGGAACAGAACAGAAGTAGCAGTAATGACTGGAGGAACAGAACAGTAGTAGCAGTAATGACTGGAAGATCAGAACAGAACAGTAGTAGCAGTAATGACTGGAGGATCAGAACAGTAGTTGCAGTAATGACTGGAGGAACAGAACAGTAGTAGCAGTAATGACTGGAAGATCAGAACAGAACAGAAGTAGCAGTAATGACTGGAGGAACAGAACAGTAGTAGCAGTAATGACTGGAGGAACAGAACAGTAGTAGCAGTAATGACTGGAGGAACAGAACAGAAGTAGCAGTAATGACTGGAGGAACAGAACAGGAGTAGTAGTATTGACTGGAGGAACAGAACAGTAGTAGCAGTAATGACTGGAGGAATAGAACAGTACTAGCAGTAATGACTGGAGGAACAGAACAGAACAGTAGTAGCAGTAATGACTGGAGGAACAGAAAAGTAGTAGCAGTAATGACTGGAGGAACAGAACAGAAGTAGCAGTAATGACTGGAGGAACAGAACAGTAGTAGCAGTAATGACTGGAGGAAGAGAACAGAAGTAGCAGTAATGACTGGAGGAGCAGAGCAGTAGTAGTAGTAATGACTGGAGGAACAGAACAGAACAGTAGTAGCAGTAATGACTGGAGGAACAGAACAGTAGTAGTAGTAATGACTGGAAGAACAGAACAGAACAGTAGTAGCAGTAATGACTGGAGGAACAGAACAGTAGTAGTAGTAATGACTGGAGGAACAGAACAGTAGTAGCAGTAATGACTGGAGGAACAGTACAGTAGTAGCAGTAATGACTGGAGGATGAGAACAGAACAGTAGTAGCAGTAATGACTGGAGGATCAGAACAGAACAGAAATAGCAGTAATGACTGGAGGAACAAAACAGTAGTAGCAGTAATGACTGGAGGAACAGAACAGAAGTAGCAGTAATGACTGGAGGAACAGAACAGTAGTAGCAGTAATGACTGGAGGAACAGAACAGTAGTAGCAGTAATGACTGGAGGAACAGAACAGAAGTAGCAGTAATGACTGGAGGAACAGAACAGTAGTAGCAGTAATGACTGGAAGATCAGAACAGAACAGTAGTAGCAGTAATGACTGGAGGATCAGAACAGTAGTTGCAGTAATGACTGGAGGAACAGAACAGTAGTAGCAGTAATGACTGGAAGATCAGAACAGAACAGAAGTAGCAGTAATGACAGGAGGAACAGAACACTAGTAGCAGTAATGACTGGAGGAACAGAACAGTAGTAGCAGTAATGACTGGAGGAACAGAACAGTAGTAGCAGTAATGACTGGAGGAACAGAACAGAAGTAGCAGTAATGACTGGAGGAACAGAGCAGTAGTAGTAGTAATGACTGGAGGAACAGAACAGAACAGTAGTAGCAGTAATGACTGGAGGAACAGAACAGTAGTAGCAGTAATGACTGGAGGATGAGAACAGAACAGTAGTAGCAGTAATGACTGGAGGATCAGAACAGAGCAGAAGTAGCAGTAATGACTGGAGGAACAAAACAGTAGTAGCAGTAATGACTGGAGGAACAGAACAGAAGTAGCAGTAATGACTGGAGGAACAGAACAGTAGTAGCAGTAATGACTGGAGGAACAGAACAGTAGTAGCAGTAATGACTGGAGGAACAGAACAGAAGTAGCAGTAATGACTGGAGGAACAGAACAGTAGTAGCAGTAATGACTGGAAGATCAGAACAGAACAGTAGTAGCAGTAATGACTGGAGGATCAGAACAGTAGTTGCAGTAATGACTGGAGGAACAGAACAGTAGTAGCAGTAATGACTGGAAGATCAGAACAGAACAGTAGTAGCAGTAATGACTGGAGGAACAGAACAGAAGTAGCAGTAATGACTGGAGGAACAGAACAGTAGTAGCAGTAATGACTGGAGGAACGGAACAGTAGTAGCAGTAATGACTTGAGGAACAGAACTGTAGTAGCAGTAATGACTGGAGGAACCGAACAGTAGTAGCAGTAATGACTGGAGGAACAGAACAGTAGTAGCAGTAATGACTGGATGAACAGAACTGTAGTAGCAGTAATGACTGGAGGAACAGAACAGTAGTAGCAGTAATGACTGGAGGAACAGAACAGCAGTAGCAGTAATGACTGGAGGTACAGAACAGAAGTAGCAGTAATGACTGGAGGATCAGAACAGAACAGTAGTAACAGTAATGACTGGAGGATCAGAACAGAACAGAAATAGCAGTAATGACTGGAGGAACAAAACAGTAGTAGCAGTAATGACTGGAGGAACAGAACAGAAGTAGCAGTAATGACTGGAGGAACAGAACAGTAGTAGCAGTAATGACTGGAGGAACAGAACAGTAGTAGCAGTAATGACTGGAGGAACAGAACAGAAGTAGCAGTAATGACTGGAGGAACAGAACAGTAGTAGCAGTAATGACTGGAAGATCAGAACAGAACAGTAGTAGCAGTAATGACTGGAGGATCAGAACAGTAGTTGCAGTAATGACTGGAGGAACAGAACAGTAGTAGCAGTAATGACTGGAAGATCAGAACAGAACAGAAGTAGCAGTAATGACAGGAGGAACAGAACACTAGTAGCAGTAATGACTGGAGGAACAGAACAGTAGTAGCAGTAATGACTGGAGGAACAGAACAGTAGTAGCAGTAATGACTGGAGGAATAGAACAGAAGTAGCAGTAATGACTGGAGGAACAGAACAGTAGTAGCAGTAATGACTGGAGGAACAGAACAGAAGTAGCAGTAATGACTGGAGGAACAGAGCAGTAGTAGTAGTAATGACTGGAGGAACAGAACAGAACAGTAGTAGCAGTAATGACTGGAGGAACAGAACAGTAGTAGCAGTAATGACTGGAGGAACAGAACAGTAGTAGCAGTAATGACTGGAGGAACAGTACAGTAGTAGCAGTAATGACTGGAGGATGAGAACAGAACAGTAGTAGCAGTAATGACTGGAGGATCAGAACAGAACAGAAATAGCAGTAATGACTGGAGGAACAAAACAGTAGTAGCAGTAATGACTGGAGGAACAGAACAGAAGTAGCAGTAATGACTGGAGGAACAGAACAGTAGTAGCAGTAATGACTGGAGGAACAGAACAGTAGTAGCAGTAATGACTGGAGGAACAGAACAGAAGTAGCAGTAATGACTGGAGGAACAGAACAGTAGTAGCAGTAATGATTGGAAGATCAGAACAGAACAGTAGTAGCAGTAATGACTGGAGGATCAGAACAGTAGTTGCAGTAATGACTGGAGGAACAGAACAGTAGTAGCAGTAATGACTGGAAGATCAGAACAGAACAGAAGTAGCAGTAATGACAGGAGGAACAGAACACTAGTAGCAGTAATGACTGGAGGAACAGAACAGTAGTAGCAGTAATGACTGGAGGATGAGAACAGAACAGTAGTAGCAGTAATGACTGGAGGAACAGAACAGAACAGTAGTAGCAGTAATGACTGGAGGAACAGAACAGTAGTAGCAGTAATGACTGGAGGAACAGAACAGTAGTAGCAGTAATGACTGGAGGAACAGTACAGTAGTAGCAGTAATGACTGGAGGATGAGAACAGAACAGTAGTAGCAGTAATGACTGGAGGATCAGAACAGAACAGAAATAGCAGTAATGACTGGAGGAACAAAACAGTAGTAGCAGTAATGACTGGAGGAACAGAACAGAAGTAGCAGTAATGACTGGAGGAACAGAACAGTAGTAGCAGTAATGACTGGAGGAACAGAACAGTAGTAGCAGTAATGACTGGAGGAACAGAACAGAAGTAGCAGTAATGACTGGAGGAACAGAACAGTAGTAGCAGTAATGATTGGAAGATCAGAACAGAACAGTAGTAGCAGTAATGACTGGAGGATCAGAACAGAACAGTAGTTGCAGTAATGACTGGAGGAACAGAACAGTAGTAGCAGTAATGACTGGAAGATCAGAACAGAACAGAAGTAGCAGTAATGACAGGAGGAACAGAACACTAGTAGCAGTAATGACTGGAGGAACAGAACAGTAGTAGCAGTAATGACTGGAGGATGAGAACAGAACAGTAGTAGCAGTAATGACTGGAGGATCAGAACAGAACAGAAATAGCAGTAATGACTGGAGGAACAAAACAGTAGTAGCAGTAATGACTGGAGGAACAGAACAGAAGTAGCAGTAATGACTGGAGGAACAGAACAGTAGTAG
Organism: Brachymystax lenok tsinlingensis; assembly: GCA_030435695.1. Lineage (NCBI taxonomy): Eukaryota > Metazoa > Chordata > Actinopteri > Salmoniformes > Salmonidae > Brachymystax > Brachymystax lenok. Next base: position 34,682,181 of record CM059803.1, read on the forward strand.
CAGTAATGACTGGAGGAACAGAACAGTAGTAGCAGTAATGACTGGAGGAACAGAACAGAAGTAGCAGTAATGACTGGAGGAACAGAACAGTAGTAGCAGTAATGACTGGAGGAACAGAACAGAAGTAGCAGTAATGACTGGAGGAACAGAACAGTAGTAGTAGTAATGACTGGAAGAACAGAACAGAACAGTAGTAGCAGTAATGACTGGAGGAACAGAACAGTAGTAGTAGTAATGACTGGAGGAACAGAACAGTAGTAGCAGTAATGACTGGAGGAACAGTACAGTAGTAGCAGTAATGACTGGAGGATGAGAACAGAACAGTAGTAGCAGTAATGACTGGAGGATCAGAACAGAACAGAAATAGCAGTAATGACTGGAGGAACAAAACAGTAGTAGCAGTAATGACTGGAGGAACAGAACAGAAGTAGCAGTAATGACTGGAGGAACAGAACAGTAGTAGCAGTAATGACTGGAGGAACAGAACAGTAGTAGCAGTAATGACTGGAGGAACAGAACAGAAGTAGCAGTAATGACTGGAGGAACAGAACAGTAGTAGCAGTAATGACTGGAAGATCAGAACAGAACAGTAGTAGCAGTAATGACTGGAGGATCAGAACAGTAGTTGCAGTAATGACTGGAGGAACAGAACAGTAGTAGCAGTAATGACTGGAAGATCAGAACAGAACAGAAGTAGCAGTAATGACAGGAGGAACAGAACACTAGTAGCAGTAATGACTGGAGGAACAGAACAGTAGTAGCAGTAATGACTGGAGGAACAGAACTGTAGTAGCAGTAATGACTGGAGGAACAGAACAGAAGTAGCAGTAATGACTGGAGGAACAGAACAGTAGTAGCAGTAATGACTGGAAGATCAGAACAGAACAGTAGTAGCAGTAATGACTGGAGGATCAGAACAGTAGTTGCAGTAATGACTGGAGGAACAGAACAGTAGTAGCAGTAATGACTGGAAGATCAGAACAGAACAGAAGTAGCAGTAATGACTGGAGGAACAGAACAGTAGTAGCAGTAATGACTGGAGGAACAGAACAGTAGTAGCAGTAATGACGGGAGGAACGGAACAGTAGTAGCAGTAATGACTTGAGGAACAGAACTGTAGTAGCAGTAATGACTGGAGGAACCGAACAGTAGTAGCAGTAATGACTGGAGGAACAGAACAGTAGTAGCAGTAATGACTGGATGAACAGAACTGTAGTAGCAGTAATGACTGGAGGAACAGAACAGTAGTAGCAGTAATGACTGGAGGAACAGAACAGCAGTAGCAGTAATGACTGGAGGTACAGAACAGAAGTAGCAGTAATGACTGGAGGATCAGAACAGAACAGTAGTAACAGTAATGACTGGAGGATCAGAACAGAACAGAAATAGCAGTAATGACTGGAGGAACAAAACAGTAGTAGCAGTAATGACTGGAGGAACAGAACAGAAGTAGCAGTAATGACTGGAGGAACAGAACAGTAGTAGCAGTAATGACTGGAGGAACAGAACAGTAGTAGCAGTAATGACTGGAGGAACAGAACAGAAGTAGCAGTAATGACTGGAGGAACAGAACAGTAGTAGCAGTAATGACTGGAAGATCAGAACAGAACAGTAGTAGCAGTAATGACTGGAGGATCAGAACAGTAGTTGCAGTAATGACTGGAGGAACAGAACAGTAGTAGCAGTAATGACTGGAAGATCAGAACAGAACAGAAGTAGCAGTAATGACAGGAGGAACAGAACACTAGTAGCAGTAATGACTGGAGGAACAGAACAGTAGTAGCAGTAATGACTGGAGGAACAGAACAGTAGTAGCAGTAATGACTGGAGGAATAGAACAGAAGTAGCAGTAATGACTGGAGGAACAGAACAGTAGTAGCAGTAATGACTGGAGGATGAGAACAGAACAGTAGTAGCAGTAATGACTGGAGGAACAGAGCAGTAGTAGTAGTAATGACTGGAGGAACAGAACAGAACAGTAGTAGCAGTAATGACTGGAGGAACAGAACAGTAGTAGCAGTAATGACTGGAGGATGAGAACAGAACAGTAGTAGCAGTAATGACTGGAGGATCAGAACAGAGCAGAAGTAGCAGTAATGACTGGAGGAACAAAACAGTAGTAGCAGTAATGACTGGAGGAACAGAACAGAAGTAGCAGTAATGACTGGAGGAACAGAACAGTAGTAGCAGTAATGACTGGAGGAACAGAACAGTAGTAGCAGTAATGACTGGAGGAACAGAACAGAAGTAGCAGTAATGACTGGAGGAACAGAACAGTAGTAGCAGTAATGACTGGAAGATCAGAACAGAACAGTAGTAGCAGTAATGACTGGAGGATCAGAACAGTAGTTGCAGTAATGACTGGAGGAACAGAACAGTAGTAGCAGTAATGACTGGAAGATCAGAACAGAACAGAAGTAGCAGTAATGACTGGAGGAACAGAACAGTAGTAGCAGTAATGACTGGAGGAACAGAACAGAAGTAGCAGTAATGACTGGAGGAACGGAACAGTAGTAGCAGTAATGACTTGAGGAACAGAACTGTAGTAGCAGTAATGACTGGAGGAACCGAACAGTAGTAGCAGTAATGACTGGAGGAACAGAACAGTAGTAGCAGTAATGACTGGATGAACAGAACTGTAGTAGCAGTAATGACTGGAGGAACAGAACAGTAGTAGCAGTAATGACTGGAGGAACAGAACAGCAGTAGCAGTAATGACTGGAGGATCAGAACAGAACAGTAGTAACAGTAATGACTGGATGAACAGAACTGTAGTAGCAGTAATGTCTGGAGGAACAGAACAGCAGTAGTAGTAATGACTGGAGGAACAGAACAGAACAGTAGTAGCAGTAATGACTGGAGGAACAGAACAGTAGTAGCAGTAATGACTGGAGGAACAGAACAGTAGTAGCAGTAATGACTGGAGGAACAGAACAGTAGTAGCAGTAATGACTGGAGGAACAGAACAGAACAGTAGTAGCAGTAATGAGTGGAGGAACAGAAAAGAACTAATAGTAATGACTGGAGGAACAGAACAGTAGTAGCAGTAATGACTGGAGGATCAGAACAGAAGTAGCAGTAATGACTGGAGGAACAGAGCAGTAGTAGTAGTAATGACTGGAGGAACAGAACAGAACAGTAGTAGCAGTAATGACTGGAGGAACAGAACAGAACAGTAGTAGCAGTAATGACTGGAGGAACAGAACAGTAGTAGCAGTAATGACTGGAGGAACCGAACAGTAGTAGCAGTAATGACTGGAGGAACAGTACAGTAGTAGCAGTAATGACTGGAGGATGAGAACAGAACAGTAGTAGCAGTAATGACTGGAGGATCAGAACAGAGCAGAAGTAGCAGTAATGACTGGAGGAACAAAACAGTAGTAGCAGTAATGACTGGAGGAACAGAACAGAAGTAGCAGTAATGACTGGAGGAACAGAACAGTACAGTAGTTGCAGTAATGACTGGAGGAACAGTAGTAGCAGTAATGACTGGAGGAACAAAACAGTAGTAGCAGTAATGACTGGAGGAACAGAACAGTAGTTGCAGTAATGACTGGAGGAACAGAACTGTAGTAGCAGTAATGACTGGAGGAACAGAACAGTAGTAGCAGTAATGACTGCAGGAACAGAACAGTAGTAGCAGTAATGACTGGAGGAACAGAACAGAAGTAGCAGTAATGACTGGAGGATCAGAACAGAACAGTAGTAACAGTAATGACTGGATGAACAGAACTGTAGTAGCAGTAATGACTGGAGGAACAAAACAGTAGTAGTAGTCATGACTGGAGGAACATAACAGTAGTAGCAGTAATGACTGGAGGAACAGAGCAGTAGTAGTAGTAATGACTGGAGGAACAGAACAGAACAGTAGTAGCAGTAATGACTGGAGGAACAGAACAGTAGTAGCAGTAATGACTGGAGGAACAGAACAGAACAGTAGTAGCAGTAATGACTGGAGGAACAGAACAGTAGTAGCAGTAATGACTGGAGGAACAGAACAGTAGTAGCAGTAATGACTGGAGGACCAGAACAGTAGTAGCAGTATTGACTGGAGGATGAGAACAGAACAGTAGTAGCAGGAATGACTGGAGGATGAGAACAGAACAGTAGTAGCAGGAATGACTGGAGGAACAGAAAAGTAGTAGCAGTAATGACTGGAGGAACAGAACAGTAGTAGCAGTAATGACTGGAGGAACAGAACAGTAGTAGCAGTAATGACTGGAGGAACAGAACAGTAGTAGCAGTAATGACTGGAGGAACAGAACAGAAGAAGCAGTAATGACTGTAGGAAATGAACAGTAGTAGCAGTAATGACTGGAGGAACAGAACAGTAGTAGCAGTAATGACTGGAAGATCAGAACAGAACAGTAGTAGCAGTAATGACTGGAGGATCAGAACAGTAGTTGCAGTAATGACTGGAGGAACAGAACAGTAGTAGCAGTAATGACTGGAAGATCAGAACAGAACAGAAGTAGCAGTAATGACTGGAGGAACAGAACAGTAGTAGCAATGACTGGAGGAACAGAACAGTAGTAGCAGTAATGACTGGAGGAACAGAACAGAAGTAGTAGTATTGACTGGAGGAACAGAACAGTAGTAGCAGTAATGACTGGAGGAATAGAACAGTAGTAGCAGTAATGACTGGAGGAACAGAACAGAAGTAGTAGTATTGACTGGAGGAACAGAACAGTAGTAGCAGTAATGACTGGAGGAACAGAAGAGAAGTAGTAGTATTGACTGGAGGAACAGAACAGTAGTAGCAGTAATGTCTAGAGGAATAGAACAGTAGTAGCAGTAATGACTGGAGGAACAGAACAGAAGTAGTAGTATTGACTGGAGGAACAGAACAGTAGTAGCAGTAATGACTGGAGGAACAGAACAGTAGTAGCAGTAATGACTGGAGGAACAGAACAGTAGTAGCAGTAATGAATGGAGGAATAGAACAGTAGTAGCAGTAATGCCTGGAGGAACAGAACTGTAGTAGCAGTAATGACTGGAGGAATAGACCAGAAGTAGCAGTAATGACTGGAGGAACAGAACTGTAGTAACAGTAATGACTGGAGGAACAGAACAGTAGTAGCAGTAACGACTGGAGGAACAGAACAGAACAGTAGTAGCAGTAATGACTGGAGGAACAGAACAGAACAGTAGTAGCAGTAATGACTGGAGGAACAGAACAGTAGTAGCAGTGATGACTGGAGGAACAGAACACAAGTAGCAGTAATGACTGGATGAACAGAACTGTAGTAGCAGTAATGACTGGAGGAACAGAACAGTAGTAGCAGTAATGACTGGAGGAACAGAACAGAAGTAGCAGTAATTACTGGAGGATCAGAACAGAACAGTAGTAGCAGTAATGACTGGAGGAACAGAACAGAAGTAGCAGTAATGACTGGAGGAACTAAACAGAAGTAGCAGTAATGACTGGAGGAACAGAACTGTAGTAGCAGTAATGACTAGAGGAACAGAACAGTAGTGGCAGTAATGACTGGAGGAACAGAACAGTAGTAGCAGTAATGACTGGAGGATCAGAACAGAAGTTGCAGTAATGACTGGAGGAACCGAACAGAAGTAGCAGTAATGACTGGAGGAACAGAACAGAAGTAGCAGTAATGACTGGAGGAACAGAACAGAACAGTAGTAGCAGTAATGACTGGAGGAACAGAACAGTAGTAGCAGTAATGCCTGGAGGATCAGAACAGAACAGTAGTAGCAGTAATGACTGGAGGAACAGAACAGTAGTAGCAGTAATGACTGGAGGAACAGAACAGAAGTAGTAGTATTGACTGGAGGAACAGAACAGTAGTAGCAGTAATGACTGGAGGAATAGAACAGTAGTAGCAGTAATGACTGGAGGAACAGAACAGAAGTAGTAGTATTGACTGGAGGAACAGAACAGTAGTAGCAGTAATGACTGGAGGAACAGAACAGTAGTAGCAGTAATGACTGGAGGAATAGAACAGAAGTAGCAGTAATGACTGGAGGAACAGAACAGAAGTAGCAGTAATGACTGGAGGAACAGAAGAGAAGTAGTAGTATTGACTGGAGGAACAGAACAGTAGTAGCAGTAATGTCTAGAGGAATAGAACAGTAGTAGCAGTAATGACTGGAGGAACAGAACAGAAGTAGCAGTAATGACTGGAGGATCAGAACAGAACAGTAGTAACAGTAATGACTGGATGAACAGAACTGTAGTAGCAGTAATGACTGGAGGAACAAAACAGTAGTAGTAGTAATGACTGGAGGAACATAACAGTAGTAGCAGTAATGACTGGAGGAACAGAGCAGTAGTAGTAGTAATGACTGGAGGAACAGAACAGAACAGTAGTAGCAGTAATGACTGGAGGAACAGAACAGTAGTAGTAGTAATGACTGGAGGAACAGAACAGAACAGTAGTAGCAGTAATGACTGGAGGAACAGAACAGTAGTAGCAGTAATGACTGGAGGAACAGAACAGTAGTAGCAGTAATGACTGGAGGACCAGAACAGTAGTAGCAGTATTGACTGGAGGATGAGAACAGAACAGTAGTAGCAGGAATGACTGGAGGATGAGAACAGAACAGTAGTAGCAGGAATGACTGGAGGAACAGAAAAGTAGTAGCAGTAATGACTGGAGGAACAGAACAGTAGTAGCAGTAATGACTGGAGGAACAGAACAGTAGTAGCAGTAATGACTGGAGGAACAGAACAGTAGTAGCAGTAATGACTGGAGGAACAGAACAGAAGAAGCAGTAATGACTGTAGGAAATGAACAGTAGTAGCAGTAATGACTGGAGGAACAGAACAGTAGTAGCAGTAATGACTGGAAGATCAGAACAGAACAGTAGTAGCAGTAATGACTGGAGGATCAGAACAGTAGTTGCAGTAATGACTGGAGGAACAGAACAGTAGTAGCAGTAATGACTGGAAGATCAGAACAGAACAGAAGTAGCAGTAATGACTGGAGGAACAGAACAGTAGTAGCAATGACTGGAGGAACAGAACAGTAGTAGCAGTAATGACTGGAGGAACAGAACAGAAGTAGTAGTATTGACTGGAGGAACAGAACAGTAGTAGCAGTAATGACTGGAGGAATAGAACAGTAGTAGCAGTAATGACTGGAGGACCAGAACAGTAGTAGCAGTATTGACTGGAGGATGAGAACAGAACAGTAGTAGCAGGAATGACTGGAGGATGAGAACAGAACAGTAGTAGCAGGAATGACTGGAGGAACAGAAAAGTAGTAGCAGTAATGACTGGAGGAACAGAACAGTAGTAGCAGTAATGACTGGAGGAACAGAACAGTAGTAGCAGTAATGACTGGAGGAACAGAACAGTAGTAGCAGTAATGACTGGAGGAACAGAACAGAAGAAGCAGTAATGACTGTAGGAAATGAACAGTAGTAGCAGTAATGACTGGAGGAACAGAACAGTAGTAGCAGTAATGACTGGAAGATCAGAACAGAACAGTAGTAGCAGTAATGACTGGAGGATCAGAACAGTAGTTGCAGTAATGACTGGAGGAACAGAACAGTAGTAGCAGTAATGACTGGAAGATCAGAACAGAACAGAAGTAGCAGTAATGACTGGAGGAACAGAACAGTAGTAGCAATGACTGGAGGAACAGAACAGTAGTAGCAGTAATGACTGGAGGAACAGAACAGAAGTAGTAGTATTGACTGGAGGAACAGAACAGTAGTAGCAGTAATGACTGGAGGAATAGAACAGTAGTAGCAGTAATGACTGGAGGAACAGAACAGAAGTAGTAGTATTGACTGGAGGAACAGAACAGTAGTAGCAGTAATGACTGGAGGAACAGAAGAGAAGTAGTAGTATTGACTGGAGGAACAGAACAGTAGTAGCAGTAATGTCTAGAGGAATAGAACAGTAGTAGCAGTAATGACTGGAGGAACAGAACAGAAGTAGTAGTATTGACTGGAGGAACAGAACAGTAGTAGCAGTAATGACTGGAGGAACAGAACAGTAGTAGCAGTAATGACTGGAGGAACAGAACAGTAGTAGCAGTAATGACTGGAGGAATAGACCAGAAGTAGCAGTAATGACTGGAGGAACAGAACTGTAGTAACAGTAATGACTGGAGGAACAGAACAGTAGTAGCAGTAACGACTGGAGGAACAGAACAGAACAGTAGTAGCAGTAATGACTGGAGGAACAGAACAGAACAGTAGTAGCAGTAATGACTGGAGGAACAGAACAGTAGTAGCAGTGATGACTGGAGGAACAGAACACAAGTAGCAGTAATGACTGGATGAACAGAACTGTAGTAGCAGTAATGACTGGAGGAACAGAACAGTAGTAGCAGTAATGACTGGAGGAACAGAACAGAAGTAGCAGTAATTACTGGAGGATCAGAACAGAACAGTAGTAGCAGTAATGACTGGAGGAACAGAACAGAAGTAGCAGTAATGACTGGAGGAACTAAACAGAAGTAGCAGTAATGACTGGAGGAACAGAACTGTAGTAGCAGTAATGACTGGAGGAACAGAACAGTAGTGGCAGTAATGACTGGAGGAACAGAACAGTAGTAGCAGTAATGACTGGAGGATCAGAACAGAAGTTGCAGTAATGACTGGAGGAACCGAACAGAAGTAGCAGTAATGACTGGAGGAACAGAACAGAAGTAGCAGTAATGACTGGAGGAACAGAACAGAACAGTAGTAGCAGTAATGACTGGAGGAACAGAACAGTAGTAGCAGTAATGCCTGGAGGATCAGAACAGAACAGTAGTAGCAGTAATGACTGGAGGAACAGAACAGTAGTAGCAGTAATGACTGGAGGAACAGAACAGAAGTAGTAGTATTGACTGGAGGAACAGAACAGTAGTAGCATTAATGACTGGAGGAATAGAACAGTAGTAGCAGTAATGACTGGAGGAACAGAACAGAAGTAGTAGTATTGACTGGAGGAACAGAACAGTAGTAGCAGTAATGACTGGAGGAACAGAACAGTAGTAGCAGTAATGACTGGAGGAATAGAACAGAAGTAGCAGTAATGACTGGAGGAACAGAACAGAAGTAGCAGTAATGACTGGAGGAACAGAAGAGAAGTAGTAGTATTGACTGGAGGAACAGAACAGTAGTAGCAGTAATGTCTAGAGGAATAGAACAGTAGTAGCAGTAATGACTGGAGGAACAGAACAGAAGAAGTAGTATTGACTGGAGGAACAGAACAGAAGTAGCAGTAATGTCTAGAGGAATAGAACAGTAGTAGCAGTAATGACTGGAGGAACAGAACAGAAGTAGTAGTATTGACTGGAGGAACAGAACAGTAGTAGCAGTAATGACTGGAGGAACAGAACAGTAGTAGCAGTAATGACTGGAGGAACAGAACAGTAGTAGCAGTAATGAATGGAGGAATAGAACAGTAGTAGCAGTAATGCCTGGAGGAACAGAACTGTAGTAGCAGTAATGACTGGAGGAATAGACCAGAAGTAGCAGTAATGACTGGAGGAACAGAACTGTAGTAGCAGTAATGACTGGAGGAACAGAACAGTAGTAGCAGTAACGACTGGAGGAACAGAACAGAACAGTAGTAGCAGTAATGACTGGAGGAACAGAACAGTAGTAGCAGTGATGACTGGAGGAACAGAACAGAAGTAGCAGTAATGACTGGATGAACAGAACTGTAGTAGCAGTAATGACTGGAGGAACAGAACAGTAGTAGCAGTAATGACTGGAGGAACAGAACAGAAGTAGCAGTAATGACTGGAGGATCAGAACAGAACAGTAGTAGCAGTAATGACTGGAGGAACAGAACAGTAGTAGCAGTAATGACTGGAGGAACATAACAGAAGTAGCAGTAATGACTGGAGGAACAGAACTGTAGTAGCAGTAATGACTGGAGGAACAGAACAGTAGTGGCAGTAATGACTGGAGGAACAGAACAGTAGTAGCAGTAATGACTGGAGGATCAGAACAGAAGTAGCAGTAATGACTGGAGGAACAGAACAGAAGTAGCAGTAATGACTGGAGGAACAGAACAGAACAGTAGTAGCAGTAATGACTGGAGGAACAGAACAGTAGTAGCAGTAATGCCTGGAGGATCAGAACAGAACAGTAGTAGCAGTAATGACTGGAGGAACAGAACAGTAGTAGCAGTAATGACTGGAGGAACAGAACAGAAGTAGTAGTATTGACTGGAGGAACAGAACAGTAGTAGCAGTAATGACTGGAGGAATAGAACAGTAGTAGCAGTAATGACTGGAGGAACAGAACAGAAGTAGTAGTATTGACTGGAGGAACAGAACAGTAGTAGCATTAATGACTGGAGGAATAGAACAGTAGTAGCAGTAATGACTGGAGGAACAGAACAGAAGTAGTAGTATTGACTGGAGGAACAGAACAGTAGTAGCAGTAATGACTGGAGGAACAGAACAGTAGTAGCAGTAATGACTGGAGGAATAGAACAGAAGTAGCAGTAATGACTGGAGGAACAGAACAGAAGTAGCAGTAATGACTGGAGGAACAGAAGAGAAGTAGTAGTATTGACTGGAGGAACAGAACAGTAGTAGCAGTAATGTCTAGAGGAATAGAACAGTAGTAGCAGTAATGACTGGAGGAACAGAACAGAAGAAGTAGTATTGACTGGAGGAACAGAACAGAAGTAGCAGTAATGTCTAGAGGAATAGAACAGTAGTAGCAGTAATGACTGGAGGAACAGAACAGAAGTAGTAGTATTGACTGGAGGAACAGAACAGTAGTAGCAGTAATGACTGGAGGAACAGAACAGTAGTAGCAGTAATGACTGGAGGAACAGAACAGTAGTAGCAGTAATGACTGGAGGAACAGAAAAGTAGTAGCAGTAATGACTGGAGGAACAGAACAGTAGTAGCAGTAATGACTGGAGGAACAGAACAGTAGTAGCAGTAATGACTGGAGGAACAGAACAGTAGTAGCAGTAATGACTGGAGGAACAGAACAGAAGAAGCAGTAATGACTGTAGGAAATGAACAGTAGTAGCAGTAATGACTGGAGGAACAGAACAGTAGTAGCAGTAATGACTGGAAGATCAGAACAGAACAGTAGTAGCAGTAATGACTGGAGGATCAGAACAGTAGTTGCAGTAATGACTGGAGGAACAGAACAGTAGTAGCAGTAATGACTGGAAGATCAGAACAGAACAGAAGTAGCAGTAATGACTGGAGGAACAGAACAGTAGTAGCAATGACTGGAGGAACAGAACAGTAGTAGCAGTAATGACTGGAGGAACAGAACAGAAGTAGTAGTATTGACTGGAGGAACAGAACAGTAGTAGCAGTAATGACTGGAGGAATAGAACAGTAGTAGCAGTAATGACTGGAGGAACAGAACAGAAGTAGTAGTATTGACTGGAGGAACAGAACAGTAGTAGCAGTAATGACTGGAGGAACAGAAGAGAAGTAGTAGTATTGACTGGAGGAACAGAACAGTAGTAGCAGTAATGTCTAGAGGAATAGAACAGTAGTAGCAGTAATGACTGGAGGAACAGAACAGAAGTAGTAGTATTGACTGGAGGAACAGAACAGTAGTAGCAGTAATGACTGGAGGAACAGAACAGTAGTAGCAGTAATGACTGGAGGAACAGAACAGTAGTAGCAGTAATGAATGGAGGAATAGAACAGTAGTAGCAGTAATGCCTGGAGGAACAGAACTGTAGTAGCAGTAATGACTGGAGGAATAGACCAGAAGTAGCAGTAATGACTGGAGGAACAGAACTGTAGTAACAGTAATGACTGGAGGAACAGAACAGTAGTAGCAGTAACGACTGGAGGAACAGAACAGAACAGTAGTAGCAGTAATGACTGGAGGAACAGAACAGAACAGTAGTAGCAGTAATGACTGGAGGAACAGAACAGTAGTAGCAGTGATGACTGGAGGAACAGAACACAAGTAGCAGTAATGACTGGATGAACAGAACTGTAGTAGCAGTAATGACTGGAGGAACAGAACAGTAGTAGCAGTAATGACTGGAGGAACAGAACAGAAGTAGCAGTAATTACTGGAGGATCAGAACAGAACAGTAGTAGCAGTAATGACTGGAGGAACAGAACAGAAGTAGCAGTAATGACTGGAGGAACTAAACAGAAGTAGCAGTAATGACTGGAGGAACAGAACTGTAGTAGCAGTAATGACTAGAGGAACAGAACAGTAGTGGCAGTAATGACTGGAGGAACAGAACAGTAGTAGCAGTAATGACTGGAGGATCAGAACAGAAGTTGCAGTAATGACTGGAGGAACCGAACAGAAGTAGCAGTAATGACTGGAGGAACAGAACAGAAGTAGCAGTAATGACTGGAGGAACAGAACAGAACAGTAGTAGCAGTAATGACTGGAGGAACAGAACAGTAGTAGCAGTAATGCCTGGAGGATCAGAACAGAACAGTAGTAGCAGTAATGACTGGAGGAACAGAACAGTAGTAGCAGTAATGACTGGAGGAACAGAACAGAAGTAGTAGTATTGACTGGAGGAACAGAACAGTAGTAGCAGTAATGACTGGAGGAATAGAACAGTAGTAGCAGTAATGACTGGAGGAACAGAACAGAAGTAGTAGTATTGACTGGAGGAACAGAACAGTAGTAGCAGTAATGACTGGAGGAACAGAACAGTAGTAGCAGTAATGACTGGAGGAATAGAACAGAAGTAGCAGTAATGACTGGAGGAACAGAACAGAAGTAGCAGTAATGACTGGAGGAACAGAAGAGAAGTAGTAGTATTGACTGGAGGAACAGAACAGTAGTAGCAGTAATGTCTAGAGGAATAGAACAGTAGTAGCAGTAATGACTGGAGGAACAGAACAGAAGTAGCAGTAATGACTGGAGGATCAGAACAGAACAGTAGTAACAGTAATGACTGGATGAACAGAACTGTAGTAGCAGTAATGACTGGAGGAACAAAACAGTAGTAGTAGTAATGACTGGAGGAACATAACAGTAGTAGCAGTAATGACTGGAGGAACAGAGCAGTAGTAGTAGTAATGACTGGAGGAACAGAACAGAACAGTAGTAGCAGTAATGACTGGAGGAACAGAACAGTAGTAGTAGTAATGACTGGAGGAACAGAACAGAACAGTAGTAGCAGTAATGACTGGAGGAACAGAACAGTAGTAGCAGTAATGACTGGAGGAACAGAACAGTAGTAGCAGTAATGACTGGAGGACCAGAACAGTAGTAGCAGTATTGACTGGAGGATGAGAACAGAACAGTAGTAGCAGGAATGACTGGAGGATGAGAACAGAACAGTAGTAGCAGGAATGACTGGAGGAACAGAAAAGTAGTAGCAGTAATGACTGGAGGAACAGAACAGTAGTAGCAGTAATGACTGGAGGAACAGAACAGTAGTAGCAGTAATGACTGGAGGAACAGAACAGTAGTAGCAGTAATGACTGGAGGAACAGAACAGAAGAAGCAGTAATGACTGTAGGAAATGAACAGTAGTAGCAGTAATGACTGGAGGAACAGAACAGTAGTAGCAGTAATGACTGGAAGATCAGAACAGAACAGTAGTAGCAGTAATGACTGGAGGATCAGAACAGTAGTTGCAGTAATGACTGGAGGAACAGAACAGTAGTAGCAGTAATGACTGGAAGATCAGAACAGAACAGAAGTAGCAGTAATGACTGGAGGAACAGAACAGTAGTAGCAATGACTGGAGGAACAGAACAGTAGTAGCAGTAATGACTGGAGGAACAGAACAGAAGTAGTAGTATTGACTGGAGGAACAGAACAGTAGTAGCAGTAATGACTGGAGGAATAGAACAGTAGTAGCAGTAATGACTGGAGGACCAGAACAGTAGTAGCAGTATTGACTGGAGGATGAGAACAGAACAGTAGTAGCAGGAATGACTGGAGGATGAGAACAGAACAGTAGTAGCAGGAATGACTGGAGGAACAGAAAAGTAGTAGCAGTAATGACTGGAGGAACAGAACAGTAGTAGCAGTAATGACTGGAGGAACAGAACAGTAGTAGCAGTAATGACTGGAGGAACAGAACAGTAGTAGCAGTAATGACTGGAGGAACAGAACAGAAGAAGCAGTAATGACTGTAGGAAATGAACAGTAGTAGCAGTAATGACTGGAGGAACAGAACAGTAGTAGCAGTAATGACTGGAAGATCAGAACAGAACAGTAGTAGCAGTAATGACTGGAGGATCAGAACAGTAGTTGCAGTAATGACTGGAGGAACAGAACAGTAGTAGCAGTAATGACTGGAAGATCAGAACAGAACAGAAGTAGCAGTAATGACTGGAGGAACAGAACAGTAGTAGCAATGACTGGAGGAACAGAACAGTAGTAGCAGTAATGACTGGAGGAACAGAACAGAAGTAGTAGTATTGACTGGAGGAACAGAACAGTAGTAGCAGTAATGACTGGAGGAATAGAACAGTAGTAGCAGTAATGACTGGAGGAACAGAACAGAAGTAGTAGTATTGACTGGAGGAACAGAACAGTAGTAGCAGTAATGACTGGAGGAACAGAAGAGAAGTAGTAGTATTGACTGGAGGAACAGAACAGTAGTAGCAGTAATGTCTAGAGGAATAGAACAGTAGTAGCAGTAATGACTGGAGGAACAGAACAGAAGTAGTAGTATTGACTGGAGGAACAGAACAGTAGTAGCAGTAATGACTGGAGGAACAGAACAGTAGTAGCAGTAATGACTGGAGGAACAGAACAGTAGTAGCAGTAATGACTGGAGGAATAGACCAGAAGTAGCAGTAATGACTGGAGGAACAGAACTGTAGTAACAGTAATGACTGGAGGAACAGAACAGTAGTAGCAGTAACGACTGGAGGAACAGAACAGAACAGTAGTAGCAGTAATGACTGGAGGAACAGAACAGAACAGTAGTAGCAGTAATGACTGGAGGAACAGAACAGTAGTAGCAGTGATGACTGGAGGAACAGAACACAAGTAGCAGTAATGACTGGATGAACAGAACTGTAGTAGCAGTAATGACTGGAGGAACAGAACAGTAGTAGCAGTAATGACTGGAGGAACAGAACAGAAGTAGCAGTAATTACTGGAGGATCAGAACAGAACAGTAGTAGCAGTAATGACTGGAGGAACAGAACAGAAGTAGCAGTAATGACTGGAGGAACTAAACAGAAGTAGCAGTAATGACTGGAGGAACAGAACTGTAGTAGCAGTAATGACTGGAGGAACAGAACAGTAGTGGCAGTAATGACTGGAGGAACAGAACAGTAGTAGCAGTAATGACTGGAGGATCAGAACAGAAGTTGCAGTAATGACTGGAGGAACCGAACAGAAGTAGCAGTAATGACTGGAGGAACAGAACAGAAGTAGCAGTAATGACTGGAGGAACAGAACAGAACAGTAGTAGCAGTAATGACTGGAGGAACAGAACAGTAGTAGCAGTAATGCCTGGAGGATCAGAACAGAACAGTAGTAGCAGTAATGACTGGAGGAACAGAACAGTAGTAGCAGTAATGACTGGAGGAACAGAACAGAAGTAGTAGTATTGACTGGAGGAACAGAACAGTAGTAGCATTAATGACTGGAGGAATAGAACAGTAGTAGCAGTAATGACTGGAGGAACAGAACAGAAGTAGTAGTATTGACTGGAGGAACAGAACAGTAGTAGCAGTAATGACTGGAGGAACAGAACAGTAGTAGCAGTAATGACTGGAGGAATAGAACAGAAGTAGCAGTAATGACTGGAGGAACAGAACAGAAGTAGCAGTAATGACTGGAGGAACAGAAGAGAAGTAGTAGTATTGACTGGAGGAACAGAACAGTAGTAGCAGTAATGTCTAGAGGAATAGAACAGTAGTAGCAGTAATGACTGGAGGAACAGAACAGAAGAAGTAGTATTGACTGGAGGAACAGAACAGAAGTAGCAGTAATGTCTAGAGGAATAGAACAGTAGTAGCAGTAATGACTGGAGGAACAGAACAGAAGTAGTAGTATTGACTGGAGGAACAGAACAGTAGTAGCAGTAATGACTGGAGGAACAGAACAGTAGTAGCAGTAATGACTGGAGGAACAGAACAGTAGTAGCAGTAATGAATGGAGGAATAGAACAGTAGTAGCAGTAATGCCTGGAGGAACAGAACTGTAGTAGCAGTAATGACTGGAGGAATAGACCAGAAGTAGCAGTAATGACTGGAGGAACAGAACTGTAGTAGCAGTAATGACTGGAGGAACAGAACAGTAGTAGCAGTAACGACTGGAGGAACAGAACAGAACAGTAGTAGCAGTAATGACTGGAGGAACAGAACAGTAGTAGCAGTGATGACTGGAGGAACAGAACAGAAGTAGCAGTAATGACTGGATGAACAGAACTGTAGTAGCAGTAATGACTGGAGGAACAGAACAGTAGTAGCAGTAATGACTGGAGGAACAGAACAGAAGTAGCAGTAATGACTGGAGGATCAGAACAGAACAGTAGTAGCAGTAATGACTGGAGGAACAGAACAGTAGTAGCAGTAATGACTGGAGGAACATAACAGAAGTAGCAGTAATGACTGGAGGAACAGAACTGTAGTAGCAGTAATGACTGGAGGAACAGAACAGTAGTGGCAGTAATGACTGGAGGAACAGAACAGTAGTAGCAGTAATGACTGGAGGATCAGAACAGAAGTAGCAGTAATGACTGGAGGAACAGAACAGAAGTAGCAGTAATGACTGGAGGAACAGAACAGAACAGTAGTAGCAGTAATGACTGGAGGAACAGAACAGTAGTAGCAGTAATGCCTGGAGGATCAGAACAGAACAGTAGTAGCAGTAATGACTGGAGGAACAGAACAGTAGTAGCAGTAATGACTGGAGGAACAGAACAGAAGTAGTAGTATTGACTGGAGGAACAGAACAGTAGTAGCAGTAATGACTGGAGGAATAGAACAGTAGTAGCAGTAATGACTGGAGGAACAGAACAGAAGTAGTAGTATTGACTGGAGGAACAGAACAGTAGTAGCATTAATGACTGGAGGAATAGAACAGTAGTAGCAGTAATGACTGGAGGAACAGAACAGAAGTAGTAGTATTGACTGGAGGAACAGAACAGTAGTAGCAGTAATGACTGGAGGAACAGAACAGTAGTAGCAGTAATGACTGGAGGAATAGAACAGAAGTAGCAGTAATGACTGGAGGAACAGAACAGAAGTAGCAGTAATGACTGGAGGAACAGAAGAGAAGTAGTAGTATTGACTGGAGGAACAGAACAGTAGTAGCAGTAATGTCTAGAGGAATAGAACAGTAGTAGCAGTAATGACTGGAGGAACAGAACAGAAGAAGTAGTATTGACTGGAGGAACAGAACAGAAGTAGCAGTAATGTCTAGAGGAATAGAACAGTAGTAGCAGTAATGACTGGAGGAACAGAACAGAAGTAGTAGTATTGACTGGAGGAACAGAACAGTAGTAGCAGTAATGACTGGAGGAACAGAACAGTAGTAGCAGTAATGACTGGAGGAACAGAACAGTAGTAGCAGTAATGAATGGAGGAATAGAACAGTAGTAGCAGTAATGCCTGGAGGAACAGAACTGTAGTAGCAGTAATGACTGGAGGAATAGACCAGAAGTAGCAGTAATGACTGGAGGAACAGAACTGTAGTAGCAGTAATGACTGGAGGAACAGAACAGTAGTAGCAGTAACGACTGGAGGAACAGAACAGAACAGTAGTAGCAGTAATGACTGGAGGAACAGAACAGTAGTAGCAGTGATGACTGGAGGAACAGAACAGAAGTAGCAGTAATGACTGGATGAACAGAACTGTAGTAGCAGTAATGACTGGAGGAACAGAACAGTAGTAGCAGTAATGACTGGAGGAACAGAACAGAAGTAGCAGTAATGACTGGAGGATCAGAACAGAACAGTAGTAGCAGTAATGACTGGAGGAACAGAACAGTAGTAGCAGTAATGACTGGAGGAACATAACAGAAGTAGCAGTAATGACTGGAGGAACAGAACTGTAGTAGCAGTAATGACTGGAGGAACAGAACAGTAGTGGCAGTAATGACTGGAGGAACAGAACAGTAGTAGCAGTAATGACTGGAGGATCAGAACAGAAGTAGCAGTAATGACTGGAGGAACAGAACAGAAGTAGCAGTAATGACTGGAGGAACAGAACAGAACAGTAGTAGCAGTAATGACTGGAGGAACAGAACAGTAGTAGCAGTAATGCCTGGAGGATCAGAACAGAACAGTAGTAGCAGTAATGACTGGAGGAACAGAACAGTAGTAGCAGTAATGACTGGAGGAACAGAACAGAAGTAGTAGTATTGACTGGAGGAACAGAACAGTAGTAGCAGTAATGACTGGAGGAATAGAACAGTAGTAGCAGTAATGACTGGAGGAACAGAACAGAAGTAGTAGTATTGACTGGAGGAACAGAACAGTAGTAGCAGTAATGACTGGAGGAACAGAACAGTAGTAGCAGTAATGACTGGAGGAATAGAACAGAAGTAGCAGTAATGACTGGAGGAACAGTACAGAAGTAGCAGTAATGACTGGAGGAACAGAAGAGAAGTAGTAGTATTGACTGGAGGAACAGAACAGTAGTAGCAGTAATGTCTAGAGGAATAGAACAGTAGTAGCAGTAATGACTGGAGGAACAGAACAGAAGAAGTAGTATTGACTGGAGGAACAGAACAGAAGTAGCAGTAATGTCTAGAGGAATAGAACAGTAGTAGCAGTAATGACTGGAGGAACAGAACAGAAGTAGTAGTATTGACTGGAGGAACAGAACAGTAGTATCAGTAATGACTGGAGGAACAGAACAGTAGTAGCAGTAATGACTGGAGGAACAGAACAGTAGTAGCAGTAATGAATGGAGGAATAGAACAGTAGTAGCAGTAATGCCTGGAGGAACAGAACTGTAGTAGCAGTAATGACTGGAGGAATAGACCAGAAGTAGCAGTAATGACTGGAGGAACAGAACTGTAGTAGCAGTAATGACTGGAGGAACAGAACAGTAGTAGCAGTAACGACTGGAGGAACAGAACAGAACAGTAGTAGCAGTAATGACTGGAGGAACAGAACAGTAGTAGCAGTGATGACTGGAGGAACAGAACAGAAGTAGCAGTAATGACTGGATGAACAGAACTGTAGTAGCAGTAATGACTGGAGGAACAGAACAGTAGTAGCAGTAATGACTGGAGGAACAGAACAGAAGTAGCAGTAATGACTGGAGGATCAGAACAGAACAGTAGTAGCAGTAATGACTGGAGGAACAGAACAGTAGTAGCAGTAATGACTGGAGGAACATAACAGAAGTAGCAGTAATGACTGGAGGAACAGAACTGTAGTAGCAGTAATGACTGGAGGAACAGAACAGTAGTGGCAGTAATGACTGGAGGAACAGAACAGTAGTAGCAGTAATGACTGGAGGATCAGAACAGAAGTAGCAGTAATGACTGGAGGAACAGAACAGAAGTAGCAGTAATGACTGGAGGAACAGAACAGAACAGTAGTAGCAGTAATGACTGGAGGAACAGAACAGTAGTAGCAGTAATGCCTGGAGGATCAGAACAGAACAGTAGTAGCAGTAATGACTGGAGGAACAGAACAGTAGTAGCAGTAATGACTGGAGGAACAGAACAGAAGTAGTAGTATTGACTGGAGGAACAGAACAGTAGTAGCAGTAATGACTGGAGGAATAGAACAGTAGTAGCAGTAATGACTGGAGGAACAGAACAGAAGTAGTAGTATTGACTGGAGGAACAGAACAGTAGTAGCAGTAATGACTGGAGGAACAGAACAGTAGTAGCAGTAATGACTGGAGGAATAGAACAGAAGTAGCAGTAATGACTGGAGGAACAGAACAGAAGTAGCAGTAATGACTGGAGGAACAGAAGAGAAGTAGTAGTATTGACTGGAGGAACAGAACAGTAGTAGCAGTAATGTCTAGAGGAATAGAACAGTAGTAGCAGTAATGACTGGAGGAACAGAACAGAAGTAGCAGTAATGTCTAGAGGAATAGAACAGTAGTAGCAGTAATGACTGGAGGAACAGAACAGAAGTAGTAGTATTGACTGGAGGAACAGAACAGTAGTAGCAGTAATGACTGGAGGAACAGAACAGTAGTAGCAGTAATGACTGGAGGAACAGAACAGTAGTAGCAGTAATGAATGGAGGAATAGAACAGTAGTAGCAGTAATGCCTGGAGGAACAGAACTGTAGTAGCAGTAATGACTGGAGGAATAGACCAGAAGTAGCAGTAATGACTGGAGGAACAGAACTGTAGTAGCAGTAATGACTGGAGGAACAGAACAGAACAGTAGTAGCAGTAATGACTGGAGGAACAGAACAGAAGTAGCAGTAATGACTGGAGGAACAGAACAGAAGTAGCAGTAATGACTGGAGGAACATAACAGAAGTAGCAGTAATGACTGGAGGAACAGAACAGAACAGTAGTAGCAGTAATGACTGGAGGAACAGAACAGTAGTAGCAGTAATGACTGGAGGATCAGAACAGAACAGTAGTAGCAGTAATGACTGGAGGAACAGAACAGTAGTAGCAGTAATGACGGGAGGAACAGAACAGAAGTAGCAGTAATGACTGGAGGAACAGAACAGAAGTAGCAGTAATGACTGGAGGAACAGAACAGAAGTAGCAGTAATGACTGGAGGATCAGAACAGAAGTAGCAGTAATGACTGGAGGATCAGAACATAACAGAAGTAGCAGTAATGACTGGAGGAACAGAACAGTAGTAGCAGTAATGACTGGAGGAACAGAACAGTAGTAGTTGTAATGACTGGAGGAACAGAACAGAAGTAGCAGTAATGACTGGAGGAACATAACAGAACAGTAGTAGCAGTAATGACTGGAGGATCAGAACAGAAGTAGCAGTAATGACTGGAGGAACAGAACAGTAGTAGCAGTAATGACTGGAGGAACATAACAGAAGTAGCAGTAATGACTGGAGGAACAGAACAGAACAGTAGTAGCAGTAATGACTGGAGGAACAGAACAGTAGTAGCAGTAATGACTGGAGGAACATAACAGAAGTAGCAGTAATGACTGGAGGATCAGAACAGAAGTAGCAGTAATGACTGGAGGATCAGAACAGAACAGTAGTAGCAGTAATGACTGGAGGAACAGAACATTAGTAGCAGTAATGACTGGAGGAACAGAACAGTAGTAGCAGTAATGAGTGGAGGAACAGAACAGTAGTAGCAGTAATGACTGGAGGAACAGAACAGTAGTAGCAGTAATGAGTGGAGGAACAGAACAGTAGTAGCAGTAATGACTGGAGGAACAGAACAGTAGTAGCAGTAATGACTGGAGAAACAATACAGAACAGTAGTAGCAGTAATGACTGGAGGAACAGAACAGTAGTAGCAGTATTGACTGGAGGAACAGAACAGTAGTAGCAGTAATGCCTGGAGGAATAGACCAGAAGTAGCAGTAATGACTGGAGGATCAGAACAGAAGTAGCAGTAATGACTGGAGGAACAGAACAGTTGTAGCAGTAATGACTGGAGGAACATAACAGAAGTAGCAGTAATGACTGGAGGAACAGAACAGAACAGTAGTAGCAGTAATGAGTGGAGGAATAGAACAGTAGTAGTAGTAATGACTAGAGGAACAGAACAGTAGTAGCAGTATTGACTGGAGGAACAGAACAGTAGTAGCAGTAAAGACTGGAGGAACAAAACAGTAGTAGCAGTAATGACTGGAGGAACAAAACAGAAGTAGCAGTAATGACTGGAGGAACAGAACAGAAGTAGCAGTAATGACTGGAGGAACAAAACAGTAGTAGCAGTAATGACTGGAGGAACATAACAGAAGTAGCAGTAATGAGTGGAGGAATAGAACAGTAGTAGTAGTAATGACTAGAGGAACAGAACAGTAGTAGCAGTATTGACTGGAGGAACAGAACAGTAGTAGCAGTAATGACTGGAGGAACAGAACAGTAGTAGCAGTAATGACTGGAGGAACATAACAGAAGTAGCAGTAATGACTGGAGGAACAGAACAGAAGTAGCAGTAATGACTGGAGGATCAGAACAGAAGTAGCAGTAATGACTGGAGGAACAGAACAGTTGTAGCAGTAATGACTGGAGGAACATAACAGAAGTAGCAGTAATGACTGGAGGAACAGAACAGAACAGTAGTAGCAGTAATGAGTGGAGGAATAGAACAGTAGTAGTAGTAATGACTAGAGGAACAGAACAGTAGTAGCAGTATTGACTGGAGGAACAGAACAGTAGTAGCAGTAAAGACTGGAGGAACAAAACAGTAGTAGCAGTAATGACTGGAGGAACAAAACAGAAGTAGCAGTAATGACTGGAGGAACAGAACAGTAGTAGCAGTAAAGACTGGAGGAACAAAACAGTAGTAGCAGTAATGACTGGAGGAACAAAACAGAAGTAGCAGTAATGACTGGAGGAACAGAACAGAAGTAGCAGTAATGACTGGAGGAACAAAACAGTAGTAGCAGTAATGACTGGAGGAACATAACAGAAGTAGCAGTAATGAGTGGAGGAATAGAACAGTAGTAGTAGTAATGACTAGAGGAACAGAACAGTAGTAGCAGTATTGACTGGAGGAACAGAACAGTAGTAGCAGTAATGACTGGAGGAACAGAACCTGTAGTAGCAGTAATGACTGGAGGAACATAACAGAAGTAGCAGTAATGACTGGAGGAACAGAACAGAACAGTAGTAGCAGTAATGAGTGGAGGAATAGAACAGTAGTAGCAGTAATGACTGGAGGAACAGAACTGTAGTAGCAGTAATGACTGGAGGAACATAACAGAAGTAGCAGTAATGACTGGAGGAACAGAACAGAAGTAGCTGTAATGACTGGAGGAACAGAACAGTAGTAGCAGTAATGACTGGGGGAACAGAACAGTAGTAGCAGTAATGACTGGAGGAACAGAACAGAAGTAGCAGTAATGACTGGAGGAACAGAACAGTAGTAGCAGTAATGACTGGAGGAACAGAACAGTAGTAGCAGTAATGACTGGAGGAACAGAACAGTAGTAGCAGTAATGACTGGAGGAACAGAACAGAAGTAGCAGTAATGACTGGAGGAACAGAACAGAAGTAGCAGTAATGACTGGAGGAACAGAACAGTAGTAGCAGTAATGACTGGAGGAACAGAACAGTAGTAGCAGTAATGACTGGAGGAACAGAACAGTAGTAGCAGTAATGACTGGAGGAACAGAACAGAAGTAGCAGTAATGACTGGAGGAACAGAACAGAAGTAGCAGTAATGACTGGAGGAACAGAACAGTAGTAGCAGTAATGACTGGAGGAACATAACAGAAGTAGCAGTAATGACTGGAGGAACAGAACAGAAGTAGCAGTAATGACTGGAGGAACAGAACAGTAGTAGCAGTAATGACTGGAGGAACAGAACAGTAGTAGTAGTAATGACTGGAGGAACAGAACAGAACAGTAGTAGCAGTAATGACTGGAGGAACAGAACAGTAGTAGCAGTAATGACTGGAGGAACAGAAATGTAGTAGCAGTAATGACTGGAGGAACAGAACAGTAGTAGCAGTAATGACTGGATGAACAGAACTGAAGTAGCAGTAATGACTGGAGGAACAGAACAGAAGTAGCAGTAATGACTGGAGGAACATAACAGTAGTAGCAGTAATGACTGGAGGAACAGAACAGAACAGTAGTAGCAGTAATGACTAGAGGAACAGAACAGAACAGTAGTAGCAGTAATGACTGGAGGAACAGAACAGAAGCAGCAGTAATGACTGGAGGAACAGAACAGAACAGAACAGTAGTAGCAGTAATGACTGGAGGAACAGAACAGTAGTAGTAGTAATGACTGGAGGAACAGAACAGAACAGTAGTAGCAGTAATGACTGGAGGAACAGAACAGTAGTAGCAGTAATGACTGGAGGAACAGAACAGTAGTAGCAGTAATGACTGGAGGAACAGTACAGTAGTAGCAGTAATGACTGGAGGATCAGAACAGAACAGAAGTAGCAGTAATGACTGGAGGAACAGAACAGTAGTAGCAGTAATGACTGGAGGAACAGAACAGTAGTAGCAGTAATGACTGGAGGAACAGAACAGTAGTAGTAGTAATGACTATAGGAACAGAACAGTAGTAGCAGTAATGACTGAAGGAAGAGAACAGAAGTAGCAGTAATGACTGGAGGAACAGAACAGTAGTAGCAGTAATGACTGGAAGATCAGAACAGAACAGAAGTAGCAGTAATGACTGGAGGAACAGAACAGTAGTAGCAGTAATGACTGGAGGAACAGAACAGTAGTAGCAGTAATGACTGGAGGAACAGAACAGTAGTAGCAGTAATGACTGGAGGAACAGAACAGTAGTAGCAGTAATGACTGGAGGAACAGAACAGTAGTAGTAGTAATGACTATAGGAACAGAACAGTAGTAGCAGTAATGACTGAAGGAAGAGAACAGAAGTAGCAGTAATGACTTGAGGAACAGAACAGTAGTAGCAGTAATGACTGGAAGATCAGAACAGAACAGAAGTAGCAGTAATGACTGGAGGAACAGAACAGTAGTAGCAGTAATGACTGGAGGAACAGAACAGTAGTAGCAGTAATGACTGGAGGAACAGAACAGAACAGTAGTAGCAGTAATGACAGCCTTTCCATGATCTGTTGCAGCAGCCTACTGTACAGATAAAGACACCTTGAATTATTCAGCCGTTGTGTGTGTGTGCGTGCTTGCTTGCGTATGTGTGTGCGTGTCTGTGTGTGTGTGTGTGTGGTGTGTGTGTGTGCGTGCGTGTGTGCGTGTGTGTGCGTGTGTGTGCATGTGTGCAGTGGAAATGCCATTGCTGAATATCACATATCAAACACCCTGGCCCTTTCTACACGTGCTTCAAAGGTCTTGTCCTAATCCTAACCCTGACCCTTTCTACACGTGCTTCAAAGGTCTTGTCCTAATCCTAACCCTGACCCTTTCTACACGTGCTTCAAAGGTCTTGTCCTAATCCTAACCCTGACCCTTTCTACACGTGCTTCAAAGGTCTTGTCCTAGTCCTAACCCTGACCCTTTCTACACGTGCTTCAAAGGTCTTGTCCTAATCCTAACCCTGACCCTTTCTACACGTGCTTCAAATGTCTTGTCCTAGTCCTAACCCTGACCCTTTCTACACGTGCTTCAAAGGTCTTGTTCCTTTGCACTATCACACATTGATTATTTATTAATGAGTTATTTTGGAATAGGAAGAAATGTATCCTTGCTTTTCTGACCAGCTCTTTACTTTCGTCCAAATCTATTTGGATTTGAATTATTATTCTAGACTAGATATTGACTGAAATAAGTAATTATGTGAAGTTAAAGGTGCAATATGCAGAAGGAATCGTCTGCTAATTTGACTGATAACTGTTCTCTCCAGATTGATATAAAAACATTTACATGCATTTAACCTTATGTTATGGAAGGAACAGAAAGAGAAAACTGCTACAATCAGGTTTTTGTTTACTGCCTTATAATGTCCAATTCTATAGGGATCTTCCTGTAACATATGGTTGAATTCACACTGTTCGGATCATTCCACCATGAAGTAGAAACGCATCTCTGCTGTTCCACCTGCACTGCATTCATTTGTGTTGGCGTGGCTTTTAGCTGGGTGACTGCACAGATGAGCTCTTTCCTCTCTTACACACACACACAAACACACACACACAATCTGCAAACGGTAGATAAGAACACTGCTGTGCTTGGACTTATCCTCCATTCCCTAACCACCCAAAAATACTTGCAAGGACTCCCCAACTGCCTCTCCCTCTCCATTCCACTGCAGCAGATACTAAACAAGCAGATCTTTTATTTTTCTTCAGAAAACCAATTCATGTTCTCCAGTGGCCTTCAGACTCAAAGTGTTTGCCATAGATATAGCCGTCAATTAAATCACACGCATGTCCACATATTTACAGGCTGGCATGGGCACTCTAGCATGGGCACTCTGGCATGGGCACTTACAATAACTGCCCACAAAATCACTTAAGGATGCACGCTAGCTACCTGGCTTCCACGCACAGAGATGCAGTGAAGAGTGTTTGCACACATGCTCTCACGCAGTGCTCTATTTTGTCTACATACATCCACACACAATGCGTGTCCCAGTCTCACGGCCTCACCCTGAACTCCTTTAAATAGAGGCACTCTCTCCCAAACATGATCAAGGAGCACTAACCACTCACTTGTTGTTTTGCTACAGAAGCTTATTACAGGGCAAGTTTCTCACACAAAATAAGAGAGTGGATTGTTGTTAAGACTCTGAGTGATCTCCGTCTGTTTGCATGTCTTGGAGCGCGTAAAAGTGGGTTGGATGGCCCCTCACACACCCTGCTAGGAAGGACCGACCATGAGCGGCCGGTCCATTATCTCGCTCACCAGTCCAGCCAGGTCACCCGTGATACAAGTTAGTATTCAACGTCCATCCATGTCCGAGGATGTCGGGGAGATGACGTGGAAACCGGCCACTAGGGGCAACAGTGAGTGCTGTTACCTTCTGGTAGGTTTGGGTTTTGCTAGGGCGATGGGGTAGGAACGGTACGATCGGGGAGGGATGGTACCATGGGGGAGGGAAGGTACGATGGGGGAGGGACGGTACGATGTGGGAGTCACTGTACCATGGGGAGGGACGGTACCATGGGGTAGGGACGGTACCAGGGGGATGCCAGTCTGTTGGCTGGGGGGGGGTGTGGTCAGACTGAAGAGTTGACCTCATCTTCACATGGATTGGTTAGTTGAGGCTGGTGACTGGGATGCAACATGTCACTTTCTCTGATCTCCAAGACGGATGAGGCTGGCCATACAGCAGCTGTCACCTTCTCGTCATTGGCCCAGAGAACAGAAATGTTGACATTGACAGGGACAGGACTGGCAGTATTGAGGTGTGGGATTTATCTGTCCTCCACGCTGTAGAGTAAATACATGAGGCTGAGTGGAGCAGAAAGTGCTGAGTGAGCAGAGCGGGCTGAGAGTAGATACTGTACATGCTGGTGGCAGCAGTCTTCACCAGGCGCTGTTGCGTCTTCTTCACCACACTGTGTGGCTGGACCATTTCAGTTTGTCCGTGATGTGTAGGCCGAGGAACTTAAAACGTTCCACCTTCTCCACTGCTGTCCCATCGATGTGGATAAGGGGTGCTCACTCTGCTGATTCCTGAAGTCCACGATCATCTCCCTTGTTAGTGCCCTCACCTCCACCCTGTAGGCTGTCTCGTCGTTGTTGGTAATCAAGCCTACTACTGCTGTGTCGTCTGCAAACTTGACGATTGAGTTGGAGGTGTGCTTGGCCAGGCAGTCATGGGTGAACAGTGAGTACAGGAGGGGGCTGAGCACACATGCTTGTGGGGCCCCAGTGTTGAGGATCAGCGGGGTGGAGATTTTGTTTCCTACCTTCACCACCTGGGGGTGACCCGTCAGGAAGTCCAAACCCAATTGCACAGGGCGGGGTTAAGTGTGTGTGTATGCATGTCTGTCCAGAGAGACCTGGTATATAGACATGTCTGTCCAGAGAGACCTGGTATATAGAAATGTCTGTCCAGAGAGACCTGGCATATAGACATGTCTGTCCAGAGAGACCTGGTATATAGACATGTCTGTCCAGAGAGACCTGGCATATAGACATGTCTGTCCAGAGAGAAATGGCATATAGACATGTCTGTCCAGAGAGACCTGGCATATAGACATGTCTGTCCAGAGAGACCTGGTATACAGACATGTCTGTCCAGAGAGACCTGTTATATAGACATGTCTGTCCAGAGAGACCTGGCATATAGACATGTCTGTCCAGAGAGACCTGGTATATAGACATGTCTGTCCAGAGAGACCTGGTATATAGACATGTCTGTCCAGAGAGACCTGGCATATAGACATGTCTGTCCAGAGAGACCTGGTATATAGACATGTCTGTCCAGAGAGACCTGGCATATAGACATGTCTGTCCAGAGAGACCTGGCATATAGACATGTCTGTCCAGAGAGACCTGGCATATAGACATGTCTGTCCAGAGAGACCTGGTATATAGACATGTCTGTCCAGAGAGACCTGGTATATAGACATGTCTGTCCAGAGAGACCTGGTATATAGACATGTCTGTCCAGAGAGACCTGGTATATAGACATGTCTGTCCAGAGAGACCTGGTATATAGACATGTCTGTCCAGAGAGACCTGGTATACAGACATGTCTGTCCAGAGAGACCTGTTATATAGACATGTCTGTCCAGAGAGACCTGGCATATAGACATGTCTGTCCAGAGAGACCTGGTATATAGACATGTCTGTCCAGAGAGACCTGGCATATAGACATGTCTGTCCAAAGAGACCTGGTATACAGACATGTCTGTCCAGAGAGACCTGGCATATAGACATGTCTGTCCAGAGAGACCTGGCATATAGACATGTCTGTCCAGAGAGACCTGGCATACAGACATGTCTGTCCAGAGAGACCTGGCATATAGACATGTCTGTCCAGAGAGACCTGGCATATAGACATGTCTGTCCAGAGAGACCTGGCATATAGACATGTCTGTCCAGAGAGACCTGGTATATAGACATGTCTGTCCAGAGAGACCTGGTATACAGACATGTCTGTCCAGAGAGACCTGTTATATAGACATGTCTGTCCAGAGAGACCTGGCATATAGACATGTCTGTCCAGAGAGACCTGGTATATAGACATGTCTGTCCAGAGAGACCTGGTGCTACTTGTTGCATGCAGTCTCATGCAGATATGAGACCCTCCATAAAATGTAATACGAAGCTAAAAGGTCTCAGTAACTGTGACACAGCGCAGCCGTGATTCAGACACACATAAATAACTCTTGAGATGATTTCATGCCAGACCTCTTGAAGGTCTTCAACTGGGTACTACAATTTTCAATATATAAGACTGGGTACTGCAAGATTGAAGACATAAGACTGGTTACCACAATATTGAAGATTTAAGACTGGATACTACAATATTGAAGACATAAGACTGGATACTACAATATTGAAGATTTAAGACTGCATACTACAATATTGAAGACATAAGACTGAATAATACAATATTGAAGATTTAAGACTGGATACTACAATATTTTTACTGTAGATGAGTACTTCTATTTAAATGTAACAGCCACAATTGATCAATACATACTGTATCTCAAAACCAGCAAAAGACTATGAACTGAAACATCATCTTGTAACTGCATGGGAATCATAAGCCATTTTAAAGTGAAGTGGAATTTGGATTCCTGAGTGAATGTATACTATGTTTTA
The DNA here is from genome assembly GCA_030435695.1 of Brachymystax lenok tsinlingensis. Classification (NCBI taxonomy): domain Eukaryota; kingdom Metazoa; phylum Chordata; class Actinopteri; order Salmoniformes; family Salmonidae; genus Brachymystax; species Brachymystax lenok. The sequence continues at coordinate 34,711,340 of CM059803.1, forward strand.
TACGTTAGCTAATCTCTCTGTCCCTAGGACCATGATGCTGCTGCTTGTGTGAGGGAGTAAAGGGAACCATATCAAACCAGAAACATCTTGTTCCATCTCAACTGCCCTCATTTTGATCCCCTCCCTGTCCCCGAAACAACTCACCAAAGAGGACATTTTTGGTTCAGGAGGTCAATAGTCGACTGCAACAGATGAACAAAAAAGGCCCCCGTTAGATAGCCTTCATTATAAGCAAACACAGACTGTGGTTAAATTGCATTGTGTCTACTGCATGAAAACATAGAACTTAATCTCCAGGAACTGATTTTATTCTTCTGGGTTTAAGAGGATGATAAGAGCTGCTGTTAGTGTTACTAAATAGAACAAATTGTCCATGAATTATCATCAATAACGCACACTAACCATTTCTCACATCATCCGCCCAATCCCTACCCCCGTCTCCCATAGCCAACACCCTAACCCCCCATTCCTCTTATCATAGGCACCCCAACCCATGTGATTACATACAGTGTATTGCCCAACCCCCATCTCTCCCATACATAAACCTTCCTCCATGTTTCTCCTCCCCCCCCTCTCAAAGACTCTCCATCCCTTTGCTCATCACTCCCTGTCATCACTCCCCAGTGCATGTGTTTTTATCAAACTCAGTCCGACTACTGCTAATCTTCAGCCTGTGTTTGAACCTCTTTGCGTTGTTTCCTTGGGTTCTATCGCATAAAGGCCTTGTCATTTCCTTGATGCAATTTTTGGAGTTAGGATGATTGATTGACTCATCTTATTTATTTCCCCACAAAAGTAATTCCATTAAACAGGGGTTCCTCTCTCTCCAGCCTGCAAGGAGAACATGGGAACCTCTTAATTTGTCCATTTCAAGGCTTTGACTTGAGTAGTCACTCCAACATAACACTATCAATAATGCACAACGCAGCTGGCCTGCCACTCTCAGTCTCACTCTGTAGTTGCATAGCATAGAACTGACATGTGACATCTCTTCAGTTGATGACACGTTTTGCGGCATATTGCTGGGTTGAGATGTGAAGCTTAGAACAAATCATTTCTAGGCTTTTTGTAAAATTCTTTTCTGTGTTGAAAAATGAGTCTTGTCAGCAAACACATCATACAATTGTGTGTTATGCAGCTTGATGGATGAAGGTCCCTGTTGATTTACTGCAGATAATAACCCAACACCTCTCAACAGAATATGAATAATTGAAAATCATACACTGGATAATGGCTGTACTGGGGGAATATGTAATTGATTGTATATTATACAGCATGTGTGTGTACCAAATATATTGAAAATATGATATCGACAGCATAACATTGCAAATGAATAACTGAAAGTTCATGATTTTTTTCTATATCTAAATTCCAAATCTGCATAATGTATTTAAACTCCAACTCCTCCAGAGTGTTATGCATTAAAATCAAATCAAATTTTATTTGTCACATACACATGGTTAGCAGATGTTAAGGCCAGTGTAGCGAAATGCTTGTGATTCTAGTTCCGACCATGCAGTAGTATCTAACAAGTAATCTAACAAATTCACAACAACTACCTTATACACACAACTGTAAAGGAATGAATACGAGTATGTACATATAAATATATGGATGAGTGACGGCTGACCGGTGAAGGCAAGATGCAGTAGATGGTATGGAGTACAGTATATACATATGAGAGGAGTAATGTAGGATATGTAAACATGATATAAATGGCATCGTTTAAAGTGGCTAGTAATACATTTATTTCATCCAATTATAATTATTAAAGTGGCTAGATTTGAGTTGATGGCCGAGCGGCATAGGCAAGATTCAGTAGATGATATAGAGTACAGTGTATACATTTGATATGAGTAATGTCGGATATGTAAACATTATATACAAAATTGTTTAAAGTGGCTAGTGATACATTTGTTACATCCAATTCCTATTATTTAAAGTGGCTAGAGATTTGAGTCAGTATGTTGGCAGCAGCCACTCAATGTTAGTGATGACTGTTTATCAGTCTGATGGCCTTGAGATAGAAGCTGTTTTTCAGTCTCTCGGTCCCAGCTTTGATGCACCTGTACTGACCTCGCCTTCTGGATGATAGCGGGGTGAACAGGCAGTGGCTCGGGTGGTTGTTGTCCTTGATTATCTTTTTGGCTTTCTGTGACATCGGGTGGTGTAGGTGTCCTGGAGGGCAGGTAGTTTAGCCCCGGTGATGCGTTGTGCAGTACTCACTACCCTCTGGAGAGCCTTACGGTTGTGGACGGAGCAGTTGCCGTACCAGGCGGTGATACAGCCCAACAGGATGCTCTCGAATGTGCATCTGTAGAAGTTTGTGAGTGTTTTTGGTGACAAGCTGAATTTCTTCAGCCTCCTGAGGTTGAAGAGGCGCTGTTGCGCCTTCTTCACCACGCTGTCTGTGTGGGTGGACCATTTCAGTTTTTCTGTGATGTGTACGCCGAGGAACTTAAAACTTTCCACCTTCTCCACTACTGTCCCGTCGATGTGGATAGGGGGGGTGCTCCCTCTCCTGTTTCCTGAAGTCCACGATCATCTCCTTTGATTTGTTGACGTTGAGTGAGAGGTTATTTTCCTGACACCACACTCCGAGGGCCCTCACCTCCTCCCTGTAGGCCGTCTCCTCATTATTGGTAATCAAGCCTACCACTGTAGTGTCGTCAGCAAACTTGATGATTGAGTTGGATGCATGCTTAGCCACGCAGTCATGGGTAAACAGGGAGTACAGGAGAGGGCTGAGAACGCACCCTTGTGGGGCCCCAGTGTTGAGGATCAGCTTGGTGGAGATGTTGTTTCTTACCCTCACCACCTGGGGCCGGCACGTCAGGAAGTCCAGGACCCAGTTGCACAGGGCTGGGTCGAGACCTAGGATCTCGAGCTTAATGACGAGCTTGGAGGGTACTATGGTGTTAAATGCTGAGCTGTAGTCGATGAACAGCATTCTTACATAGGTATTCCTCTTGTCCAGATGGGTTAGGGCAGTATGCAGTGTGATTGCGATTGCGTCGTCTGTGGACCTATTGGGACGGTAAGCAAATTGGAGTGGGTCCAGGGTGTCTGGCAGGATGGAGGTGATATGATCCTTGACTAGTCTCTCAAAGCACTTCATGATGACGGAAGTGAGTGCTACGGGGCGATAGTCATGTAGTTCAGTTACCTTAGCTTTCTTGGGAACAGGAACAATGGTGGCCCTCTTGAAGCATGTGGGAACAGCAGACTGGGATAGGGATTGATTGAATATGTCCGTAAACACACCAGCCAGCTGGTCTGCGCATGCTCTGAGGACACGGCCAAGGATGCCATCTGGGCCAGCAGCCTTGCGAGGGTTAACACATTTAAATGTTTTACTCACGTTGGCTGCGGTGAAGGTGAGCCCACAGGTTTTGGTAGCGGGCCGTGTCGGTGGCACTGTATTGTCCTCAAAGCGAGCAAAGAAGTTGTTTCGTTTGTCTGGGAGCAGGACGTTGTGGTCCTCGACGGGGCTGGTTTTCTTTTTTTGTAGTCCGTGATTGACTGTAGACCCTGCCACATTCCTCTCGTGTCTGAGCTGTTGAATTGTGACTACTTTGTCTCTATATTGATGCTTAGCTTGTTTGATTGCCTTGCGAAGGGAATAGCTACACTGTTTGTATTCAGTCATGTTTCTGGTCGCCTTACCCTGGTTAAAAGCAATGGTTCGCGCTTTCAGTTTTGCGCGAATGCTGCCATCAATCCACGGTTTCTGGTTGGGGAAGGTTTTAATAGTTGCTATGGGTACAACATCACCGATGCACTTGCTAATAAACTCGCTCACCGAATCAGCGTATACATCAATGTTGTTGTCAGATGCTATCCGGAACATATCCCAGTCCACGTGCTCGAAGCAATCTTGCAGCGTGGAATCAGATTGGTCGGACCAGCGTTGAACAGACCTGAGCACGGGTGTTTCCTGTTTTAGTTTCTGCCTGTAGGCTGGGAGCAACAAAATGGAGTCATAGACAGACTTGCCGAAAGGAGGGCGGCGAATAGCCTTGTATGCATCACGGAAGTTAGAATAACAATGATCAAGGATTTTACCAGCCCGGGTGGCACATTCGATATGCTGATAACATTTAGGGAGCCTTGTTTTCAAATTAGCCTTGTTAAAACCCGTTCACAATAAATGCAGCCTCAGGATATGTGGTTTCCAATGGATTTCTTTCAGTGCCGTCGATGTGTCAGCTTGAGGGGGGATGTACACGGCTGTGATTATAATCGAGGAGAATTCTCTTGGTAGATAATGCGGTCGGCATTTGATTGTAAGGAATTCTATGTCAGGTGAACAAAAGGACTTGAGTTCCTATGTGTTGTTATGATCACACCACGTCTCGTTAATCATAAGACACACACCCCCGCCCTTCTTCTTACCAGATAGATGTTTGTTGTGGGAGGTTGGGCGGGTGAATATACAGTATGACTGCCACAATTGCTGACATCAGCAGTCCCCTCCACTCCCCAATCCACTCCCTCCCTGTCCCTGGCATGGCCTGTTGGGCTGCTGCACTAGATTCACTGTCCCCTGGCCTGGACCAGGCTGCTTTGCTCTACCTGCGTTGTGCCGTTGTTGTGCTCTGGTGGCAGGCAGAGATCACACAGGGTACTGGGGAGAGTAGAGGGCCTGCTCCACTCTGAGGAGGACTGTGGTCTAACCAAAGAAGAGCGTGACAGTGGTCACCGCTGAACGAGAGCAGGAAGGCAGAGTTTCCCCAGCGGAGCTGACGCCAGGAGAAAAAATGCACCGCAGCAGCCCCCTCTGCACACCCTCCCCCTCCCTGCCAGACTGGGAAGAGTGTACACCCACTTCAGAGCTGTCTCTCTCTCTGACATTCACACTCAACATCTGGGCGCACTGCTGAGTACTGCTTTCACCTCTGTCAGTTGTCATGGCATCGTCCTATTCAGCCGCATAGAGAGACCCCTTCCCTGATGCTGACCTAAAGCAGCAGCACCTCATAGGCCCTGGTGACATAAAGTATATAGGACCTCAGACAGGGAGAGACCCCACTCCTCCCTGATTGACTGTTCTAGATATACAAGTTGCTTTACTGCTCCAGGCATGGTTGTGTTTCACCTTGAGGCTAGCCCCTGGCATGGTTGTGTTTCACCTTGAGGCAAGCTCCAGGCATGGTTGTGTTTCACCTTGAGGCTAGCTCCAGGCATGATTGTGTTTCATATTGAGGCTAGCTCCAGGCATGGTTGTGTTTCACCTTGAGGCTAGCTCCAGGCATGGTTGTGTTTCACCTTGAGGCTAGCTCCAGGCATGGTTGTGTTTCATCTTGAGGCTAGCTCCAGGCATGGTTGTGTTCCATCTTGAGGCTAGCTCCAGGCATGGTTGTGTTTCATCTTGAGGCTAGCTCCAGGCATGGTTGTGTTACACCTTGAGGCTAGCTCCAGGCATGGTTGTGTTTCACCTTGAGGCTAGCTCCAGGCATGGTTGTGTTTCACCTTGAGGCTAGCTCCAGGCATGGTTGTGTTTCACCTTGAGGCTAGCTCCAGGCATGGTTGTGTTTCACCTTGAGGAGAGTAATTACTCCAGATAATTACTCTCCTCTGCCAAATAGAACACGTAGGAAATAATACACTGACAGATTGGACGGCTCAGGTGGTAGGAGGTGAGGAGATTAATGAGTGGAGTAAACATGCAGGTATCTGTCCATGCCTGTTTGTCTCATCTAGTTGAATGCTACATCTGCCCTGTTCACTGTGTACCCCTAGGGCTGGATATTTGATGCATATTATTTTTCAAATATTCATGGGAATCCCTTGTTCCATATGACTTACAAGGATGATCAAGACAGTCATATCCCAAACAGATAACAGGGGTGATGCACTTACATCAAGTACAACATGTACAGTTGCCAACGGCAACAGTGGTACAAATTAAAGCCCGCTCGGCTCTGAGAGATTTCCTGGAAGCAGGTGTGTTTCCACAGTGTTGTACCAGTAGCTAGCCGTCTGGTTGGTTACAGCATCATGAAATCAAATCGTATTTGTCACATGCTTCGTAAACAACAGGTGTAGACTGACAGTGTAATGCTTTCCTACGGGTCCTTTTCCAACAATGCAGAATTAAAGATAGAGATAGACAGACAGACATAGCTGTCTCCTGGAGATTCACCTGAGGACAGCTAGATATGGCTCCCTCCCTCCCCCAATCCTCTCCACTACCCAGTATATCAGTTGACACCAAAAGATTTCTCCCTTTTTTTCTGCTCACTTGCTCCTCTCCTCTCAGAAGGAATACTATCAATACTCCCATACAGAATATTGCCAGAGCGATAATTTGTTGACTGTATCGTAGCTTGTCTACTAGGTACCACTAATTACATTGTTGGGCTGTCCCCATAGGAGAACCCTTTTTGGTTCCAGGTAGAACTCCTTTGAGTTCTACCACAGAGGGCAGAGTGCAGCCTCTGTGGGTCTGTCTGTCTGTGTGTGTGTGTGTGTGTGTGTGTGTGTGTGTGTGTGTGTGTGTGTGTGTGTGTGTGTGTGTGTGTGTGTGTGTGTGTGTGTGTGTGTGTGTGTGTGTGTGTGTGTGTGTGTGTGTGTGTGTGTGTGTGTGTGTGTGTGTTTGTGCGTGCATGCGTGCGTGCAACGCTAACAGTCTTGCAAAATAAAGCCGCTCGGATCTCTGGGACTTCCTGGAAGCAGGTGTGTTTTCCACAGTGCTGTTCCAGTAGTTAGTTGTCTGGTTGGTTACAGCATCATAGCAGTCTCCCAGGGAGTTACTAGATAGCAGTAGTGACCTGAGGCCAGCTACATATGGCTCCCTCCATTTCACCCCCATCTCTCTGGTCTTTCCAGGAAGAAGTAGCAGTTGAACCAAGAAAACGTGTGTGTGCGTGTGTGTGTGTGTGTGTTGCTATGGATTTGTGGCTAGGTCTTGATGAATCCCTGCATGGATCAGTCATGAGAAGGACAAGGCCAGGAGGTGATCTTCTGACCCCTATAGACCACCACTAGCTGATGTAACAGGCGGCTATTCGTTATTTTACACACACACACCACCAGATATGGTCATGGGATAAAGAACCAAGTCCTCAGGCTACACTAGCCTCTTTCGAACTCAACTCTGTTTTTTAAAATGGGAGATGAAGATGATGTCAAATCGCAGGATACTAGCTACACAGATCATAGTGTGGTGTTGCTAAGCATCGGATGGGATATTCTGACCGCTGCAGTGTTTTCAGATATAATATTGTAGCTTTCAAACAAGATCAAATCAGACATATAGTCTATTAAGAAAATCGAAGTCAGTGTCATGCATCAAACACCAGTTTCACCATGCTATGTCAATTTAATGTTCCTACTCTGCCTTTGTGCTTCCTTCATCTCTCCCAGTACGATGGATAATGTTGTGAAAAAGTGACAATTCTTCCAGTTGTTCATGATAACTGCTTGCCCTCTGACAGCATCTCAATACATGAAGTAGCTATGCTTTCTAAATCCCCTCAGGTAGTGTTATCTTCAAGATGCATGGAGAGGTAACTGTAATGTTGATTGCTGAATGCCTGGTGAAAGCTTTAATTTACCACCTCGTTAATGTACAATCTCCAGCACATGGAACCAGTCCTGGGCAGCTGTAAATGAAAAGCTGTGTGAGGGGCCTCCATGCATGGGTTAATTGACAATGGCAACCGCCTGTCTGCCAGAATCTCAATCAGTCAGGCAGGCGTGCTGTGCTCTCTCTCCTCTTCTCCCTCCATCATCACTGATGGCATTAATGCCCCCACGTCTATCTCTTTATCACTGAGTGCCTGTCAAAAGGTCAAAGTGCGATTCAATTATGATCCCCAGTCAAAGATCATTGATTTCAATCCAACACAGGTGCTGATAATATTGCTTCGGAATTTACTCACCTCATCATCTAGAATCTTGACATGTCAGTGGATACATGTTACTTACCTTGTGTGTGGAAATGGGATCCTGGTTATGACAGACTGTGTTTAAGGTGGAGGATGGCATTGGGGCTTGTTAGTATGCATATATGGTAGGTTGTTTGTATGTGATTGTTTGGGAGTTATTTGGTGGTAAGCTGTGCATGGAGGAGGGGGAATCACAATCCCTGCTGTCGCTAAGATTTACTTATTCATAAGACGCTCCGACTATGAAGCTGTAATGATGATGATGGAGCGGCCATGTGTTTAATGTTCAAGATTCTTTACAGCCCCAGCAGCTGGCAGCTGCGTTAGCCTGGTCTGTATATGTGAATGTGCACGCGTAGGCAGATTGTCAAATCAGTAGATTCAGTTAGGTCTATACAATGTTGTGTCGGCATTTGTTGCCACAACATTCTGGTCTCATTACCTCTATACAGAGAGGAGATCTCTTCGTATACCCAAGGGAGTAGATCATTATGCTAGATTTATGCCAACATATTCTCTTTCTGTCACTGACTTTCCTCATATTTAATCTGCTTTGAGGAAGCAATAGGTAGAAAACAATACTCTATCATACTGTACATCAAACACAGTTGACATTACTGTAGACCTATTCAAATTCTTAGCTTTGGTTGTGAATAACTATTACTGCTGGATGGACAGTAGATATATGGCTTCTTACTTTGGGTATACTGATGAACGTGGAACTGTAAAGGAGCTGCTTTTGTGTATTTACCCAGAGCAATGCGCTTTCCATCTGGAGTCTATTAGTGAAACCCAGCAAAACTTGACTTGAAAATCTGTTTTCCAATGAAAGTGATAGATACTGTATGAAGCATTTGTCACCCCCTGATTTGTCCGTTGGCGGGGGAGAGTCATAGACAGCCAGGGTGCGTGACGAGTCTTCCAGGAAAGTCCACTGAGTAACCGAGCCAGAGAAATCCATCCACCCAAACAACACTACTGCAGTCAGACTACACTGACCACAGAAATAAAGACTCGATGCAATTCAGTGGCTCAAATACAGTACAAAGTATACAGTAGCAAATGTTGATGGATTATAGGATCCTATCTATCTCAGTGATTTATATTGTCCATATCTATCGTATTCGCCACCATAGAATGACCCCCGTCATCGTGATGCTTAACAAACATTCCATGAACTGAAACACTCAGCTTATTTCAGTTTCTGAGGGGGGAAAAATGTGTGAGTCTTTTGAGTTGCAAACCTGTCAACGGTGAAATAAAGTTCAACTGAGGATATCACAACCATGTCTGTCAGGGTGGCTAGCTCATAGACTTCTTTACAGCTCCAAATGTATCATTACAAAGAGGGAGACAAACTATCACACAGCAGTACATAACTGTGGTAGAATGCAATGTTTGGCCCAAGCCTATTGTTGGGAAGACTCATTATAAACCCATTTGTTCCTTAAACCTTGTAGGCTGGTGGTTAACGTCTTCACAACACATCATTTCCAATGGTTTAGTCTGTCTGAAATCACGTCTGTGCCAGCCATCACTGTGCTTCTCCTCTTCTGCCTTCCTGTCTGGAAGGGTTTTACATGGGAATGACTGCTGTCTCCGACCATGAGACAATACCTCACTCCATCTCTGATCCACGGAGCAAGGGGATGAGTCCAATATCGCCCAGCGGAGCAGCTGTGGCCCCGTGTGAGGTGGGCCAACCAATCAGAGTAGTTCCCTGTCTCCCACAGAGCTGGCCAGCTCCTCTCGTGGGTTGATATAATTACCAGGAATGGAATCCACCTGTGGCAGACAGGGCCGGACCGGGGATCTCCCCCACCTATGCGTCCGCTGCCATTGCCATATCTGTAGGCATGAGGGAGGAGGTAGGGAGCGAGTGCTAGACACCCAGCAAGAGCTAAAGCAATGGGAGGATAGGAGGAGGAAGAGGGTGAGAGGATGATGCTGCTGGTCAGATACAGTGATAACAGTGACAGTGTTTATAAAGGCTCTCTGACTCAGGGTGAATATGGATCAGGCTGTGTTTATGGTTAGTGCATGGGAGTGATGAGGAGTTGAGGTATTCTGGGAAGCCAGCAGCTTCTACTGTATGACTGCCTTGCTCTGCTGGCGCATTTCCCACAACCCCTCTTCCAGTAATCACCACAGGAGACATTAAGCAGTGCATCAGTGCTGGCGTATTAAAGTAAACACCCCATTTACTGCTATTATTGCGTAATTTGTATTCCAGGTTTCTTCCAGCTATTAGTCACACGGTACACTTTTTTTTTTTTTTTTTTATCTAGAACCAAAAAGTCACCATAGGAGAACCCTTTGAAAAACCCTTTTTGGTTCCATGTAGAACCCTTTCCACAGATGGTTCTACATGGAACCCAAAAGGGTTCTCTTATGGAGGATACCAGAAGAACCCTTTCGGAACCCTTTTTTCTAAGAGTGTATCCATTATCCATCGTAGGAAATCATCCTCATCATATGAAGCCCCTAATGTCCCACACTCATCATGTACAGATGGAGGATCTTCATTTGAGCCAGTTTGCTAAAGCATGAAAATAATTCTACAGCAATACAAAATGTGAATAATTATGTAGATTATAATTGATAGACATTTTTGTAGGGGTTGATAAATGTTTTGATAAGGGCAAATTCAAGTCTAAAATTTCAAGGTGGAAATTACAAACTTCAAAAGCCTTTTTAAACCTCAAATACACTACATATTTTACATTTCCAATCAAATGAAGATCCTTCATCTGTAGACAGAGACCAGCCTTCAGTCAGTTACACTGTGACTACATCACAGGTTCAATTCTCTTCCCCGCACTTCCTCCCAGTCGGTTTACTCTGCACTTTGACTTCATTTCTGAGAACAGTGGTTAGGATGGGGAGCGCTCACATAGCCAATGTTGTTTTTCATGCTTGGTCATATCAGCAAAGGTGCCCTATGTGGTAAGAATAAAATAAGGACCTTAACCGGATGATTCTCTGCAATGTGTTCAGTCATACTTGTTGATCAAAAACACAGATTTTGACTGCAATGCAATCAATGAATTTCCACAGAATGGGTTGGTACGCCAGTGTGAATGTAATATGTAACCATTTCCTTAATATTCTTCCTCAACAGTCAGCAGCATCCCACCCTACATACCACTGCTGGCTTACCTCTGAAGCTAAGCAGAGTTGGTCCTGGTCGGATGCTGCTGGACGTGGTGTTGGAGGACAAGTAGGAGGCACTCTTTCCTCTGGTCTAAAATAAAAAAAATATCCCAATGCCCCAGGGCAGTGATTGGGGACATTGCCCTGTGTAGGGTGCCGTCTTTCCAATGGGGCGTTAAACGGGTGTCCTGACTCTCTGTTGCCACTTAAACTACCATGGCACTTATCATATGAATAGGGGTGTTAACCCTGGTGTCCTGGCTAATTTCCCAATTTGGCACTCATATCATCATGGCCACCTAATCATCCCCAGCTTCCAATTGCTTCATTCCTCTCCCCTGTAAACTATTCCCCAAGTTGTTTCTGTAAATGAGAATGTGTTCTCAGTCAATGTACCTGGTAAAATAAGGGTTAAATAAAATTATTCATTTAATTACATTTTCTAAGAAAGAATGGAACCAGGGGAGACCCTCATGTAAACAGAGAGAGACAGAGAGAGAGGAGCAGATGGAGACAGAAAGAGCTGAGGAGTGTGTGAGTGAGAGAAACCACTCAGGCAGCTCTGCTCCACAGCACGCTGAAAGACCACCACAGGAGAAACCCACAGGAGGGCAATTCAGGTGAAGACTGCTGGAGTCCTTGCTGTATAGTCTGAAGCCTGCCCCACATCCTCTACACTACCCCACTGCTGCTGTGTGAGACAGAAGAAGCCTGAAGCCCTAGCTCTATAGCAGTCATAGCAGTACTACTGTTTTTACACCAGTTTACTTGCGTTATTAAGTCATGTCAGAGTGTCTTGGCTCAAAGAGATGGATGAAAAACAACTGGCCTGTAAACACATTGTCTCCAGGTGAGTCAGAGTGAGAGAAACTGTGAATATTTTCTGTTCACCAACATAGATTATAGATTTTCCTCCACAGGTTCACCAACATAGATTAGTAATATCAAAAGTGAAAGCAAAGTATTTGATGAAGTGAACATTTCAATCTTCACATTAGATTTGTCTGTCCAGTCATATACCAACTCAACGGCCCGTCTGCATGCCTGTATTGAATCTTTTTACTTAGCGTACTTATCTAATATTTATATTAAAGCAATCTGTCATCTCCATGTCCAGTCATCATTTCTGCCCTTGTCCTTGGTCGGGATTCAATCCAACAGCAGATTGTCAACAATGTGGCTTTTTAAGGCAAGGTTTTTGCGTTCGCAGAGATCTTATTCATGCTAGATGCTGCGTATGTTGACTCAATTGGAAATTGCCTTTAGTCTAATGTCTAATGCAACCATTAGATTTTTGATTGGCACACACTGGTTGAATCAACGTTGTCTCCATGCCATTTTAATAAGAATTACATTGAACCAACGTGGAATAGACTTTGAATTGAAGCTACAGATCTACATGTACATTTTTCTGCCTGGGTTTCGACAACTCTATGTGGGCTGTGAAGCTTGGGTTTAGGGAAACCAGGTAAGGAGCTGTGTGTGAAAACAGCTGTAATGGGTCACTGGCATGTTGGGAGGGAGTGCTGCATAGCAGAGGCACACATGAAACAGCTAGGGAGGGAGATGTGTTCTGTTCCTAGTTTGAAGATATACAGGCTAAGACAGCATAATAATTCCATGCTGAAGCGTTCGAAAATATACACATTCTTGGGACCAGCGCAATTGCTGGATTCTATGTTTCTAAAAAAAATATTGTCAAACACCGGTGCAGTGAAATGTGTTGTTTTAGAGGGTCAGCCATATAACTATGGCACCCCTGGAGCAAATTAGGGTTAAGTGCCTTGCTCAAGGGCACATCGACAGATGTATCACCTTGTCGACTCGGTGATTAGATCATTTGAAGAAAAATAAATATTAATAATAGAATGACAGTAAAACAGTTATGCTTTGTGTTTGATGAGTAGTTGTGTTTATTTTTCACTTTGATGGCGAACTTTCTGTACCAATAACATTCACTTCCAGTCATTTATGGAAAGAGTTATGTGATATTACAATCCTCTTGTCCTAAACTGTTCCAGGAAGAATGTGGCCTGTAGCAGCATGTTTGTGCCCAACGTGACGGTTACGGTCTTAGATTTCTGAGAACTCCTTAACCTTGCTGCTTAGGATGTTTGGCAGTGGGCACCCTGGAATGTGATGACATCAGCATTAGATTTCTAATAGAGGGCTTGCTCACTAATCCCTACACAGTGCCATCTACCACCCCTTATTTAAACAAATCTATCTTGTGCCAAGTTAGATCATTCAGAAAGCAAACCACCCTATCCCTTTTTAAGACATGGGAAACCTTGGTAGTTATTCATATTCAGAATGTGACCCCACACCTCCGAGGGTGTCTCAGGGGAAGTTGGGGTATGCAACAACAAAAAACATTTGCAATTCACACATGAGTATTAATACACACACGTAGGCCTGCATGTGTGAAATAGGACAAATATAAGCAGCCAACTAATTATTATTATCATAATTATATTCAGAATGTAAATTTACTTTGTCTCTCTGATTAATTATAGATGCACCTTGCAACTGCTTAATCAAAAACTTGCCATTTAGTGTACAGATCATTTAAATTACCGTAACCACAAACAGTGGAACAGGGACACATATGTCTTCCGACTGAAGCATCTCAGCTGGTGAGCCAAATCGCCTCTAAAATACAATAAACACACAAAGTAGGCTCTTTGTGTTTGTTATCTGTTACTGAGGGAGGGAGGGATGGAGGGAGGGAGGGAGGAATAGGAGGTGACTTACACAGAAAGACCACGTATGAGCTATCTGTTACACAACTGTTGAGACGGCGCTTCGCTTGGAAGGTAAACAAACATTTCAGGGCTCTGTGATGAATGTGCAATTGTTGCCGTGGACATGATTTATGCCATTTGTCAGTGACCCTGTTCATGTACCTACATAAGCCTAAAGTAACTTACGTTAACAACAGAGCTTGTGTCTCTAATCCATTAGTATAGAAAATTACACATTTGCTTTAATTCTGTTCTTTGTTTTTCAGTTTTTTCACTCTTCAAGGTTGTAACACGACCACTGTTATCACATGACACATTGGACTTCATGTTTATCACAAACACTATTTCACAAAACAACATTCCTTATATTTATCACCTTGAGGCATTGACTGCCAGATCTGCTGCGTCACACCCACACAGTATATACATGGTAACAGATCCTACACCACACCTTGGTGATTCTCAGCATACCTTCCCACCCATCCCAGGTAACTATTTACCCCACCCATCCCAGGTAACTATTTACCCCACCCATCCCAGGTAACTATTTACCCCACCCATCCCTGGTAACTATATACCCCACCCATCCCAGGTAACTATTTACCCCACCCATCCCAGGTAACTATTTACCCCACCCATCCCTGGTAACTATTTACCCCACCCATCCCTGGTAACTATTTACCCCACCCATCCCAGGTAACTATTTACCCCACCCATCCCTGGTAACTATTTACCCCACCCATCCCAGGTAACTATTTACCCCACCCATCCCTGGTAACTATTTACCCCACCCATCCCTGGTAACTATATGCCCCACCCATCCCTGGTAACTATATACCCCACCCATCCCTGGTAACTATTTACCCCATCCATTGTTTTGCTAATTTATTGAAATTTTAAATTTGAAGTCACACCCCTGAGTCAATACATGTTAGAATCACCTTTGGCAGTGATTACAGCTGTGAGTCTTTCTGTGTAAGTTGCTAAGAGCTTTGCACACCTGGATTGTACAATATTTGCACATTATATATATTTTTTTATTCTTCATGCTCTGTCAAGTTGGTTTTTGATCATTGCTAGAAAACCATTTTCAGGGCTTGCCATAGAATGTCAACCCGATTTAAGTCAAAACTGTAACTAGGCTAGTCAGGAACATTCACTGTCAGCTTGGTAAGCAACTCAAGTGTAGATTTGTCCTTGTGTTTTAGGTTATTGTCCTGCAGAAAGGTGAATTTGTCTCCCAGTGTCTGTTGGAAGCAGAATGAACCAGGTTTTCCTCCTGGATTTTTCCTGCGCTTAGCTCTATTTAATTTATTTTACATTTATTTTAAACTCCAGAGTCCTTGCTGATGGCAAGCATACCCATAACATGATGCAGCCACCACCATGTTTGAAAATATGAAAACTAGTACTCAGTGATGTGTTGTGTTGAATTTGGCCCAAATATAACGCTGGGTATTCAGGAAATTAAGTTAATTTCTTTGCAACATTTTTTGCAGTTTTACTTTAGTGCCTTGTTGCAAACAGGATGCATGTTTTGGAATATTTTTTATTATTTTCACTCTGTCATTTAGGTTAGTGTTGTGGAGTAACTACAATGTTGTTGACCAATCCTCAAGATTCTCCAATCACAGCCTTTAAACTCTGTAACTGTTTTAAAGTCACCAATCTTTGAGCAATTTCCTTCCTCTCCGTCAACTGAGTTAGGAAGGACGTCTGTATCAACTCCATTCTCATCTATCCCACAATAACTTGTATGAACAGTTCCAGTCCGGGTTCCGTCCACTTCATAGCACCGAAACAGCCCTTATCAAAATCACCAATGACCTCCTTACGGCAGCTGATTCTGGACTTTTTACCATCCTCATCCTCCTCGATCTGAGTGCAGCCTTTGATACCATCAGTCACACCGTCCTCCTCAACAGGTTAACTTCCATCGGCATTAGCCACACTCCGTTAGACTGGTTCACATCTTATCTCTCTGGCCGCACTCAGTTCATTCAACTTAAATCTTTTAAATCCAGTCCCTCCGCCGTCACTTCTGGTGTGACCCAGGGCTCTGTCCTGGGGCCCCTACTTTTCATCATTTATCTCCTGCCCCTGGGCAATATCTTCCGCAAATTCAATATTCAATTCCACTGTTATGCTGATGACACCCAGCTCTACCTTTCGACCAAACCCTCGTCCACTCTCCCGCCCACCTCCCTTACTGACTGCATCTCAGAAATAAAAACCTGGTTTTCCCAAAACTTCCTCAAATTAAACAGTAATAAAACTGAGGTTCTCCTTATTGGCACTAAATCTACTTTATCCAAAACCGACAGTTTTTCTCTTAATATTGATAACTCCTCCGTTTCACCCTCCCCACAGGTTGAGTCTGGGTGTCATCCTTGACAGCACATTATCTTTTCAATCGCACATTAATAACATTACACAGTCTGCCTATTTCCATCTACGAAACATCAATCGACTCCGTCCGTCCCTTACTCCCCATACTGCCGCCGTCCTTGTCCACAGTCTCGTCACTTCCCGTTTGGACTACTGCAACTCTCTCCTTTTTGGCCTCCCTCATAAATCCCTCCATAAACTTCAAATGGTCCAGAATTCAGCTGCCCGCATCATTACTCGAACCCCTCCATTCATCACATCACTCCTGTTCTCCAACAGCTTCACTGGCTCCCGGTCCAGTTCCGTATCCAATTCAAAGTCCTTCTGTTAACATTCAAGTCCATCCATAAACTCGCCCCCATATTTGTCTGATCTCCTCCAGGGTCCAACTTCCACCCGCTCCTTAGATCTTCTTCCTCCATACACCTGTCTGTCCCCCCGCCCGGCTCACCACTATGGGGAGCAGAGCATTCAGCCGCTCTGCTCCCCGTCTCTGGAACTCATTACCATCCCAACTCAGAAACATCGATTCATTTTCCCATTTCAAAACACACCTGTTTAAAACTGCCTATCTCACTAGACGTCAACTGCTCTGCTTCTTTTGTTGTTTTTAATGCTGTTCTATGCTTTTAAATGTCTTATGTTTCCCTGTACGGTGTCCTTGAGTGTCAAGAAAGGCGCCTTAAATAAAATGTAAAAAAAAAAATGTATTATTATTATCTTTGTAGTAACTGGGTGTATTGATACACCACCCAAAGTGTAATTAATAACTTCACCATGCTCAAAGGGATATTCAATGTCTGCTTTTTTTGACCCATCTACCAATAGGTGCCCTTCTTTGAGAGTCATTGGAAAACCTCCATGGTCTTTGTGGTTGAATCTGTATTAGAAATGCACTGCTCGACTGAGGGACCTTACAGATAATTGTTTGTGTGGGGATACAGAGATGAGGTAATCATTCAAAATTCATTATTAAACGCTATTATTGCACACAAAGAGATTTCATGCAACTTGTTAAGCACATTTTTTACTCCTGAATTCATTTAGGCTTGCCATAACAAAGGGGTTGAATACGTATTGACTTAAAACATTTCAGCTTTTAATTTTTTATTAATTTGTAAAAATTTCTAAAAACATAATTCCACTTTGACATTATGGGTATTGTTTGCAGGAAAGTGACACAAAATCTAAATTCAATCCATTTTAAATTCAGGCTATAACAAAACAATATGTGGAAAAAAAGAAAATCCAGGCACTGTATTTACGGTGCCTTGCAAAAGTATTCACCCCCTTGGCGTTTTTCCTATTTTGTTGCATTACAACCTATAATTTAAATTGATTTTCATTTGGATTTCATGTAATGGACATACACAAAATAGTCCAAATTGGTGAAGTGAAATAAAAAAATAACTTTTTTTTTTTTAACTGAAAAATGCACCCCCTGTGCTATGAAGCTCTCCAAACAGGTCAGGGGCAAAGTTGTGGAGAAGTACAGATCAGGGTTGGGTTATCAAAAAATATCGGAAACTTTGAACATCCCACAGAGCACCATTAAATCCATTATTAAAAAATGGAAAGAAGACTCCCCAAACATATGGCAGATGGTACTCTGGTCAGATGAGACAAAAATGTAGCTTTTTGGCCATCAATGAAAACGCTATGTATAGTGCAAACCCAACATCTCTCATCACCCCGAGAACACCCATCCCCAAAGTGAAGCATGGTGGTGTCAGCATCATGCTGTGGGGATGTTTTTCATCGGCAGGGACTTGGAAACTGGTCAGAATTGAAGGAATGATGGATGGCGCTAAATACAGGGAAATTCTTGAGGGAAACCTGTTTCAGTCTTCCAGAGATTTGAGGCTGGGTCGGAGGTTCACCTTCCAGTAGGACAATGACCCTAAACATACTGCTAGAGCATCACTCGAGTGGTTTAAGGGGAAACATTTAAATGTCTTGGAATGGCCTAGTCAAATCCCAGACCTCAATCCAATTGAGAATCTGTAGTATGACTTAAAGATTGCTGTACACCAGCGGAAACCATCCAACTTGAAGGAGCTGGAGCAGTTTTGCATTGAAAAAAGGGGAAAATCCCAGTGGCTAGATGTGCCAAGCTTATAGAGACATACCCCAAGAGACTTGCAGCTGTAATTGCTGCAAAGGTGGCTCTGCAAAGTATTTACTTTTGGGGGGGGGTGAATAGTTATGCACGCTCAAGTTTTCTGTTTTTTTTGTGTTATTTCTGGTTTGTTTCACAATTAAAAATATTTTTCATCTTCAAAGTGGTAGGCATGTTGTGTAAATCAAATTATACAAACCCCCCAAAAATCTATTTTAATTCCAGGTTGTAAGGCAACAAAATAGGAAAAATGCCAAGTGGGTGAATACTTTCGCAAGCCACAGTACCGTCCCAGGCAGCTATTCGCTCACCCCTTCTTTTTCTGCGGTTGTTATATGATGGTTGGCAACCAACTTTAAGGTGAGAGAATAGTGTGGACCAGAGACGGGGGAAGGTCTAACCCAACCCATTATACTCGTCTCCTTAAGGAAACGTAATACATAATGAAATATGATATATCCCCTGAAGATTTTCTCAGCAGTTCACTTACGCTTGGCTCTTCAACACCATTACTCCTTAAATCTGATAACAATCTATCCCGTTCCCTCCCATATTGCTGGCACTGAAATAAGACATGTTCAACTGTCTCCATCTCCACCTGACAGTCTGTTTTCCTACAAATTTCAATGTACTGTTGAGCATTGTGTGTCCCAGTCTTAGCCTTGTAATTATACTTTCCTCCCTTCTCTCTTGACCTGATCTTATACGAGTGTGTTCCCTTTCCCTCCCTGTTCGACAACTCTAGCCATTTGTTTTTAACCATTGTTCTTATTAACCCCTTGGCTTCTGCTTTACTGATTTCCATCTCAACACTAGGATATTTGAGAGGCTGTTTGGCGAGAACATCCACCTTCTCATTCCCCTCTACTCCCACATGAGCTGGTACCCAGAGGAACATCACAAATACCCCCATCTGTCTCACCCTAAATGGGCAAAAATCATATACAACACATATTGTCTGCTTCGTGACACAAATGAATTTAAGCTCATCAGTGCAGCACATGAGACAGAGAAGATGACTACCCTGTCTGGTCTCACGTCCTCCACCCACTCAGCAGCCAAGAGTATGGCCAGCAACTCCATTATGCATGCAGATTTTTGTCACTGCCACCTTCAACTCGGGAACACTAAAAGCTGCACCTGTCTTCCCTGTTTTAGGGTCCTTAGATCCATCGGTTAATATATTCAAGACAGCATAGTACTGAGTTCTTAAATGTTTACTTACAATATTTACTGGATCCACTCTTTCCTCTCCAGCTATTACCCTCTCAAGCAACACTAGGCTTATCATTGGTCGAAAGAGCAACCAAGGTGGGATAGTAAGAAGAGCCACAGAGGGGCTAAATTCCTTCTCCTTGTAGGATGTGGAGTGGGAACCTTATAGCCTTGTAGATTTACCCAATATGTCATGGTTAGATGTTGTCTTCTTAACTTTAACAGCATCTCTCCTAACCCTACCTGCAGCACTGCCACCGGGGAGGTCCTGACTGTTCCACAACATATTCTTAGAGCTTGAGCCTGGATTACATCTAGCATTTTTAAAGATGTCGGCGCTGCTGATCCATATGCTATACTACCATAGTCCAGTGATGACCTTGATTGCGCTATATATAACATTTTCAACACCGTCCAACCTGCCCTCCACTCCAGTCCTAAACAGGCAATGCATCACATTCAATATTGTTTTTCATCTAATAATTTGAGTGTTAAACCAGACCCCCAGGGACCTAAACAATCCCACCCTATTCAGATTCCTTTCCTAGAGCTTCAGGCATATTTCATCCCAAACTTCCTTCTAGTAAAAAACAAAGTCTGTATTTTCTCAACGGAGAACTTGAAGAGGCACCTGAGGGACCACTGCTCAACTTCATGGATCGCTTCTTGAACTCTCCCGGCTGTATGGGGAATATTTATCCCTCTCTTCCACAACGTCCCGTCAGTCACAAACAATGACCTCCCAATTTCTGGTCTCACCTGTGAGAATCAGTAGTGTAAAGTACTTAAGTGAAAATACTTTAAAGTACTACCTAATTAGTTTTTTGCCGATATCTGTACATTACTTTACTATTTATATTTTTGAATACTTTTACTTTTACTCCACTACATTCCTAATGAAAATAATGTACGTTTTACATTTTCCCTGACACCCAAAAGTACTTGTTACATTTTGAAAATTTAACAGGACAGAAAAATGGTTCAATACAAATCAAATGAAATCAAATTTTAATTGGTCACATACATGTGTTTAGCAGATGTTATTGCGGGTGTAGAGAAATGCAGGCGGTTCTAGTTCTGACAGTGCAGTAATATCTAACAAGTAATGTCTAACAATTTCACAACATATACCCAATACACACAAATCTTAAGTAACGGAATGTAATTAAGAATATATAAATATATGGACAAGCAATGTCCAAAAAGTGGCATAGACTAAGATACAGTAGAGTAGTGTGGAATACAGTATATACATATGAGATGAGTAATGCAAGATATGTGAACATTATTAAAGTGTCTAGTGTTCCATTTATTAAAGTGGCCAGTGATTTCAAGTCTGTATATAGGCAGCAGCCTCTATGTGCTAGTGATGGCTATTTAACAGTCTGTTGGCCTTGAGATATAAGCTGTTTGTCAGTCTCTCAGTCCCAGCTTTGATGCACCTCGCTTTTTGATGATAGCAGGGTGAACAGGCAGTGGCTCGGGTGGTTGTTGTCCTTGATTATCTTTTTGGCCTTCCTGTGACATCGGGTGCTGTAGGTGTCCTGGAGGGCAGGGAGTTTTCCCCCAGTGGCACGTTGGGCAGACCGCACCACCCTCTGGAGAGCCCTGCGGTTGCAGGAGGTTCAGTTGCCGTACCAAGCGGTGATACAGCCCGACAGGATGCTCTTATTTGTGAATCTGTAAACGTTTGTGAGGGTTTTAGGTGTCGAGACAAATTTCTTCAGCCTCCAGAGGTTGAAGACGCACTGTTGCGCCTTCTTCGCCACACTGTGTGGGTGGACCATTTCAGTTTGTCAGTGATGTGTACACCAAGGAACTTTAAGCTTTCCATCTTCTCCACTACTGTCCCGTCGATGTGGATAGGGGGGTGCTCCCTCTGCTGTTTCCTGAAGTCCACGATCCTTCCCATTTGTTTTGTTGACGTTGAGTGAGAGGTTATTTTCCTGGCACCACACTCCCAGAGCCCTCACCTCCTCCCTGTAGGCTGTCTCGTCATTGTTGGTAATCAAGCCTACAACTGTTGTGTCGTCAGCAAACTTGATGATTGAGTTGGAGGCGTGCTTGGCCACACAGTCATGGGTGAACAGGGAGTACAGGAGGGGGCTAAGCATGCACCCTTGTTGGGCCCCAGTGTTGATGATTAGCAAAGTGGAGTTGTTGTTTCCTACCTTCACCACCTGGGGACGGCCAGTCAGGAAGTCCAGGATCCAGTTGCACAGGGCGGGGTTCAGACCCAGGGCCTCAAGCTTAATGATGAGTTTGGAAGGTACTATAGTGTTGATTGCTGAGCTATAGTCAATGAACAGCATTCTTACATAGGTATTCCTCTTGTCCAGATGGGATATGGCAATGTGCAGTGTGATGGCGATTGCATCGTCTGTGGATCTATTGGGGCGGTAAGCAAACAACAAATGACACTTCCCTGGGGGTTACCATTATCTACCTTCTAACCTTCTGACATAGAGCTCCCACCCTCACTTGTATTGATTGTCCAAAAATTAAGTAATTTATCCAGTTAAAAACCCTTCCTCCATCCCCCATGCTATCCAGTTTGATAAGCAGGCCCCCCTTCAACATCATATCATAGGCCTCTACATCAAAGAAAATGGCTACCACCACCTCCTTATTTGCCTGGGCCATCCATATGACTGACTAGACCCAGTACAGGATCTGCACATCTCTACCTTCTCCATGTCTCTAGCTGCAAAAGTCCACCCACTTTTCAGCAGAGGGAGATCCCAATCTCGTCTGACCCCACTCATCCTCTTAATCATACCTCTTCCTCACCTATGTTTCCGCAGAACTGACATCAATAGTCCCTCTTAGCTGTCCTCATGGTCCTTCTTACTACTGCTTGAGCTTGTTTATACTGTACCACACGCTGGTAGTTATGGGACCTTATCAACATCCTGAAAGCCCCGCTCCTACTCTTCACAGCTTCTTTGCACTCTTCAGTCCACCAAGGAACTGCCTTCCTCCTTTTCCTTCCTGTACCCATGGGTATCACCTCCCTTCCTCCTTATCCCCGTGTAACCATGTGTAGCACCCTAGATTTATCATTGGCCAAGGGAGCAACCAAGGTGGGATAGCAGAAAGAACCACAGAGGGGCTGAACTCCAAAATCGGGCTGGCTGCGTCTCAATCCACGGCATCCGCCGATATGGCCCTTCTGCATCTGTGGTGAAAGGTGGCAGAGCTAAAGCAGTGTTTGTCAGACCAAGAGACATCCCGAAAATCGGTCTTCTCACGAAAACGCCAGTAGAGTCCAAACAGTTTGGCCTACACACTAATATGACCCCTCTCACGAACAGGTACATGTCGGTTGCTTTGCTCTGGGATGCCCACAAGACACACAAGACTCGTCTGAAGGTCCCCGGTACCAGTTTACAAAATGAATGGAAGTATATATAGAGATAGTTTAGTGCCTAAAATAATGGGATCAACATGTTCATGTAAAAAAATAATAATAATAATGTTTCCTGATCTTTCTTATAACTTTCAGATATAGGACAGACACTTCAAAACAAACCTTTTGTCGTTGTTCAATGCGTTTCTATTGACTAATAGCAGTAATGCCAAATTCAATGTTTCATCAAATAATGTTTGAATTTTATAACCCTAGCCCTAAAATCAAATGACTAAATTATCCTTGGTATGAACATCTTTAAACAATTCCATAGTTAGCTTAGTAGAACCCCTCCCGGTTTAGACAGGGCTTAGAATGTAGACAGTTAAAATCCCCACACCACATCCCCACTCCTATCTTGACCTTCTACGCTCCCAAGGGCCATCAACTGTAGTCTCTTACACAGGTTGTAAAGTTCACTATTACCAGATTCCCCCTCCCAACCACACTTCTAGCACTACATGCTTCTACTCAACAAGCCTATATGGGATCTCCTGCTTTATAAAAGTATAAAACTGTCCTCCTGCCACCCTATCTCTACGGACTGCAACGTAACCTTGTATTACAAAACCTAGGTAGGTTTAAGCCATGTCTCCAGGAGACATATCACATCTGGTTTACCTGGTAAATCCTCAAGAAACTCCTATCCATTGGCTATCAAACATTTCGTGTTCCATTGGAGGATTAACACCATTATGAAAATGAACCCAGACATGATTCCTGGCTGGACTGCTTCCAGGTAATCTCTCACATTCTTGAGGTCATCTCTCACATTCTTGTGGTCATCTCTCACATTCTTGAGGTCATCTCTCACATCCAGGTTGCAGTTGTAAATGAGAACTTGTTCTCAACTAGCCTACCTGGTTAAATAAAGGTAAAAAAAAAAAAAAAAAAACATTTTCCCATGTCAGTCATGTGATCCCTATATATTTTACTACCTGATCCAAAACGATCCCAATACTCTTATTCTTAGAATTCTCACTTACTGTTCAGTTGATTGCCGTTGTTTTGAAAGTAGCAACCTTTCTCATGTCTACCAGTCTTGTGTTCTCCCCAATGCTGCTCCCTACATCACACCCAACTTGCATTGCAATCTGTCCTGGAATACCTACTCTTCTATGTGCCCCGCTTGTCTCCATGTGAACTAACTTCCCTGCTTCCGCCTATGTTATTTTACGCTCACTCCTCACCTGCTGTGATTCCACCTGTCTTTTCATCACTGCACAACCCCGATAAGTCACACTATGGGTGCCCCCACAGTTACATCCCTTTAACTGGACCCCATTTACACATTCTCCATATGCATGTTATCCTCCACACTTCACACATCTTCTTTTGCCTTTACACACCACACCCAAACCTTTGACTGTTATAGCAACGCAATGGTTTTGGAACATAAGCTCACACATAGTAACTTGTATACCCAATCCTAACCTTTTTTGTCAGTTCCGGATCCTCAAAGTTGAGTAGCACTGAAAGGCTTCCACCTTCTCCCATTCTTGTGTCATCTGGAGGCGCATTGCCTCAATAAGAGAGCCTCCCTTCAAATGGTCCATTATTTCTTTAATGTTAACAATTTCTGGAACTCCTGTAATATCCACCTTCACCCACTGCCGTCCACACTTTTACATACCTGCTTGTGTTTGAGAGCCTTCTCATACTGTTTACCATCGATACACACCACAAACAAACTTACATCATGAAGACTTTTAGCAGACACAAGACACATGACCTCTCCTACTCTACTCTTCAAATCACGAGCCAATGCAATCGGACTCACCGCCGTGACTCCACCGTTGTCCTTAAACCAACACCTTGAACTCCATTTCTCTATGTACAACTCTGTGAACCGAACTTCCCTCATCACTACTCTCCCCTGACGAGACCTGCAAAAGATCCTCGATCTTCCTCTTCTTCACATCTCTTCCTCCACCCCTCCACCGCTACACTCCATCCCATCCTCTTCAACTCCTAACCTCCCTATCTTTGAATCCATCTCTGCTACAGAGCCCAGTGATGCTCAACCACCTCCACGACAATACTCAAAAAACTGTCGCTTTCCAATTCAAATTGGACACTGTCGATGCAAAAACTACGGTCCTGCAGGCCCAACCACTCCTCGAAAATCCTAGCTATTCACCTGGCACATCCCAGGTAGATACTCACCCCAACCATCATGGGTAGCTATTTACCCCACCCATCCCCTTGCTCTGGATGAATGAAAGTTATTTTACTCCTTCTTCCACTCTCCACGTTTCAGGGAGTGTTTGTTTTTCCTGTTCCGCATTATGACTCATAAGACACATGTACTATTAGTACTTCAGCATCCCCAGTTTTTTCTACGACAGTATTGTCAAGTGGAAGTGTTGTCGCCGAAACAAAGGACTTCTGGCGAGATGTTCTGATGAATTATTAGAAGAAGGAAGGAGAGGAAGGCACCACACTACTTTCAGTTGAATATCTTATCTAGTTATTTTCTGAAGATCTCATTTAGTTATTTTGTAGCTTTTGCAAAATATGTGTGTTTCTATCCCAGTTTGCTCCTCTCCCTGTAGGTTTTACAGATGCTCCCCAACCCGTGTCTGCAACCCTTATAATTTAGTGTACCCTGTGTGTACAACCCATATGGAATTCCTAGTCTCCAGCAGTGTTTGGAACTGCTGATCTGCGAGCTTCACAAAAGTACTGAACCTTTCTATTCTCATAGCTTCTACAGATTGTAAATGAAATATAAACATTTTTGCTAAAATAATAATTATATTATTATTGATAGATTGACTATGACTTTTCAAATCACACAGTATTGCTATCTGCAGCGTTAGTTCTAGGTAAATGTTGCAATTCTTCAGCCATTCCTGGACCTGTGACCAAAAACAAGCTACATATGGACAGTACCAAAAAAATGTATCTAATGACTCTGCCTCCACACAGCAAAATCTGCAGAGCTGGGAAGATTGTATCCCCCATATATATAACATTCCATTGGTTGCAAGAATTTTGTATAATTATTTAAATTTAAAAATTAGAAATGTTAAATCCAGCGTCGTTATGCGTGTCAATTCATAAACCATGTGCCATGGAATCGGTACATCGAAAATCTATTCCCAACTATTTTGCAATTGATATGGCACAGCTGTCCATTTTTTGGTCCTTAAATGAAATTGGAAATATATTTTTATTTATCACAATTTTCTTTAAGGCAATACACTTGACCTCATCTTTACCAGAGGCTGTTCTCCTAGTAATCTCACTGCAACGCCCCTCCATGTCTCTGATCACTACTTTGTTTCCTTTCCTCGACATCTCTCCTCAATCCCTACCCACTCAGTCCCTACCCAGATGGTCATGTTCCACCAAAGTCTTTCCTCAAAACACTTGAGCGTGCTGTCTCAGACCAACTCTCTCACTATTGTTCTCAGAGCGATCTTCTTGACCCTAACAAGTCAGGCTTCAAGACGAGTCACTCAACTGAGATTGCTCTTCTCTGTGTCAAGGAGGCTCTCCACAATGCTTGAGACTAGAGACTTTTTTTTTCTAATTCGAAGATGAGCCATATCCATTTTAATACACTTTTTTAAGTCCTCCTGATCTAATTCTTAACGCAAAAAAAACACAATGTGTTGTTATTTTATGCACTTCTCTAATAGCATTAGGTTCAGTGTTGTTGTTTTCGCGTAATGTACAAGTCTGAGAATTCATAACTCCCAGGGTGTATTGTTAGGGGTGTTCCTTCTGCTTCATTCTTTCTGTCATGTTTACTTTTTCTCCTGATGGAGGAGCTTGTTTCTCTTTCATGCCCTGCTGCCTACAGTGGCTTTCTCTTGAAGAGCAGCAAACAGCGGTTTCACTTGATGGTATACAGCTACGGACGAAAGTTACTTTTTCGGAGCAGGTTAGGAGAACTTACGCAGCAGGTTAGGAGAATTATTGTACCAGGTTAGGAGAATTAGGCTGAGGATAGGAAAAGGGTTAGGGTTAGCTAAAATGCTCTCTTAACCTGCTACAGAAAGTCACTTCTATCTGTAGCTGTACTCCATCTAGGAGGATGTATCAAACATAATTAAAGATAGCCTACCTAGGTAAGGGGATGTGAGGGAAAAACAGACAGTAGGAAATAGCTAAACATATTCCCTTTGTTTGTTGGCCTTTTGTGTACTCAAACACAAGACAATAATACACTACTACTGCCGGATCATCCATACAATTTTGAACAGGATAAAACATTTGTTTACTACTCAGTTCTCATTATTTCTACTTCCTAGTTTAGCTTCTAGTCGCTTACAGGAGGAAACTGTTAATCCCCCGATGAATCCCCCATCCCTCCCCCTACTGTGGAATCACTTCCTCATCCTGGCCTCGGGCGGAAGCATTGTACATGTGCCCTGTCAGTCACTACGTTACCGTGACACTGACTCCTCAGCTGTTTTGTGTGTCGCTATTGTTTTTCCTCTATGACATAGTGATAAAAAAAGCATATTTTTTCCACAGGTTTTTGTTCCCTTTCTGTGTGATGAGGGGCTAGAATCAACACAGCTATGTTACATGTTTCCGGTACCTTAATGTCAAACAATAAATTACATGTATGTTGTAAAAACTGACAAACTACCTTTACATTCATATATTGTCTGCTCAAGTTAACCCATGGTTCCTCAGTTGTTCCTCATCTCTCATTACATGATTGTGATTAACATAATTGTTGGGAAAGCAGCATTAATAATTGATGGGTTACACAAGTGACGTGAATTAGGCCGGATCTCTCCGTAGTGTTATGCCCAAATCAGCAAATCAGACTATGACTTTTCAAATTACCCATCATTGCTATCTGCAGCGTCAGTTCTAGGTAAATGTCCAGCTCTTGCCATACTTTCCACAGCAGTGTCTCACAAATACGAGAATAGCTTTACTTTCCCCTTTCTAGTGCCAGAGAGTGTTTCATTTGGTCATATAACTATACGCACTTCTCTATTTTCTGATCCTGCAATGTCAAGGTTGTGTTGCAGATGAAATTATGAATGAGAGACACACAAACGGGGGGTAAGGAATCTGACCAAACTTGCAGTGCATTTTAAAACTGCAACACTTCTCTCTCCATTGAAAGTGAAAGTGTTGGTGTCAGGGCGATGCCTGAAGTCCATAAATTTTTACAACAAACCTTGGGTGAAAGTTGAAAGTTTCTACTGTACTATTGGCTGTATGTCTGTGTATTCCATGTGCAATTCTTTGTTGTTGTATGTATCAAACTGCTGTGCTTTATCTTGGTCAGGTCGAGGTTGTAAATGAGAACTTGTTCTCAACTAGCCTACCTGGTTAAATAAAGTTCAAATAAAAATAAATAAAATAAATAAATGTAAAAAAAGGTAAAGCTGCTCACGCGGCTGTACTTGTCAGTATTCATTATATAACAATTCACAGTTACATCCCTTTAACTGGACCCCATTTACACATGTTCCATATGCAGGTTCTCCTCCACACTTCACACAACTCCTTTTGCCTTTACACACCACCGCCACATGCCCACCTTTTGGCAGTTATAGCAACGCAATGGTTTCGGAACATAAGCTCACACATAGTAACTTGTATACCCAATCCTAACCTTTTCTGTTAGTTCCTGATCCTCAAAGTTGAGTAGCACTGAAAGGCTTCCACCTTCTCCCGTTCTTGTGTCATCTGGAGGTGCTTTGCCTCAATAAGAGAGCCTCCCTTCAAATGGTCCATTATTTCTTTAATGTTAACAATTTCTGGAACTCCTGTAATATCCACCTTCACCCACTGCCGTCTGGTTTAATCCGGTATGCTACTATCAACCACACGTTTACATACCTGCTTGTGTTTGAGAGGCTGCTCATACTGTTAACCATAAATACACACCACAAACAAACTTACATCATGAAGACTTTTAGCAGACACAAGACACACAACCTCTCCTACTCTACTCTTCAAATCACGAGCCAATGCAATCGGACTCACCGCCGTGACTCCACCGTTGTCCTTAAACCAACACCTTGAACTCCATTTCTCTATGTACAACTCTGTGAACCGAACTTCCCTCATCACTACTCTCCCCTGACGAGACCTGCAAAAGATCCTCGATCTTCCTCTTCTTCACATCTCCTTGCCCTATTCTTCCTCCACCCTCCACCGCTACACTCCATCCCATCCTCTTCAACTCCTAACCTCCTATCTTTGAATCCATCTCTGCTACAGAGCCCAGTGATGCTCAACCACCTCCACGACAATACTCAAAAAACTGTTGCTTTCCAATTCCAATTGGACACTGTCGATGCAAAAACTACGGTCCTGCAGGCCCAACCACTCCTCGCAAATCCTGGCTATTCACCTGGCACATCCCAGGTAGATACTCACCCCAACCATCATGGGTAGCTATTTACCCCACCCATCCCCTTGCTCTGGATGAATGAAAGTTATTTTACTCCTTCTTCCACTCTCCACGTTTCAGGGAGTGTTTGTTTTTCCTGTTCCGCATTATGACTCATAAGACATTTTCTATTAGTACTTCAGCCTCCCCAGTTTTTTCAGCGACAGTATTGTCAAGTGGAAGTGTTGTCGCTGAAACAAAGTAGTTCTGGCTAGTTGTTCTGCTGAATTATTAGAAGAAGGAAGGAGAGGAAGGCACCACACTACTTTCAGTTGAATATCTTATCTAGTTATTTTCTGAAGATCTCATTTAGTTATTTTGTAGCTTTTGCAAAATATGTGTGTTTCTATCCCAGTTTGCTCCTCTCCCTGTAGGTTTTACAGATGCTCCCCACCCCGTGTCTGCAACCCTTATAATTTAGTGTACCCTGTGTGTACAACCCATATGGAATTCCTAGTCTCCAGCAGTGTTTGGAACTGCTGATCTGCGGTCAATAAGGCTGAGTTCATCTAAACCTATATTGTCCTTCAGTCCCTTCACCTTTTGGCCCTGAAGGATACATGGATTGCCCCAGAGAACACTGCTACTCCAGCTACTCTCTCGTCATCTGACTATGTGTTCTCTCATGTGTTCTCTGGTTGTCCCGGTGGTGGCACAGGGCTACTAATTTCCCCCTCTCTCCCCCTCCCTCCTCATTTTAATTCCATGCGGTCGCTGTTAGTCAAGATTAACATTGTTGTTATCTATCACCCACCATGTGCCCTTGGAAAGATTGACACCTTGATAAGCTAATTTGCCGACAATGGATCAACACTCATCGTACTGGGCAACTTCAACCTCCCGACGCCTGACTTCAATTAATACATTTTTACTCCTTTACTCTTTTGGCCTCACCCTTTCCCAGTCTCCTCCCACTCACAAGGCAGGCAATACACTTGACCTCACCCTTTCCCAGTCCCCTCCCACTCACAAGGCAGGCAATACACTTTTTTAACTTATTTTTTCAGGGGGTGGACCAGCTTCAATATTGCGGATAGATTGTTGCTTCCATCAATGTAATTGTCTGCATCCTTTCCAATCACCCATATATTTTTGGGGTAAATATATATATATCTGTATTCATACATACACAACCCCATATCCATATATTATACAGTGGGGAAAAAAAGTATTTAGTCAGCCACCAATTGTGCAAGTTCTCTCACTTAAAAAGATGAGAGAGGCCTGTAATTTTCATCATAGGTACACTTCAACTATGACAGACAAAATGAGGACAGAAAATCCAGAAAATCACATTGTAGGATTTTTTATGAATTTATTTGCAAATTATAGTGGAAAATAAGTATTTGGTCAATAACAAAAGTTTATCTCAATACTTTGTTATATACGCTTTGTTGGCAATGACAGAGGTCAAACGTTTTCTGTAAGTCTTCACAAGGTTTTCACACACTGTTGCTGGTATTTTGGCCCATTCCTCCATGCAGATCTCCTCTAGAGCAGTGATGTTTTGGGGCTGTCGCTGGGCAACACGGACTTTCAACTCCTCCAAAGATTTTCTATGGGGTTGAGATCTGGAGACTGGCTAGGCCACTCCAGGACCTTGAAATGCTTCTTCTGAAGCCACTCCTTCGTTGCCGGGCGGTGTGTTTGGGATCATTGTCATGCTGAAAGACCCAGCCACGTTTCATCTTCAATGCCCTTGCTGATGGAAGGAGGTTTTCACTCAAAATCTCACGATACATGGCCCCATTCATTCTTTCCTTTACACGGATCAGTTGTCCTGGTCCCTTTGCAGAAAAACAGCCCCAAAGCATGATGTTTCCACCCCCATGCTTCACAGTAGGTATGGTGTTCTTTGGATGCAACTCAGAATTCTTTGTCCTCCAAACACGACGAGTTGAGTTTTTACCAAAAAGTTATATTTTGGTTTCATCTGACATTCTCCCAATCCTCATCTGGATCATCCAAATGCTCTCTAGCAAACTTTAGACGGGCCTGAACATGTACTGGCTTAAGCAGGGGGACACGTCTGGCACTGCAGGATTTGAGTCCCTGGTGGCGTAGTGTGTTACTGATGGTAGGCTTTGTTACTTTGGTCCCAGCTCTTTGCAGGTCATTCACTAGGTCCCCCCGTGTGGTTCTGGGATTTTTGCTCACCGTTCTTGTGATCATTTTGACCCCACGGGTGAGATCTTGCGTGGAGCCCCAGATCGAGGAAGATTATCAGTGGTCTTGTATGTCTTCCATTTCCTAATAATTGCTCCCACAGTTGATTTCTTCAAACCAAGCTGCTTACCTATTGCAGATTCAGTCTTCCCAACCTGGTGCAAGTCTACAATTTGGTTTCTGGTGTCCTTTGACAGCTCTTTGGTCTTGGCCATAGTGGAGTTTGGAGTGTGACTGTTTGAGGTGGTGGACAGGTGTCTTTTATACTGATAACAAGTTTAAACAGGTGCCATTAATACAGGTAATGAGTGGAGGACAGAGGAGCCTCTTAAAGAAGAAGTTACAGGTCTGTGAGAGCCAGAAATCTTGCTTGTTTTTATGTGACCAAATACTTATTTTCCACCATAATTTGCAAATAAATTCATAAAAAATCCTACAATGTGATTTTCTGGATTTTTTTTCTCATTTTGTCTGTCATAGTTGAAGTGTACCTATGATGAAAATTACAGGCCTCTCTCATCTTTTTAAGTGAGAGAACTTGCACAATTGGTGGCTGACTAAATACTTTTTTTCCCCACTGTATATACATACATAAACATTCATACATATACACATATATATATACATATATATACATACATACACATACATATATACATACAAACATATACACACTTTTTTTGAATATACCTTTATTATTCCCGCAAACCCTACCACCCCTCCTCCAATTGGAGTAAACTAATAAACAATAACACTTAGGCTTCTACCTTCAGTTTATACATACTATACACATTTTACAGACACAATCTATTTTACAATTGTTATATTTTGTTTGTTTTTAGTCTTGGCTTTCCTCTATTTATGATATCCGTCCAGTTTGATTTCTATTTGTAACTGTGCTATTTCACAACATTTCTGAACCTATATACATTTTACAGACCCTGTATGTTTTACATTTGTTATTTTGTTGTTATTAGTCCCACCCTTCAGCTCCATTCAACCCCTCCCATCTATCGCTTAACACCATCCATTTTGGATTTCTATTTGCCATATATTTTTCAACTGTGCTGTGATGCTTCACAAAAGTACTGAACCTTTCTATTCTCATAGCTTCTACAGATTGTAAATCAAAGATAAACATTTTTGCTAAAATAATTATATTATTATTGATTGATTGACTATGACTTTTAAAATCACACAGTATTGCTATCTGCAGCGTTAGTTCTAGGTAAATGTTGCAATTCTTCAGCCATTCCTGGACCTGTGACCAAAAACAAGCTACATATGGACAGTACCAAAATAAATGATCTAATGACTCTGCCTCCTCACAGCAAAATCTGCAGAGCTGGGAAGGTTGTATCCCCCATATATATAACATTCCATTGGTTGCAAGAATTTTGTATAATCATTTAAATTGAAAAATTTGTTTTGAATTTAGCGTCTTTTTGCATGTGAAATTCATAAACCATGTGCCATGGAATCGGTACATCGAAAATCTATTCCCAACTATTTTGCAATTGATATGGCACAGCTGTCAATTTTTTGGTCCTTAAATGAAATTGGAAATATATTTTCTTTAAGGCAATACGCTTGACCTCATCTTTACCAGAGGCTGTTCTCCTAGTAATCTCACTGCAACGCCCTTCCATGTCTCTGATCACTACTTTGTTTCCTTTCCTTGACATCTCTCCTCAATCCCTACCCAGTCCGCCCCTACCCAGATGTTGTAAAAGCTGGCAAACTACCTTTACATGTCATATATTGTCTGCTCAAGTTTACCCATGGTTCCTCAGTTGTTCCTCGTCTCTCATTACATGATTGTCATTAACATAATTGTGAGGAAAGCAGCATTAATAATTGATGGGTTACACAAGTGACGTGAATTAGGCAGGATCTCTCCGTAGTGTTATGCCCAAATCAGCATGAGTGCATTGTGATGGTAACTGTCTCTGATCCTATCATTGTTAATGAATGCATTGTGATGGTAACTGTCTGTAATCTTATCATTGTTAATGAATGCATTGTGATGGTAACTGTCTATGATCATATCATTGGTACTGAATGCCACTGTAACAATAGGTCACATTCCAGTCCTCCTGCCCACGGCTACTGAGTACAGGGCAAGCTACTTTGTACACTCTTAAAGAAGAGGGTTCCAAAAGGGTTCTTTGGCTGTCTCCATAGGAGAACCCTTTTTGGTTCCAGGTAGAACCGTTTTTGGTTCCAGGTAGAACTCTTTTGGGTTCCATGTAGAACCTTCTGTGTAAAGGGTTCTACATGGAACTCAAAAGGGTTCTACCCAGAACCAAAAAGGGTTCTTCAAAGGGTTCTCCTATGGGGACAGCCAAAGAACCAGTTTAGGTTATAGATAGCCCCTTTTCTTCAATGAGTGTAGTGAGGAAACACCTGTGCTGTACAGTGTTGTCCTGTCCTGTTAACTGCTGCTGGACACGTGTGCTTTGTGTTGGAGCTATGGGGTGAAGTGGTCCTCGAGGACATCGGCATGGCACCACGCTGTTGCTCTTCCCTAGGGCCTCCCAAAACCAAAAAATACATCTGGAAATGTCTAGGTAACATCCACCCGTTAACTTCTGCAGCTGAACTTTTGTATTCACATGAGTGGGCCTATATTTCTCTCTACGTTATTTGAAATGGTTTATTTTTAGTAGTTTAGCAGATGCTCTTCTCCAGAGCCACTTACAGTAGTGAGTGCAGACATGTTCGTACTTTTACATACTGGTCCCCCGTGGGAATTGAACTCACAACTGAGCCACACGGGATATTATTGTGAAAGACCTTCAGTTACTTAAAATACTCTTCCATGAGGACCAGTCTGATCTCAGAAAGCATCTGTCCACCACACTGCCCTGTCCTGACCTACACAGTACTTCTGAATGGCTGATCAGAACACCATGCTCAGTGGTAGGGAATAATGTTTCTTTCCCTCTATCGTAAATCATTCTTTCCAACTGGGCAGGGACACTGTGTTCTCCAGTACATACCCTATAAGTCTTTAATGTGGGAGTGAGTGTCTCAGTGTCGAGATTCTAATTCTCTGTCTGTGTGAAGCTATGGGAAACCAGCTCTTGCCATACTTTCCACAGCAGTGTCTCACAAATACGAGAATAGCTTTACTCTCCACTTTATAGTGCCAGAGAGTGTTTCATTTAGTCATATAACTATACGCACTTCTCTATTTTCTGATCCTGCAATGTCAAGGTTGTGGTGCAGATGAAATGATGAATGAGAGACACAAACGGGGGGTAAGGAATCTGACCAAACTTGCTGTGCATTTTAAAACTGTTGAAAGTGAAAGTGTTGGCGTCAGGGCGATGCCTGAAGTCCATAAATTCTTACAACACACCTTGGGTGAAAGGTAAAGCTGCTCACGCGGCGGTACCTGTCAGCATTCATTATATAACAACTCATGTTGCACGCGCTGACAGTGTGCTACTAGAGCAGTCAGTGACTGTGTCACGACTTCCGCCGAAGTCGGTCCCTCTCCTTGTTCGGGCTGCGTTGGGCGGTCAACGTCACCGGTCTCCCAGCCATCGCCAATCCATTTTTCATTCTTCCATTTGTTTTGTCTTTGTCTTACACACCTGGTTTCAATCCCCCAATTACTTGTTCATTATTTAACCCTCTGTTCCCCCATGTTTTTTTGTGAGTGATTGTTTGTATGTTAATACAGTCCGTTATTTGTGGGTTCGATATATTTGAGTTGTATTTTGTTATTATTTGAGTAAATACATTTTTTTGTCATATCTGCTGTCCTGCGCCTGACTCCTATACACCAGCTACACACAGGATCTATTACAGACCGTGATTCCAAATATCTCTGTTACGCTCTCATACAGTCAGATATGAATATATTACTCTCTCTCTCTTTCTCTCTTTCTATCTGTAACGTCCAGGCCTGGTTTAGCAGGCTGGTGTTTAGTTTTGAGTTTTGGTTAGAAGGGTTTTGTGTTATAGGTGTTATATTTCTATGTTGGTTTGATGGTTCCCAATTAGAGGCAGCTGATTGTCGTTACCTCTAATTGGGAACCATATATATGTTTTTTCTTTTCGTTACTGGGGTTGTGGGGCATTGTTTATATTAACATTGGATTATCATGTTATATATATATATATATATATATATATATATATATATATATATATATATATATATATATATTTAAGGGCTTTATTGGCATGGGAAACATATGTTTACATTGCCAAAGCAAGTGAAATAGATAATAAACAAAAGTGAAATGAACAATAAAAAATGAACAGTAAACGTTACTCACAAAAGTTCCAAAAGAATAAAGACATTTCAAATGTCATATTATGTCTATATACAGTGTTGTATTGATGTGCAAATAGTTAAATTACAAAAGGGAAAATAAATAAACATGAATATAGGTTGTATTTACAAAGGTGTTTGTTCTTCGCTGGTTGCCCTTTTCTTGTGGCAACAGGTCACAAATCTTGCTGCTGTGTTTGCACACTGTGGTATTTCGTACAATAGATATGGGAGTTTATCAAAATTTTATTTGTTTTCTAATTCTTTGTGGGTCTGTGTAATCTGAGGGAAATATGTATCTCTCATGTGGTTATACATTTGGCAGGAGGTTAGGAAGTGCAGCTCAGTTTCCACCTCATTTTGTTGGCAGTGTGCACATAGCATGTCTTCTCTTGAGAGCCAGGTCTGCCTTCGGTGGCCTTTCTCATTAGCAAGACTATGCTCACGGAGTCTGTACATAGTCAAAGATTTCCTTAACTTTGGGTCAGTCACAGTGTACAGGTATTCTGCCACTGTGTACTCTCTGTTTGGGCCAAATAGCATTCTAGTTTGCTAAAAAAAATCTAAATTCTTTCCAATGTGTGAAGTAATTATCTCTTTGTTTTCTCATGATTTGGTTGGGTCTAATTGTGTTGCTGTCTTGGGGCTCTGTGGAGTCTGTGTTTGTGAACAGAGCCCCAGGACCAGCTTGCTTAGTGGACTCTTCTCCAGGTTAATTTTTCTGTAGGTGATGGCTTTGTTATGTAAGGTTTTTGAAATCGCTTCCTTTTAGGTGGTTGTAAAATGTAATGTCTCTTTTATGGATTTTGATTATCAACGCGTTTTGGCCTAATTCTGCTCTGCATGCAATATTTGGTGTTTTACGTTGTACACAGAGGATATTTTTGAGGAATTCTGCATGCAGAGTCTCAATTTGGAGTTTCTTCCATTTTGTAAATTCTTGGTTGGTGAGTGGACCCCAGACCTCACAACCATAAAGAGCAATGGGTTCTATAACTGAATCAAGTATTTTAGCCAGATCCTAATTGGTGTCTTGAATTGTATGTTCCTTTTGATGGCATAGAAGGCCCTTCTTACCTTGTCTCTCAGATTGTTTACAGCTTTGTGGAAATTACCTGTGGCGCTGATGTTTAGGCTGAGGTATGTATAGTTTCTTGTGGGCTCTTGGGCAACGGTGTCTAAACAGAATTATTTTTGTGGTCCTGGCAACTGGACCACTTTTGGAACACCATTATTTTCTTCTTACTGAGATTTACTGTCAGCGCCCAGGTCTGACAGATTCTGTGCAGAAGATCTAGGTGCTGCTATAAGCCCTCCTTGGTTGGGGACAGAAGCACCAGATTGTTTTTTTAGTAGTGGTTTCTTTGCAGCAATTCATCCACGCAGTCTCCTCTGAACATTTGATGTTGAGATGTATGTTACGTGAACTCTGTGAAGCATTTATTTGGGCTGCAATTTCTGAGGCTGGTTACTCTAATTAACTTATTGTTACGCGGAGTGGAACAGGGAAACCCAAGAGCAGACTCAGATGAGTAGACTGGGATGAAATAACCAAGGTATTTTTTTGAATACGGGTATGTACATATCAATATATGGATGAGCGATGGCTGACCGGCGTAGGCAAGATGCAGTAGATGGTATTGAGTACAGTATATACATATGAGATGAGTAATGTAGGATATGTAAACATTATATGAATGGCATTGTTTAAAGTGGCTAGTGATACATTTATTTCATCCAATTTTAATTATTAAAGTGGCTAGAGATTTGAGTCAATGGCCGAATGGCATAGGCAAGATTCAGTAGATGGTATAGTGTACAGTGTATACATTTGATATGAGTAATGTCGGATATGTAAACATTATATACAAAATTGTTTAAAGTAGCTAGTGATACATGTTTTACATCC
Source organism: Brachymystax lenok tsinlingensis (assembly GCA_030435695.1). NCBI lineage: Eukaryota > Metazoa > Chordata > Actinopteri > Salmoniformes > Salmonidae > Brachymystax > Brachymystax lenok. Next base: position 34,748,999 of record CM059803.1, read on the forward strand.
AATCCTATTATTTAAAGTGGCTAGAGATTTAAGTCAGTTTGTTGGCAGCAGCCACTCAATGTTAGTGGTGGCTGTTTAACAGTCTGATGGCCTTGAGATAGAAGCTGTTTTTCAGTCTCTCGGTCACAGCTTTGATGCACCTGTACTGACCTCGCCTTCTGGATGATAGCGGGGTGAACAGGCAGTGGCTCGGGTGGTTGTTGTCCTTGATGATCTTTTTGGCCTTCCTGTGACATCGGGTGGTGTAGGTGTCCTGGAGGGCAGGTAGTTTACCCCCGGTGATGCGTTGTGCAGTACTCACTACCCTCTGGAGAGCCTTACGGTTGTGGGCGGAGCAGTTGCCGTACCAGGCGGTGATACAGCCCGACAGCATGCTCTCGATTGTGCATCTGTAGAAGTTGGTGAGTGTTTTTGGTAACAAGCCGAATTTCTTCAGCCTCCTGAGGTTGAAGAGGCGCTGTTGCGCCTTCTTCACCACGCTGTCTGTGTGGGTGGACCATTTCAGTTTGTCTGTGATGTGTACGCCGAGGAACTTAAAACGTTCCAACTTCTCCACTACTGTCCCGTCGATGTGGATAGGGGGGTGCTCCCTGTTTCCTGAAGTCCACGATCATCTCCTTTGTTTTGTTGACGTTGAGTGGTAGGCCTGACACCACACTCCGAGGGCCCTCACCTCCTCCCTGTAGGCCGTCTCGTCGTTGTTGGTAATCAAGCTTACCACTGTAGTGTCGTCAGCAAATTTGATTGAGTTGATGATTGAGTTGGATGCGTGCTTGGCCACGCAGTCATGGGTTAACAGGGAGTATATCGATGCAGGTGTGCACTAAGACGTGTTGTATGTTCTGTTTTGTCCATTAAAAAATATGTAACCACACAAAAAATATGTTTTTTTTATCTCAGTCCATTCAGAAAGAGTGAAAACCAAAAAAGAGTCATGAAGAAGAAGCTTATTTTGATATGGTGGCAGCAGGATGTAATCATTAGACAGATACTGGTTGAAAATGGGGTCCTTGAACTCACGCCCTGCCCACAGGGTGAGCAGACTAATCGTCCTGCTCAACCCTTGTCTAACTATTAGCATGGCTCCTCTGCCCTATTCAGGCGTGGGAATGGAGGAGAGTGGAACGATGTGTGAGTAGGCCCAGAGCATGTCTTTACCCACGTCTGGTGAGGGAAAGAAAGCAGTCAGAGGCAGGCCCAGGAGATGGAGGGTTTTCTGCCATCTATTTAAAGGTTAACATAACGACCAGGGAGAAGAGAAGATGGAGTGTTTTCTGCCAGATATTTCAAATCAAATCAAATTTTATTGGTCACAAACACATGGTTAGCAGATGTTAATGCGAGTGTAGCGAAGTGCTTGTGCTTCTAGTTCCAACCATGCAGTAATATCTAACAAGTAATCTAACAATTTCACAACAACTACCTTACACACACAAGTGTAAAGGAATGAATAAGAATATGTACACATAAATATCTGGATGAGCGATGGCCGAACGGCATAGGCAAGATGCAGTAGATGGTATAGAGTACAGTATATGAGATGAGTAATGTAGGGTATGTAAACATTATATAAAGAGGCATTGTTTAAAGTAACTACTGATACATTTATTACATCCAATTTCAATTATTAAGTGGCTAGAGATTTGAGTCAGTATGTTGGCAGCAGCCACTCAATGTTAGTCATGGCTGTTTAACAGTCTTATGACCTTGAGATAGAAGCTGTTTTTCAGTCTCTCGGTCCCAGCTTTGATGCATCTGTACTGACCTCGCCTTCTGGATGATAGCGGGGTGAACAGGCAGTGGCTCGGGTGGTTGTTGTCCTTGATGATCTTTTTGGCCTTCCTGTGACATCGGGTGGTGTAGGTGTCCTGGAGGGCAGGTAGTTTACCCAACTACCAGGGAGAAGAGGAGATGGAGGCTTTTCTGCCAGCTATTTAAAGGTTAACCTCAACTACCATGGAGAAGAGGAGATGGAGGCTTTTCTGACAGCTATTTAAAGGTTAACCTCAACTACCATGGAGAAGAGGAGATGGAGGCTTTTCTGACAGCTATTTAAAGGTTAACCTCAACTACTAGGGAGAAGAGGAGATGGAGGCTTTTCTGCCAGCTATTTAAAGGTTAACCTCAACTACTAGGGAGAAGAGGAGATGGAGGCTTTTCTGCCAGCTATTTAAAGGTTAACCCAACGACCAGGGAGAAGAGAAGATGGAGGGGTTTCTGCCAGCTATTTAAAGTTTTTTATTAAATTTTTATTTTTATTTAACCTTTATTTAACCAGGTAGTTGAGAACAAGTTCTCATTTACAACTGCGACCTGGCCAAGATAAAGCACAGCAGTTCGACACGTACAACAACAAAGAGTTACACATGGAATAAACAAACATACAGTCAATAATACAGTAGAAAAAAATAAAAAAATAAGTCTATGTACAGTGTGAGCAAATGGGGTAAGATAAGGGAGGTAGGGCAATAAATAGGCCATAGTGGCGAGGTAATAACAATATAGCAATTAGACACTGGAATGGTAGATGTGCTGAAGTTGAATGTGCAAGTACAGATACTGGGTTGCAAAGGAGCAAGATAAATAAATTAATAGAGTATGGGGATGAGGTAGTAGGATGGGCTGTTTACAGATGGGCTATGTGCAGGTGCAGAGATCTGTGAGCTGCACTGACAGCTGGTGCTTAAAGTTAGTGAGGGAAATATGAGTCTCCAGCTTCAGTGATTTTTGTAGTTCGTTCCAGTCATTGGCAGCAGAGAATTGGAAGGAGAGGCGGCCAAAGGAGGAATTGGCTTTGGGGGTGACCAATGAGATATACTTGCTGGAGCACGTGCTACGGGTGGGTGCTGCTATGGTGACCAGTGAGCTGAGATAAGGCGGGGCTTTACCTAACAAAGACTTGTAGATCAATCAATCAATCAAATTTATTTATAAAGCCCCCCTTACATCAGCTGATGTCACAGAGTGCTGTACAGAAACCCAGCCTAAAACCCCAAACAGCAAGCAATGCAGGTGTAAAAGCACGGTGGCTAGGAAAAACTCCCTAGAAAGGCCAAAACCTAGGAAGAAACCTAAAGAGGAACCAGAGAGAGAGAGAGAGAGAGAGAGAGAGAGAGAAGAAAAAAAGAGAGAATTAGAGAGAGCATACTTAAATTCGCACAGGACACCAGATAAGAGAAGAAATACTCCAGATATAGCAGACGGACCCTAGCCCCCCGACACATAAACTACTGCAGCATAAATACTGGGGGCTGAGACAGGAGGGGTCGGGAGACACTGTGGCCCCGTCCGACGAAACCCCCGGACAGGGCCAAACAGGCAGGATATAACCCCACCCACTCTGCCGAAGCACAGCCCCCACACCACTAGAGGGATATCTTCAACCACCAACTTACCATCCTGAGACAAGGCCGAGTATAGCCCACAAGATCTCCGCCACGGCACCAGAAGCCAGTGACTCAGCCCCTGTAATAGGGTTAGAGGCAGAGAATCCCAGTGGAGGAACCGGCCAGGCAAAGACAGCAAGGGTGGTTCGTTGCTCCAGTGCCTTTCCGTTCACCTTCACACTCCTGGGCCAGACTACACTCAGTCATAGGACCTACTGAAGAGATGAGTCTTCAATAAAGACTTAAAGGTTGAGACCGAGTCTGCGTCTCTCACATGGATAGGCAGACTATTCCATAAAAATGGAGCTCTATAGGAAAAAGCCCTGCCTCCAGCTGTTTGCTTAGAAATTCTAGGGACAGTAAGGAGGCCTGCGTCTTGTGACCGTAGCGTACGTGTAGGTATGTACGGCAGGACCAAATCAGAAAGATAAGTAGGAGCAAGCCCATGTAATGCTTTGTAGGTTAGCAGTAAAACCTTGAAATCAGCCCTTGCCTTAACAGGAAGCCAGTGTAGAGAGGCTAGTACTGGAGTAATATGATCAAATTTTGGGGTTCTAGTCAAGATTCTAGCAGCCGTGTTTAGCACTAACTGAAGTTTATTTAGTGCTTTATCCGGATAGCCGGAAAATAAAGCATTGCAGTAGTCTAACCTAGAAGTTACAAACGCATGGATTAACTTTTTCTGCATCATTTTTGGACAGAAAGTTTCTGATTTTTACAATGTTACGTAAATGGAAAAAAGCGGTCCTTGAAACAGTCTTGATATGTTCGTCAAAAGAGAGATCAGGGTCCAGAGTAACGCCGAGGTCCTTCACAGTTTTATTTGAGACGACTGTACAACCATCAAGATTAACTGTCAGATTCAACAGAAGATCTCTTTGTTTCTTGGGACCTAGAACTAGCATCTCTGTTTTGTCAGAGTTTAAAAGTAGAAAATTTTTCTCCATCCACTTCCTTATGTCTGAAACACAGGCTTCCAGGGAGGGCAATTTTGGGGCTTCACCATGTTTCATCGAAATGTACAGCTGTGTGTCATCCGCATAGCAGTGAAAGTTAACATTATGTTTCCGAATGACATCACCAAGTGTTAAAATATATAGTGAAAACAATAGTGGTCCCAAAACAGAGCCTTGAGGAACACCGAAATTTACAGTTGATTTGTCAGAGGACAAACCATCCACAGAGACAAACTGATATCTTTCCGACAGATAAGATCTAAACCAGGCCAGAACTTGTCCATGTAGACCAATTTGGGTTTCCAATCTCTCCAAAAGAATGTGGTGATCGATGGTATCAAAAGCAGCACTAAGGTCTAGGAGCACGAGTACAGTTGCAGAGCCTCGGTCTGACGCCATTAAAAGGTCATTTACCACCTTCACAAGTGCAGTCTCAGTGCTATGATGGGGTCTAAAACCAGACTGAAGCGTTTCAGATACATTGTTTGTCTTCAGGAAGGCAGTGAGTTGCTGCGCAACAGCTTTTTCTAAAATTTTTGAGAGGAATGGAAGATTCGATATAGGCCGATAGTTTTTATATTTTCTGGGTCAAGGTTTGGCTTTTTTAAGAGAGGCTTTATTACTGCCATTTTTAGTGAGTTTGGTACACATCCGGTAGATTGAGAGCTGTTTATTATGTTCAACATAGGAGGGCCAAGCACAGGAAGCAGCTCTTTCAGTAGTTTAGTTGGAATAGGGTCCAGTATGCAGCTTGAAGGTTTAGAGGCCATGATTATTTTCATCAATGTGTCAAGAGATATGGTACTAAAAACTTGAGTGTCTCTCTTGATTTTATGTCCTGGCAAAGTTGTGTGGACTCAGGACAACTGAGCTTTGGAGGAATACGCAGATTTAAAGAGGAGTCCGTAATTTGCTTTCTAATGATCATGATCTTTTCCTCAAAGAAGTTCATGAATGAATCACTGCTAAAGTGAAAGCCATCCTCTCTTGGGGAATGCTGCTTTTTAGTTAACTTTGTGACAGTATCAAAAAGAAACTTTGGATTATTCTTATTTTCCTCAATTAACTTGGAGAAATAGGATGATCGAGCAGCAGTGAGGGCTCTTCGATACTGCACGGTACTGTCTTTCCAAGCTAGTCGGAAGACTTCCAGTTTGGTGTGGCGCCATTTCCGTTCCAATTTTCTGGAAGCTTGCTTCAGAGCTCGGGAATTTTCTGTATACCAGGGAGCTAGTTTTTTATGGCAAATGTTTTTTGTTTTTAGGGGTGCAACTGCATCTAGGGTATTGCGCAAGGTTACATTGAGTTCCTCAGTTAGGTGGTTAACTGATTTTTGTACTCTGACGTCCTTGGGTAGGTGGAAGGATTCTGGAAGGGCATCTAGGAATCTTTGGGATGTCTGAGAATTTATAGCACGACTTTTGATGATCCTTGGTTGGGGTCTGAGCAGATTATCTGTTGCGATTTCAAACGTAATAAAATGGTGGTCCGATAGTCCAGGATTATGAGGAAAAACATTAAGATCCACAACATTTATTCCACGGGACAAAACTAGGTCCAGAGTATGACTGTGGCAGTGAGTAGGTCCGGAGACATGTTGGACAAAACCGACAGAGTCGATGATGGCTCCAAAACCTTTTGGAGTGGGTCTGTGGACTTTTCCATGTGAATATTAAAGTCACCAAAAATTAGAATATTGTCTGCCATGACTACAAGGTCCGATAGGAATTCAGGGAACTCAGTGAGGAACGTTGTATATGGCCCAGGAGGCCTGTAAACAGTAGCTATAAAAAGTGATTGAGTAGGCTGCATAGATTTCATGACTAGAAGCTCAAAAGACTAAACGCTGCGTTTTTTGTTTTTTGTAAATAGACATTTGCTATTGTAAATGTTAGCAACACCTCCGCCTTTGCGGGATGCTTGCGGGGATATGGTCACTAGTGTAACCAGGAGGTGAGGCCTCATTTAACACAATAAATTCATCAGGCTTAAGCCATGTTTCAGTCAGGCCAATCACATCAAGATTATGATCAGTGATTAGTTCATTGACTAGAACTGCCTTGGAAGTGAGGGATCTAACATTGAGTAGCCCCATTTTGAGATGTGAGGTATCACAATCTCTTTCAATAATGGCAGCAATGGAGGAGGTCTTTATTCTAGTGAGATTGCTAAGGCGAACACCGCCATGTTTAGTTTTGCCCAACCTAGGTCGAGGCACAGACACAGTCTCAATAGAGATAGCTGAGCTGACTACACTAACTGTGCTAGTGGCAGACTCCACTAAGCTGGCAGGCTGGCTAACAGCCTGCTGCCTGGCCTGCACCCTATCTCATTGTGAAGCTAGAGGAGTTAGAGCCCTGTCTATGTTCGTAGATAAGATGAGAGCACCCCTCCAGCTAGGATGGAGTCCGTCACTCCTCAACAGGCCAGGCTTGGTCCTGTTTGTGGGTGAGTCCCAGAAAGAGGGCCAATTATCTACAAATTCTATCTTTTGTGTGGGGCAATAAACAGTTTTCAACCAGCGATTGAGTTGTGAGACTCTGCTGTAGAGCTCATCACTCCCCCTAACTGGGAGGGGGTCAGAGACAATTACTCGATGCCGACACATCTTTCTAGCTGATTTACACGCTGAAGCTATGTTGTGCTTGGTGACCTCTGACTGTTTCATCCTAACATCATTGGTGCCGACGTGGATAACAATATCTCTATACTCTCTACACTCGCCAGATTTAGCCTTAGCCAGCACTATCTTCAGATTAGCCTTAACGTCGGTAGCCCTGCCCCCTGGTAAACAGTGTATGATCGCTGGGTGATTCGCTTCAAGTCTAATACTGCGAGTAATGGAGTCGCCAATGACTAGCGTTTTCAATTTGTCAGTGCTAATGGTGGGAGGCCTCTGCATCTCAGACCCCGTAACGGGAGGATTAGAGACCAGAGAAGGCTCGGCCTCTGACTCCGACCCGCTGCTTAATGGGGAAAACCGGTTGAAAGTTTCTGTCGGCTGAATGAGCGACACCGGTTGAGCATTGCTACAGCATTTCCTTCCAGAAGCCGTGAGAAAATTGTCCGGCTGCGGGGACTGTGCGAGGATTTCTACGACTATCTGTACTTACTAGTGGCACAGACGCTGTTTCATCCTTTCCTACACTTACATTTCCCTTGCCTAACGATTGCGTCTGAAGCTGGGCTTGCAGCACAGCTATCCTCGCCTTAAGCCGACCGTTCTCCTGTATATTATGAGTACAGCGACTGCAGTTAGAAGGCATCATGTTAATGTTACTACTTAGCTTCGGTTGGTGGAGGTCCTGACGAAACACGTCCAGATAAAGCGTCCGGAGTGAAAAAGTTGAATGAAAAAATAAATAAAAAAATATAAACGGTAATTACAAAGTAAAAACCGTAAAGCTGGCAGGTAGCAAAGTTAGGTTAGCAGCAAAACGCACAGCAGCACGTAAACAAGTCTACTAGTTGTGACCGGAAAACCTGGAGCCAGTGGGTTTGGCGACGAGTATGAAGCGAGGGCCAGCCAACGAGAGCCTACAGGTCGCAGTGGTGGGTAGTATATGGGGCTTTGGTGACAAAACAGATGGCACTGTGATAGACTGCATCCAATTTGTTGAGTAGAGTGTTGGAGGCTATTTTATAAATGACATCGTCGAAGTCGAGGATCAGTTGGATGGTCAGTTTTACGAGGGTATGTTTGGCAGCATGCGTGAAGGATGCTTTGTTGCGAAATAGGAAGCCGATTCTAGATTTAATTTTGGATTGTAGATGCTTAATGTGAGTCTGGAAGGAGAGTTTACAGTCTAACCAGACACCTAGGTATTTGTAGTTGTCCACATATTCTAAGTCAGAACCGTCCAGAGTAGTGATGCTGGACGGGCGGGCAAGTGCAGGGAGTGATCAGTTGAAGAGCATGCATTTAGTTTTACTTGCATTTAAGAGCAGTTGGAGGCCACGGAAGGAGAGTTGTATGGCATTGAAGCTCGTCTGGAGGTTAGTTAACACAGTGTCCAAAGAAGGGCCAGAAGTATTCAGAATGGTGTCACCTGTGTAGAGGTGGATCAGAGAATCACCAGCAGCAAGAGCAACATCATTGATGTATACAGAAAAGGGAGTCGTCCCGAGAATTGAACTCTGTGCCCCATAGAGACTGCCAGAGGTCTGGACAACATGGGCTCCGATTTGACACACTGAACTCTGTCTGAGAAGTAGTTGGTGAGCCAGGCGAGGCAATCATTTGAGAAACCAAGGCTGTTGAGTCTGCCAATAAGATTGTGATGATTGACAGAGTTGAAAGCCTTGGCCAGGTCGATGAATACGGCTGCACAGTAATGTCTCTTATCGATGGCGGTTATGATATCGTTTAGGACCTTGAGCGTGGCTGAGGTGCACCCATGACCAGCTCTGAAACCAGATTGCATAGAGGAGAAGGTACGGTGGGATTCGAAATGGTCGGTAATCTGTTTGTTAACTTGGCTTTCGAAGACCTTAGAAAGGCAAGGTAGGATAGATATAGGTCTGTAGCAGTTTGGGTCTAGAGTGTCTCCCCCTTTGAAGAGGGGGATGACCGCGGCAGCTTTTCAATCTTTGGGAATCTCAGACAATACGAAAGAGAGGTTGAACAGGCTAGTAATAGGGGTTGCAACAATTTCGGCAGATAATTTTACAAAGAGAGGGTCCAGATTGTCTAGCCCGGCTGATTTCTTGGGGTCCAGATTTTGCAGCTCTTTCAGAACATCGGCTATCTGGATTTGGGTGAAGGAGAAATGGGGGAGGCTTGGGCGAGTTGCTGTGGGGAGTGCAGGGCTGTTGACCGGGGTAGTGGTAGCCAGGTGGAAAGCATGGCCAGCCGTAGAAAAATGCTTATTGAAGTTCTCAATTATAGTGGATTTGTCGGTGGTGACAGTGTTCCTAGCCTCAGTGCAGTGGGCAGCTGGGAGGAGGTGCTCTTATTCTCCATGGACTTTACAGTGTCCCAGAACGTTTTTGAGTTCGTGCTACAGGATGCAAATTTCTGCTTTAAAAAGCTAGCCTTAGCTTTCCTAACTGCCTGTGTATATTGGTTCCTAACTTCCCTGAAAAGTTGCATTTCGCGGGGGCTATTCGATGCTAATGTAGAACGCCACAGGATGTTTTGGTGCTGGTCAAGGGCAGTCAGGTCTGGAGAGAACCAAGGGCTATATCTGTTCCTGGTTCAGATTTTTTGAAAGGGGCATGCTTATTTAAGATGGTGAGGAAGGCACTTTTAAAGAATGACCAGGCACACTCTACTGACCGGATGAGGTCAATATCCTTCCAGGATACCCGGGCCAGGTCGATTAGAAAGGCCTGCTCGCTGAAGTGTTATAGGGAGCATTTGACAGTGATGAGGGGTGGCCGTTTGACCGCAGACCCATTACAGATGCATGCAATGAGCCAGTGATCGCTGAGATCTTGGTTGAAAGCAGCAGAGGTGTATTTGGAGGGCAAGTTGATTAGGATGATATCTATGACGGTGCCCGTGTTTACGGATTTGGGGTCGTACCTGTTGGGTTCATTGGTAATTTGTGTGAGATTGAGGGCATCAAGCTTAGATTGTAGGATGGCCGGGGGTGTTAAGCATGTCCCAGTTTAGGTCACCTAGCAGCACGAGCTCTGAGGATAGATGGGGGGGCAATCAGTTCATATATGGTGTCAAGGGCACAGCTGGGGGCAGAGGGTGGTCTATAGCAAGCGGCAACGGTGAGAGACTTGTTTCTGGAAAGGTGGATTTTTAAGAGTAGAAGCTCGAATTGTTTGGGTACAGACCTGGATAGTAAAACAGAACTCTGTAGGCCATCTCTGCAGTAGATTGCAACACCGCCCACTTTGGCAGTTCTATCTAGTCGGAAAATGTTATGGTTAGGAATGGAAATTTCAGGGTTTTTGGTGGTCTTCCTAAATCAGGATTTAGACACGGCTAGGACATCCGGGTTGGCAGAGTGTGCTAGGGCAGTGAATAAAACAAACTTAGGGAGGAGGCTTCTAATGTTAACATGCATGAAACCAAGGCTTTTACGGTTACAGAAGTCAACAAATGATATCGCCTGGGGGAATGGGACTGGAGCTAGGCATTGCAGGGCCTGGATTAACCTCCACATCACCAGAGGAACAGAGGAGGAGTAGGATAAGGGTACGGACTGGTCGTCTAGTACGTTCAGAACAGAGAGTAAAAGGAGCAGATTTCTGGGTACGGTAGAATAGATTTGAGGCATAATGTACAGACAAAGGTATGGTAGGATGTGAATACAGTAAACCTGTGCATAGAGTGACGACGAAAGAGATATTGTCTCTAGAAATATAATTTAAACCAGGTGATGTCACCGCATGTGTGGGAGGTGGAACTAAAGTGTTAACTAAGGCGTATTGAGCAGGGCTAGAGGCTCTACAGTGAAATAAGGCAATAATTACTAACCAAAACAGCAATGGACAAGGCGTATTGACGTTAGCGAGAGGCATGCGTAGCCGAGTGGTCATAGGAGTCCAGTGAGTGGCTTCAGGCAGCTAGCGGGCCGGGGCTAGTAAGCTAGCAGAAAGGCCTTGGAGGGACTTTGTGACGGAAGAAAGTCTGTTGTGGCCCCCTCGTGCTGTTCCGTCGGCATACGGATCAGCAGGGCTCCGTGTAGTAAACCAGGCCAATTGGCAGAATAGGTATAGTGGACAAAGAAATTGTCCGATAGGCCTCTTAAGCTAACAGTCCGATGTGCTCAGGACAGCGGGCTGCGGCTAGCAGGCTAGCGGATGGGCATTTAGGGGACGTTGCGACGGCGGAGCCGGTTGAGAAAAAAAAAACTTGGTCGAATCACGTCAGTGGTCCAGTCGTGATGTGTCGGCGGGGGTCCAGGCCAGTTGGCAAAATAGGTATTGTAGCCCAAGGAGTGGCTGATGGACCTCTACGGCTAGCCGGGAGATGGGCCTAGCAGATGGGCTAGCAAGGCTGGCTCCAGGCTAATTGGTTCTTGCTTCAGGACAAAGACGTTAGCCAGGAGTGGCCACTCGGATAGCAGCTAGCTAGCTGCGATGATCCAGGTCAAAAAAAGTTTCAGGGCTTGCGGTAGGAATCTGGAGGTATGGAGAAAAATAAGTCTGATTTGCTCTGGTTTGAGTCAAGCTGTGCAGACTGGCTTGAGTTGTCCGTGCTAAAGGTGGCTGATGACCGCTAGCAGTGGCTAGCTGTCTACTAGCTAGTAGCTAGTTTGCTGGCTAGCTTCTGTTGGGGTTCCGGCTCAGAAGACGGATAAGCAGGGCTCCGTGTGGCAAACCAGGCCAATTGGCAGAATAGGTATAGTGGCCAAAGAAATTGTCCGATAGGCCTCTTAAGCTAACATTCCGATGTGCTCTAGACAGCTAGCGGGCCGCGCCTAGCTAGAAGCCAATTAACTGGTAGTCAGTTAGCTGGATAGCTTTTGATGGGGTTCCAGTTCTTAAGTATAAAAATAGCAGATCTGTACCACATTGGGTGAGGCGGGATGCAGGAGAGTATATTCAGTCCGTAGATGGAAAGTGATATTAAAATATATACGAAAAATATATTTTAAAAAAAAACAAGGAAAACGATGTTTCGGCGGGACGGGACAAGACAAAAACAAACGTCCGACTGCTACGCCATCTTAGGTTAACCCAACTACCATGGAGAAGAGGAGATGGAGGGTTTTCTGCCAGCTATTTAAAGGTTAACCTCAACTACCAGGGAGAAGAGGAGATGGAGGCTTTTCTGCCAGCTATTTAAAGGTTAACCTCAACTACCAGGGATAAGAGGAGATGGAGGGTTTTCTGCCAGCTATTTAAAGGTTAACCTCAACTACCAGGGAGAAGAGGAGATGGAGGCTTTTCTGCCAGCTATTTAAAGGTTAACCTCAACTACCAGGGATAAGAGGAGATGGAGGGTTTTCTGCCAGCTATTTATAGGTTAACCTCAACTACCAGGGATAAGAGGAGATGGAGGGTTTTCTGCCAGCTATTTAAAGGTTAACCTCAACTACCAGGGAGAAGAGAAGATGGAGGCTTTTCTGCCAGCTATTTAAAGGTTAACCTCAACTACTAGGGAGAAGAGGAGATGGAGGCTTTTCTGCCAGCTATTTAAAGGTTAACCTCAACTACCAGGGATAAGAGGAGATGGAGGGGTTTCTGACAGCTATTTAAAGGTTAACCTCAACTACCAGGGAGAAGAGGAGATGGAGGCTTTTCTGACAGCTATTTAAAGGTTAACCTCAACTACCAGGGAGAAGAGGAGATGGAGGCTTTTCTGACAGCTATTTAAAGGTTAACCTCAACTACCAGGGAGAAGAGAAGATGGAGGCTTTTCTGACAGCTATTTATAGGTTAACCTCAACTACCAGGGAGAAGAGGAGATGGAACATAGTACACAACAAAACACACACACACACACTAATATACATTGGAATCTGTAGGGAAAATATTTTGAACGTACTTTGGCACATTGTAAATTAACAATACACCAAATATTAATGTATGTTAAAAGTTACAAATAGAATGTTGTGAATTAGTTCAATGCTGTTTCATTTCCAAAGCAGATCACTTTGTTATCTATGCATGGGAATCTGAATTCTTCTGTCAAAACTGCTATGGTGCTCTGCTTTAATAATCAAGTCAAAACATTGTCTGAACTTCCTGGTGTGGGATTTCCCATGGTTGCGGCAGTTTTTAGGCCATGACATCACCATTACACAAGGATGTTTTCAAACTGAACATGGAGAAGTAGACTAGGCCTGGGAAAACCCCACTACAGCTCTGGCAACATGGAAATCAACTGTAAACATCGGGGGAAGGGAGATACAAAAACTAAACAGTCACAGATGGATTGAGAAGAGTTTTTCTAATGTAAAGAGAGGGCAAATAGAAAGAGAAGACATTTCCTAATAAACTCTACAAGGGGGTTTAATGTGTCATTACCATAGAGATCCTATTAAATTATGCAATACGTATTCTAATTGGCACACAATTAACCCAGTGTCGTCCGGGGTAGGCTGTCATTGTAAATAAGAATTTGTTCTTAACCGACTTGCCTAGTTAAATAAAAAAATATATATTTGTAATTCTATGGTCACCACAGTGTTATTCATACTGTTGTTTGTCACAGGACAGTTGTTTATACAAACCCCTCCCCCTAGCCTCTTTAAACTCCGTGGGAAGGAGTACCTTCTCTCTAGTTCAGCACATTCCTCGCATCCCTAATTCAACCACATTCCAGAGGACCTCTTCTCTTCCCTTTCCATGACCCCACAGACAGAGGAGAAGGAAGGACAATGCTGTGATTGGTGCATAGCCAAGCGCTGGCGATCACTGAAACATTTAGTTTGTTTATCACAATTGACAGAACACTGACTAGGCAGCATAAACCATCAACCAATAGATGAGGACAATTGACAGAACACTGACTAGGCAGCATAAACCACCAACCAGTAGATGAGGACAATTGCAATTATCTTACATCATGGAGGTGCTCAGACTACTCACCAAACCCTCATCCTTTTAAACAACTCAAAAAAATGATGTTCTGCTCACCTCCTTATTGGGAGGTATTTCAGAGAAAAGAAGTATGTCTGAGACCGTGTGTGGTGTGGTGGGCTGAATGGGTAGGTGACTTCCTGGTCCTCTGTCTTAAGGAGACATTGCTGCTGATTCCAAACAAACAACAAAAAATGTTCCATCTTCTCTCATTCTGAAAAAAATGTGTGATGAGAAAGATGGAAAAAAATTTGTTGACATCAAAACTGATGAGTTAGTTTTGGTGATCACACTCATAGAAAAATAAACTTGCAGGGCTAGAGTTTCAGAATCGGAATAAGGGAAATGACATGCCATGTTCAGAAAGCCAGAGCCATCAGAAAGTTTTCTTTTAAATCCCATCTTGATATTACCTCTAAATAATTGACGCAGCAGTCTAAGGCACTGCATCTCAGTGCTAGAAGCATCACTACAGAGACCCTGGTTCAAATCCAGGCTGTATCACAACTGGCCGTGATTGGGAGTCCCATAGGGTGGTGCACAATCAAAACAAATTGTATTTGTCACATACACATGGTTAGCAGATGTTAATGCGAGTGTAGCGAAGTGCTTGTGCTTATAGTTCCAACCATGCAGTAGTATCTAACAAGTAATCAAAACATTTCACAACAACTACCTTATACAAACAAGTGTAAAGGAATGAATAAGAGTATGTACATATAAATAAATGGATGAGCGATGGTCGAACCGCATAGGCAAGATGCAGTAGATGGTATAGAGTACAGTGGCCAAAAGTCTTGAGAATGACACAAATATTAATTTTCACAGTCTGCTGCTTCAGTTTGTATGATGGCAATTTGCAAGTACTCCAGAATGTCATGAAGAGTGATCAGATGAATTGCAATTAATTGCAAAGTCCCGCTTTGCCATGCAATGAACTGAATCCCCCCAAAAAATTCCACTGCATTTCAGCCCTGCCACAAAAGTACCAGCTGACATCAGGTCAGTGATTCTCTCGTTAACACAGGTGTGAGTGTTGACGAGGACAAGGCTGGAGAACACTCTGTTATGCTGATTGAGTTCAAAAACAGACTGGAAGCTTCAAAAGGAGGGTGGTGCTTTGAATCGTTGTTCTTCCTCTGTCAAACATGGTTACCTGTAAGGAAACACGTGCCGTCATCATTGCTTTGCACAAAAAGGGCTTCACAGGCAAGGATATTGCTCCCAGTAAGATTGCACCTAAATTAACCATTTATCGGATCATCAAGAACTTCAAGGAGAGCGGTTCAATTGTTGTGAAGAAGGCTTCGGGGCGCCCAAGAAAGTCCAGCAAGCGCCAGGACCGTCTCCTAAAGTTGATTCAGCTGCAGGATCGGGGCAACATCAGTACAGAGCTTGCTCAGGAATGGCAGCAGGCAGGTGTGTGCATCTGCACGCACAGTGAGGCAAAGACTTTTGGAGGATGGCCTGGTGTCAAGAAGGGCAGCTAAGAAGCCACTTCTCTCCAGGATAAACATCAGGGACAGACTGATAATCTGCAAAAGGTACAGGGATTGGACTGCTGAGGACTGGGGTAAAGTCATTTTCTCTGATGAATCCCCTTTCTGATTGTTTGGGGCATTCGGAAAAAAGCTTGTCCGGAGAAGACAAGGTGAGCGCTACCATCAGTCCTGTATCATGCTAACAGTAAAGCATCCTAACATCACTCATGTGTGGGGTTGCTTCTCAGCCAAGGGAGAATTTTAGGTCAGGTGAACAAAAGGACTTGAGTTCCTGTATGTTGTTATGATCACACCACGTCTCGTTAATCATAAGGCATACACCCCTGCCCTTCTTCTTACCAGATAGATGTTTGTTTCTGTCGGCGCGATGCGTGAAGAAACCAGGTGGCTGTATTGACTCTGATAATGTATCCCGAGTGAGCCATGTTTCTGTGAAACAAAGAACGTTGCAATCTCTGATGTCTCTCTGGAAGGCAACCCTTGCTCAGATTTCGTCTACCTTGTTGTCAAGAGACTGGACATTGGCTAGTAGTATACTCGGGAGTGGTGCGCGATGTGCCCGTCTACGGAGCCTGACCAGAAGATCGCCCCGTCTGCCCCTTCTCCTGCGGTGCCGTTGTTTTGGGTCGTTGGCTGGGATCTGGTCTATTGTCCTGGTTGGTGGACCAAACAGAGGATCCGCTTCAGGAAAGTCGTATTCCTGGTCGTAATGTTGGTAAGTTGACGTTGCTCTTATATCCAATAGTTCCTCCCGGCCGTATGTAATAAAACGTTCCTGGGGTAACAAAAGATTTCCTGGGGTAACAATGTAAGAAATAATACATAAAAAACAATACTGCATAGCTTCCTAAGAACCCGAAACGAGGCAGCCATCTCTGTCGGCGCCGGAAAATAGTACGGTGGTCCCAGCGTTATCCAGGTTTGGCCGGTGTAAATTAGAATTTGTAAATAAGAATATGTTCTTAACTGACTTGCCTTAGTTTAATAAAGGTTAAATAAATGTTTTATAAAAAAAACATTACTGCCATGTTTTCTGCAGCCCAATTGACTGGATGCATGCTGGGTTTGTTGTTTTGGGCTGAGTTGTTCCCCCTACTGAGACAAATGGCAGCTTTACGACCCTCCCCTAATTGTAGGGTAATCTTTGTCAAGCAGGGATGGAATCTAAAGTCCTACTCCAGTCTCCTTTTCAGCTCATTTAGCACTTGATTTGCTTAATAAAAGGCACATCTCAATAGGTGGTCCAGGTATCCTCATGACAAGGCACAAGTGGGGGGTGGACCTTTCCTCTTTTGTTCTCTATTGCTCCTCTATTGTTCCTCAAGCAAGGGAGGCCGATGACATCACAGATGCCCCATCAGCTCCTTGAATGGCCTACTCCATGAAGTTTGCACTTGTGTATAAAAAACCCTATTTTTACCCTTAAGTCTGTGTACATTATTACATCTATATGTGGGATAGTGTAAAAGGAAGAGTAAAAAAAATAACTTGAGTGTGTCTAAGGATTTTGGGCCCTGGACAGCCAATATAGCAATTTCTAATAAAATTCAGGTCCAAAATCTGTACCATGCGATGTTTGAAAGTCGAAATTTTGCTGGCCTTTCGTGCTAGTTTGGCTCATTTTCTACCAGGGGTTGAAATCAAAATTATTTTCCAATTGTTTCAGTCGGAACAGAACCATTATTTTTTCAGTTTCATTCAACTGTTCAGACCAGGAAAAATAAATGTTGAATCTGTTTGAACCAAAACAAAGTTAGGGTTTATATTGTTCCTTTCTGTTCTTTTTTAAACCTCTGAACTTGAAAACGTTTTTTATGTTTAGCTCGACATTAAATTACTTCACCAATGAATAGAGCAGCTTGCTATGGAGCGGGCAAGCTATGTACAGTTGAAGTCGGATGATTACATACACCTTAGCCAAATGCATTTAAACTCAATTTTTCACAATTTCTGACATTTAATCCTAGTAGAAATCCCTGTCTTAGGTCAGTTAGGATCACCACTTTATTTTAAGAATGTGAAATGTCAGAATAATAGTAAAGAGAGTGATTTATTTCAGCTTTTATTTCTTTCATCACATTCCCAGTGGGTCAGAGGTTTACACTCAATTAGTATTTGGTAGCATTGCTTTTAAATTGTTTAACTTGGGTCAAACGTTTCGGGTAGTCTTCCACAAGCTTCTCACAATAAGTTGGGTGAATTTTGGCCCATTCCTCCTGACAGAGCTTGTGTAACTGAGTCCGGTTTGTAGCCCTCCTTGCTCGCACACACTTTTTCAGTTCTGCCCACAAATGTTCTATGGGATTGAGATCAGGGCTTTGTGATGGCCACTCCAATCCATTGACTTTGTTGTCCTTAAGCCATTTTGCCACAACTTTGGAAGTATGCTTGGGGTCATTGTTCATTTGGAAGACGCATTTGTGACCAAGCTTTAACTTCCTGACTGATGTCTTGAGATGTTGCTTCAATATATCCACATAATTGTCCTTCCTCATGATGCCATCTATTTTGTTAAGCGCACCAGTCCCTCCTGAAGCAAAGCCCCCCCACAACATGATGCTGTGCTTCACGGTTGGGATGGTGTTCTTCGGCTTGCAAGTCTCCTCCTTTTTCCTTCAAACATAATGATGGTTATTATGGCCAAACAGATCTACTTTTTTCATCAGACCAGAGGAATTTCTCCAAAAAGTACGTTCTTTGTCCCCATGTGCAGTTGCAAACCTTGGTCTGGCTTTTTTATGGTGGTTTTGGAGCAGTGGCTTCTTCCTTGCTGAGCGGCCTTTCAGGTTATGTTGATATAGGACTTGTTTTACTGTGGATATAGATACTTTTGTACCTGTTTCCTCCAGCATCTTCACAAGGTCCTTTGCTGTTGTTCTGGGATTGATTTGCACTTTTCGCACCAAAGTACGTTCATCTCTAGGAGAAAGAACGCATCACCTTCCTGAGTAGTATGACGGCTGTGTGGTCCCATGGTGTTTATACTTGCGTACTATTGTTTGTACAGATGAACGTGGTACCTTCAGGCGTTTGGATATTTTTTTTTTATTATTACTTGTGTCATGCACAAAAACTACAGTTTGTTAATGACTCCAACCTAAGTGTATGTAAACTTCTGACTTCAACTGTACATGCATTGGACAGACAAGTGTAGTGTAGGGTACGACATAGATGCGGTAAAGAGGTCAATCGAACTTGAACAAAACAATGGAATTTCCGTGAAAACGCTTGGGGGGAAAGGGATGTGGGGGAAAAATCCAGAGTCTCCTCATTTCCCCACAGCAAAATTAGCCTATCTTATAGGCTATTGTTTATATGTGTATTTCACATGATGTTGAGGTAAAAATCTGAATATAATGCTTGTATGGATGTCAACCCCAAAACATGTTGATGTCATCATTACCAATCAACTTTACAGTTAAAAACAACTTTGACTACCATCAACAATGGTAGTCAAATGTATGCGAACTATGCTAACCAGCTTAGACAAATGGGTTTGCATTTAGCAATAATTTCTTCTAAATCTGAAAAGGGACACCTTCTACATATTATTCATCGAAAACAGCAAAATATATCCAAATCGGAGTAAACAATTTGTAGGTCTGTTACAGTACAGATGACGGATTTGAGGAATATCCACTTTGTTAGATCAGATTTGTTGAATGTGTGCCAATCTGGTCAATGTAACATCTGCATTCCATTGACTCCCTTACCGCATCTATGCAACTGAAGTTTTGCAGGTTAGGAGATCACTGGGCATGAAGCACTGGGCATCTTGTTGTTATGACATGCATTATCTAAATTAGGCCCACAGAAGTATACATAAGGAGGAGCAGCTTCTATGAAGGAACTTTGAATGTCTCTGAACTTCAGAGAGTTGGCTTAACTAATGCTGGATCCGAGCTAGCTCTTGATCATGACTCTTAGTTCCATTACATTATACGTAATGTCACCCAGAGTTTTCGAGACCTAGACCAGAGCTAGCTAACAAGCTAGCTAGCTAACAAGCTTGTGTGTGCAGAGTGGCACCAGAATTTAAATAAAAACACGTCTTACCTTTTTGTAGTTAATAAATCCAAAATGAAACGTGATAACAATAGTATCCTTAACTAGCAGTGAAAAAGTTAATCCATTGTTCTCTAATTAAAAATCTCTCTCCATTTTTTTTTATCACGCCTGTAATGTCAGTAGCTACAGTAGACTATGCAAGCTTCGGAGAGAGGGGCTACAGTAGACTATGCAAGCTTCGGAGAGAGGGGCTACAGTAAACTATGCATGCTTCGGAGGGAGGGGGAGGGGCTACAGTAGACTATGCATGCTTCGGAGGGAGGGGCTACAGTAGACTATGCATGCTTTGGAGGGAGGGGGAGGGGAAACAGTAGACTATGCATGCTTCGGAGGGAGGGGGAGGGGCAACAGTAGACTATGCATGCTTCAGAGGGAGGGGGGAAGGGCAGGTAGCCTACACACACACTGGCAAAGATTTTAAGCTGGCAGGCAGGCAGGCAGACACTGGAATACGTTTCTGACTGACAGTGAGGGCTTTGCAATAATCACTTAGTTGCGTTTTCACTGTCGTTCTCGATTCTGGTTCTGTTCCTCAAATAATTTCGATATTAGTTTAGTTTTCGGTTCTGTTCTCTGAAACGTTTCCAACCTGTTTTCTACTAACCAAGTCTGAAAAGTATAAGCCTCGGGATAGCTTAATTTCCATCCCTGGTGTCAAGCCACAGATGACATTTTGGGCACGTGTGCTCTCACCATTCATGGATGCCCATCACATGTCCTATGAGAAAAAAGGCTCCACACACTGCCTTCAGTGCCATTAAAGTGGTTTTCATCATTAGGACATGGAGCATTAGGTCAACAGTGGGAAAGCAGGCTGGCATTAGGGCCTCTTCAGCCCTGTCCCCATCTCTCACTAGGGTCACCACTGGTACAGGGTATATCTTTACTGGTTCCTCCCCACCCCTTGTAGACTGGCATCAGGTGGGGTCTAGAAACCGCTGTAGAGGGGATTGGTTGCCCTCTTTTAATTGATGAGTTATCAAGTGTTCTAAGTAGTGGTCGAGCTATCCACCTGAGATTCTCTGAAGAAGCATGAAAATACATTTACCTCAAGTGAGAATATTTGTGTTGATGGGGGAGTGTATTGTGCAAACACCAGAATCCCAAGCCCAGCACTTGACCAACTAATCAAATAAAAATATATATATAATCAAATCAAACGTTATTAGTCAAAAACAACAGTGAAACTCTCGAGCCCCTAACCAACAATGCAGCAATTTTTTTTTTAAGATTAAGAAATAAAATTAACAAGTAATTAAAGAGCAGCAATAAAATAACAATAGCGAGACTATATACAGGAGGGTACCGGTACAGAGTCACAGTGCGGGGGCACCAGTTAGTCGAGGTAATTGAGGTAATATGTACATGTAGGTAGAGTTATAAAAAATAAATACATTTTTAAAAAGTGACTATACATAGATGATAACAGAGAGTAGCAACGATGTAAAAGAGGGGGCAATGCAAATAGTCTGGGTAGCCATTTGATTAGATGTTTAGGAGTCTTATGGCTTGGGGGTAGAAGCTGTTAGAAGCCTCTTGGACCTAGACTTGGCGCTCCGGTACCGCTTGCCGTGTGGTAGCAGAGAGAACAGTCTATGGCTAGGGTGGCTGGAGTCTTTTACCATTTTTAGGGCTGTACACAGAGAGCCCACCTTCGTCAGGCTCAACCTCTCTGACCATGGACTTATAGGTCAGTATTTCAGTCAACTCAACCAGTTACATCCAGCTACAGCAGGCAGTTACTGCAAACACTTTTTCTTGTGTCATGCAGGAAATGTCATTAGATTGTCTGAGGGTGGAGTGCAGGGCAGAACAGATCAAAAGGACTATTTAAACTGGACTATTTGACACTATTTGGTTTGCAGCATCTATATTGCATAAAGAGGAAATTACATAACAAGGCCAAATACAAATATTCACAAACACAAAAAATACATTGAGAAATATTCAAATTGTGACCTTTCCTTTGGACCAAAAAAGGAAGCAACACTTATTGCAGTTGTTTCTGAATTGCTATCAAACCAGTAGGTAGAGGACTCGTACTGTAGGCCTACTCAACAGAGGAATGATCTTTTCCCTGGTCCATTCCTGTCGCAGAGAGGCCCAGAGTGACCTATGGAAGTGAGAAAGCTGCCACTTTCAGGGCTAATATCAGAGCAGGTTTGTGAATAGAATGTTGTCAAATGGCACCCCACGCCGGGTGATGTGAAGGGAATTGAGTTAGATGATTGGACTGGGCAGCTGGAATAATGCATGCTTCCAAGTGCAGCTAATAAAAGACAGTGGACAGATGGGGCACTATGTTGCTGTCACTCGAGCTTTGCTGATTGGGCACCTTAGTATCGTCACTGAGAAGTGCGGCCTTTACACTGGCATTTCATTGCTCTCCTGCAGCTCAGTTTTCACACCCCTGTTCACACTCCTTAACCCATCCCCTGGCCAATTTACTGTGAAATAAAATTAAAGTCCCTGCCCTCTGCCCTGTCGCCTGGACAGTGTAGACCTACACCCAAGCGTATAAAGGTTGTAACACATATGAGATCCTTATCAGGTAGTAGGCCTAGAAATGCCTATGTGTTCGAGGTTATTGCAGATTACATAAGCAGAAATAAACTGTTCTAAAAATTCCTTTGTGGTTAAACAATACTTTTTATGCAGTCCAGTGCATTGATTAATGGATTACATCAATGCTTTGCATTGATAAACAAAGGAGTAGCCTAACACTGTACCAGTGTCATTACAGAATTATTATTTTTACAATGCAATGTCTGCACATTTGTTTCTTCCCTCTCTGTAAAAAATAAACAAATGAAAAGGTATAAATATATACAGGTAACTTCCAAAATAATGGAAACACTTGAGTAAATGAGGAATACAAAGTTTATTGAAAGCTGTTGCTTCCACAGAGGTGTTGTCACGATTCACTTCTGAGGGGACAGACCAAGACGCAGCGATGTAGCCAGAATACATGATTTATTCAAAGACGAGACGGAACAAAACAAGAAAACGAAGAACAAGACGAGAGCCCTAACGCTAAATGCTAAACTAACACAAAGAGAACTAAACCTAACCACGACGGAAGAAACCTAACTAAACCTCGAACGGCGAAACCTAACTAGACAAGAACCTGATGAACCTAACATAATCATGACATGAACATACAATAACCCACGAAACTAAGGTGCAATTCCCAAACATATAAATGGTTCCCAATTAGAGACAACGAGACTCAGCTGCCTCTAATTGGGAGCCATTAACCCAACATAGAACTAGACACCATAGAACTGTGAAAACCCCTAAACCAAAATGAACCCAAAATGCTCTAGCCTGTAAACCCAGGCCTGGGCGTTACAGTACCCCCAAAGGCGCGGACTCGGACGCTTCCAAAAATCTGTGGGGGGATCTAGGGTGGGTTCCTTTTGTCCCAGGTGGGGCTCCGGTGCTGGCCGTGCTGGTCTGATGTCACGCACCGGAGGCCCTGGACCCTTTCTTGGAACTCTGGTGCGTGGAGCAGAAGCTGGCCCTACCGGACTCGTGATGCTCACTGGGACTCTGGTGCGTGGAGCAGGAACTGGCAGTACTGGACTCGTGATGCTCACTGGAACTCTGGTGCGTGGAGCAGGAACTGGCAGTACTGGACTTGTGATGCTCACTGGAACTCTGGTGCGTGGAGCAGGAACTGGCAGTACTGGACTTGTGATGCTCACTGGAACTCTGGTGCGTGGAGCAGGAACTGGTCGTACTGGACTCGTGATGCTCACTGGGACTCTGGTGCGTGGAGCGGGAACTGGCAGTGCCGGACTCGTGATGCTCACTGGAACTCTGGTGCGGGGAGCGGGAACAGGCCGAACTGGGCTCGGGACGCGCACTCTGGTGCGGGGAGCGGGAACAGGCCGAACTGGGCTCGGGACGCGCACTCTGGTGCGGGAGCGGGAACAGGCCGAACTGGGCTCGGGGCCGCGCACTCTGGTGCGGGAGCGGAACAGGCCGAACTGGGCTCTCTGAGCGCACGGGGAGCTTGGTGCGCGGAGCCGGAACAGGACGTGCTGGACTCTCGGAGAGCACGGGGAACTTGGTGCGCGGAGCCGGGACAGGACGTGCTGGACTCTCTGAGCGCACGGGGAGCTGGGTGCGCGGAGCAGGGACTGGACGTGTAGAAACCACTACACGGACTGGGATCTTGGAACACGGAACTGGAATCTTGGAACACGGAACTGGAATCTTGGAACGTGGAACAGGGATCTTGGAACGTGGAACAGGGATCTTGGAACGTGGAACAGGGATCTTGGAACGTGGAACAGGGATCTTGGAACGTGGAACAGGGATCTTGGAGCGTGGAACAGGGATCTTGGAACGTGGAACAGGGATCTTGGGCGTGGAACAGGGATCTTGGAACGTGGAACAGGGATCTTGGAACGTGGAACAGGGATCTTGGAACGTGGAACCGGGACTGGACGTGTAGAAACCTCCACCCGGACCTGGGACCTGATACGGAGAGCCGACATACCTCCAGCTAGCTCACTAACCCTGGCCTCACGGGTGAGTGGAGCTGGAATCTCTCGGACTGGGCTGTGGATGCGTGCGGAGATTCTGCCCGTAGGACCACAGGATAGCTTGGTCCCAAAAGGCGCACTGGAGGCCTGGCTCGCAGAGCTGGCACCACTCTCCCAGGTAGCACACAGACCTCGGCCCGACCCATGAGTGGCGCTGGGATCTCTCGCACTGGGCTGCGGACACGTGCGGAGACACCGCTACGGAACTGGAGCAGGATATCCGGGTCCCAGGAGACGTGCCGGGGACTTAGTGCGCAGCGATGGCACCACTCTTTCTGGCTGCACCCTTATTTTCCCCGACTGATGAGTGGAGCGGGAATCACTCGCACCGGCCTCTGAATCCCTATAGGGAAACCGTGCGCAACACTGCATAGCACGGCCTCCCTTCGCTGCGACGCTCTCCCCACGCTCTCTCCATAAAGCACGAGGAGTTGGCTCAGGAGTCCCTCCTGAACCGGCCAACCCCTCGTGTGCCCCCAAAAGTTTCTTGGGGCTGCCTTACGGGCTTCCGTGCCAGGCGAGTTCCAATGAACTTTTCTCTCTCCGAGGTCCATACGCCATATAAGTCCTCATAGCTCCCACGCTCAGTCCTCGCACACCTCTGCTCCTTTTCCCAAGAGCTAAGCTCCCGGGTCTCTCGCTGCTTGGTCTTTTGTTGGTGGGTTATTCTGTCACGATTCACTTCTGAGGGACAGACCAAGACGCAGCGATGTAGCCAGAATACATGATTTATTCAAAGACGAGACGGAACAAAACAAGAAAAGCGAAGAACAAGACGAGAGCCCTAACGCTAAATGCTAAACTAACACAAAGAGAACTAAACCTAACCACGACGGAAGAAACCTAACTAAACCTCGAGGCGAAACCTAACTAGACAAGAACCTGATGAACCTAACATAATCATGACATGAACATACAATAACCCACGAAACTAAGGTGCAATTCCCAAACATATAAATGGTTCCCAATTAGAGACAACGAGACTCAGCTGCCTCTAATTGGGAGCCATTAACCCAACATAGAACTAGACACCATAGAACTGTGAAAACCCCTAAACCAAAATGAACCCAAAATGCTCTAGCCTGTAAACCCAGGCCTGGGCGTTACAGGTGTGGTTCCTGAGTTAAATAAGCTATTAACATTCCATCATTTTAGGGTCATGTATAAAATTGCTGGGCGGGCTATTATTTTGGCTACCATGGCTATGCCAGTATAGTACGACGATGTTCCCACCCACAGTTCAATGAGTGGTTTGATGAGCATGAAAACGATGTAAACCATATGACATGACCTTCTCAGTCACCAGATCTCCACCCAATTGAAAACTTATGGGAGCGACTCCTGAGACATCAATTTCCACCATCAACAAAATACCAAATTATGGAATTTATTGTGGAAGAATGGTGTCACATCCCTCCAATAGAGTTCCAGCCACTTGTAGAATCTATGCCAACGTGTATTGTAGCTGTTGTGGCCCAACGCCCTTTTAAAACACTTTATGTTGGCGTTCCTTTATTTTGGCAGTTATATAGCCTATTTGATGCTATATTTAAAAGTGGTTTCTTTGTTTGAGGAGCTTTTCCTAGGGCTATTTGCAATGACTCAATGACCATATGGCACAAAATGACAAAATCTGTTGCAGATAAACTTTTACATATCAAAGCCTGAAAGCATCATTAATATAGTCAACCATGACATTGAATAGCCAAACAAACCATAACTCAGAGAGAGAGAGACAGAGAGAGAGGGGGAGAGACAGAGGAGGGCGTTCAAACAATGATGTACTGCGCGGGAAAAGAAGGCTCCAGAGGGAGGGGGGTAAATGGATGTCTTTTATCTCGAGTTTCCCACATCCTGCAACCAACTAAAAACGAGGCCACCCAATTTGAAAGAATGCATGGTATGCGGCTATTATACATCGCCCTTTAGTGTCGAGTAGACTACTATTGTTCGCCAATTCAAATAAAAACTATAGGTTAGTTCTCACCTCGAATAGGCAATACACCGCATTGTCCTGAAGTGAAAATAATAGTCTATAGCATATTGTTGGGTTAATACAATAGACCCAAGTTCTTGATGAACTGATACAGAATGAGCTACATTTAATCCCAGCGACAGAAGACATATTTGCAACATAACATTTATGAAGCATTTTTGTAAAGTTAAACCAAAAAATCTACTGAAATCTCGCAGCATAAGATTGAATTTGGATCACACTATATTCCATTATACATATAGGCTAAACCAACTCTGGCATTGCCTTTTTGGTGGTAAAGGATATGTAGTATAATTAACTATAACAGTTAATTTAATAAAACTATGTTGCATCAAAGACTGAAGCATGCAACATTAGGAACTCCGTAACAGTAACCTCCATACATTCAAGTGCAGACTACATCTCGCCTGCAAGGAGAGGGGGTAGTTTGCCCAAGTAGATATTGTATTTGTATTTCCTTCCGAAGTGCAGAAGAAACAAAAAAAAAGTGTCTTATTTTGCCGCGTTTTGTTTCCCGCCACGTCTAGTCTAGCCGGTTAGACTTTTCTTTCTTTTACTTCTGTGATTGACGTGTGTTTGGATAGTCTATAATAATGACCATTGGTGGAGAATGACTGGTGGGCGGAGATAATAATGACGATCGACCTTGTGGCTACTCCCATTTACTACAGATATATATTTGTCCTTCCCCTGCCCTTACTCAAATTCAACGAGCCGGTGTCTTAGCGACGCAACACATTAGGAGCTGGCTTTCTTTTCATTTGACTTACTGTTTACAACTATTGAGGTTGTTAATAGTCGTTATTTCTACTCACTGGATACCAAAGCGTTTATGTTCAAGGATCAAATACGAGTCTTCACGAGATCCGGATTAGAGAGCATTCCTGACGCCTTTTCCCCCTAGCTACAACAACGTGGATCACGCCCGATAGTGGAACTGTATCCCACAACGGAATATTTGTATAATAAATCACCATTTTCGTGGATTACAGGAATGCTGCTGTCGAAATTAAACTCATTCGCTCATATCTCCACCGTTGATATGCCGGCGAAAATCCAGCTTCAAATTCACCAAGGTTAGATTAAGCTTTTGTTGTTCGCTATAGCTAGTTAGCTAACTAACTAGCTGCTGCTATATCTAGCTGGGCTCGCAATAACGTTACTGTATTTTAATTAATTGTTTTCCTATTCTGTTATTTCGATGCTTTGCATTCACCCATGTCACATTACACTAGGTTGAAGCTTCGTATTAACCTTCTGTTCTTCTCTATTTACAGGGAAGGAGAGGGAGCCATTTGATAAGGTTTACCAGGTCGGCGCTGTGCTGGGAAGTGGCGGTTTTGGCACAGTGTATTCCGGCACCAGAATTTCAGATGGAGCACTGGTTAGTATTTTTTTCCTTTCGCATTCTTTGAAAATATGTAAGGTGTTATACATCCAAGTCGGTTAATCGATGGATTTTTGCATGTTTTCTCGTGTAATTTCAAGTTTTCCCCCCCCCACACAGGTTGCTGTCAAACATGTGGCCAAGGATCGTGTCTCGGACTGGGGAGAGTTGGTAAGGATGCTTTTGGTTGTGCATTTTAGCTAGTTTAACCAAAGTGATAGTAGTTAATCGTATGTTGTAAATCATTTGTTGTAATATTGTCTCCAGAAATTAAACATATTTCTATTTTATTTTCAGCCCAATGGCTCTCGCGTCCCTATGGAGATTCTACTCTTGAAGAAAGTCGGAAATGGAGCTCAGGGGGTAATAAAAATGCTGGACTGGTACGAGCGACCGGACAGCTTTATTATTGTCATGGAACGACCGGAGAACGGCAAGGACCTCTTTGATTTCATCACTGAGAAGGGAGCCTTATCAGAGGAGCTGGCAAAGAACTTTTTCCGTCAGGTTCTTGAAGCCGTGCGACACTGCCACAACTGTGGGGTTGTACACAGGGACATCAAGGACGAAAATATCCTCATCGATCTTCGGACGGGCGAAATTAATCTTATTGACTTTGGATCTGGGGCATTGCTCAAAGACACTGTTTACACCGACTTCGACGGTAAGCATACCAGTTGATAGACTAACCGTAGCCCATTTTAGTGGTTTAACCGAATGTGTTGCTTTGAGCGCCACCGTTTGGAGGAAAAGTGTATTTTTACAACTCAAAGTTTGTAAACATTGTCACCTGACTCCTCCCACACACACCTGTCATGCTCACTGTCACCTGGCCCCAATAAGAGGTGCAGCTGTTGTTTATAATATTTAAATCTATAATATCACCATTTATTGAATGTTTTCCCCATCTTTTATTTGTATACTTGTCCATTTTGAACAGATTCTATTGCATGTGTTCCTAGTTAAATCAAGATTCAATAAAAGTGAAATAAATCTATTCACACCTCATTGACTCTAACTATCATTCTTATTCTTTATATTCACAGGCACTAGAGTGTACAGTCCACCAGAATGGATCAAATACCATCGGTACCATGGGCGGTCAGCCACAGTTTGGTCTCTGGGTGTCCTGCTGTATGACATGGTGTGTGGAGATATCCCCTTCGAGCAGGACGAGGAGATTGTACAAGGCCAGGTGCTCTTCAGACGAAGAATCTCCACAGGTGAGCCCAAATAACTTAAGCAAAACCTCAAACCTAAACCAGTGGAATGTTAGTCATTGTGTGTCCAGTCTAAGAACCGACTGACCGTTATCCCCATTGTTCTTCCAGAGTGCCAGCAGTTGATCAAGTTGTGCTTGTCCCTGAGACCTGCTGAGAGGCCATCGTTTGAGGACATCATCAATCACCCGTGGATGCAGAGCACAGTGTCCTCTGCAGAGCAATGAGATCAGACTGCACAGCATCAGCCCTGAGCCTACTGCCTTCACCACCGTGGTGGCCCAGTGACTGCATGGCTCCACTGACAGAGACTAGTGGTACACCCAGAGGACTGATGTGGCTGTACACTGAAACACAACATATGTTATACAGAAGGAAGTTACAGATGACTTTTGTTAAATCTCTCTCCCTCTTTCTCTTGTGGCCAGACCCCACCTGTTCATGCAGCTTTTGGACTTCATGAAAACCAAAGTCCTTAATGGCTACTTGTAATAGCGAAATCTTTTCTCAAACTTACGAAGGACTTGCTCTGTAATATTGTCTGTGGTGTGAGACTATGTTCTCCAGAAAAGAGTCCATCCCTACCCATGGGATTATTCTGCTGAAGGCATGAGCAAGTGGACAGACTTGTTACATAACTAGCTACCAACCAGCCACTGTACTCTGCTCTTGCTCACTGATGAGTGGGAGTCAGAGGAAGCAAATCTAAGCGCCTTTGGTGTGAGTCAGATTGTTGGGACCCTGGAAATACTTGAATAAAATAATGTTACAATGCTTTA
Source organism: Brachymystax lenok tsinlingensis (assembly GCA_030435695.1). Classification (NCBI taxonomy): domain Eukaryota; kingdom Metazoa; phylum Chordata; class Actinopteri; order Salmoniformes; family Salmonidae; genus Brachymystax; species Brachymystax lenok. The sequence continues at coordinate 34,778,335 of CM059803.1, forward strand.
TTTTCTATCTCATAGGCATAGATCAGTAAAGCCTATGCCATATTCCAATGTCAACCGCAACAAGACAACCTCATATGGTGCAAGCAAGAACCTGAACTTACCTCACTTTCCTGCATCCACCTCTGAGCTTTTAACTCCTGTCTCCACAGCTACCACTCATCCAGATGTTAATGCACACTGAAATGCAAAGCACCACACTGAAACACTAAATGTTCTGCTCTTTTGTTTGCGTGTAAACATGTATCTGTCTTTCGGCAAAACAGGCTAGCATTGAGGCCATTGTGAGTAATATTTATTTGTGGTTTTTCTTTCACTCGAAGATACGTGGAATTATTTATTTATTTAAAAATAATTTTGGCTGTATATTTCATTCCACGGTTATTGAAGGGCCCACAGATTATTTAAATGTATTTTGACCATATTTATGGTTTGAAATCTTCTGAGCAGACGTGTGTGTGTGTGTGTGTATATATGTAAATAACCTTCAAAGCACTTCCATTTTAATGTAAGATTGAATGTCTACTGATAACAGTTTTTGTTACTGTATTTGTCTGATGTGGATGAAATGACTGTAGCATACATCAACTTGTTTTCACCTCTAGTTGCATGATTGCGGCGTGTTTAGTTTTTTCATCCAAATTGTAAATTGTTAAAATATTTTTATACGTTTTTCAATAAATATTTTTTTATCTTGACTTTTGTCTCACTGGTTTTATTTACAAAAATATTGTTTCTACCATGAGCCTGGTAAGTCAAATCCAAACACAAGCTAGGGAATAGCTTAAAATATTTCACATTTGTATTAGATTGACATGAATGAATAGCAATAGAAGTTGCTCAACTCTCATGTGTAAACAGAAGGGGGATGTAGATCATTACCATACGGCAAAGTTAACAGGGAGACATGGTCCAGATTACAATGCAGTCTTTTGGTAAGACCAGCTAATAAACTTTATGTTCTTATAGGTTTATCTAGAAAGCAGGGTACGTTTAATAAAAGGTGATTACACCGCGGTGGTCCTGGCCTCAGTCTGCAAATCTGTTGGTGTCAGAACCTTCCTCTCGTCATCTCAGAAGGCAAAGTAACTGGTATTATAAAGTTCTAGTAGTCTACAGCTGTAGTGTTTGTACAACAATAGAGAGAACATAAAGATAGACCATTTTGTCACACATTTTGGCTATGTTTGTTTAGTATATTCAAATACAAATAGCAAGGCATGCGCTCATCTTACTTCCTTGAGCAGAGATGGCTCAGCATGTGGTCCTCTTCCCTGCTGCCCTGTCCTCTCGCCAGGCCCCAGCTTGGCCAACCTGCCCCTCCTCTCTCCCCAGGCCCCAGCTTGGCCAACCTGCCCCTTCTCTCTCCCCAGGCCCCAGCTTGGCCAACCTGCCCCCTCTTTCGCCAGGACACATACCCGCCATGGGGTTCATGGTCCCCAAGCCTCTAATCCTCTGCCAATCTTTGCTCACTATACCTGATTGGCTTTATATATGGCTCAGTATGTGTCCAGAGCCCATAGAGAGGACCTGTATGACCATGTGGGCTGTTTATTATTGTAAATGCTCACTGTACTATGGCTGGGTATTACTGTAAATGCTCACGGTTCTATGGCTGGGTATTTCTGGAACACTGTAGTGTGGCTGGATATTACTGGAACACTGTAGTGTGGCTGGATATTACTGGAACACTGTACTGTGGCTGGGTATTACTGTAAATGCTCACTGTACTATGGCTGGATATTACTGGAACACTGTAGTGTGGCTGGGTATTACTGGAACACTGTAGTGTGGCTGGATATTACTGGAACACTGTAGTGTGGCTGGATATTACTGGAACCCTGTAGTGTGGCTGGGTATTACTGTAAATGCTCACTGTACTATGGCTGGATATTACTGGAACACTGTAGTGTGGCTGGATATTATTGGAACACTGTAGTGTGGCTGGATATTACTGGAACACTGTACTGTGAATGTATATTACTGGAACACTGTAGTGTGAATGGATATTACTGGAACACTGTAGTGTGGCTGGGTATTACTGGAACACTGTACTGTGAATGGGTATTACTGGAACACTGTACTGTGAATGTATATTACTGGAACACTGTACTGTGAATGGATATTACTGGAACACTGTAGTGTGGCTGGGTATTACTGGAACACTGTACTGTGAATGTATATTACTGGAACACTGTACTGTGAATGGATATTACTGGAACACTGTACTGTGAATGGATATTACTGGAACACTGTACTGTGGCTGGGTATTACTGTAAATGCTCACTGAACTATGGCTGGTATTACTGTAAATACTCACTGTACTGTGAATGGATATTACTGGAACACTGTACTTTGGCTGGGTATTACTTTAAATGCTCACTGTACTATGGCTGGTATTAATGTACATGCTCACTGTACAGTGAATGGATATTGCTGGAACACTGTACTATGGCTGGGTATTACTGTAAATGCTCACTGTACTATGGCTGGTATTAATGTACATGCTCACTGTACAGTGAATGGATATTGCTGGAACACTGTACTATGGCTGGGTATTACTGTAAATGCTCACTGTACTATGGCTGGGTATTAATGTACATGCTCACTGTACAGTGAATGGATATTGCTGGAACACTGTACTATGGCTGGTATTACTGTAAATGCTCACTGTACTATGGCTGGATATTACTGGAACACTGTAGTGTGGCTGGATATTACTGGAACACTGTACTGTGGCTGGGTATTACTGTAAATGCTCACTGTACTATGGCTGGATATTACTGGAACACTGTAGTGTGGCTGGATATTACTGGAACACTGTACTGTGAATGGATATTACTGGAACACTGTACTGTGAATGGATATTACTGGAACACTGTACTCTGGCTGGGTATTACTGTAAATACTCACTGTACTATGGCTGGGTATTACTGGAACACTGTACTCTGGCTGGATATTACTGGAACACTGTACTATGGCTGGGTATTACTGTAAATGCTCACTGTACTAGGGCTGGTATTACGGTACATGCTCACTGTACAGTGAATGGATATTGCTGGAACACTGTACTATGGCTGGATATTACTGTAAATGCTCACTGTACTATGGCTTGATATTACTGGAACACTGTACTATGGCTGGGTATTACTGGAACACTGTACTATGGCTGGGTATTACTGGAACACTGTAGTGTGGCTGGTATTACTGTAAATGCTCACTGTACTCTGGCTGGATATTACTGGAACACTGTACTATGGCTGGGTATTACTGTAAATGCTCACTGTACTATGGCTGGATGTTACTGGAACACTGTACTATGGCTGGATATTACTGGAACACTGTACTGTGAATGGATATTACTGTAAATGCTCACTGTACTGTGTCTTTGCACTTATGGAACATTGGTTATACATACCACTGACATATTTCTCAACACCAGTCTAATCATATCTCTGTGTATTTCTCTGCCATGAAACCTTTAATCTTGCCACAATTTTTGTCTTGTCCCATACGTGCTGCCTTGTGTTTTTGACAGGACTCAGTCAGGACAGGACTTCTCATTCCCTGAACTGAGGAAGGGAAAATCATGCAAACCTGTTTAAATAAGGCTGCTGTACAGTCGGAAGTTTACATACACGGGGCCACAGTGTCTCCCGACCCCTCCTGTCTCAGCCTCCAGTATTTATGTTGCAGTAGTTTATATGTCGGGGGGCTAGGGTCAGTCTGTTATATCTGGAGTATTTCTCCTCTCTTATCTGGTGTCCTGTGTGAATTGAAGCATGCTCTCTCTAATTCTCTTTTTCTCTCTTTCTTTCTTTCTCTCTCTCTCTGGAGGACCTGAGCCTTAGGACCATTCCTCAGGACTACCTGGCCTGATGACTCCTTGCTCTCCCCAGTCGAACTGGTCGTGCTGCTGCTCCAGTTTCAACTGTTCTGCCTGCGGCTATGGAACCCTGACCTGTTCACCAGACATGCTACCTGTCCCAGACCTGCTGTTTTCAACTGTCTAGAGACAGCAGGATTGGTAGAGATACTCTGAATGATCGGCTATGAAAAGCTAACTGATATTTACTCCTGAGGTGCTGACCTGTTGCACCCTCAACAACCATTGTGATTATTATTATTTGACCCTGCTGGTCATCTATGAACATTTAAAAATCTTGGCCATGTTCTGTTATAATCTGTACCTGGCACAGCCAGAAGAGGACTGGCCACCCCTCACAGCCTGGTTCCTCTCTAGGTTTCTTCCTAGGTTTTGGCCTTTCTAGGGAGTTTTTCCTAACCACCATGCTTTTACACCTGCATTGCTTGCTGTTTGGGGTTTTAGGCTGGGTTTCTGTACAGCACTCTGTGACATCAGCTGATGCAAGAAGGGCTTTATAAATACATTTGATTGATTGAATTTGATTGACTTAGGTTGGAGTCATTAAAACTCGTTTTTAAACCACTCCACAAATATCTTTTTAACAAATTATAGTTTGGCAAGTCGGTTAGGACATCTACTTTGTGCATGACAAAAGTAATTTTTCCTACAATTGTTTACAGACAGATTATTTCACTTATAACTCACTGTATCACAATTCCAGTGGGTCAGAAGGTAACATACACTAAGTTGACTGTGCTTTTAAACAGCTTGGAAAATTCCAGAAAATTATGTAATGGATTTAGAAGCTTCTGATAGGCTCAGGAAGGAGACGCGTTCTGTCTCCTAGAGTACAAATCAATCCCAGAACAACAGCAAAGGACCTTGTGAAGATGCTGGAGGAAACAGGTACAAAATGATCTATATCCACAGTAAAACGAGTCCTATATCGACATAACCTGAAAGGCTGCTCAGCAAGGAGAAGCCAATGCTCCAAAACCGCCATAAAAAAGCCAGACTACGGTTTGTAACTGCACATGGGGACAAAGATCATACTTTTTGGAGAAATGTCCTCTGGTCTGATGAAACAAAAGTATAACTGTTTGGCCATAATGACCATCGTTATGTTTAGAGGCAATAGGGGAGGCTTGCAAGCCAAAGAACACCATCCCAACCGTGAAGCACGGGGGTGGCAGCATCATGTTGTGGGAGTGCTTTGCTGCAGGACAGGAGGGACTGGTGCACTTCACAAAATAGATGGCATCATGAGGACAGAAAATGATGTGGATATATTGAAGCGACATCTCAAGACATCAGTCAGGAAGTTAAAGTTTGCTGACGACACTACAGTGGTAGGCTTGATTACCAACAACGACGAGACAGCCTACAGGGAGGAGGTGAGGGCCCTCAGAGTGTGGTGTCAGGAAAATAACCTCTCACTCAATGTAAACAAAACAAAGGAGATGATCGTGGACTTCAGAAACAGCAGAGGGAGCACCCCCCTATCCACATCGACGGGACAGTAGTGGAGAAGGTAGAAAGTTTTTAAATCCTCGGTATACACATCACGGACAAACTGAAATGGTCCACCCACAAAGACAGCGTGGTGAAGAAGGCGCAACAGCGCCTTTTCAACCTCAGCAGGCTGAAGAAATTTGGCTTGTCACCAAAAACCCTCACCAACTTCTACAGATGCACAATCGAGAGCATCCTGTCGGGCTGTATCACCGCCTGGTACGGCAACTGCTCCGCCCACAACCGTAAGGCTCTCCAGAGGGTAGTGAGTACTGCACAACGCATCCCCGTGGGTAAACTACCTACCCTCCAGGACACCTACACCACCCGATGTCACAGGAAGGCCAAAAAGATCATCAAGGACAACAACCACCCGAGCCACTGCCTGTTCACCCCGCTATCATCCAGAAGGCAGGTCAGTACAGGTGCATCAAAGCTGGGACCGAGAGACTGAAAAACAGCTTCTATCTCAAGGCCATCAGACTGTTAAACAGCCACCACTAACATTGAGTAGCTGCTGCCAACATACTGACTTAAATCTCAATCCTCTTTAAATACTGGAAAATTGGATGTAACAAATGTATCACTAGCCACTTTAAACAATTGTGTATATAATGTTTACATATCCAACATTACTCATATCAAATGTATACACTGTACTCTATACCATCTACTGAATCTTGCCTATGCCGTTCGGCCATCAACTCAAATCTCTAGCCACTTTAATAATAAAAAATTAGATGAAATAAAATGTGTCACTAGCCACTTTAAACAATGCCATTTATATAATGTTACATATCCTACATTACTCGTCTCACATGTATATACTGTACTATATATCTACTGCATCTTGCCTACGCCGGTCAGCCATCGCTCATCCATATATTTATGTACGTACTCAATTTCATTCCTTTACACTTGTGTGTGTATAAGGTAATTGTTGTGAAATTGTTAGATTACTTGTTAGATACTACTGCATGGTCGGAACTAGAAGCACAAGCATTTAGCCTCACTCGCATTAACATCTGCTAACCATGTGTATGTGACAAATAAAATTTGATTTGATTTGATTTTGAAATGGGTCTTCCAAATGGACAATGACCCCAAGCATACTTTCAAAGTTGTGGCAAAATGGTTTAAGGACAACAAAGTCAAGGTATTGAAGTGGCCATCACAAAGCCCTGACCTCAATCCATATAGAAACTTTGTAGGCAGAACTGAAAAAGCGTGTGCGAGCAAGGAGGCCTACAAACCTGACTCAGTTACACCAGCTCTGTCAGGAGGAATGGGCCAAAATTCACCCAACTTATTGTGGGAAGCTTGTGGAAGGCTACCCGAAACGTTTGACCCAAGTTAAACAATTTCAAAGGCAATGCTACCAAATACTAATTGAGTGTATGTAAACTTCTGGCCCACTTGGAATGTGATGAAAGAAATGCAAGCTGAAATAAATCATTCTCTCTACTATTATTCTGACATTTCATATTCTTAAAATAAAGTGGTGATCCTAACTGACCTAAGACAGGGACATTTTACTAGGATTAAATGTCAGGAATTGTGAAAACTGAGTTTAAATGTATTTGGCTAAGGTGTATGTAAACTTCAAACTGTGTGTGCATAGGTGGAGATGTGTTGTTCATGTTTTGTTCACTCAGTGTACATGCTCATTTCAGTACACCACTCCTACAAATACATTCTTGGGAAACAGAAAGAGAAACTCCAGCTGTTGCACAAACTCCCCCCTCCCAAACCTGTCAAAGGACCAGATCTACTGAACATCTTTCTCAAGAACTTCTTCTGAAGAACAAAATACTCACATAGACTGTTTACACTGTATGCATAACAACAATCTGAAAGTCAACACGCAGACTGTTTACACCGTATGCATAACACAGACTACAATCTGAAAGTCAACAAACAGATTGTTTACACCGTATGCATAACACAGACTACAATCTGAAAGTCAACAAACAGATTGTTTACACCGTATGCATAACACAGACTACAATCTGAAAGTCAACACACAGATTGTTTACACCATGTGCATAACAAGACTAGGATTCTGAAAGTCAACAAACAGATTGTTTACACCGTATGCATAACACAGACTACAATCTGAAAGTCAACACACAGATTGTTTACACCATGTGCAAAACAAGACTACAATCTGAAAGTCAACACACAGATTGTTTACACCGTATGCATAACACAGACTACAATATGAATGTCAACACACAGACTGTTTACACCATGTGCAAAACAAGACTACAATCTGAAAGTCAACACACAGATTGTTTACACCGTACGCATAACACAGACTACAATCTGAAAGTAAACACACAGACTGTTTACACCGTATGCATAACACAGACTACAATCTGAAAGTCAACAAACAGATTGTTTACACCATATGCATAACACAGACTACAATCTGAAAGTCAACACACAGATTGTTTACACCGTATACATAACACAGACTGCAATCTGAAAGTAAACATAGACTGTTTACACCGTATGCATAACACAGACTACAATCTGAAAGTCAACAAACAGATTGTTTACACCATATGCATAACACAGACTACAATCTGAAAGTCAACAAACAGATTGTTTACACCGTATGCATAACACAGACTACAATCTGAAAGTCAACAAACAGATTGTTTACACCGTATGCATAACACAGACTACAATCTGAAAGTCAACTTCTAACAGCTAATCATACAGGGCTGTGCTTTCACAAGGTATGTTTTGTATTCTGTCCAAAACATTCATTTTCTCATGTTTTGGATGGAGGTCACTGGGACCTGTTTCCCCCTGAATAACAGGGTGTTCTACCAGTGAGTGATCCTGGTCCTCATCAAAAATATTGCCTGTGTGTGGCCTGGACCTTAGAGAACCCTTTAGTTAATGGATAATCACTGGAAGATAGATATCCTCTGCTAAACGTCTGCTCTCAAGAAAACATTCAAAACCCTCTTTCCCACCATAAGCTTATCAAATACTGCTATTTTTATTTGGCTCACATCTCATGCTTTATTCTTTGTGAAAGGTAGAAATAAGCAACTACACTGCAGAGTTTGTGGCTGAACTTGTTCAAGGCATTGAGGTTGAAGTTTTCTCATATTTTTGTGAATGAGTCAGACACACTAATAAGAGAGGGCGGACAGCTATCCCAGCTATCCACACGAGCACTTTCACATCTGTGACGGATCCCACGATTGGCAATCCATCACCCTCTTACTGCAACAAGCCAGCACACGAGAGAGCTGCCTGAGAGGGAGACTGACTGTAGTGTGGGAGATGACTGAGTCAATGTTTGCCTGCAGGATGCCTCAGGGGTTTCCAAGACAAGAATGAAATGTCTTAGGGTGACCCTGACTCCTTGGAACTGGTGCTACCCGTCAGGGAGTGCTGCATTCCTGCTGCCTGACTCACAGACCCACACATTGTATTGGCCAGATAGGCCACTAAGGAAAAAGGTCAGCTTGCTCTCCAAAGCAAACAGGTCGACGTGGAGAGCGGGGCAGATGGGAGGGTGTGGTGACTAGACCACAACCAGATTCCTGTCCTCCTCTGAGGCAGAGGGAGGGAGCACAATGATCAATAGTCAGATTGCCAACTGTCAACATATGCATGTCGACTCACCCCTGTGACTCAACCATTTTTAAATAACATTGTTTACAGACAAGAAGATGTTACTGAGGGGTTGTCTTTGTAGCTCTTAAATGTACTATTGACCTGGAAAACTCACTGAAAGAGTCTGAGATTTGTACTATAGTAAAATCCTAAACTGTAGACTTACATGAAGTTTAGAACACATCAGCAAAACACTACAATGAACCCTAGTATAGTAGGCCTTGTTCAATGGTGGGCCTACACATAGAAACAAATTGGGATGTGAAATCCAATTTTACTGTGCTACAATTGTTTAAAAGGCATTCTACCTCTTTATTCTCTCTTCCTCTCTCTCTCTCTGTTAAAATATTTATTATAGTCATCCTCATAACCACCCCCATGCATTCCCATCAACCCCTCCCACTAGTTTCCCGTAAACTAGATCCTCACTCACTTCCTCATTCCTGTGAGAGTAGTTAAAGAGATGCTGATTTGTCAATACTTGCTTCACCTTGTTGTTGTTCATTTTGAGGCTTTAATCTTGAATGAGCCTGCAATTCTAAGGCTTTTGGCTAGAAACAATCTTGAGGACATAGTCATTTCACAGCCAAGCTAATATGTACTTTGTTTTACAATTTCATGGCTATTTATGATAAGTACCATGTATGGGCATTATTTGATATATACACATTTTTCAAATAAATGTGGCCCACTAACTACATTCTTTAGGTTTTTGAGAGTTTCACTGAGTTTCACAAGTCTTTTATCAGTCATAAAAAAAGTGGAAATGGAAGTTGTGGATAGGAAAGTTCCATTTTACAGTAATGAAGAACTTAAAAGTTGAAAAACAGGAATTAAACCTTGCTCGTGTGGCTGTAACACTTTTCTTCCTCTGAGGCTACAGCCTACAGTCCGTGCTATCAGGAATACTTGGGACATCCTTATCCCATTGAAATAAAAGTGATTAAGGGTTAAGGTTAGGGTTAGGGTTAGGTATGAGTTATGGTTAGGATTAGGGTAAGGGTAGGGGTTAAGGTTAAAGTTAGAGTTTAGTTTAGGGACGTCCCAAGGATCCCAGATAGCACTGACCTATAGCCTATGGAACAACAGTACTTGTTCAGGCGGATAGTGTGTGTAGTGTAATGGGCCTGATGGGTTCCTGTCTGTCTGCTACCCTGCATGTCATTCTCCTTCCATGCAGCCAGCCTCTCCAGACATTAGCCAGGATGTTATCACTGGGAAAAGGCAGCGAAGCACGCTGGCACAGACCTTTGTCCCCAGGAGACTCAACCATATTATCTCCACTTATTAACACAGCTACTCTAAAGGTCATCTACCAAGCCACTGGCATGAACACGTGGACAGAGACATGTGGTAGTGTCAGGGGCAAAAGATGCAATACAAGCAATGAAGTACAGCAGTTACGAGTGTTGGACCGGAAACCGAAAGGTCGCTGGTTCAAAATCCCAGAGCCGACTACGTGAAAAATCTGTCAAGGTGCCCTTGAGCAAGGCACTTAACCCTAGTTGCTCTGGATACGAACGTCTGTTAAGTGACGTAAATGTAAAGGGAGATATCATAGTTAAAGTGCTTTGAAGCTAAACGGAAATAGAGAGATCCAAAAGTTTTGGGCGGCCCAGTTGCTCTGTTGTCTGTTTTGGACTTTAGTCCCATAGCAGAGCTTTGAGCAAAGACTGTGTGGAAGGCTCCCTGTAGTGTAGTTTGTTGACGTGCTGTCAACTGGCATGCTAGCAACAAGACTGGTGGACAATATTTTTTTTTTTTATAGCATGTAAACAAAACCTAACGTAAACATGTTAGGAAATACTGACATTGACAATATATATTTGTTTCCAGGAAAGGGAGTAAACTGGGGTGGGTAAGTCCATTCTGATTCAGCCCATTACAAGACATTCTCCTAAACTACGTAACACATACACTCCTGAACTATGTAATATGTAAACTCCTCCTAAACTATATAACACGTAAACTCCTCCTAAACTATATAACACGTAAACTCCTGAACTATGTAACATGTAAACTCCTCCTAAACTATATAACACATAAACTCCTGAACTATGTAACATGTAAACTCCTCCTAAACTATATAACATGTAAACTCCTAAACTATGTAACATGTAAACTCCTGAACGATGTAACATGTAAACTCTTAAACTATGTAACATGTGAACTCCTCCTAAACTTTGTAACATGTAAACTCCTGAACTATGTAACATCTAAACTATGTAACATGTAAACTCTTAAACTATGTAACATGTAAACTCCTAAACTTTGTAACATGTAAACTCCTCCTTAACTTTGTAACATGTAAACTCTTAAACTCTGTAACATGTAAACTCCTCCTAAACATTGTAACATGTAAATTCCTCCTAAACTTTGTAACATGTAAACTCCTCCTAAACTATATAACATGTAAACTCCTAAACTATATAACATGTAAACTCCTAAACTATATAACATGTAAACTCCTCCTAAACTATATAACATGTAAACTCCTGAACTATGTAACATGTAAACTCCTAAACGATATAACATGTAAACTCCTAAACGATATAACATGTAAACTCTTAAACTATGTAACATGTAAATTCCTCCTGAACTTTGTAACATGTAAATTCCTCCTAAACTTTGTAACATGTAAACTCCTCCTAAACTATATAACATGTAAACTCCTAAACTATATAACATGTAAACTCCTCCTAAACTATATAACATGTAAACTCCTGAACTATGTAACATGTAAACTCCTCCTAAACGATGTAACATGTAAACTCCTGAACTATGTAACATGTAAACTCCTGAACTATGTAACATGTAAACTCCTGAACTATGTAACATGTAAACTCCTCCTAAACTTTGTAACATGTAAACTCCTCCTAAACTATATAACATGTAAACTCCTAAACTATGTAACATGTAAACTCCTAAACGATGTAACATGTAAACTCCTAAATTATGTAACATGTAACTCCTGAGCTATGTAACATGTAAACTCCTAAACTATGTAACATGTTAACTCCTCCTAAACTATGTAACATGTAAACTCCTCCTAAACTATATAACATGTAAACTCCTAAACTATGTAACATGTAAACTCCTAAACTATGTAACATGTAAACTCCTAAATTATGTAACATGTAACTCCTGAGCTATGTAACATGTAAACTCCTCCTAAATTATGTAACATGTAAACTCCTAAACTATGTAACATCTTAACTCCTCCTAAACTATGTAACATGTAAACTCCTGAACTATGTAACATTTAAACTCCTGAACTATGTAACATGTAAACTCTTAAACTATGTAACATGTAAACTCCTCCTAAACTATGTAACATGTAAACTCCTAAACTATGTAACATGTAAACTCCTCCTAAACTATGTAACATGTAAACTCCTCCTAAACTATGTAACATGTAAACTCCTAAACTATGTAACATGTAAACTCCTGAACTATGTAACATGTAAACTCCTGAACTATGTAACATGTAAACACCTGAACTATGTAACATGTAAAATCCTCCTAAACTATGTAACATGTAAACTCCTAAACTATGTAACATGTAAACTCCTGAACTATGTAACATGTAAACTCCTGAACTATGTAACATGTAAACTCATGAACTATGTATTATTTAAACTGCTAAACTATGTAACATGTAAACTCCTAAACTATGTAACATGTAAACGCCTGAACTATGTAACATGTAAACTCCTCCTAAATTATGTAACATGTAAACTCCTAAACTATGTAACATGTAAACTCCTGAACTATGTAACATGTAAACTCCTGAACTATGTAACATGTAAACTCCTGAACTATGTAACATGTAAACTCCTGAACTATGTAACATGTAAACTCCTGAACTATGTAACATGTAAACTCCTGAACTATGTAACATGTAAACTCCTGAACTATGTAACATGTAAACTCCTGAACTATGTAACATGTAAACTCCTGAACTATGTAACATGTAAATTCCTGAACTATGTAACATGTAAACTCCTGAACTATGTAACATGTAAACTCCTGAACTATGTAACATGTAAACTCCTGAACTATGTAACATGTATATACACACACTCTCATTAAAATAAACACAGACAAAAACATACACATACATGTAATAGTGCCAGACATGCACACAAACATATACAGTTGGCATTGCTGTTATGATTTTTGTTGTCCTTGATGTCCTTTGTTTTCAATTTATAATTATTATTATTATTGATTATTTGTTTTTGCATTGTTGTTTACTGTTTTCTTCTGTATTTTCCTTTTTTACTCTTTAGTTCATTCTCTTGGTTGTTGGTGCATTGGGGGGTTCTTGGGGGTGGGGAATGGAATTAATTGTATTTTTATATTTATTGTTTCTTCCTGGGGGACTGTGGGAGGGGTCTTGAATGGTTGAGGGACAGCTATTGGGGAACGGTGGGAGGATCTTGGAGGGTTCAGGTTCATGTTTTTTGGCCTGGTGGGATATCTGTCAACGTGCCCTTGAGCAGGGCATTGACCCTGGATGCTTCTGTGTGTTGCTCTGAACGGGAGTCTGTTGGATGACTGGTATGATGTAGACTGTTGAGCGCCTTCACTGCAAATATATTGTATGTTTCGAATATTCAATAAATAAAATAAAAACATTAAAAAAACCTCTTGAAAAACTTTCTTCTGTTTAAACACTTCATTGAAAGCACAGTAAAACAGTGAAAACTGCATTGTCAATTCTCAGCTACTGTTCACTTGCTATTATACAGTGTAACTGTGTGTGAATTGTCCCCTCTACTCTGTAGTATAACCGAGTATAGCACTCTCTCTATCCTGTTTCTGAGGGCTGCTGCTCCATGTCTGTCTGGTCTCCACTCAGGTTGGGAAGCTGCTTGTGATGGCCATGACCTGGCTCCCCCACAACAATCTGTTGGGCCATCCCATCGTCAAGGCCTTCATCACACAATGGCGGGATACATGGGATCTGCAACAGTGTACCCACGCTGACGCTGCCCCTGTTTGCTGACCAGTGTGACAGTGTGCAGCGCATGTCATGGCAGCACAAGGCGTGGGAAAAGACCTCAGTATTAATGATGTGACCTCTGGCTAAATGTCTTCGCCCTGCTCATTGTCTTAGTTATAACTGTTGTCATGGTGACAGTTAAATACTGCAGATTCTGTTTCAACCAGTGCTGCATGAAGAGGACATGAGTAAATGTACTGTAGCCTACTAGGGTTTATTGAAGAAGAAGAAGAAGAAGAAGAATGCGTAACTATAGGCTATTGCTTACTAGGTTTTTCTGAAGAAGAATGCGTATATATAGACTGTTCTATTGCCTACTAGGGTTTTATAAAGAAGCAGAAAAAGAAGAAGACTTAGTAAATATACTGCAAAATAAAAGGGTTTTCTAGTCTAGCATAGGTGGCTAGAAGGGGCAATCTGCAGTAGCTACATCCATTTTGGGACTTAATTAAATTAATTAATTAATTAATGATATGTACTTGTTGATTCTTGAAGAATATAAATGCCTTTAACTGTTGTACCCCATCAGAACCCAAAATATGAGCTTGTTTTACTCCACTCTTTGTAAACAAAGTAAATGTAAACAAACACTATACAGCCTCAAAACATGGTTAAAACTATAATGTTGATATTATGGATGGCCAGTCCTTGTATCCACAGCCCTGTCTATGAATTTGAGAGTGGCTACATTTCTCCAGCCCCATCCCTCAGCATTTTTACCGAAACAATGGCTGGGATTACTATTTGTTATTGTTACAAGTCTGTAAAGGAAAGTAACGCTTGACAGAGATTTGCCCAAAAAATAACTTTACCTTCAAGAGAGGGTGTTGAATAACACAATAATTGATTCATAGTAAACACATTTGAGTTGGCCATGTTTATTTTTTCAGTCTAAGGACAAAACAGAGTGGTATAGGGAGTGAGCGGCTGTAAGGAGTGCAGCAGGGAACTGAGTCAGGCAGGCAGGGAAGCTACTCCCAATCCTGTCCCAGTGCGGCTGTCCCTCCGTGTCCTCCCATGCAGAGCCAGAGCACTGTGACCCACTTCCACCCTGTCATGACCCACTTCCGGGTTGTTCCTTCCTGACCTGGCGCTTCCATCTGCAGTCTCTGCCACTTTCTGCCACAGTGCCACTGCTAACTGGGACACTTGTGTAACCAGCCTGTTATCCCCAACAGTTCGCTTTTAGACCGTGATCAAAGCTGAAGGTTGATCCATTACAGTCTCTCTCAAGTGTTTTCCTCATTCTGCCCATGCCAATCACTTGCCTGAGAATGTGAGCAAGTTGGCAAGTAACATTAACAGTGAGGTCATTAACGGAAAGAAATAAGTGAAATTCTTTGTCAGCTTTTGGAACAGTCATGTGGAGCAATTTCAGAGAAAGGTGTGTGTGTGTCTGTTTGATGACTCGCCTCCTGGAATGTGTGGCACCGGGGGATCAATAACAAAGAGCTCTGGTCTGATGGCAGCAGGATAAAACACACAGGCAGGGTAGACAACAGCACTGCCAGGGACAAGGAGGGCGAGTTGTGGGTGTTTGTTCATTCCGGACAGCCAATCTGGCCCCATTGTGTCTTTGTTGTCTTCTGTGGAGAGTTGGTACCACAGTTTAGTTCAATTAAAAGGAACTCAATTCAGGAAGTGATTTTAATAAAACATTCTAAAATGGGAAAACTTTTGAAAGAAATAGCTTCTACCTGTCAGATTATTGAACATAGATACCCGTTTTTTTATGTTTAAATTGTAATTTAAGTTTGCTTCCTTATTTGAATGCCTTTGATTGGAATTGACCCCAACCCTGGTTGGTAGATCATGAACAGAGAATTGAATGGTTACACAGAGGAACAGAATCAGGATCAGTATTGAGATTATACGTAAATACTTTGATGGTTGACACAGACTTTTCAACCATGACCAGCAGTTGCATTTCATATCTGAAGTGTATTTTACAGGTTTCCAAAAACAATCCATTCATTGATATTCATCACACGATATGACCACTGATCGACCTGTTCGAAAAATACAATGTTCAAAAGCGTTTTAGAATGATTGACGAAAAAACAGTTTCTCTCATCTGATCCTTTTGCAAAGACAGCAGTTTATCCTTTACTCTCACCTGGTGTTCAAACTAAAGAACTGCAATTTTTTACAACATAATTCCGTTTGCATATGAGAAATAGTGCATTAACACAGGCAGCCCAATTCTGATAATTACTTCATTAATTGGTCCAAACAGATCAGCTCTTTTGACAATAATTGGGCAAAAGTTCGGAATTGAGCTGCCTGTATTAATGCCTGTGTATTGTGATATACAGTGGGGCAAAAAAGTATTTAGTCAGCCACCAATTGTGCAAGTTCTCCAACTTAAAAAGATGAGAGAGGCCTGTAATTTTCATCATAGGTACACTTCAACTATGACAGACAAAATGAGGAAAAAAAATCCAGAAAATCACATTGTAGGATTTTTAATTTTTTAATTTTTATTTTTATTTTTTTATGGTGGAAAATAAGTATTTGGTCAATAACAAAAGTTTCTCAATACTTTGTTATATACCCTTTGTTGGCAATGACAGAGGTCAAACGTTTTCTGTAAGTCTTCACAAGGTTCACACATTGTTGCTGGTATTTTGGCCCATTCCTCCATGCAGATCTCCTCTAGAGCAGTGATGTTTTGGGGCTGTCGCTGGGCAACACGGACTTTCAACTCCCTCCAAAGATTTTCTATGGGGTTGAGATCTGGAGACTGGCTAGGCCACTCCAGGACCTTGAAATGCTTCTTACAAAGCTACTCCTTCGTTGCCCGGGCGGTGTGTTTGGGATCATTGTCATGCTGAAAGACCCAGCCACGTTTCATCTTCAATGCCCTTGCTGATGGAAGGAGGTTTTCACTCAAAATCTCACGATATATGGCCCCATTCATTCTTTCCTTTACACGGATCAGTCGTCCTGGTCCCTTTGCAGAAAAACAGCCCCAAAGCATGATGTTTCCACCCCATGCTTCACAGTAGGTATGGTGTTCTTTGGATGCAACTCAGCATTCTTTGTCCTCCAAACACAACGAGTTGAGTTTTTACCAAAAAGTTATATTTTGGTTTCATCTGACCATATGACATTCTCCCAATCCTCATCTGGATCATCCAAATGCTCTCTAGCAAACTTCAGACGGGCCTGAACATGTACTGGCTTAAGCAGGGGGACACGTCTGGCACTGCAGGATTTGAGTCCCTGGCGGCGTAGTGTGTTACTGATGGTAGGCTTTGTTACTTTGGTCCCAGCTCTCTGCAGGTCATTCACTAGGTCCCCGTGTGCTTCTGGGATTTTTGCTCACCGTTCTTGTGATCATTTTGACCCCACGGGTGAGATCTTGCGTGGAGCCCCAGATCGAGGAAGATTATCAGTGGTCTTGTATGTCTTCCATTTCCTAATAATTGCTCCCACAGTTGATTTCTTCAAACCAAGCTGCTTACCTATTGCAGATTCAGTCTTCCCAACCTGGTGCAGGTCTACAATTTTGTTTCTGGTGTCCTTTGACAGCTCTTTGGTCTTGGCCATAGTGGAGTTTGGAGTGTGACTGTTTGAGGTTGTGGACAGGTGTCTTTTATACTGATAACAAGTTCAAACAGGTGCCATTAATACAGGTAACGAGTGGAGGACAGAGGAGCCTCTTAAAGAAGAAGTTACAGGTCTGTGAGAGCCAGAAATCTTGCTTGTTTGTATGTGACCAAATACTTATTTTCCACCATAATTTGCAAATAAATTCATTAAAAATCCTACAATGTGATTTTCTGGATTTTTTTTCCTCATTTTGTCTGTCATAGTTGAAGTGTACCTATGATGAAAATTACAGGCCTCTCTCATCTTTTTAAGTGAGAGAACTTGCACAATTGGTGGCTGACTAAATACTTTTTTGCCCCACTGTACTTGTTTCCAAATCAATTACCCCTGAATGAACTCAGCATAATTCTACATTAGACTGGTTGATCCATGCCAATCTTTTCAATAAGCTGTGAAGAAATCAAAAGAAACACATTTTGAAAAAATAAGTGCTAATGAAAGACTCTTTCACTCCCTCCAGTACCTGACAGATCTCGGTTCTATAGATGTCGTTGACTACAAGAGGAAAAAAATTCTACACATCAGCATACAGGCCAGAGATTGACAAGGTTAGAGGTCAATTTCATGAGAGACTCGGCTGGAGCACAGAGTGGGAGGAGTTTGTAAATTGTGAGAGGTGATAGTGAGAAGAAGTACAGAGCTGAGGTCCTCTTAACCCAGCCTTCCCTCTGTGGCTTCAGGACAAACTGGTCTGATTTTGCCATAGTCACCTTCCTGGACCTTCTTGGTGCCGGCCAGGTGGGTACTGATGTTTGGACACTTCACAGACAGATAGCTCTCCATCATGAGGAGAGCCTCCCAGTTCTACACAAAATCACTAAGGGAAGATTATTAGTGTGAAATGAAATGGCCAAATCTAATCCAACAGTATCATCATTATATATGAACCGGGAAGTGGTCTGTGAATTAGTCTTGTGAGTTAATGTGGACATACAGTACATTCAATGGTACAATGGCTACTGAGAAAGGACTTACAGCTTTAACAATCACAGGTGAAGTAAAACGACTGGATGTTAATATCTAACCTGTTCTGTGTAGTTCTGTGGCGTATACCCATAGCAGAAATATAAAATAGCAACCTCTCTTCCATCTCTGCAGAGAGAATGAGAAACAACAAGAGATATGAAAAGAGAGTTTGACTTGCTTGAATGCAAACAAGCTTCATGTCAGTAACATTTTCTACCTGCTATTTACATGAACATTTATATGAACCAGTGGAGGCTGCTGAGGGGAGGACGGCTCATAATAATGGCTGGAATGGACTCAATGGAATGGTGTCAAACACTTGAAAGACGTGGTTTCCATCTGGTTGATACCATTCCATTGACTCAATTCCAGCCATTACTATAAGCAGTCCTCCCCTCAGCAGCCTCCACTGATATTAACGTTTGTTATTTTGTTCATGTCAGTAACATTTGTCAGTAACATTTGTTAGAAAAAAAACACAATCCATACAACTTCAAACCCTCTTTGCATAAGAGGAATATTTCTGCATTAAGGAAAACATGTTGCCTACAATTTGTGAACACTCATGATTTCATTGTGCCATAACTGATAACGATTCACTTGACTAATAAGCACTAAGGAATACAACCAAACGTACTTGTTCCATAGATTGTTCTCAGTATATCTACGGCCAAAGATGCTTCTTTGGAACTCTTCAACCAGAAACATGACAAATGCCCTGCAGTGAGTGAGAGTTAGATAGTTAGCATTGCCAGTTGGAGTTTGAATCATTCAAGATCAAAGTGATATGAAAACCTTATGACATCCACTTCTCTGAGCCGTAGAGGTCCCAGGCCTTATGCCAGACCTGCAGGACGGTTGTTGACTAGGATATGCTTGCTTTCCTCCAACTGACCAGCCCTCTTCAAGATGTGCCTAGTGATTAAATAATAATAGGCATAATTTAGAAAAAATGATTCACAGGGGACATTTAAATGGATCATTTGATAAATAGTTAAGTGAACATACCGGTGGACGTCTGGTGTGCGTGCAGAAACACCACAGCCAGCGGCAGCAATGGTGTTAATCCCTATGTGCTTCAAGGGGGCTCCCATCCCCACTTTGCTCCAACATGTAGTCTGAGCAATTCAGACCCAAAACTATCTACTGGAAAGTTGCATGAGAGAATTCATCACCAATATGTTTTGTGTGACAGAGCAATACCTTACCTGAACAACCTGGCAGTGAAATCATCCACTGTGATAGTGCTGTGAAGATAGGAGCACATCCTTACATTGTGCAGAGATCAAGGCCCTTAGCAATCTACAGATTTCAATGTGACTTTACTGTACTAGAATCTTTGGTTCACATTAACCAACTGCTTGCTCTGTCTGTATTACCTGGCTTGAGTCCTGGCTCATCTTGTCCGCCAGTCAGTTGTAGTGTGTCTGTACTGCTGGAGCCTGTTGGTAGGCAGCTTTAGCCTAGGCACTGGCAAAGGGAAAAGTCTGAACGGTGTGTAGGTCACCACCTGCAACCAGACACGTGTAAAGTAGCTCTAACACTCTACTTCCTGACATGGCTGCTGAACAATGGCTGACCTGCTCATTCTCATCTCTCAGTTGTTGATACTCTGATCTAAATCCTCTAAGCACACCATCTCAAGGGTCTAACCATCTTATAGTAGAGGATTCCATAGAAATACCATATATCAAGTAATACGGTGTTATACGCAAGTTTTCTATAGTATTGAGGGGTGGATGAGGACTCATTTCAGTGACCGTAGAACATTCTAGTAGTATTTCACCCCCAGATATATGTTTTTTTTTAAATTGAAGTTACTAGCTGTAGCATTTAGTCATCGGTCAATGACTGGCAGTTGCTGCCATGCCATGTCGTCATTTTAGTTCTGTCTTTATGTAGTGTTGTGTTGTCTCTCTTGTCGTGATGTGTGTTTTGTCCTATGTAATTATAGACAGGTTTTTCTCGGATGTGTCACGTCCTGGCCATAGAGAGCCCTCTGGGTTCTCTATGGAGGTTAGGTCAGGACGTGACTAAGGGGGGTTTCTATGTTGTAATTTCTATGTTGGTGTTTTGTATGGTTCCCAATTAGAGGCAGCTGTTTGTCATTGCCTCTAATTGGGGATCATACTTAGGGTGTTCATTTTCCCACCTGTGTTGTGGGATATTGTTTTTTTTTTTGGGGGGTTAGTGTTGTGGTTATCATTGTATGTTCCATTATAATTAAAGATGTGGAACTCCATGCATGCTGCGCCTTGGTCTATTTCTGAGAACGATCGTGACAGGATGAGTTGGGGGGGTCTCTTTAGTCTATCTTTAGTCCGTATCAGAAGGGCAAAGACTTTAGCTTCTTCCACTAAATTCTTTATAAGTTCAGTGTTCAACACCTCCTCTGGAACCTCACTGGGACTGGTAGCCATTGCAGTTCACCTGTGCTAAAGTTGTCAAAGTTCAAGAAAAACGCGTTCTCTTTTACATAAACTTTTAGGGCCGGTTTCCAGGACCCAGAATAAGCATATTGAGTGTACATTCTGCCTTTATTATAATAAAATAGCGTATTATGTACGATACCACAGGTATTGATTTCTGCGCTGCAAGAAGGCCCGGTTCAGCAGGAGCTTAACAGTTTAATCAACTTTCTCTGCTGGCTTCACTGTCTCACTTCATATACAAGAGAGGGAGGTTTAAACGTCAATGTGTGGGTGTTGGTTAATTGGCATGGTTGTCTGTGTAACAAGTGTCCGAGCCTGTGAAAAATAATTTCCCTCAGAGGAGAATTCTATTCTGGAGTATTATCGGTGACATTTGCTCTTGTTCTAAGTATCACCTCTTAAACTAATATGAAAATGTTCTTTAAAAGGAAATCTGCAATTCAGATTTGCAAGGTGTTTTGGTAAAAATCTCATGGGGGTTGGGGCTAGAGAAATGTAACCACTCTCAAATTAATAGACAGAGCTATGGGTGCAAGGACTGATAATCCATGATATAAAAAGTATAGTTTTAACCATGTTTTGGGGCTATACAGTTTTCTTACAATTGCATTGTTTACAAACAATGGAATAAACAACTTATATTTTTGGTTCTGATGCGACAGTTGAACTAAGCTCATGAGGCTTTTATAAGTTAAATACTTCAAGAATCAATGAGTATACACTGAGTGAACAAAACATTAAGAACACCTGGTCTTTCCATGACAGACTGACCAGGTGAATCCAGGTGAAAGCTATGATCCTGTCACACCTTTATCTGTTTCACCTGTCTTTGTGCTTGTCTCCACACCCTCCAGGTGTCGCCCATCTTCCCATTATCCCGTGTACTTATACCTGTGTTCTCTGTCTGTTGCCAGTTCATCTTGTTCGTCAAGCTTAACAGCATTTGTCCTGTCAGCGCCTGTCTTTTCCCAGCCTCTTTTTCTCGCCCTCCTGGTTGATGAGCCTTGCCTTGTCTGTCCTGACTCTGAACCCGCCCGCCTGACCACTCTGCCTGCCTGCCGTCCTGTACCTTTGCCCCTATCTGGATTTCCATCCTCTGCCTGACCTGAGCCTGCCTGCTGTCCTGTACCTTTGCCTCTGTTGCTGTAATAAACATTGTTACTTCACATTCTGCATCTGAGACTTAACGTATCCTGATAGATCCCTTATTAAATCCACTTCAATCAGTGTAGATGAAGAGGAGGAAACAGGTTACAGAAGGATTTTGAAGCCTCGAGACAGTTGATACATGGATCATGCGTGTGAATGTGCATGGGCAAGACAAAATATTTAAGTTCCTTTGAACGAGGTATGGTAGTAAGTGCAAGGAGTACTGGTTTGCATCAAGAACTGAAAACGCTGCTGTGTTTCCCGTGTGGATCAAGAATGGTCCACCACCCAAAGGACATCCAGTCAACTTGACAGAACTGTGGGAAGCATTGGAGTCAACATGGGCCAGCATCCCTGTGGAACGCTTTCGACACCTTGTAGAGTCTATGCCCCAATGAGCTGAAGCTGTTCTGAGGGAAAGGGGGGGGTCAAAAATAGCAAAGGGCAATTTCTCAAGCAATTTTTTAGGACTGTCTGGGAGTGGTCTGAGTGGGGAGGGGAAAACAGAAAATCAGCCATTATCGGCAGAGAGGTTTGGAACGTTTTCTTATTGGTCTGTTAACCAATTTATTGCATGGTGATGTCACATTTTGGTCTGAAATAACCATAGTTCTGTACATAACATTTTGTGTCGCTGTTTAATTCTACTGAGCAGTGATACAAATGTATTGCGGCAATAAGACTTCAGTGTCCGTACACAGCTTTCCTCCCTCCATCAGGCTCCTGATCTAAACAAGCCATAAGAGAACACGTTTGATTTTACAGTAAAAAAACGAGTAAAACTATTAAAAAAAAAAAAAATAGGGCAGCAGCAATTTTCTCTTTTCTTATTACAGTTCCATTAGTAATGTGACAGAGGGCAGTGTAGGCCAGACGAGGAGTGGGTTGTTTAGCAATGCCACTCCAGCAGCCACACCTCCATCAGTGTGTTCATCACCCTTGGTCCTCAGTAGATGTCCAGCACACTCATTCAGCACCATGTCTTGCCCCTGCCTGTGTGGAAGCAGAACTCATAAAGTGAGGACACACACGTTCAGATTGGAGAAAAAGGCCATCTTCATTAATCTGCAGGAGTACTTAATGGAAAAATCTATACTACCTCATATTACAGTATACTTCATTTCAACTCAACTTAAAGAAACGCTTTTGTATAGTAATTTCTATAAAGTTGTCAAGGAATGTATACAGATGGGTCTGTGACTGTACATGACGTAGACCCCAAATACGCCCAGCTCGCTTAGACAGGGCCTGAGTTCAAGTGGCTTCCTCGGCCTCAGGAGGTAGTTGTGTACAGGGCGGGGCTGAACTTTGTCCATCAGGATAGAAGCCATCCTCTCAGGGCTCTGCTTCACTCCCTCCAGTACCTGACAACTCTCAGCTCCATAGATGTTGTTGCCTACAGGATAGTAATTCTACACATCAGCAGACAGGCCAGAGCATGACAAAGTCAGAGGTCAAGGTCATGAGAGAGATGAAGTAAAGAGCTGAGGTCCTCTAACCCCTCACCTTCCCTCTGTGGCTTCAGGTGGTCTGGTTTTACCAAAGCCATAGTCTTGTTACCTTCTGGTCCCTGTTAGTAAAATTGAATAAGAAAGTTGAAGGAGAAAAGTAAACTGCTTTAAAAAGGCATTGTAAAGAAAGGAGGTAATGTATGTAAACATTGTCAAGTGTCAATGAGCCAGAGCCCTATACTACGAAGTTTGAGAAGTAACTTTGATCAACTGAGTTCAACTCAGGATAACAGGTACCACGCAAGTGGCTCAACCTTAAGCCAGGTACATTTCTATGGAAACAAATCCTTCAGATCTAGCCTGCTCCAGAGCAGGCTAGCTCGGGGGCTAACTACATTTATCCTGAATGAAGTGTCTAAGCAGCGGCATTGTCTCAGTGACGAGTTTGGCGTTCAACTAGCCACGTGTGACGCGCATGTGCAGTTACATGCCTGCTAGAGGTATGGATAAAGCCTGAGCAGGAAAGTGAAGCTAACTGAAGCTGGTTAGCTTTAGAAAACCAGAGGGTTATACTACATAGCAAGCTAGATCTACTCAAGGTTTTCTTAACATATCTAATGTATACAATCCAGCAAAGGTGTCCCGGATTTGGTCCACAACATCAAGTTCACCGGGAAAGAACCTCTCCAGAACACCAGGTCTGGCCAGTTCCTGCTGGACCTTCTTGGTGCCGGCCAGGTGGGTGCTGATGTTTGGACACTTCACAGCCAGAGAGCGCTTCATTATGAGGCGAGCCTCCCAGTTCTACACAAAATCATACACAATGCCATGATAAGAAGTGATTGCATCAGTTTTGCACGTTGACAGCTTTTACAACCCCAGGCAGGGCTCTAAGAACATGGAAAAAATGATGATGATTGCATTCAAACCTGTTCTGTGTACTTCTGTGGAATGTATCCATTGCGGAAATACACAATAGCAACCTCCCGTCCATCTCCATAAAAATAATTTATGAAACCAACAATGGGAGTGTATTGCATAGAAAGTAAGGCAGAAAATGCTTAAACCCAATAAGGCATCAAGATTATTTTCATCAGAATATCCTTCATAACAGTAACAGATGTTGCAAAATCAAAACACTTATTTTGTGCATGCAAATAACCCAGATAAACTTTAAAAAAAAGAACACTTACGGAAACAGCCTCTTATACTGACCAAGGAATCCACTCTTAGATACATCTTCAAACAGTCTTCGTATTACAGAAATATTTCTGAACAAAATTATTTTGATATACCAATAGTGACCAAATACATTGGTCTCCCATGGCTACGAAAGCAGCAGGAAACACTCAGACAGCATCATCAACAGGATATCTAATGATGTGTCACAACTGATAATGATGTTTGACCAAGCACCTAGGCCTTACCTCTTCCAAAGCTCATTCTCCACATATCGATGGTCGAAGAGGTTTCTTTGGTCCTCTTCAACAAGATACAGGACTCCCGCTCTTAAATGACAGAATTACCCCAATTTAAACCCTACTAGTCATACTGTATATATCTTGTGTTCTGTTACCAACAAAGACAACCAGCAAAGTTAATACTTTTCATAGTGTTGTGAACCTGAAACTCTGTATCGTATTTTTTGGACAAACTAACAGATCCCAAATCATGCATTTACACACCTAAACCCTCATGCGTTTACTATCTAAATTTACACCCACCTCTCTGAGGCCTTAGCTAAGCCCTTTGCCAGACCTGCAGGAGGGTTGTTGTCTAGGATACGCTTGCTATCCTTCAACCGACCAGCCACCTTCATGACGTGTCTATTGTTGCAGACATAGCCAAGGTCATGGCTTGGTTTTTGCTCTGACATGCACTGTCTACAGTGGGACCTTATATAGGCAGGTGTTTGCCTTTCCAAATCATGTCCAATCAATTGAATTAACCACAGGTGGACTCCAATCAAGATGTATAACCGTCTCAAGGATGATCAATGGAAACAGGATGCACCTGAGCTCAATTTCAAGTCTCATAGCAAAGGGTTTGACTACTTATGTAAATAATGTATTCCTGTTTTTTATATTTAATAAATTTGCTAAAATGTATAAAAACCTGTTTTCACTTTGTCATTATGGGGTATTGTGTGTAGATTGATATTTATTTATTTAATCCACTTTAGAATAAGGCTGTAACGTATCAAAATGTGGAAAAAGAGAAGAGGTCTGAATACTTTCCAAATGCACTGTATGTGGAAATATATGGCCAATTACATGCTTCCCTAATCATTGTTATGGGAAATAGAGGGTCTTGCGAGTGGCGCAGCGGTCAAAGGCACTGCATCTCAGTGCTAGAGGCGTCACTACAGACCCTGGTTTCATTCCAGGCTGTATCACAACCGGCCGTGATTGGGAGTCCCATATGGCGGCACACAATTGGCCCAGCATTGTCCGGGTTAGGGTTTGGCCGGGGTAGGCCGTCATTGTAAATAAGAATTTGTTCTTACCTGACTTGTCTAGTTACATTATGTTTGTTTTTTTAAAGGATCCAATGAATTCACAGTTTTGTAGCTGATGAATGAGCTTTTCGCCAACAAGCTGCTAAGCGAGTGACCAGACTGTGTCCTGTTGAGTGGAAGCCATGTAGCACTGCAGTCTGTTCAGTGACAGGGGAGCTGGAGCAAAAAGCAGTGTTTTAACCAAGACCAGGGAGCACTTGTCAGGATTCTTTTGCTACAGTGCTGTCATGCCCATAAAAACAAGAGCCGAACGCCCCCCGGCCCAACTCACACAAGCTCTTGTAAGGTTTTTAAGCATCCGGGACAGAAAAAGGGAAGGAAGAAAGGAAACAGAATTATGTTTCAGATCTTCTCAGACAAAGCCTCTGTCTGTTGTTTTGACAACACTTCCATGTGCACATATTCTACATGTCTGTCACACCATCACATATTCTACATGTCTACCACGCCATCACATATTCTACATGTCTACCACACCATCACATATTCTACATGTCTGTCACACCATCACATATTCTACATGTCTACCACGCCATCACATATTCTACATGTCTACCACGCCATCACATATTCTACATGTCTACCACACCATCACATATTCTACATGTCTACCACACCATCACATATTCTACATGTCTACCACACCATCACATATTCGACATGTCTATAACGCCATCACATATTCTACATGTCTATAACGCCATCACATATTCTACATGTCTACCACACCATCACATATTCTACATGTCTATAACGCCATCACATATTCTACATGTCTACCACACCATCACATATTCGACATGTCTACCACACCATCACATATTCGACATGTCTACCACACAATCAGATATTCTACATGTCTATAACGCCATCACATATTCTACATGTCTACCACACCATCACATATTCTACATGTCTACCACACCATCACATATTCGACAGTCAACCACACCATCACATATTCTACATGTCTACCACACCATCACATATTCTACATGTCTACCACACCATCACATATTCTACATGTCTACCATACCATCACATATTCTACATGTCTACCACACTATCACATATTCTACATGTCTACCACACCATCACATATTCTACATGTCTACCATACCATCACATATTCTACATGTCTACCATACCATCACATATTCTACATGTCTACCACACCATCACATATTCGACAGTCTACCACACCATCACATATTCTACATGTCTACCACACCATCACATATTCTACATGTCTACCACACCATCACATATTCTACATGTCTACCACACCATCACATATTCTACATGTCTGTCACACCATCACATATTCTACATGTCTACCACGCCATCACATATTCTACATGTCTACCACGCCATCACATATTCTACATGTCTACCACACCATCACATATTCTACATGTCTACCACACCATCACATATTCGACAGTCTACCACACCATCACATATTCTACATGTCTACCACACCATCACATATTCTACATGTCTACCACGCCATCACATATTCTACATGTCTACCACACCATCACATATTCTACATGTCTGTCACACCATCACATATTCTACATGTCTACCACGCCATCACATATTCTACATGTCTACCACGCCATCACATATTCTACATGTCTACCACACCATCACATATTCTACATGTCTACCACACCATCACATATTCTACATGTCTACCACACCATCACATATTCGACATGTCTATAACGCCATCACATATTCTACATGTCTACCACACCATCACATATTCTACATGTCTATAACGCCATCACATATTCTACATGTCTACCACACCATCACATATTCTACATGTCTACCACACCATCACATATTCGACATGTCTACCACACAATCACATATTCTACATGTCTATAACGCCATCACATATTCTACATGTCTACCACACCATCACATATTCTACATGTCTACCACACCATCACATATTCTACATGTCTACCACACCATCACATATTCTACATGTCTACCATACCATCACATATTCTACATGTCTACCACGCCATCACATATTCTACATGTCTACCACACCATCACATATTCTACATGTCTACCACACCATCACATATTCTACATGTCTACCACACCATCACATATTCTACATGTCTAACACACCATCACATATTCTAAATGTCTACCACACCATAATGATGCTGAACTATGAGGAAGTATTTGACATCTGGCTATATTAGTTTCTACTTTCATCACGTTTCCAATGCCAGCCTCTTGGTGACCCCATCATGTTTCCAATGCCAGCCTCTTGGTGACCCCATCATGTTTCCTGCTTCTTGGTGACCCCGTCATGTTTCCTGTTTCTTGGTGACCCCATCATGTTTCCTGTTTCTTGGTGACCCCATCATGTTTCCTGTTTCTTGGTGACCCCATCATGTTTCCTGCTTCTTGGTGACCCCATCATGTTTCCTGTTTCTTGGTGACCCCATCATGTTTCCTGTTTCTTGGTGACCCCATCATGTTTCCTGCTTCTTGGTGACCCCATCATGTTTCCTGTTTCTTGGTGACCCCATCATGTTTCCAATACCCGCCTCTTGATGATCCCATCATGCCCGCCTCTTGATGACACCATCCTAGACTTC
The DNA here is from genome assembly GCA_030435695.1 of Brachymystax lenok tsinlingensis. Classification (NCBI taxonomy): domain Eukaryota; kingdom Metazoa; phylum Chordata; class Actinopteri; order Salmoniformes; family Salmonidae; genus Brachymystax; species Brachymystax lenok. The sequence goes on from CM059803.1 coordinate 34,807,123, forward strand.
ATGCCCAAAACATGACAAAATAAAACTGTGTTGTTCCAAGTTTTGGGGGGGATTTAGTGTGTATCCATCTGTGCATTTCACAGTTTTAAATGTTAGTGTTTAATGTACAGTACCAGACAAAAGTTTGAACTTGCCTACTCATTCAAGGGTTTTTCATTATTTTTACTATTTTCTACATTGTAGAATAATAGTGAAGACATCAAAACTATGAAATAACACATATGGAATCATGTAGTAACCAAAAAGTGTTAAACGAATCAAAATATATTTTATATTTGAGATTCTTCAAGTAGCCACCCTTTTTCTTCATGACAGCTTTGCACACTCTTGGCATTCTCTCAACCAGCTTCATGAGGTATTCACCTGGAATGCATTTCAATTAACAGGTCTGCTTGTTAAAAGTTAATTTGTGGAATTTCTTTCCTTCTTAATGCATTTGAGCCAATTAGTTGTGTTGTGACAAGGTAGGGGTGGTGTACAGAAGATAACCCTATTTGGTAAAAGACCAAGTCCATAATATGGCAAGAAAAGCTCAAATAAGCAAAGAAAAAAGACAGTCCGTCATTACTTTAAATTTGAGATTTTTGGTTCCAACCGCCGTGTCTGTGTGAGATGCAGAGTAGGTAAATGGATGATCTCCACATGTGTGGTTCCCACCATGAAGCATGGAGGAGGAGGAGGTGTGAGGATGTGGGAGTGCTTTGCTGGTGACACTGTCAGTGATTTATTTAGAATTCAAGGCACACTTAACCAGCATGGCTACCACAGCATTCTGCAGTGATAAGCCATCCCATCTGGATTGCCCTCAGTGGAACTATCATTTGTTTTTCAACAGGACAATGACCAAACACATCTCCAGGCTGTGTAAGGGCTATTTGACCAAGAAGGAGAGTGATGAAGTGCTGCATCAGATGACCTGGCCTCCACAATCACCCGAATTCAACCCAATTGAGATGGTTTGGGATGAGTTGGACCACAGAGTGAAAGAAAAGCAGCCAAGCAGTGCTCAGCATATGTGGGGAATCCTTCAAGACTGTTGGAAAAGCTGGTTGAGAGAATGCCAAGAGTGTGCAAAGCTGTCATTAAGGCAAAGGGTGACTACTTTTAAGAATCTCAAATATAAAATATATTTTGATTTTTTTCCATACGTGTTATTTCATAGTGTTGATGTCTTCACTATTATTCTACAATGAAGAAGATAGTAAAAATAAAGAAAAACCCTTGAATGAGTAGGTGTGTCCAAACCTTTGACTGGTACTGTATGTGTATGTGTGTGTTGGTGTGTGTGCGTCCATCTGCATTTTTATGTGTGTGTGTGTGTGTGTGTGTGTGTGTGTGTGTGTGTGTGTGTGTGTGTGTGTGTGTGTGTGTGTGTGTGTACGCGCGCACATATGAAAACTGCGCTAATAGACAGGTGCTAGTCTATCTTGTGGCGTCTTAATAGACTGGTGCTAGTCTATCTTTTGGGGTCTTGATAGACTGGTGCTAGTCTATCTTGTTGGGTCTTGATAGACTGGTGCTAGTCTATCTTGTTGGGTCTTGATAGACTGGTGCTAGTCTATCTTGTTGGGTCTTGATAGACTGGTGCTAGTCTATCTTGTTGGGTCTTGATAGACTGGTGCTTGTCTGTCTTGTTGGGTCTTGATAGACTGGTGCTAGTCTATCTTGTTGGGTCTTGATAGACAGGTGATAGTATATCTTGTTGGGACTTGTGTATGAGCTGCGGAAATGCTATCACACACTGGTGCTTTAATGTGGAGCCCCACTGGAATGCTGTTCATTGCTAACAGAGATTTCAAATGTAAAGATTGGAGGGAGGCACACTGCCATGGATAGCCACACAGAGCTACTCTGTTCCATGTCTCTTATTCTCACAGCCTATAAGCATGCTCCCTGTGGCCATCGGCAGGATTTAGATAAGATGACACATTTTTTATTCATTATGGAACTTTATTGAAAGAGATTCGCAGGTGAACAAATATCATGCACATTATCACAGTGCTTTGTACATGGGCAATTCCACTGTAATGAAATTAAGATATTTCACATAAAATGTATGCCAAACAAAAAACATTTATTTCAAAGTTTAACAAACCATCCTTTATGCACAAGGACTATTTTTAACAATTTACACTGACGTTTTTACAAAAACACATTTACTGGAAGAACTGCAGATGCAAAGTTGCAGAATTTCTGTAAAATCACTCTCAGTTTTCTATGTGACTACCTTTTCCAAAAACTGTTAAATGTCTGCTCTGAATTAAGATTCAAAGATGTCTGCAGAAAGAATGGGGTGTCAGCTATGGTATGACACCTCTATTTTGGTTATTGAACAACCATAAGTGAAGTGGATTTACACCCAGTAACGGAATTTCATCATGGGTCGTAGAGTATCATAAAGATATTTCAATTTCTGGTAATGGAATTTCAAGGCACAAGGCAATGTTTGTTAAACTTACAGAAGGCAGAACAAATTATCCTAAACTAAATATAAGTGTTGTTTATTAGTCAGCAGGGGGCTTTACTTAAACATTGTTGTTGTTTGATGTTTTTCTAATACCTTTTAAGACGATTGCTGTTAAATGTTTTCTAAGACCCATTTTCTGTCTGTTCGACAATAAATCATAGCCTTTGCTTATTCCTCTTTTGTAGGATGGATGTATATATACAGCTGTAGTCAGAGGTTTACATACACCTTAGCCAAAAACATTTAAACTCACAATTCCTGACATTTAATCCTAGTAAGAATTCCCTGTCTTAGGTCAGTTAGGATCACCACTTCATTTTAAGAATGTGAAATGTCAGAATAATAGTAGAGAGAATGATTAATTCAAGTTTAATTTCTTTCATCACATTCCCAGTAGGTCAGAAATTTACATACACTCAGTTAGTATTTGGTAGCATTGCCTTCAAATTGTTTAACTTGGGTCAAACATTTTGGGTAGCCTTCCACAAGCTTCCCACAATAAGTTGGGTGAATTTTGGCCCAATCCTCCTAACAGAGCTGGTGTAACTGAGTCAGGTTTAAAGGCCTCCTTGCTCGCACACGCTTTTTCAGTTCTGCCCACAGATTTTCTATAGGATTGAGGTCAGGGCTTTGTGATGCCCACTCCAATAATTTGACTTTGTTTTCCTCAAGCCATTTTGCCACAACTTTGGAAGTATGCTTGGGGTCATTGTCGATTTGGAAGACCCATTTGCGACCAAGCTTTAACTTCCTGACTGATGTCTTGAGATGTTGCTTCAATATATCCACATCATTTTCCTTCCTCGTGATGCCATCTATTTTGTGAAGTGCACCAGTCCCTCCTGCAGCAAAGCACCCCCACAACATGATGCTGCCACCCCGTGCTTCACGGTTGGGATGGTGTTCTTCGGCTTGCAAGCCTCCCCCTTTTTCCTCCAAACATAACGATGGTCATTATGGCCAAACAGTTACATATTTTTTCATCAGACTAGAGGACATTTCTCCAAAAAGTACGATCTTCATCACCATGTGCAGTTGCAAACCGTAGTCTGGCTTTTTTTATGGCGGTTTTGGAGCAGTGGCTTCTTCCTTGCTGAGCAGCCTTTCAGGTTATGTCGATATAGGATTCGTTTTACTGTGGATATAGATACTTTTGTACCTGTTTCCTCCAGCATCTTCACAGGGTCTTTTGCTGTTGTTCTGGGATTGATTTGCACCTTTCGCACCAAAGTACGTTCATCTCTAGGAGACAGAACGCGTCTCCTTCCTGAGCGGTATGACGGCTGCGTGGTCCCATGGTGTTTATACTTGCATACTATTGTTTGTACAGATGAACGTGGTACCTTCAGGCATTTGGAAATTGCTCCCAAGGATGAACCAGAATTGTGGAGGGCTACAGTTCTGAGGTCTTGGCAGATTTCTTTTGATTTTCCCATGATGGCAAGCAAGAGGCACTGAGTTTGAAGGTAGGCCTTGAAATACATCCACAGGTACACCTCTAATTGACTCAAATGATGTCAATTAGCCTATCAGAAGCTTCTAAAGCCATGACATCATTTTCTGGAATTTTCCAAGCTGTTTAAAGGCACAGTCAACTTAGTGTATGTAAACGTCTGACCCACTGGAATTGTGATACAGTGAAAGATAAGTGAAATAAACTGTCTGTAAACAATAGTTAGAAAAATTACTTGTGTCATGCGAAAGTAGATGTCCTAACTGACTTGCCAAAACTATAGTTTGTTAACAAGAAATTTGTGGAGTGGTTGAAAAACTAGTTTTAATGACTCCAACCTAAGTGTATGTAAACTTCCGACTTCAACTGTACCTTCATTTCTCAAAAATATACTCTTAGTTTTCATTTGACACCTAATTTGACATGCTCCTATGAACTTCTTATGTTGGTGCTCATGGATCCTTTTACATGTTGGTGCTCATGGATCCTTTAACATGTTGGTGCTCATGGGTCCTTTTACATGTTGGTGCTCATGGATTCTTTTACATGTTTGTGCTCATGGATCCTTTTACATGTTGGTGCTCATGGATCCTTTTACATGTTGGTGCTCATGGATCCTTTTACATGTTGGTGCTCATGGATCCTTTTACATGTTGGTGCTCATGGATCCTTTTACATGTTGATGCTCATGGGTCCTTTTACATGGAAATGACCACATACTACTAGCCTGACGAAGGTCTTCACAGAGTCACCCACAAACTTTTTTCCTGACAGTTTTGGGGTATGTTTTCTATTCACAATTCAATTCAACTTCAAGGCTTCTCGTGATAAACACAAAATATTATCCAATAGGCTCAAAAAGTCTTCAACAAATTGTGCAAGAGAAGTCTATGCCACTCACCTCTCTCCAGACCAAACCATTTACCCTCAGGGGTGTGTGCTTGGTCCCCTCCTGTAGTACCTGTCAGGACAACAACCTCTCCCTCAATGTCAGCAAGGCAAAGGAGCTGATCGCGGGCTACAGGAAACAGAGGGGCGAGCACATTCCCATCCACATCAACAGGGCTGTAGTGTAGCAGGTCGAGAGCTTCAAGTTCCTTTGTGCCTACATCACTAAGGAATTAACATGGTCCACACACACCCACACAGTTGTGAAGAGGGCACGGCAGCACTTCTTCCCCCTCAGGAGGCCCTCAGATCCTCAAAAAGTTATACAACTGCACCATTTAAGCATCTTGACTGGCTGCATTACCGCTTGGTATGGCAACTGCTTGGCATCCGACCGCAAGGCGCTACAGATGGTAGTGCGAACAGCCCAGTACATCACTGGAGCTGAGTTCCCTGCTATCCAGGACCTCTATACCAGGCGGTGTCAGAGAAAGACCCTAAAATTGTCAAAGACTCCAGCCACCCAAGTCCTAGTCTGTTCTCTCTGCTACCGCACGGAAAGTGGTACTGATGCACCAAGTCTGGAACCAACAGGAACCTGAACAGCCCAAGCCATGAGACTGCTAAATAGTTAGTTAAATAATTAACCAAATAGCTACCCGGACAATCTACATTGAACTTTTTTGCATTAACTTTTCTGTTGCTGTTGCTGCCACTTTTTATTATCTGTCACTTTTTTCCTAGTTATGTGTACATATCTACCTCAATTACCTCGTATCCCTGCACATCAACTCAGTACTGGTACCCTGTCTATATAGCCAAGTTATCGTTACTCATTGTGTATTTATTATACATTTTATTATTGTGTTTTACTTTTCTATTATTTCTAAGTAAGCATTTCAACTGTTAGTCCAAACCTGTTGTTTACGAAGCATGTGACATATAACATTTGATTTGATTTAGTCACTTTACCCCTACTATATGTACATATCTACCTCAATTACCTCTTACCCCTGCACATCGACTCTGTACTGGCACACCCTATATATAACCATGCTACTTTTACTCATTACTGTTATTACTTATTCACTGTGTATTTATTCCCTGTGTCACTATTTTTATTTCTATGTTGTATCTTTAACATTGTTTGAAAATGAACCATAAGTAAGCATTTCAATGTTAGTCTACACCTGTTTACAAAGCATGTTACAAATACATGTTGATTTGATTTTTACTTAAAAAAAACTTATTCAGACACTTGTTTCAGCTTTCCATTTATATTTTATATGAAGCAAGGACCAAGTGGATAGTTTAGAGAAATGCAAACTAATGAAATGTAACCATTGTTTTGTCCATGTTTCAAGAGGTACATTTCCTTGTTTGTTGTAGCCGGTGTTGACCCCAGGCCTTGCCGGTCGGTCCTGCCTGGACTTATTGTGTGGCGGCAGAAGGATTGACTGTGGGATAGCTCTGGTATTCTGTAGTCTAAATGGTTTCTAAGTGATGTTTATTTGAGCGTGTCTTTTGTTCTGGACTGGGCGTCGGTGGGGGTGGGGTGGGGGGAGTCATGCCGCTGTCACAGCATGCTCCAAAATAGAAGGACAGCTGTGGGTGCCCATATCAGAGAGTGAAAAAGTCTGGGTGGGCACTGCCTAATCGTAGGATAGGCCGGCCCCTGGAGCCTTGAGACTAAAGGCATTGGTATCTCTACCAGCCGAGTCTCGAAAAGACTGATTAGCTCACGTTATTGCTGCCTCTGTGGGCTGGGGATGTTGTGAGGGTAGTAGCGGCACAGTGGGAGATTAGGACCAGGAATGGAAGACGGCTTTAGACAGAGTCTGCCCTCTCTGCATATCTGGGTCTCTGCATTGCTGTAGTTGATGACTGATAGGAGTCTGTTGAGGCTGGAAGAGGCTCACTTGCTGTAAAACATCAGCAAACAAGTCAGACTAAAACTCAGAAATTGCATCAACATCAGGGCAAAGCCAGGGGATAATAGCCAATAGGGGTTCTCTGCCCAGAAGCTTCTGATCATAAATCAAAAACAGACCAGATACACTTACTGTAGGTTGCGTTTTCATTGGCACAAGGAAACGATTCATTAGAAGTATTGGAGATTTTTCATGTTGCTGCTGTGTGAAAGTGAATGTACTAGGGCCCACCATGGCCTGTTCCCTGTATCAGCACCGTAGCTAAGCAAATAGGTATGTGCTGCATATTGCCAACTGTAATCTAAGAGCAGAAATACAAAATCGACTTCCTGGAATTTGTGACCAGTTTAGTATTACCAGACATTCACCCTGTAGTTAAAAATGACTGAGACAAAATAAAAGTAAAAAATTATACACAGAAAAAACCCAGAAAGAAAGTAATGATGGTAACTTATTATAAAACGGTCACCATGGGAATCAAATCTTACAATTGGTGGGAACAGAGGGTTAATTTGACTTCATCATCTATTACGATGGAATAATCAATCAACATGTATTTAATGGTTGACCTCCATTTGATTTCTACTGTAGTTTTGTGTTGACTTCACAGCAACAGCACCCTACCTCTTTAACTTCAGACTGTGCGTCTCTCCGCTCTGAATGTGGGAAATTGGGAACAGGAGTTGTATTCTGGTCTATTTGGGGAAGCTGTACTCTGGCCTGTGCACACAATGACACTTATCTCTCCTCTTTTGTTCTCAAGGTGGCGGACGGGCTTATCCACAAAGCTGAAAATCACCCTCTGGCCTAAATAACGCAAACACTATCAAACCCAACTGCCTTCATATGGAAAGAGATATAACACACCGCAGCATTAAATTTCAGCACTCATGGCTGAATATTATGTTCTGTGATTAAGTCATGGTTTATTTAGTAGCTATTACTTAATTAGTAGTGGAGCAGGAACAGGTCTCCTAGATATTGAAATAGATTCCTTTCTGTCTGGGGGATACCCTGTTGGCATTGTTTAAAGTGTACATGTACTGTACATTGGTACTGCTAGTTAACTGCATCCAGACAAATGGGACCATAAAGAAATACTCCCTTCAAAGAGTTTATGTCATTTAAACACGTTGTCTCTTTAAACCCTGCTTTCACATTGGAAAAGGTTTAAAACAGTTGATTAAAAGTAAACATATGGGGCTGGTATGCACACAGAGATCGGAAGTCTACAGAAGAACCGTTCACTTAGAATTTGATAGTGGAGTGTAAAGCAAATAACAAGTTCCTTAAGTGCTGATATGTTCGGAAGCCCAACCATGTCCCCACCCCACAGACTCCCACTGGCCCAATTCTTCACCATCTATTTTCACAAGCCTACCATCCAACATTTGAGTCATCCCCCCCTTAAATTGACATACAGCCTTGTCTTATTTTAATATAAGCCACTTGAATGTATGCCACCTGTAGTCTGGGCAATTACTGTAATGACTTGGTGGTAAACTTCAATATGTAACATGGAACTTGGACAGGCTGTATTGCCACAACAGTCATAGCCTGGTCCCAGATCTGTTTCATAGCCTGGTCCCAGATCTGTTTCATAGCCTGGTCCCAGATCTGTTTGAGCTTTAACCTACTCCATTGTCATTGTGAAGGCAAAACGTGTTGTTTTTTTTTACCCCTTTTCGTGGTATCCAATTGGTAGTTACAGTCTTGTCCCATCGCTGCAACTCCGGTACGGACTCAGGAGAGGCGAAGGTCGAGAGCCGTGCGTCCTCCAAAACACAACCCAGCCAAGCCGCATCATGACACAATGCCCGCTTAACCCGTAAGCTAGCTGCACCAATGTGTTGGAGAGGAGTCGCTAGTGCGTGATGGGACAAGAACATCCCTGTCGGCCAAACCCTCCCCTAACCCGGACGGCGCTGGGCCAATTGTGCACCGCTCCTTGGGTCTCCCAGTTGCGGCCGGCTGCGACCTGGACTCGAACCAGGATCTCTTGTGCCTTAGACCACCATGCCACTCGGGAGGCTGACAGAACATGTTTTATATGACAGTTCCACAAGGAGTTAGCAAGAGAGCAGAAACAGACTGGCACCCATACTACAACAGTCACACTCACAGTCAACTTCTGAAGATCGTACCAAATGCATTGTGCAGTGCACCAGGGACAAACTCCCTGACCTTCTGCACTTTCAGATTTAAGTCTGTTCCTCCATACACTATATCCTTATGTTTCTTATCAAAATAATCAGAATGATTTGATGGCATGTGCGGAAAAGGTCACTGCTGTTCCATTTGAACTGAGTAACAATTCAATAGTTGTCTAATTGATTTACAGTTTCATCAGGCACAACCTTTTAAATGACTATGTGCAGTTTATTAATGACAGAAAAAAAGTCCGACATTGATGTAATCTTCTGTAAAACAATGCCGTTTAATATATATATAGGTTTGGGTAAAGATAAAAATGCAGATTGCCTTTTGTGACGCTCCGTGCACAAGGTCCGAGCCAATAGGCTGTTGAGGAAGGGAACACATGGGGATGTCTGACGTAGCTCCCCTAACCCTGACCTTGAGGAGGACAATAAAAGGGACACCAGTCAAACTTTTACAGTGCGCTCAAAGGTTAGTACACCGGATGCATGTGCGTTCCATTCACGCTACAATTGATTATAACAAATTAACGCTACTCTTTACACATTGCATGCGTTGGAGTAACTTGTTGAAACAGCACACCAAATGTACCATGTTTACAAATATTAGTGAGTGATTAATAATATAAATGACCGAACGTGAATTTATGACATCAGCTAACCATAATTTTATAAAAATAGGCGTAGTCACATTTTACAGTTCAAATGGACCTCCGGTAGTTTTGAGCATGTCTTCAACAATGTGTTTCCGTTACTGCGATTATTCATTGTCGGTGCGCTGGTGCTTGTTCTTCATCCGGAGTTGTCAGCATGTCCAACTTTAATTAAATTAAAGAGTTCGGGAGGCAACTTCGTTCCGTCTCACCAACCTCACCAAGGACAATTATGCATTTGATGGTACTGTCAGATTCAACACCGGAAATGCAACAAGTACATTTTATTTTTTATCACGTCTATGGACTGTATGGAAGCTGACCATGATAATATTGACAGTTTTGCAATGTGTTTTTGCCACTCAGTTGTCTTCTAAATGCCCATTCACTCAGGTACAATACAAGTGCTGATCCCGGGTGAGAAAGAGGCTCACATCGAGGTGAACAACTGGATGGTGGCAAAGCCACTGTGGAGACCAAAGATGTAAGGGTTGGTAGGCTATTCGTTGCAGTTGAATACAACATAATTAGGTTTATTTCTTTATTTTTACTATTTTCTACATTGTAGAATAATAGAAAAGACATCAACGCTATGAAATAACACATAGAATCATGTAGTAACCAAAAAAGTGTTAAACAAATCAAAATATATTTTATATTTGAGATTCTTCAAAGTAGGCACCCTTTTTCTTGATGACAGCTTTGCACACTTGGCATTCTCTCAACCAGCTTCAGGAGGCAGTCACCTGGAATGCATTTCAATTAACAGGTGTGCCTTGTTAAAAGTTAATATCCTTCTTAATGTGTTTGAGCCAATCAGTTGTGTTGTGACAAGGTAGGGGTGGTATGCAAAACATAGCCCTATTGGGTAAAAGACCAAGTCCATATTATGGCAAGAACAGCTCAAATAAGCAAAGAGAAACGACAGTCCATCATTACTTTAAGACATGAAGGTCAGTCAATCCAGAATATTTCAAGAACGTTTTAGAGTAAAAACCATCAAGCGCTATGATGAAACTGGCTCTCATGAGGACCGCCATAGGAAAGGAAGACCCATAGTTACCTCTGCTGCAGACGATAAGTTCATTAGAGTTACCAGCCTCAGAAATTGCAGCCCAAATAAAAGCTTCACAGAGTTCAAGTAACAGACACGTCTCAACATCAACTGTTCAGAGGAGACTGCGTGAATCAGGCCTTCATGGATGAATTGCTGCAATAAGAAGAGACTTGCTAAACAGACTATAGTGCATTGTTTACTCTATAATGTTAACATCCTGAGTATGATTGCCAACCTGAGCATTCCTATTCTTTAAACTGGAATACCATACTGTTATGATAGTGTTTTGGTAAAACTATTTTGCAAACACAATGTCAATATGAAACACCACCCAATCAGTGGAGGCTGATGGGAGGGAGCTATAGGAGGACGGGCTCATTGTAATGGCTGGAATGGAATAAATGGAACGGGGTCAAACGTGGTTTCCAAGTTTGATGCATTTGATACCATTCCATTTATTCCATTACAGCCATTACAATGAGCCTGTCCTCTTATAGCTCCTCCCACCAGCCTCCTCTGCACCCTATACATATAGTGTATGCATGTGCTTTGGTTCTTCAGGTGCGGACAAGGCCTCCTACCTGATGGGGATCAATCCAGGTGACCTCACCAAAGGTCTGCTGCACCCTCGGGTCAAAGTGTGTAACGAGTACATCGTCAAGGGCCAGACTGTTGAGCAGGTGAGCTCTCTTCTTCTCTCTCTGTAGAACAACTGTAGAATAACTATAGAATTGGGGCAGCAGGTAGCCTAGTGGTTAGAGCTTTGGGCCAGTAACCGAAAGGTTGCTGGATCTAATACCCAAGCTGACAAGGTAAAAATCTGTCGTTCTGCCCCTGAACAAGGCAGTTAACCAACTGTTTCCCGGGAGGCTGTCATTGTAAATAAGAATTTGCTCTTAACTGACTTTTAGTTAAATAAAGGCTACATTTATTTATTTTAATTTTTTAAATAAGAATACTTCAAGCCACATTGCCAATATTGTTTTCTGAGTAAAGTCAGTGATATACTGTAACAGCTATATGTTCCCTTTGTGTAGGTGAACTACTCAGTTGGAGCTCTAGTCAAATCCACATGTTCAACTGGATGATGAGCCGGATCAACAAGAGCCTCTACACGGCCCTGCCAAGACAACTGGATCAACTAGAGCCTCTACACGGCCCTGCCAAGACAACCGGATCAACAAGAGCCTCTACACGGCCCTGCCAAGACATCCGGATCAACTAGAGCCTCTACACGGCCCTGCCAAGACATCCGGATCAACAAGAGCCTCTACACGGCCCTGCCAAGACAGCCGGATCAACAAGAGCCTCTACACGGCCCTGCCAAAACATCCGGATCAACTAGAGCCTCTACACGGCCCTGCCAAGACAGCCGGATCAACTAGAGCCTCTACACGGCCCTGCCAAGACATCCGGATCAACTAGAGCCTCTACACGGCCCTGCCAAGACATCCGGATCAACTAGAGCCTCTACACGGCCCTGCCAAGACATCCGGATTAACAAGAGCCTCTACACGGCCCTGCCAAGACATCCGGATCAACTAGAGCCTCTACACGGCCCTGCCAAGACATCCGGATCAACTAGAGCCTCTACACGGCCCTGCCAAGACATCCGGATCAACTAGAGCCTCTACACGGCCCTGCCAAGACAGCCGGATCAACAAGAGCCTCTACACGGCCCTGCCAAAACAGACGGTTCTTCGTTGGTCTATTGGACATTGCAGTGTTTAAGATCTTCAAGGTAGGCCTTCACATTGCCTCTGACCAAATTCTGCATTTTATATTGTCTTTTTCCTGACTGTTTCAGCTCATAAACCTCTCCTTCTTTTCAACCACCCTTCTCTCTATCTCTCCATGCGCCGCTCAGGTTCAACAACTTTGAACAGCTGTGCATAAACTTCACCAATAAGAAACTGCAACAGTATTTCAACCACCACATGTTCATCCTGGAGCTGGTGGAGTATAAGAGGGAGGGTATTGAGTGTACCTTCATCGACTTTGGCTTGGATCTACAAACCTGTATCAACCTCATAGAGAAGGTATGTGTCTGTTGTTTCAGCCATTCAAATAAGGGGCTAGAGCAGAGGGACCGGTACATTTTGCCTGTGAAGAGTGGTTTGATTTCTGTGTGATTTACTCGTTTGTTTCCTGCAGTCCATGGGCATACAGTATACTGTCCATCCTGGAGGAAGAATGCATGTTTCAAAAGGCCACAGTCTGTTTATTTGAAACATTAGCTCCTTTTTTAACAGTTAAAACATGTAGTCTTCATGACACTTGATATTAATCAATGTTAAAGGTATTATTTCTCACCATTGACCCATCCTCTCCTGTCACCCATCTCCAGGTACCGTACAACATCAGAGGGTGGCTGGACAAAAACAGAGACCCCATAGATGAGACAATAGTCACCTGCTTACAGGAATCATCTAATAAACTGTTAGTATGCCTTTTAGAGAACTTTATCAGTAGCGATGCAGGTATTGACAGTGACACAACTTTACATTTTCACATATTTTAAAGTGAAACTACACTAAAGGGGGAAATTAAGTCATCGTGATCTACAGTTTGACTGTTCAGCTGCTGATTCAAAAGTCCGAGTCCAAAGGGAAGAGGAAGATAGGGGGCTCTTTCCAGACTGTGTCACAGCTTCACAAGGTGTGTAAGAGGTAGAGACAGGCTGTCATTACGAGTGTCTCTAGGTGTCGGGGGTTGTGTGGTTTAGTAGAGATCAGAAGGGAGTATTTAGAGGTGCTCTGTTGATTTTCCTGAGTCACGATGACCTGCCTGAGTTGAGAGGGAAGTAGTTAAGACTTACAGTGATGTTTAGGTAACTCAGCTCATGAACATCACTTTAAGTCTGTGCTACCTCCACTCTTTCATGCCTCTGACTGAGGACGAGGATGAGGTAAGATTGACTCTTCGGTCATCTTTGTCCCAGGAGGCATGGACCCATTCCAGGTCCTCCAGCAGGTACTGGAGGGAATCCGTATCTGCAGGAAGGGCTTCCCCAACCGGATCCTCTATGCAGAGTTCAGACTACGATGGGCATAGCACCTCTGTAACACATACAGTATGGATGTAGAACTTTGAAACACAGAGACACAAACACGTGTACCATCTTATTATCAAAATGGCAATAATGTGAAGAGTCAAGGACATACTTATGTGTTCCCTGCTACGTGTGCTATCCTGTGTAGGTATCGTATCCTGAACCCCATGGCTATCCCTGAGGAATCCTTTGTGGACAGCAGGAAGGCTGTGGAGAAGCTGCTGAGATCACTGGACATTGACCACACCCAGTACAAGTTTGGAATGAATCACCAAGGTGGGTACTGTATGATTGGTACTGGTGCACCTGAATGAGTTTGGAGCTGGATTCTTGTGTTTTGAGATCTCCTCTCCAGTTTTGGCTGGTGTTTGGGCTGAAGCTTAAAGTATGGCCTCTCCTCATCGGTCGTCGTAATGGAACAGACTTACTTGACAGCATGTGTTGGGTGTCCCAACCTGGTCTCAGAGCATTTCCTATTATTTTGTACGTAGATCCAGGACAATCCATTTCGTATGGTATGTACAGTGGGGGAAAAAAGTATTTAGTCAGCCACCAATTGTGCAAGTTCTCTCACTTAAAAAGATGAGAGAGGCCTGTAATTTTCATCATAGGTACACTTCAACTATGACAGACAAAATTAGGAAAATAAATCCAGAAAATCACATTGTAGGATTTTTTATGAATTTATTTGCAAATTATGGTGGAAAATAAGTATTTGGTCAATAACAAAAGTTTATCTCAATACTTTGTTATATACCCTTTGTTGGCAATGACAGAGGTCAAACGTTTTCTGTAAGTCTTCACAAGGTTTTCACACACTGTTGCTGGTATTTTGGCCCATTCCTCCATGCAGATCTCCTCTAGAGCAGTGATGTTTTGGGGCTGTCGCTGGGCAACACGGACTTTCAAAGATTTTCTATGGGGTTGAGATCTGGAGACTGGCTAGGCCACTCCAGGACCTTGAAATGCTTCTTCTGGCTACTCCTTCGTTGCCCGGCGGTGTGTTTGGGATCATTGTCATGCTGAAAGACCCAGCCACGTTTCATCTTCAATGCCCTTGCTGATGGAAGGAGGTTTTCACTCAAAATCTCACGATATATGGCCCCATTCATTCTTTCCTTTACACGGATCAGTCGTCCTGGTCCCTTTGCAGAAAAAACAGCCCCAAAGCATGATGTTTCCACCCCATGCTTCACAGTAGGTATGGTGTTCTTTGGATGCAACTCAACATTCTTTGTCCTCCAAACACGACGAGTTGAGTTTTTACCAAAAAGTTATATTTTGGTTTCATCTGACATTCTCCCAATCCTCATCTGGATCATCCAAATGCTCTCTAGCAAACTTCAGATGGGCCTGAACATGTACTGGCTTAAGCAGGGGACACGTCTGGCACTGCAGGATTTGAGTCCCTGGCGGCGGTGTGTTACTGATGGTAGGCTTTGTTACTTTGGTCCCAGCTCTCTGCAGGTCATTCACTAGGTCCCCGTGTGGTTCTGGGATTTTTGCTCACCGTTCTTGTGATCATTTTGACCCCACGGGTGAGATCTTGCGTGGAGCCCCAGATCGAGGAAGATTATCAGTGGTCTTGTATGTCTTCCATTTCCTAATAATTGCTCCCACAGTTGATTTCTTCAAACCAAGCTGCTTACCTATTGCAGATTCAGTCTTCCCAACCTGGTGCAGGTCTACAATTTTGTTTCTGGTGTCCTTTGACAGCTCTTTGGTCTTGGCCATAGTGGAGTTTGGAGTGTGACTGTTTGAGGTTGTGGACAGGTGTCTTTATACTGATAACAAGTTCAAACAGGTGCCATTAATACAGGTAATGAGTGGAGGACAGAGGAGCCTCTTAAAGAAGAAGTTACAGGTCTGTGAGAGCCAGAAATCTTGCTTGTTTGTATGTGACCAAATACTTATTTTCCACCATAATTTCCAAATAAATTCATTAAAAATCCTACAATGTGATTTTCTGGATTTTCTTTCCTCATTTTGTCTGTCATAGTTGAAGTGTACCTATGATGAAAATTACAGGCCTCTCTCATCTTTTTAAGTGAGAGAACTTGCACAATTGGTGGCTGACTAAATACTTTTTTCCCCCACTGTATTAATGTGTCCATCACCCATTTCGTAAGATATGTTACGAATTACAATTCATATTATATGTTACCAATTTGCAAAACGTACAATATGTTATGAATATGGCAAAACGTACGATATGTTACAAATTCTATTTAGGTGGGGAAATAAGGAAACATATATGCCTGATTGGGGCGCAGGTAGCCTAGTAGTTAGAGGCAGGTAGCCTAGTGGTTAGAGGCAGGTAGCCTAGTGGTTAGAGCGTTGGACTAGTAACCGAAAGGTTGCAAGATTGAAGCCCCGAGCTGACAAGGTAAAAATCTGTCGTTCTGCCCCTGAACAAGGCAGTTAACCCACTGTTCCTAGGCCGTCATTGAAAATAAGAATTTGTTCTTAACTGACTTGCCTAGTTAAATAAAGGTTAAAAAAAAAGTGTGTATCAGTAGAGCTTTTTGGAAATGTGTAAAGCAGTAGGCTATAAAAGGTAGCTAGAATGCTTTGTCCTATGGCTTTCCACCCTTACATGTCCCTGTCAACTGGTGGGCGTGGTCTAGATCCCTCCCGCCCCTCTTTGTTCTAAATTAGATCTTAGATCCCTGCTTACCAAATATGGCCTGGCGGGCGAAAGGCCATTGTCTCATTTGCTTTACAATAGTGGGTGCTGGTGGACAGCAAGCACGCTGGCCAGGGGAAGTACATCAATAGTGAATCACTGGCAAGGCAAGGCAGGAGACGCTGTGGGTCAGGTAAAGGCTCTTTTATTATGTGAAACTCCAGCCCTCTGTGAAACCAGAGGACTTAATCCCTTATTAGCTGGCCAGTTATTCCAGCTATGTGGAGGCTCTGAACTCCAGGCTCCATGGACAAAGGGGACTGGGGAGAATGGGTTATTATTACTATGGGGCTGGAGGACATGACAGGTGCTGTTGCTGCTCTTTAAGGGCCGTGTGTCAACCCCTCCTGTTTTTGTAAGCGTCAGTTAGCGCCCGGAGGTTATAACAGGCTATTTCCACCAGGACCACACACACACACACACACACACACAATGTAAAGCAAGCAAGTGCTGACACGCTCGCCACACATATACTTCACGCATGCCATGTACATACCAACAAACACACACTAACAAACACTCACACACAATTTGAATAGAAAACACTACTAAAAACGTTTTGGGTTGGGCCTGAAAACTCAAAATACAGAGCCGTCCCAGTGGAACCGCTTCACTTCTGATCTTTATTTCTCCTAAAACATCTTGCGTCTCTCCATACTCATGAGTTGGCCCTGCCACATGGCGAGGATCTCAGACAGCCTCTCATCTCTCATGGGGCGGCAGGTAGCCTAGTGGTTAGAGCTTTGGGCCAGTAACCGAAAGGTTGCTGGATTGAATCCCTGAGCTGACAAGGTAAAAATATGTTCTTCTGCCCCTGAACAAGGCAGTTAACCCACTGTTCCCCAGTAGGCCGTCATTGTAAATAAGAATTTGTTCTTAACTAACTTGCCTAGTTAAATAAAGGTTACATTTTTTTTAAATCCCCCAGCAGCTCTGCCTTGAAGAACCCAGGACACCCAACCTGGTCTCAGAGCATTTAGTATTATTCTGTACGGAAATCCAAGTCACTCCATTTAGTATGATATATTATGTTTAGTATGGTTACGGTTACATAAGATTGATGGTTAATTAAGACAAAAACGTGAACGTTTGGTCCCAAATGTCATTCCTTTTTAAATTCAGACATTAGTGCACACAAAAACCAGTAAAACATCTGGGCGTTTGCGTGGTGAAGAACTGGCCATGCTTTTCTTCAATCTCAGGCCTCTCCTGAGGAGCACCACGGCAGAGAAGGAGCTGGCCGCACTCAAGGAGGAGTTTGCCAAGTTGAAGGACGTGTTTGACAAGTCAGAGGCAAAGCACAAGGAGGTGCAAGAGAGACAGGTGGCCCTGATCCAGGAGAAGAATGACCTGGCCCTACAGCTGCAGTGAGTGTTTACAGATAACATCAAGATATTACACTGTACAACAGGATACCGTCAAGATAAGGATCAATGAGACAAGATAAAGTAAACACGTAGAAATAGGATCAGACAAGATAAATGGAGACCTAATCAGAATAGACCAGAAACGATTAGGCCATAAATCAAGATAAGAGATGCTAAGAAGACGTACTAAACAGGAAGTCTCTCTCTGTGTGACCCATGACCCCCAGGAGCATTACAACCTGATGGATGCAGAGGACTGCTGTGACCTGCTGATCAAGGCCAAGCTGCAGCTGGAGGCCAAGGTCATAGAGCTGAAGGAAAGACTTGAGGATGAGATGAATGCCAGCCTGAACGCCAAGAAACACAAGCTGGAGGACGAGTGTGCAGAGCTGAAGAAAGACAGATGATCTGGAGATCACCATGGCCAAGATGGAGAAGGAGAGACATGCCACGGAGAACAAGGTGAGCAGGGAGGGATTAGTCTGGGTACCAGTCTGTTTAACTACCGTTCTACTCCTAGCCCCTCCTTGTAATGCTTAACATTTTTGGCCAATGACATGGAGGAAATGGAGTGGAATGTTAGCTAAACAGACTGGTACCCAAGCTAGGGGGGGTGTATATGGGTGGCTCAATGCCTACAGATATACTCTTCAGCATTCCTGTAGTGTAAACCTCTTGGGGTTACTGTTATGAATAAATTCATATGATTTATATGTTTAATGACTAAATGATTATATGTTTAAAATAATATGTTTAAGTAATTACTAAGAATATTGAATCCTGAAAATATATGTAATAGGTGTTAGAGGAATAGGTCTAGAACTGTTTAAAAGACTAAGACATTGTGTTACTATTTTGCAACCTAAGCAGGATGGCTTCGAGATAACAGAGGAACAGGAGAACTGTCAACAGACGATTCATAACTTTGAAACCAATAATAGGAAAAACGGTTTCTTCACCCAGGGAGGGGAGAAACGGTTAGAAACGGTCAGAAAGCTGTTAGAAGTGATAAGATGTTATATGTAAAACACAGCCCGCCTAAAGCGGGGTGGAGTTAAATTGTATGTATATATAAAGGACTGTGTTCCCATTGAGAATTCTCCTGAATAAACATTGACTTGACCATTGTAGACTGGGCTTCCGTCCGTTTAATTTCAACCAGTATCTTACAAATTCTGGGTTACAGACAGAGTTTTTTTAATTGAAGTTCAGTTTATTAACATTGAGTACAACATTTCCATAACAGTTACCTGATCAGTCAATTTACTGTGCTGTATATATCAGATACACTACACGGCCAAAGGTATGTGGACACGTGCTCGTTGAACTTCTCATTCCAAAATCATGGGCATTAATATGTAGTTGGTCCCCCCTTTGCTGCTATAACAGCCTCCCCTCTTCTGGGAAGGCTTTCCACTAGATGTTGGAACATTGCTGCGGGGACTTGCTTCCATTCAGCCACAAGAGCATTAGTGAGGTCGGGCACTGATGTTGGCCGATTAGGCCTGGCTCGCAGTCAGCGTTCCCAATTCATCTCAAAGGTGTTCGATGGGGTTGAGGTCAGGGCTCTGTGCAGGCCAGCCAAGTTCTTCCACACCGATCTCAACAAACCATTTCTGTATGGACCTCGCTTTGTGCACAGGGGCATTGTCATGCTGAAACAGGAAATGGCCATCCCCAAACTGTTGCCATAAAGTTGGAAGCACAGAATTGTCTAGAATGTCATTGTATGCTGTAGCGTTAAGATTTCCCTTCACTGGAACTAAGGGGCCTTGCCCGAACCACGAAAAACAGCCCAAGGCCATTATTCATCCTCCACCAAACTTTACAGTTGGCATTATGCAGTCGGGCAGGTAGTGTTCTCCTGGCATCCGTAAAACCCAGGTTCGTCCATCAGACTGTCAGGTGGTGATGCATGATTCATCACACGTTTCCGCTGCTCCAGATTCCAATGACTGCGAGCTTTCATATTTATACCACATTGTTTGTTCCCCCTTTCTGTCCTCAGGTAAAGAACCGGATGGAGGAGATAGGTGTTCTGGGTGAGTCCATGCTGAGCCTGACCAAGGAGAAGACGGCCCTGCAGGAGGCCCACCAGCAGCCCGAGTCCATCGTGTCTGACCAAGGAGAAGGCGGCCCTGCAAGAGGTCCACCAGCAGGCCCTGACTAACCTGTTGGTCGGGGAGGATAAGGTCAATATGCTGAGCAAGGTCAAGCTAGAGCAGCAAGTGGACAATGTTAGTAAAGGGACATGGAAAAACACACTTCACCACATACAGTAGCCTAACTAGCTCCTTAGTTAAACACATAGCTTCTATCAATCATTAAAATGAAGGGTCACACGGTACAGCATGACTTTAAGTTATTAATTTGTCAGAAGGTTAACTGACCTCAAGAAGCTAACCAAACTCACCTTTCTCTACTTCTCGCTCTGTGTAGCAGAGTACAATTGTAGGCTAGAGGAACCGGAGGCTATGGTACCAAGATCTCCTTCAGCCAGAACACTGAAGAAACAGCTGTAGGAGAACAAGGTCAGAGGTCACACTTACAGTGAGGGAAAAAAGTATTTGATCCCCTGCTGATTTTGTACGTTTGCCCACTGACAAAGAAATTATCAGTCTATAATTTTAATCGTAGGTTTATTTGAACAGTGAGAGACAGAATAACAAAAAAATCCAGAAAAACGCATGTGAAAGATGTTAGAAATTGATTTGCATTTTAATGAGGGAAATAAGTATTTGACCCCTCTGCAAAACATGACTTAGTACTTGGTGGCAAAACCCTTGTTGGCAATCAGAGGTCAGACGTTTCTTGTAGTTGGCCACCAGGTTAGCACACATCTCAGGAGGGATTTTGTCCCACTCCTATTTGCAGATCTTCTCCAAGTCATTAAGGTTTCGAGGCTGACGTTTGGCAACTCAAACCTTCAGCTCCCTCCACAGATTTTCTATGGGATTAAGGTCTGGAGACTGGCTAGGCCACTCCAGGACCTTAATGTGCTTCTTCTTGAGCCACTCCTTTGTTGCCATGGCCGTGTGTTTTGGGTCATTGTCATGCTGGAATACCCATCCACGACCCATTTTCAATGCCCTGGCTGAGGGAAGGAGGTTCTCACCCAAGATTTGACGGTACATGGCCCTGTCCATCGTCCCTTTGATGCGGTGAAGTTGTCCTGTCCCCTTAGCAGAAAAACACCCCCAAAGCATAATGTTTCTAACTCCATGTTTGACGGTGGGGATGGTTTACTCCTCCTTATTTAAAGCTTGCTTAATAACCCGTTGGAGCTCAAAAAAGAGTCCAGTAACCACAACGTGAGGTCCAGAAGCACCTCACGTTGTGGTTACTCACTAATGTAGATATTGCTTCAGCGAAGTATGACAGTTCCGTGCAGATTTCCCTCACATGGTCCACAGCAACCGACACCCCATGGGAACATGAACTCGCCAAGCCCTCCCAAGAAATTCTCTACTGGTGTCTCATGATGCCAGGCCAACCTCAAGGCTGTCGAACACCTCCACAATGAGACGGTAGTTTCAGTCTTCACCGAGTCCCCTCTCAACAAAATTTCACAACAACTCTCCTATAAAATAAAATCGGTATTTCCCTTCATATCTTAACTTGTTAGGGAGTGGCAGCTGAGGGGTCGGTTTTGGAGAGCCTGGCGTGCCCAAAGTAAAATGCCTCCCATTCAGGCCCAGAAAATAGGATATGCACATATTTAGTACCATTGGATAGGAAACACTCGGTATTTTCCAAAAGTGTTAACCATTTGTCTGTGAGTGAAACAGAACGCATATGGCAGGCGAAACCCCGAGGGATTTCTGTCCTGGAAAAAGTGATATTTAAATCTTGTTTTAAGCAGATTTAAGTCAGGACTGAGACTAAACCACTCAACACCTCTTGGAAAGCCATTCTTGTATGTCTTTTACATAAAAATGTGTGTAATTGTCCCACAGAAAGGTTTTAAGACGGAGGTGGGCTTTGCTCCTTT
Source organism: Brachymystax lenok tsinlingensis (assembly GCA_030435695.1). Lineage (NCBI taxonomy): Eukaryota > Metazoa > Chordata > Actinopteri > Salmoniformes > Salmonidae > Brachymystax > Brachymystax lenok. The sequence goes on from CM059803.1 coordinate 34,828,824, forward strand.
TGTATTTATTTTCATCCTAACAAACTCCCCAGTCCCTACCGATGACAAGCATACCCATAACATGATGCTGCCACCACAATACTTGAACATACAAAAAGGATCAACAACGTTGCATTCACTCCATGTTACTGGCCTGTATGACAAGGTGAAAAGAAAGAAGCCAGTGTTCAAAAAATCCATTCTGTTTGCAACAAGGCTGTTAACTTCTTAGGGCTAGGAGGGACAGTCACGTCCCACATGCGGCGACAACCGGTGAAATGCAGAGTGCCAAATTCAAATTACAAAAATACAAATTTTAAACATATATGAAAATACAAGTGTTGCACACCATTCAAAAGCTTAGAATCTTGTTAAATCTAACAGCGTTGTCAGATTTCAAAAAGGCTTTACAGCGAAAGCAGAACATTTGATTGTCTGAGGACAGCACCCCGCACACATATTCAATTAGCATAATAACATAACCAAATCAAATTTATTTATAAAGCCCCCCTTACATCAGCTGATGTCACAGAGTGCTGTACAGAAACCCAGCCTAAAACCCCAAACAGCAAGCAATGCAGGTGTAAAAGCACGGTGGCTAGGAAAAACTCCCTAGAAGGCCAAAACCTAGGAAGAAACCTAGAGAGGAACTGGCTGTGCCGGGTGCAGATTATAACAGAACATGGACAAGATTTTAAAATGTTCATAAAACAGGCAGAACAGTTGAAACTGGAGAAGCAGCACGGCCAGGTGGACTCGGGACATCAAGGAGTCATCAGGCCAGGTAGGCCTTGAGGAATGGTCCTAATGCTCAGGTCCTCAGAGAGAGAGAGAGAGAGAGAGAGAGAGAGAAGAAAAAAGAAAGAAAGAGAGATAATTAGAGAGAGCATACTTAAATTCGCACAGGACACCAGATAAGAGAAGAAATACTCCAGATATAACAGACGGACCCTAGCCCCCCAACACATAAACTACTGCAGCATAAATACTGGGGGCTGAGACAGGAGGGGTCGGGAGACACTGTGGCCCCGTCCGACGAAACCCCCGGACAGGGCCAAACAGGCAGGATATAACCCCACCCACTCTGCCGAAGCACAGCCCCCACACCACTAGAGGGATATCTTCAACCACCAACTTACCATCCTGAGACAAGGCCGAGTATAGCCCACAAGATCTCCGCCATGGCACCAGAAGCCAGTGACTCAGCCCCTGTAATAGGGTTAGAGGCAGAGAATCCCAGTGGAGGGAACCGGCCAGGCAAAGACCGCAAGGGTGGTTCGTTGCTCCAGTGCCTTTCCGCTCACCTTCACACTCCTGGGCCAGACTACACTCAGTCATAGGACCTACTGAAGAGATGAGTCTTCAATAAAGACTTAAAGGTTGAGACCGAGTCTGCGTCTCTCACATGGATAGGCAGACTATTCCATAAAAATGGAGCTCTATAGGAAAAGCCCTGCCTCCAGCTGTTTGCTTAGAAATTCTAGGGACAGTAAGGAGGCTCTGCGTCTTGTGACCGTAGCGTGCGTGTAGGTATGTACAGCAGAACCAAATCAGAAAGATAGGTAGGAGCAAGCCCATGTAATGCTTTGTAGGTTAGCAGTAAAACCTTGAAATCAGCCCTTGCCTTAACAGGAAGCCAGTGTAGAGAGGCTAGTACTGGAGTAATATGATCAAATTTTGGGGTTCTAGTCAAGATTCTAGCAGCCGTGTTAAGCACTAACTGAAGTTTATTTAGTGCTTTATCCGGATAGCCGGAAAATAAAGCATTGCAGTAGTCTAACCTAGAAGTTACAAATGCATGGATTAACTTTTTCTGCATCATTTTTGGACAGAAAGTTTCTGATTTTTACAATGTTACGTAAATGGAAAAAGCTGTCCTTGAAACAGTCTTGATATGTTCGTCAAAAGAGAGATCAGGGTCCAGAGTAACGCCGAGGTCCTTCACAGTTTTATTTGAGACGACTGTACAACCATCAAGATTAATTGTCATATTCAACAGAAGATCTCTTTGTTTCTTGGGACCTAGGACTAGCATCTCTGTTTTGTCAGAGTTTAAAAGTAGAACATTTTCCGCCATCCACTTCCTTATGTCTGAAACACAGGCTTCCAGGGAGGGCAATTTTGGGGCTTCACCATGTTTCATCGAAATGTACAGCTGTGTGTCATCCGCATAGCAGTGAAAGTTAACATTATGTTTCCTAATGACATCACCAAGTGGTAAAATATATAGTGAAAACAATAGTGGTCCCAAAACAGAGCCTTGAGGAACACCGAAATTTACAGTTGATTTGTCAGAGGACAAACCATCCACAGAGACAAACTGATATCTTTCCGACAGATAAGATCTAAACCAGGCCAGAACTTGTCCATGTAGACCAATTTGGGTTTCCAATCTCTCCAAAAGAATGTGGTGATCGATGGTATCAAAAAGCAGCACTAAGGTCTAGGAGCATGAGTACAGTTGCAGAGCCTCGGTCTGACGCCATTAAAAGGTCATTTACCACCTTTACAAGTGCAGTCTCAGTGCTATGATGGGGTCTAAAACCAGACTGAAGCGTTTCAGATACATTGTTTGTCTTCAGGAAGGCAGTGAGTTGCTGCGCAACAGCTTTTTCTAAAATTTTTGAGAGGAATGGAAGATTCGATATAGGCCGATAGTTTTTTATATTTTCTGGGTCAAGGTTTGGCTTTTTAAGAGAGGCTTTATTACTGCCACTTTTAGTGAGTTTGGTACACATCCGGTAGATCGAGAGCTGTTTATTATGTTCAACATAGGAGGGCCAAGCACAGGAAGCAGCTCTTTCAGTAGTTTAGTTGGAATAGGGTCCAGTATGCAGCTTGAAGGTTTAGAGGCCATGATTATTTTCATCAATGTGTCAAGAGATATGGTACTAAAAACTTGAGTGTCTCTCTTGATTTTATGTCCTGGCAAAGTTGTGTGGACTCAGGACAACTGAGCTTTGGAGGAATACGAGATTTAAAGAGGAGTCCGTAATTTGCTTTCTAATGATCATGATCTTTTCCTCAAAGAAGTTCATGAATGAATCACTGCTAAAGTGAAAGCCATCCTCTCTTGGGAATGCTGCTTTTAGTTAGCTTTGTGACAGTATCAAAAAGAAACTTTGGATTATTCTTATTTTCCTCAATTAACTTGGAAAAATAGGATGATCGAGCAGCAGTGAGGGCTCTTTGATACTGCACGGTACTGTCTTTCCAAGCTAGTCGGAAGACTTCCAGTTTGGTGTGGCGCCATTTCCGTTCCAATTTTCTGGAAGCTTGCTTCAGAGCTCGGGTATTTTCTGTATACCAGGGAGCTGGGGTTTTTTGGCAAATGTTTTTTGTTTTTAGGGGTGCAACTGCATCTAGGGTATTGCGCAAGGTTACATTGAGTTCCTCAGTTAGGTGGTTAACTGATTTTTGTACTCTGACGTCCTTAGGTAGGTGGAAGGATTCTGGAAGGGCATCTAGGAATCTTTGGGATGTCTGAGAATTTATAGCACGACTTTTGATGATCCTTGGTTGGGGTCTGAGCAGATTATCTGTTGCGATTTCAAACGTAATAAAATGGTGGTCTGATAGTCCAGGATTATGAGGAAAAACATTAAGATCCACAACATTTATTCCATGGGACAAAACTAGGTCCAGAGTATGACTGTGGCAGTGAGTAGGTCCGGAGACATGTTGGACAAAACCGACAGAGTCGATGATGGCTCCAAAAGCCTTTTGGAGTGGGTCTGTGGACTTTTCCATGTGAATATTAAAGTCACCAAAAATTTGAATATTGTCTGCCATGACTACAAGGTCCGATAGGAATTCAGGAACTCAGTGAGGAATGTTGTATATGGCCCAGGAGGCCTGTAAACAGTAGCTATAAAAAGTGATTGAGTAGGCTGCATAGATTTCATGACTAGAAGCTCAAAAGACGAAAACGTCGTTGTTTTGTAAATAGAAATTTGCTATTGTAAATGTTAGCAACACCTCCGCCTTTGCGGGATGCGCTGGGGATATGGTCACTAGTGTAACCAGGAGGTGAGGCCTCATTTAACACAATAAATTCATCAGGCTTAAGCCATGTTTCAGTCAGGCCAATCACATCAAGATTATGATCAGTGATTAGTTCATTGACTAGAACTGCCTTGGAAGTGAGGGATCTAACATTGAGTAGCCCCATTTTGAGATGTGAGGTATCACAATCTCTTTCAATAATGGCAGCAATGGAGGAGGTCTTTATTCTAGTGAGATTGCTAAGGCGAACACCGCCGTGTTTAGTTTTGCCCAACCTAGGTCGAGGCACAGACACAGTCTCAATAGAGATAGCTGAGCTGACTACACTAACTGTGCTAGTGGCAGACTCCACTAAGCTGGCAGGCTGGCTAACAGCCTGCTGCCTGGCCTGCACCGTTCATCCATGCAGACAAACAATATCCCAAAAGTACCGGTAAAGTTAGTCGAAACAAGTCAAACAGCATTTCTAATCAATACTCAGATACCCTAAAATGAATATAAACGATAATATTTTAGACGGAATATAGCCTGTTGAGTAGAAGAGAAAAAGAGCTAAGAGCGCGCTCACTGTTATGCGCTCAATCCATAACAGGACACTTCACTAGACCTCAGGAAGAACATCTCTTACTCCATGGTTATTCAAGATAAAAGCTTGAAACCTTTTCTAAAGACTGCTGAGATCTAGTGGAAGCCATAGGAACTGCAATCTGGGAGTTAAAATACAATGGATTGAATAGGATGCCAATTGAAAAGTGTGACATGACAGATTCAGATTTTCCGGATGGATTTTGCTCTGGTTTTTGCCTGCCATATCAGTTCTGTTATACTCACAGACATTATTTTAACAGTTTTAGAAACTTCAGAGTATCCAAAGCTACTCATTATATGCATATCCTAGCTTCTGGGCCTGAGTAACAGGCAGTTTACTTTGGGCACGTTTTTCATCCGAACTTCAAAATACTGCCCCCTAGCCCAAACAGGTTAAACACCACAAATAAATGAACTTTTGGGCCTAAAATAAAAACGAAAGGGTTGGGTCAAGTCCAATACAACAGAGTGAAACTCTCTATTTACAAATATTGTGGTGGCAGCATCATGTTATGGGTATGCTTGTCATCGGCAGGGACTGGGAAGTTTGTTAGGATCAAAAGAAATATGAAAGTAGCAAAGCCCAGATAACATTTAAGAGGAAAACACACCCGTCTTCTGAAATGGCTTTCCAAGACGTGTGGAATGTTCTTGAGTGGTCTGGTCTCAGGCCTGACTTAAATCTGCCTGCTAGTACTCCTGGATTAAATTGTGCTTTCAGATGACTGCAATGGCTGTTAAGTGTTTGACGTGTGTGTTCAAATAGCAATGATGTGATAGACTAACACAAACCAACGCCATGTTAAAATATTAAAGTCTTTGACAGGACTGTCCATTGCCAACAATAGATTGTAAAACCTACTTTACAGCCATGTGTTGTAGTGAATTAAAGCACTTAAATAAAGAGACAAGACAGATCCAAAGTTGTGTTCTGTTATTTATCTCATTTGCTTTACAAAGTTACAGATACCTACATGTGTATTAGATGAACACACACATACTCTCTCTCACTCACTTTCTAAGAGCTCAGACATAAGCCCAGTGTCACATACAGATACACATTCTGAAACAGGGACAGTCTCATGCCATAAGTGAAGCATCCTTCCTAACGTTACTTAGAGGAGTCCTGACTGCCATCCTGTGTTGTCGGACCCGAGACATTCATTCTTCTGGTGAATCCATATTCCAGAGCCTCGTGTCGACCTTGTCCTTCACCTAAATACTTTATCATTTACATGGATCATTTCTATATAGAGTCCCTTTTTAGACCACCAAAATAAAACAATTGCTTGTCCCTAAAATATCAATGTTTTGGTCCCACTTGTATTAAATGTCCCTAAAACATTGACACAGTAATTACATACTGTTAGATACAGAGTAATGTTCTTTTCCTAGTTGTTGTGCACTCAACGCGATGTGTATTTAACATGCATTATAGCTGCAAACAAATTCAAATTGATTGTGTTAAAACATCTCCTTTGTGTTCGACTATTACACTAGCCTCAAAACAGGTATACTAGTTGTAAGTACTAACCCTGTATATGTACCTACTATATCTGGCAGTGTAATTACCATGTAATGCAGAGTTTTGGCACCACTCAATATGAAGTTGGGCCGTCGTTTTTTTGCCAGAATGTAGGAGGGTTTCCACAGCCACAAAGACAAAATGGGCTATATTGTAATAATTAATATAAACAAAAATTAGCATTTTAGTCCTAATTTAAGATTAGACATAAGGTTAGCATTGTGGTTAAGGTTCGGTTTAAAATCACATTTTAAGAATAGAAATTAGAGAAATAGGCAGGAGTTATGACTTTGTGGCTGTGGTAACTAGTGACAACCGGGTACAAGAGAATTTCCATCCTGTTGGTGAAAGGCTGCTGATTGGCTGACTGTTTTCCCCCACAGATACAACAGAATGGAAACTCCAGCATGTGACACACCCCAACACAGCTAACACCAGAGGAGGCTGGTGGGAGGAGCTATAGGAGGACAGGCTCATTGTAATGGCTGGAAAGGAATAAATGGAACGGGGTCAAACAAACATTTGATAACCATGTTTGACCCAAACCATTTATTCCATTCCAGCCATTACAATGAGCTTGTCCTCCTGTAGCTCTTCTCACCAGCCTCCACTGTTATACACACACATGACACAAGCATACGCATCCACTCCTACAGCCAATACTCACACACCCACTAAAGCAAATCCACACACACAAACGCAAAAATACATACACATGCCCAAAACTGTGCACACAGTCATTCTGTACACCAATGGATCCCTGAATAACAGCTATGTGGAGGAGTGAGCACTCAGATCTGTTCAGTCTTTAGGTGATTGAGACATTGCCTCTCCTATTTTGTCTCTCTCTTCTTTCCATCCCCCCCATCTTTTCCCTTTTCCAGGGACTAAACTTCCAGAAAGTCTCTTCCCAGATCCATGTAGGCCTCGTCGATGTAGCTGGCTATGGCACATAGTGAAGTCCGGTCTGAGTCCAACAGAACCGACACTGTCTCCTTCCAATAGGTGAAGAGGATACAGGAGCTCTGTTGCAGATAGGAGGAGAGAGAGAATGGTACGAGGGGAGATAATGGTAGGAGATAGAGAGAGTGATAGGAGAGAGAATGATAAGAGAGACAGGAGATATTGATATAGATGGGGAAAGGGGATATCTAGTCGCACAACTGAATGCATTCAATGGAAATGTGCCTTCTCATTTAACCCAAAGAGAGAGATACAACAGTAAGTCACTCAACCACAATAGGACAGAACATGGTTTAATGTACAGGTAACCGAATACAGAATTACCACCATAGAGTAGGCCGCACCATAGAGTAGGCAGCATTCAAGTAACAACAGTGTGTGTGTGCATTGACGAGGACGCTCACGTTCTCCAGACAGGTGCTGTCCTTGTCCTTGTTGAGGTAGTGGCGCTGCCAGAAGCGCAGCAGGTTGTGGAAGTTGTTGAGCAGGCAGCCGGGGTATTTCTCTGCATACTCCTTCTCTCTCAGGGCTTGGAGGTAGAAGGACAGCTTGCGCCGTCTCCTGGCCAGCATCAACACCACCAGGCTGGTGTTCAGACAGCTCACATTCTCCTAACATTAAGATCCAGCCACCATCAAACAGAAGGGAAAGGATCACAGTTCGTTAACATGTAGATGATCCAGACAAGTGTATGTCTCAATATGAGAAACAAGAAATACAGGAATGTAAAGTCTATGATAGCTAGAAGGAGGACGCAATGCCATGACAGTCATTAGCATTACAGTAAAACTGACAGACGATGGGATAGGGGGTTTCCTTGCCTGTGTGAGCGTCTGCACATTAATGATGTTGACGAGCCTGAAAAGGATGGTTAGTCTGTTCTCCACGCGGACCATGTAGGACAACAGACTGCACTCTGACAGCACCTCCACAACTACAGGGCAGACAGACAGAGAGAGACAGAGGCATGGAGGAGTCAGAGGTGGATTTCTAAGAACATCAAGAGTAGACATAACCCACTGGTTGAATCAATGTTGTTTCCACATCACCTCAACCCAAAAAATGTAAATGACATTGAGTCAAGAACACAGTGGCCTCCATCATTCTTAAATGGAAAAAGTTTGGAACCACCAAGACTCTTCCAAGAGCTGCCCGCCCAGCTAAACTGAGCAATCAATCAGAGGAGAAGGGCAAGACCCCGATGGTCACTCTGACAGAGCTCTAGAGTTCCACTGTGGAGATAGGAGAACCTTCCAGAAGGACAACCATCTCTGGAGCACTCCACCAATCAGGCCTTTATGGTAGAGTGGCCAGACAGAAGCCACTCCTCACTCCTCCTCTGGTCTGATGAAACCAAGATTGAACTACTTGGTCTGAATGGCAAGCGTCACGTCTGGAGGAAACCTGGCACCATCCCTACGGTGAAGCATGGTGGCAGCATCATGCTGTGGGGATGTTTTTCAGTGGCAGGGACTGGGAGACTAGTCAGGATCGATGGACAGATGTACGGAGCAAAGTACAGAGAGATCCTTGATGAAGATCTGCAGAGAAGAATGGGAGAAACTCCCCAAATACAGGTGTGCCAAGCTTGTAGTGTCATACCCAAGAAGATGCTATAATTGCAGCCAAAGTTACTTCAACAAAGTACTGAATAAAGGGTCTGAATACTTATATAAAATTTAAAAAAAATCACATTTACATATCAATTAGCAAATTAAAATCAATATCAATATATCAATTAAAAACCGGTTTGTCAAGAGTGTGCAAAGCTGTCATCAAGGCAAAGGGTGGCTACTTTGAAGAATCTCAAATATAAAATATTTGTATAACACAATGATTCCATTGGTTACTATATGATTCCATGTGTTATTTCATAGTTTGTCTTCACTATTATTCTACAATGTAGAAAATAGTCAAAATAAAGAAAAACCCTGGAATGAGTAGGTGTGTCCAAACTTAAGTAGTTTTTTGGGGTCTGTACTTTACTATTTATATTTTTGACAACTTTTACTTCACTACATTGCTAAAGACAATAATGTGCTTTTTACTCCATACATTTTCCCTGACACCCAAAAGTACGTGTTACATTTTGAATGCTTAGCAGGACAGGAAAATTGTCAAATTCACAGACTTATCAAGAGAACATCCTTGGTCATCCCTACTGCCTCTGATCTGGCGGACTCACTAAACACATGCTTCGTTTGTAAATTATGTCTGAGTGTACCCCTATCTATCCGTAAACTTAAAAAACAAGAAAATAAGGAATGTGAAACGATTTATACTTTTACTTTTGATACATAAGTATATTTAAAACCTTTTACTCAAGTATAATTTTTCTGGGTGACTTTCACTTGAGTCATTTTCTATTAGGTTATCTTTACTCAAGTATGACAATTAGGTATTTTTTAGGTACTCGACAATTAGGTACTCGAGGGTTAACACATTTCTACAGCCACAAATGTGTTCACCGGTAGGCCTAAGACTATTTTCTATGGACCTACCTCTCACATCATCAGTCTGGCTCTCGAAGCGGTCCAGGGACAGAATGATACAGCGCACCAGCATGTTGGAGTCCACCAGAGAGCTGTTGATCTGAGTCATGAACGTCTGGAACTAACACAGGAAGCAAGAAATGAAACCAAACATGTTTTAAGGAAGTGATCTCTAGGGTTAAGCTAGAAAATGGACTGCACTCCGTTTCCATCGGTCTGATCCTCATTCTTTTGAAGTGCCTCTCCCCTGGGCAGTGTCCTACCTTCTCCTCTGTGTTGACGTATTTGTTGAACCTCTTGAAGGAGTCGATGTTGAACTTCATGAGTTCCCCCAGCAGGTCAAAGTAACTCTGCAGCACATCCCTGGACTTACAGCCGCTGTCTATGATGCAGAACAGGATGTGCTGGAAGGACAGAGGGATTAATGGGAGGTTTTAAATGAAGACTTGAAGGCGGTTCTATCATAGGTGTGTGCGGCTTCACTGGCTTGGCAACAGCCTCCGTACCTCCAGCAGGCCTCTCTTGAGCAGGAACACCTGGTCAGCGTAGGAGGTGGATCCTCTCAGGAAGCTCTCCACCGCCCTCGCCTGCCAGAACCTACAGACAGACAGGGGTTTAACACTTGTCTTCCTCTTTCTATACCGGATGACGTTTCACTCATTAACTCCTGGAGTCAACACACACTAACCTGAATGAGGATTCGGCCGGTTCTTTCTTCATGACTGAAAGTAGCCGTGTCAGGAGACCCTTTTTACCATCACAGATTAGAGTTCTATATAGAAGAGAGAAAATATGCAATGCAATGGAGGATTTGTCAAATTCAGAAACACAAAATGTCCTCCATCCCAATGCCCCTGCCTAACTTTGCGCCCTACCTGTCCGTGTTGACGAGAGCCTCCACCTCAGGGATGTTGGCCTTCAGAGAGATGGCACTGAGCTCATTCAGCTCCTGAGCATTCAAGAGGAGATACTTGTTCCTGAGAGGGAGGAGGAAAGACCAGACATGATCCAAATGACAGAGTCACTGAACATGATGGTACCAAACTCCGTATCAGACCATATGTCTAATTCCCCAGCAATACAGTTTAAATCATACTGTCTGTACTGAACTCACTCATGATGGTCGCTGAAGCTCTGGAGTAGTCGTAGAAACTGGATTTTAAAGGAGATCTCCTGTGTGTGTGAGATCGAGAGAGGAGGACCAGTGAGTGCTGCAATAGAGGTGCTTAGTGTTACAGCGCCATTGAACCCATTCCCAGAGCAGAGAGGTCTTCTTACCGGGCTGCAGTCACAGTTCTGGTTCTGGCCGTGGAGGACGTGGGTGGACGTCTGCTTTCTCCAGATCAGCTTGTCAAACAGGTTGTTGAGTCCTGGAATCAGTTTGAACTCTGCAAGCATTCTGTGAACCTGTTTACAAGGCACCATATCCTTACAATCAAATGGATTCTATAAAGCCCAGACCGTATACCACTGGTATGACAAAACAGGTTATTTTTATTGGTCTAATTTCATTGGTAACCAGTTTATAATAGCAATAAGGCACCTCAGGATTTGTGGTATATGGCCAATACACCACGGCTAAATGCTGTATCCAGGCACTCCGCGTTGCATCTTGCGTAAGAACAGTCCTTAGCCGTGGTATATTGGCCATATACCACCCCTCCCCAGGACTTAACTTTACATCAGCAGTTATCAAAGTGCTTAACAGACAACCAACCTAAAACCACAAAAGGAAAGGAATGAAGAGGCAGAAGCACAGTGGAAAAACTTTACAATCTGTTACTGATTGAAGCCATTTCCTGTTGTGAACTAAAGTCCAGCTATCTGTCTCACCTGGTTCCTCTGGCGGCCTATGAGGAGCACACAGAGCACATAGAGAACCTCCACCTTGTACATGATCTCATGGACGATCTTCATGGACTGGGGCAGACTGTGCCTGAGAGGACTGGTGGCCAGAGAGCTCTCGTCTGGCGACTCTGCGTAAGAAACAGCACAGTGTACGGAAACACATTAAGATTCAGGGATGCTAACAGGCTGACTACACCGCTCCCCGTCGCGTGAGCGAGCGTTGCAAAATAAATGTAGAAATCTATATTATTCAATTATTGAAGCCACACCGCGCGCGCCAACGAGCGTCTGCGTTGCCTAGGGCTAAAATAGAAGTCAGTTCCATTTCTGACGCAGATCGCGCTGCAAGTCCTGCCTCTCCCATCTCCTCATTGGTTTATAGAAGCAGGTACCCACGTGCCATCTCCTCACTGGTTATACCCACGTGGGTGACAAAGACAAACGAGGTCAGTGGCGGTAATGCACCTAATTTATGAAAGTTGCCAATCGCAATATAAAGTAAAGAGAAGAAAAAGCCTAGAAGGACGAGAGATGACTAGAAACGATTCGGTTGACCGTTTTATGTGTGGATTAATTGTCGGAGTAGAGGACCTTGTGCATTTCAGGTAAAATAACAAATTAGCTAGCAACAGCAAGCTAGCTAAATAGGACAAATTAGCTGGCAAGTGCAAGCTAGCTAGCTAAATTGCCATAAAGGTTTAATGCTTTTCGACCTGTCCCAAAATGAATGTAATTGCTTCAGTTTGGTTTGATATTGTAACCTGCGTGTCGTGATCTCGTTTGGTGTGGGGGGACAAAATAAATGTATGCACGATGGCAGCTGGTTTGGGTTCCGTGTAACCATTGAGGGCCCAAAAAGGTGACAAAAAAATTATGTGAAATCCAAGAAAATCTGTAAGATGTGTTGTGTGCCTATTTTCTGAGTGGGGTTGTCACAATAACAATATTTTTACTAACCATGTGATACACCAGGCCAAATATCACGATAGAGTAGTATCGTGATACTGCTAATAAATTGTGCAGTTCAGACTGGCCTGCTTGTTCTTACAGAAGCTATTAAAAGATATGCTGTCTGTCCACAGCTGAGTAGGCTAATGGCTGGTTAGGGGTTGATGCTGTCTGTCCACAGCTGAGTAAGCTAATGGCTGGTTAGGGGATGTGGCTGGCTGCTCAAACCCAACATTGGATGATGAAGCACTCATTCTGATATGACATATCTGACCTCTATCTATTTATAGAACACGTAGGGATGCATTGTTCAGCTGTCTTATAGCTTGGGAGTAGAAGCTGTTAAGGAGCCTTTTGGTCCTAGACTTAGCGCTCCGATACCGCTTTCCGTGCGGTAGCAGAGAGAAAAGTCTGACACCCTTATTATACACCATTATTTAGTGATCACACAGGGAGAAGATCTGTTTGCGCCTTTCTTTTATAGCCCAATGGGTGGTACACTCGGCACTGTCAGATTCTTTTTTTTTTCTTTTTTTTTACAGATTGAAAGTAACAAGTTTACATCCCGGAAGATTATGACATCACATGTGACTATAAAGTGTGTCACACTCTGAACCGTATTACTGATGTAAGAAAACAGTGAACAACGGTCAGTTAGACTGTCAGCATATCTCAGATGACTCGAGCATGGCGTGTGGGCATGTGTGTGAGGGAGAGTGCATGTACAGTTGAAGTCGGAAGTTTACATATACCTTAGTCAAATACATTTAAACTCAGTTTTTCACCATTTCTGACATTTAATCCTAGTAAAAATGCACTGTCTTAGGTCAGTTAAGATCACCACTTTATTTTAAGAATGTGAAATGTCAGAATAATAGTAGAGAGAATGATTTATTTCAGCTTTTATTTCTTTCATCACATTCCCAGTGGGTCAGAAGTTTTCATACACTCAGTTAGTATTTGGTAGCATTGCCTTTAAAAACTGTTTAACTTGGGTCAAGTGTTTTGGGTAGCCTTCCACAAGCTTCCCACAATAAGTTGGGTGAATTTTGGCCCATTCCTCCTGACAGAGCTAGTGTAACAGTCAGGTTTGTAGGCCTCCTTGCTCGCACACGCTTTTTCAGTTCTGCCCACAAATTTTCTATAGCATTGAGGTCAGGGCTTTGTGATGGCCACTTTAATACCTTGACTTTGTTGTCCTTAAGCCATTTTGCCACAACTTTGGAAGTATGCTTGGGGTCATTGTCCATTTGGAAGACGCATTTGTGACCAAGCTTTAACTTCCTGACTGATGTCTTGAGATGTTGCTTCAATATATCCACATAATTGTCCTTCCTCATGATGCCATCTATTTTGTGAAGTGCACAAGTCCCTCCTGCAGCAAAGCCCCCCCACAACATGATGCTGCCACCCTCGTGCTTCACGGTTGGGATGGTGTTCTCCGGCTTGCAAGCCTCCCCCTTTTTCCTCCAAGCATAACGATGGTAATTATGGCCAAATAGTTCTATTTTTTTCCCCCATCAGACCGGAGGACATTTCTCCAAAAGTACGATCTTTGTCCCCATGTGCAGTTGCAAACCGTAGTCTGGCTTTTTTATGGCGGTTTTGGAGCAGTGGCTTCTTCGTTGCTGAGCGGCCTTTCAGGCTATGTCGATATAGGACTTGTTTTACTGTGGATTTAGATACTTTTGTACCTGTTTCCTCACGTATCTTCACAAGGTCCTTTGATGTTGTTCTGGGATTGATTTGCACCTTTCGCACCAAAGTACGTTCATCTCTAGGAGACAGAACGCGTCTCCTTCCTGAGCGGTATGATGGCTGCATCGTCCCATGGTGTTTATACTTGCGTACTATTGTTTGTACAGATGAACGTGGTACCTTCAGGCATTTGGAAATTGCTCCCAAGGATGAACCAGACTTGTGGAGGTCTACAGTTTTTTTTTTTTTCTGAGGTTATGTCAATTAGCCTATCAGAAGCTTCTAAAGCCATGACATCATTTTCTGGAATTTTCCAAGCTGTTTAAAGGCACAGTCAACTTAGTGTATGTAAACTTCTGACCCACTGGAATTGTGAAACAGTGAATTATAAGTGAAATAATCGGTCTGTAAACAATTGTTGGAAAATGTACTTGTGTCATGCACAAAGTAGATGTCCTAACCGACTTGCCAAAACTATAGTTTGTTAACAAGAAATTTGTGGAGTGGTTGAAACACTTAGGTTGGAGTCATTAAAACTAGTTTATGTAAACTTCCGACTTCAACTGCATATATACTGCTCTGACCTGTGCTGCTCTGCTCGGCATCCTCTGTGGCCATCTGCATAAGAGCGTCCAGCACCAGGGCGTTGTCCAGCAAGGTGTACCAGTCCTGAAGCTCCAGTAGCAGGCTGGATGCCCCTGAGGCCTCGGACACCTTCCTGGTAGCCAGCTTACACAGCCGCTCAATGAAGCCCGGGATGTTCAGCAGGGCCACTGATGCACACAGGGGGTTAAATCAAAATTAAGTCCCATGAATGACTGAAACTTAAGTCCATCTCAGCTCGTGTGCCACATCTGGATTTCCAAACTCAACGGAGGGCATCACAGATTGTTTTGACAAACAAATCAGTCCTAAAAACAAAGGGCAGTTATTTGAAACTATACATGTCCAAACTATATATGTCCATCTAGTTGTAGACGTTCAAGTGTGGTCTTCAGTGTTTCTTTAAGACAAAATAATAATCCCCCAAAAAAGTGACAGAACTTTAACCCCTGTGCACAGGGAGAGAACAGATTATTTCATTTTCAATTTACTGTTTCCCATTAAAGTGGCAATCAGCAGTCAAAACAATAACAAAGCGTACTCCCCCGCCACTGTTTCACAAAAAATCTGCAGCATGGGGCTGGAGAAATGCAACCACTAAAATTCATTAACAGAGCTATGGATGCAAGGACTGACCATACATGATATCAAAATTATACTTAAGTTTACAAACATTGGAGTAAAACAAGCTTATATTTTGGGTTCTGATGGGTTACGACAGTTTAACGAAGCTTGAGGCATTTATAAGTTATATTCTCAAATAATCAATAAGTATGTGTCATTAATCATTAAGTCCAAAAATGGATGTAGCTACTGCAGATTGCGCCTTTAACTGAGACCTAAGGAAACATTGCTTTTACACCTGCATTGCTTGCTGTTTGGGGTTTTAGGCTGGGTTTCTGTACAGCACTCTGTGACATCAGCTGATGTAAGTAGGGCTTTATAAATAAATTTGATTTGATGATTGAAGAGTACAAATCCATCATTTTTTCATCTCATTCATCACTGAGCAATAGAGGGGCAAGTCATTTGCAAGGATTTTCTTCATTAAATGCTAGTCATATGAAGCAACATTCTATGTGACAACACCTTCCATTCTCTCTCCCTGGTCTGGTGAGAGCTGTCTTACCCTGGTTAACTTCAGAGTGGGAAGGGCAGAGGTTGGTCTTCTGCTGGGCGTTTTTAGCCAGCAGTGTGTGCTTGTCATCGTTGCCCAGGTCAGGCTCAGTGATGGTGACTGACAGGATGCGGCAGAAGTTGGCCAGTTGCTGCTGGTTGAAGCTCTGGACCAAACTGGGCAGGTTGGGGATGCCCTCCAGCTGGATCATCTCCTGGAGTATAAAGATGAAGGTACTAGATATTGGGGTCATTCCACTTCAAATTGGCCTAGGAAAAATAGTTCTGGAAATGCTTCTTAGCTGTTTCTAACTACAGAAACCATTTCATACAAAATGATGGTTGTCATGGCTTGCTGAAATGACATGGAACAACTCATTAACGTTTTTGTGAATCTTTTGGGCATTTAGGTTCAGTTTGATTTGATCAAAGTTCAACAAATGTGAATGACCTGTGGTAACTGCAAATTTGTAAGGACTGACATAGTGATAGTATGCATTTTGAGGCCATCCTTACCTTCCTGACCCCAAGAATGTCCTCAATCAATGTGGCTGTTTGCAAAAATGTCTTCTTGTTTGACATGAGCGTAAACAAAAACATGACAAAGTCATCTCGTGATGCCAGACTTTTAGTGACTCCTTCCATCTGAAAGTGAGGGAAAGCTCATGATTAACCTTCCCTGACTAAAAGAAAGGAAAGAGGGTGGACATCATCCTCTGTTAGACAGTGTTAAAGGAAAACTGCACCGAAAAACAGTCTTTTGGTATTTGTTTCATTAATCCATTGTTGACATAGTCCCAAAATGTTTTGCTTGTCAGCAATCAAGTTTGCAAGATATGTGACTTTCATATGATGCAGCGTTTGGCATCATATGATGCAGAGTGCATCATATAGGGAGGATTTTCTTACATGCATTCAAACACTTTATCTAAGGCATTGATACTTACACATATACAACAATTGTACAGAACACTTAAACAATCCTTGACGAGGTCATCACTCACTGTAAAGAGAACATATGTTAGAATATATTTAAGGCATGAAAAAATTATGACCTAAAACTATAACCTAAGAATGTAATATGGCTTACTTTTAGGGAAATTGGTCTGCGTGGTGAGGGTGGGTCTCATCAGAATCTCCACTAGTAACTGAGAACAAAGGAGAAATTAAAACCCTGACACAGCAAATATGGTCATCGGCAAGACCGTTGGCTCTATATGCCCGTTTCAACATGTTGGAGACTCACATCAACGCCGCCAAAGAGGTCAAAGGTGTACGTGTTGGGAGAGCTGGACTCCTGTGCTGTTCTCCTGTCCTCTGTCACAAACGACATTGCCTCCATGGAGAGAAAAGATGCCACTTCCTACCACACCAGAGAGAACATAAACACGTCATGAACAACATCTGTCAGCTCAGCAACAATTACCATCACAGCTACCATGAGGAAAACAAGCATGAAACAGTTGCCTGTAAAGAGGGCCATTACAGCTCCAATGAAGTCAGGGAAGAGTCATTATTGCACCTTGATAATGGAGTGGATCTGGGAGAGGTCACTGTAGAGATGACTGCCATCATACAGTCTCTGCAGCATCAATGGAATCCCATGCCACTTGGCCTGATGGTCCCTCTCTTGAAGTAGGGCCTCAGACATCTGAGGACAAGGAGGGAAGACCATAGGGACAAGAACATGTCAAGGATAGGTAAAATGTAGTACATAAATAAGCTATCCCCCTATGAGTGTATATTAGACAGACAAGATATACACACACCCGAGTCATTGCCCTAATTTGAGGGGCTATACCAGTTGATGTTTAAAATGTGATAGCTGTAGTCAGGAGGGGTTGCTGTGATAACTTTTCCATAGTGTTCAGCAAGGAAGCTAGCGGACATGGTGAAGGAAGTTTATTTTACTTCATTCACCATGGAGTGAAGTTTAGTCCGCTACAAGGAAGCCAGACATCGTAGTGAAGTAGATAATGTAGTAGCTAGTATACTAACTAGTTAGCTAGCTAATAAAATGACTACCTACATACACTTCCACTACATTAGCTAGCCGTTTGCACAGCGCTCCGTTTGAGTAGACGAGGCTAGCTATCAACCTAGCTAGCTATTCTCCGTCCCAAACCCTCATAATTTCGGCTTTCAAAAAGGATTTCTGAATGTGTATTTTACCTCTGTGCCTCGACTAAGTCCCCCGCCACTGATTTGTCCATGTCTGATCCTTGTGAGTATGTTTTTATTACTATTTCTTCGGGTCCGAGAGGGCCCGAGTCGCTCTGTTGTTGCCATACTTCTTCCTCTTTTGCTTCTCTAAACAGGAAGTTATGGACGGTCGACGGCAGAGTTCGCACAGGCCACCTAACGGTGTGCTATAGCAACTCCAATTGTCGAACTACAACTCGTCATTGTAACGGTGTGCTAGAGCAACTCCAATTGTCGAAATATAACTCATCATTGTAACGGTGTGCTATAGCAACTCCAATTGAGGAACTACAACTCGTCATTGTAACGGTGTGCTATAGCAACTCCAATTGTCGAACTACAACTCGTCATTGTAACGGTGTGCTATAGCAACTCCAATTGTCGAACTACAACTCGTCATTGTAACGGTGTGCTATAGCAACTCCAATTGTCGAACTACAACTCGTCATTGTAACGGTGTGCTATAGCAACTCCAATTGAGGAACTACAACTCGTCATTGTAACGGTGTGCTATAGCAACTCCAATTGTCGAACTACAACTCGTCATTGTAACGGTGTGCTATAGCAACTCCAATTGTCGAACTACAACTCGTCATTGTAACGGTGTGCTATAGCA
The DNA here is from genome assembly GCA_030435695.1 of Brachymystax lenok tsinlingensis. Lineage (NCBI taxonomy): Eukaryota > Metazoa > Chordata > Actinopteri > Salmoniformes > Salmonidae > Brachymystax > Brachymystax lenok. Next base: position 34,847,407 of record CM059803.1, read on the forward strand.
ACTCCAATTGAGGAACTACAACTCGTCATTGTAACAGTGTGCTATAGCAACTCCAATTGTCGAACTACAACTCGTCATTGTAACGGTGTGCTATAGCAACTCCAATTGTCGAACTACAACTCGTCATTGTAACGGTGTGCTATAGCAACTCCAATTGAGGAACTACAACTCGTCATTGTAACGGTGTGCTATAGCAACTCCAATTGTCGAACTACAACTCGTCATTGTAACGGTGTGCTATAGCAACTCCAATTGTCGAACTACACTCGTCATTGTAACGGTGTGCTATAGCAACTCCAATTGTCGAACTACAACTCGTCATTGTAACGGTGTGCTATAGCAACTCCAATTGAGGAACTACAACTCGTCATTGTAACGGTGTGCTATAGCAACTCCAATTGTCGAACTACAACTCGTCATTGTAACGGTGTGCTATAGCAACTCCAATTGTCGAACTACAACTCGTCATTGTAACGGTGTGCTATAGCAACTCCAATTGTCGAACTACAACTCGTCATTGTAACGGTGTGCTATAGCAACTCCAATTGAGGAACTACAACTCGTCATTGTAACGGTGTGCTATAGCAACTCCAATTGTCGAACTACAACTCGTCATTGTAACGGTGTGCTATAGCAACTCCAATTGTCGAACTACAACTCGTCATTGTAACGGTGTGCTATAGCAACTCCAATTGTCGAACTACAACTCGTCATTGTAACGGTGTGCTATAGCAACTCCAATTGTCGAACTACACTCGTCATTGTAACGGTGTGCTATAGCAACTCCAATTGTCGAACTACAACTCGTCATTGTAACGGTGTGCTATAGCAACTCCAATTGAGGAACTACAACTCGTCATTGTAACGGTGTGCTATAGCAACTCCAATTGTCGAACTACAACTCGTCATTGTAACGGTGTGCTATAGCAACTCCAATTGTCGAACTACAACTCGTCATTGTAACGGTGTGCTATAGCAACTCCAATTGTCGAACTACAACTCGTCATTGTAACGGTGTGCTATAGCAACTCCAATTGAGGAACTACAACTCGTCATTGTAACGGTGTGCTATAGCAACTCCAATTGTCGAACTACAACTCGTCATTGTAACGGTGTGCTATAGCAACTCCAATTGTCGAACTACAACTCGTCATTGTAACGGTGTGCTATAGCAACTCCAATTGTCGAACTACAACTCGTCATTGTAACGGTGTGTTATAGCAACTCCAATTGAGGAACTACAACTTCGTCATTGTAACGGTGTGCTATAGCAACTCCAATTGAGGAACTACAACTCGTCATTGTAACGGTGTGCTATAGCAACTCCAATTGTCGAACTACAACTCGTCATTGTAACGGTGTGCTATAGCAACTCCAATTGTCGAACTACAACTCGTCATTGTAACGGTGTGCTATAGCAACTCCAATTGTCGAACTACACTCGTCATTGTAACGGTGTGCTATAGCAACTCCAATTGTCGAACTACAACTCGT